>CM028131.1:1662415000-1663015000 GCA_016271365.2 Neoceratodus forsteri
GGGGAAAAAAAACATTGTCGTGATACTGATATCTTGCAAACGGTGCCGATTTTGTAAACTGTTTTTACTCTGTACCTGAATTCTCCTGCAGACATCTGCTACCCTGAGAACTTATTTTCCACTTGAGGGCAGTTTGCACCAACTGGAAGGGCTCCCCTAAAGCTCCGATGTGGAGCGCTACTGATGATCTACTTCAGTGGTGGGGGGTTGGAGGGAGCATGGACATTGGAGCTCTTGACTGAGGTGGTTTGCAGGTGTGCGATTCCTGTTATCATAGGCTGTACCTCCGATTTTTCCTTAACCTATTTTTCTCCCCCTTGGTAGAACTAAATTTCTCTCTCTGTCCATGCCCAAGGAGTCACCAGATGCAGTATACTTCAAATGCCTTTGCTCAAACACCCTCTTAACTACTTCCACCTTGGGATGGCTGTAACTTACACTCATTGTGGGAGCCCCTAGCAGGTGCGATAATCCCCCAGTGACTCAGTTGAGCCTTGTTTTAGTGTATGCAGACCAGGGCAGGAACCAGTTCTAGGAGCCGTAGAACAGTGTGGGCCTTGATTCGTCTTGGCAATAGGACTGATGACTTCTGACCTCCCCTCTTTAGTTTGTTCTTCCTTTGTATTATATCCCTCACTCTCTGGGGCATGGTTTGTGTCAGCTTCTAGCTGACCCATGCTCTTGATGTCCGTCTCCCATGGCAGTATTTGGTAGTGCCCTAAACCACAGATTCACCCCCCACACACACACACACACAGCATCTGTGGGCTAGTGGGGACCATTGGGAATCAGCAGCACCAGAAGTTACCCTCCCCTTACAAGGCAGGAGACATCCAAGGTGGTTGCACTTCCTGCCTCTGCTACCCAGCCTGCAGTGCGACAGGATTAGGACACAAACCTGACTCCCCAACACTGAAGGCACAAGACTTTGATGCCTGCCCTAGTCAATTGGGTGGCCCTTTTTTCCAAGTTATTTTATTAAAAAGGGCCATGACAAGGTAGCAGTCTGCCAGAGTGGCCAGGCCTACATTAGCCTGCATGCATTGGGTTGCTACATAGCTGCACTGCTACTGTTAACAGAGTCATCGTTCTAAATAGGAAATGTACAGCATTTTAAACAGTTTACTGTTATCTGAACTAAAAAGGTTATAGTTATAAAAAAAATACAAGAAAGTCAAGTGCACTCACACGTCGGTTCCATAATGAAGGAAAATGCAACCAAATTAATGTTTCAAAACATTTCTCTTGTTTTATTCTTTTCAGTATCAAACAGCATACAAGGACACGGCAAGTCCTCCCCAGGTACAACACCTCATCATTTCACGTTGACACGCTTTGTCAAGAGGATCCTCTTGACAAAGTGGGAAACGGAACGTTGAGGTGTTGTACCTGGGGAGGACTTGCCGTGTCCTTGTATGCTGTTTGATACTGAAAAGAATAAAAAGGAGCAACGTTTTGAAACATTCATTTGGTTGCATTTTCCGTCATTATGGAACTGACGTATGAGTACACTTGGCTTTCCTTGTGTTTTGTTGAATATTTGCTAGAAGCCCCACCTACTGTACAGCGGCTTTTTGTTGTTGAAAGGTTATAGTTATACTAACATTATATTTTTTGGTGTATTCAATGTAAATGTTTTAAAAGGAGTACTACACTCTCATATCTTGTAATATTTTATTTGTTTCATTGCCACTGGTCAACGGTTTTCCTGTAGCTGTTGAAGATATACGTGTTTATTTTAGCACTGTTCCCACTACTCCAGTGTAGCTATCCTGGGGGACTCCATTTTCTAGTTGTTGAAATCTCATTGTCCCTGAGAGCTGCAATATGAGAACATAATCAAAGAAATTCTGGGTCAGACTAGATGGACCATTGGTCTCCTTCTGCCGTCACCTTCTATGTTTTTATATAGAATCTGATGGCAGAAGGAAACTGATGGCCCATCAAACCTGCCCATATTGGTACTATCTTACCCCCGGCTTTGTGCCTCAGTGCATTGTTCATGCCCTCCTTCCCTTCTGCTCCCCCACCCCTTCCTGGTTCCCCAAAGTGGGATTATGAGTCTCTTGGCCCTATCCCACTCATGTTTGAACCCATTCATGGTCCTTGCCCCAACAGCCTCTGCTAGTAATCTGTTTTAAGGTTCCTCCACCCTTTCCATGAAGTAAAACTTCCTCACAACCTTCTTGAATTTACCTTCCACTAATCTCCAATCATGCCCACTCATGGCTGCCTTTCTATTTCTAGCAAACGAGTCCTTGTGAGTTACCCTATTTAGACCCCTCAGAAACTTCTAAGTCTGTATCATGTATCCCCTCTCCCATCTGGCCTCCAGCGATACATGTTCAGGGCCTTTAGACATTCCTCTTATGAGCTCCCCTGTGGTCCTGAATCATTTTTGTAACCCTTTGCTAAACTGACACCAGCCTTTCAATGTCCTTTCTTAGATGAGGACTCCAGAACTGGGCACAGTACTCCAGATGGGGCCTCATCATTGATCTTTATAGGGGCAGTATTACCTCCTACTGCCAAAACTCCTCCCTATACACCCCAGCATCTAGATGCTTGCTGTAGGCCTTATTTCACTGGCTGGTTCGCTTGAGAGCACCACTGATGAGGATTCCTAGGTCTCTTACCTCTGAAGTGGCCAGCTTAACCCCTCCCATCCAGTACTCCATGTGTGGGTTCTTATTCTTTAAGCGCATTATCTTACACTTCTTGGCATTGAATCCCAACTGCCAGACCTTTGACCACCTTGAAAGCCTTTCTTGATCCCTCTGAAGCTCTTTCACCTCTTCCTCACTGTCCACCCTGCCACAGAGCATTGTGTTGTCAGCAAAATTACATATCTTACCCTGGATACCTTTCCCCATGTTACTAATGAACATTTTGAATAGGACTAGTCCTAAGACAGAACCCTGTGACACCCCATTTATGACCCCTCTGTCCCCAGATTTGACCCTGTTAACCGCCACCCTCTGCTGCCTTTCCCCTAACCAGTTTCCCACCAACTTGACCGGTCTTTCTACTCCTGAGCCGTCCAGCTTTTTGAGTAGCCTCCTGTGCAGTATGGAGTCAAGACTTTACTCAAGTCAAAGTAGAGCAAATCCATTGCCTGACCTCTGTCCACCACCCTAGTGACCCAGTCAAAAAACACAATCCGGTTTGCCTGGCATGATCTTCTCAACACAAACTCCTGCTGCCTGCTATCCTGCAGCCTGTTATTCTATAACTAGGTCACAAGTCTTTTCTTCACAATGGCTTCCATCTGTTTTCCCATGATGGAGGTAAGCCTTACCAGTCTGCAGTTGCCTGGATCCCTCCTTGTCTCCTCCTTGTGGAGTGGGATTATGACCACAGTTCTCCAATCCCCAAGCACTATCCCCAGCTCCAGTGAGTTATTAAATAGCTGTGACAAGAGCCCTGCCAGCTCAGAAGAAAGTTTCTTGAGTACCCTGGGGTGCAGGCCATCCGGAACTGGCCCTTTGTCCATTTTAAGGGCCGCTAACCCTTTCTCTGCTTGATCGGACATGACCACCACCCTCCCCATTTCCTGTGCCCCGCCCATGTGACTGCCATGATCTCACTTTGCGGTAGAGATCCATCATCCTCTCCACTGAACACTGAGCAGCAGTAATTGTTTAGGACATTGGCCTTCTGCTCATCGTCTTCCACCACCCTTCCATCCTCAGCTAGCCTGACAGTCCCTCCCCTAACCTTCCTTTTGTCCCAAATGTATCTAACAATTCCTTTTCCCCTCCCTTCACACCCCCAGTGATACGCATCTGTGTGTCTACCTTCGCCTTAATCACCACCTTTGCCTCTTTTAAAGTGAATTATGCAAGTCTGCCATAACAAATGGGAATAGTAACCTGTAGGAGTTGTGAATAAGTCTCCTACCATTCAAACTGCCAAAAAGTGCTGTTTTCCATGAAAAAAATCCTTTTCTTTCTGTGCTCTGCTTCATTTGCATGATCCTGCCCCTTTTTTTCTCAGTGCTGCAACCCTGACCTATGACATCATGCAAGGGAAACAAAGTTATTAAAGGGACACTGTCAGTTTTTATTTTTATTTTTATTTTTTTTTTTTATTCTTTTCCCTCCTGGTCACGGTCCGAGGAGCCTCTCTCGGGCATCCAGATGGATCCTGCCCTGCCTGAAGTTCCCTTGACCAAACTTCCTCTCTCCTCCCCCTCATCTTGCAGCTGGCACCCCTGTCTTGACCCCTCCGGGGTGAGGCCGCCCCTCCTCATTGGGCGCACTTGCACACATAGACTCCAGTTGTGGGTGGGGGTCCGTGATGGAGGAACCTGAAGGTCGGCCAGGATGTACCCGGCAGTGGGCATGGGGGCTGGTGCCATCACCTACCCCCAAGGACTGGGTTTTTCCGTGTTCTGTGGTCTCCCCCCGTGGTGTGCAGCCCGGCCTTGTGGCGCACAGCAACCCCCTGCCTGCATGGCCACGCTGATCGTGCTGCCTGGCTCACTGCAGTGCCCCTGGTCTCCACCGAGGCAGCTGGCTCACCGGGCCAACCCTCAGGCCCAGGAGGAGAGCACCATGGCGAACACTGATCCTCAACCTCCCTGCGAGCCCCGGCACCCGAGTCCGCTCCTGAACCCGGGTCGCCGCCGTAGCGCGAGGTGTGGCATCCAGCGCCTCAACCCTCCGCACGACTGGGCTGGCTCAGTTTTTAGTTTTAGATAGAGAAATCCACTATTTACTGTACCCACAATGCCTCACTATGTAAATTAGTATACAAGCTATTATATTTCTGTGCTCACCTCAGAAATAGAAGACTGCATCACTCGGTAAAGAAATATTGTCAGCTAGATACAGCATGCACAATGCCTTGTTTTGAAAATAAACATATGAGAGCTTATATTGTTGAAGCCGCTACAGAAATATGAGGCTGCACCTCACAGTAAGGAAATTGGAAACCAGCTTCTTCTTGTACCCACAATGCCTTGCTATGTATGTCTACATATTAGGTGCTATACTGCAGTTACCACTACCTAAATAAAAGACTGTACCTCTAAGTAAGGAATATTTGTCAACTTTATTATTTACCCAGAATTCCTTGTTGCTGTATGTAAAACATTGACAGCTCCCTTGCATGGCATCATTCTGGGGGTGTGGCCGCACAGAGAAAACTGGAGTGTAGCCATAAATGAAGCACTGATAAAACATCAAAAAAATATGATGACAGATTTTTTTTTTTACAAAATAAATTGCAGCTTCAGCATCTGAAGCATGGCTGGCAATGGCATACTATGTGAAAACTGCATTTGGGAAACTTGCATAAATCACTTTAACTTTGCCTGATGTTCTTCTAATTCGTTCTCTCCTTTGGCCACCTTCTACCTTATGAAGGCTTTCCTTTTTGCCCTCACACCCTCCCTCACCTCACGAGAGAACCAGATTGGTCTCATGCTTGTTCCATTTTACGATCTTCTTGGTGCAAGAGTCTGTTGCCTCCAGAACTGGCCCCTTGATCATTCCGTACTTTTCCACTAACCATTTGATCTGGTCTCCCTCAACCAAGTTTTCCATGACCCTTTCTCTCTTCCGAGTAAAATCTGCCTGTTTGAGGTCCAGAACCACTGTCATCAAGGGGGGACCGGAGTTCTCCATAGTCATCTCAAACCACACAGAATTGTGATCATTGCATCTCAGTGGTTCCCTGACCGACCACCCCGCCCATCCACCACCTCCAGGTTGGTGATTACTAGGTTGAGGATAGCATCCTGCCATGTGGGTTCCCTAACCAGCAGGCAGTCCTGCATCACATCCAGCAGCGTCGGACTCCTGGAACTCCTGGTCGCAAGGGTATCTCCGTCAATGTCTCGCAGATTCAGATCTCCTACCATTGCTGGGTCCCCTTTTCCTAGCCCCTTCATATTTTGTCACTCATTTCCCTATCTCCTTGGACGTTTTGCCCTGGTGGTCTATACACTGTGTCCATCCTAACCTTTTTTTTTTCCAGCAGCCATGGTTAGCTCTACCCAAATGGACTTCACTACCCCTTCTTCCTTCTTGATTGTCCCATCTTCCATAGCTTCAGTACCCTTCCTAATGTAGAAGGCTACTCCATCCCCTTTACCCCTGCATCTTCTATGCAGGGTATACCCTGGAAATGCCAAATCCCATTTGTTGTTCCCTGTGGCGCATGTCTCTGTGATGGCTACTGAATCTATCTCGGCCTCAGCCACTACTGCCTGTAGATCAGTGATCTCATTATTCAGGCTCCTAGCATTCAGACAGATCCCTGTCCAACCTCCCCTTTATTCCCCTTCCCTTCTCCTCCAGCTAGCTGAATTATTGTGATCCCATAACCACCTCCTTCCTTCCCTTTTTTTTTTTTTTTAAGTATTGTATTTATTACATTTTTAAGGTCTGCACAGTACAGTCAGTGACAATGAAATACTGAATTATGTAATGTGTTGGGATTGTTTGTGTTTGTCAGTATACAGTAGACACCAATACTTGTGAAAACAAAACCTGGGCTCCTCTTTTAGCTACAGCGCGAGGGGGAACCATTAATGATATATGCTTACTCAGATGGTGAATCCTCTCATAACTGTTGTAAGTACCTAAGTTAAGACCCTTGGGGGGGGGAGACCAGGAGGAGTGGCACAGCACAAGTGGTGTAATCAGTTCATTCCAGGATGGGATCCCCAGGGTGGACCAAGGGTGGGCTTGTGAGACCTTTGGATAGCTTACTGCCCACCTCCTCTTCCTAAACTTTTTTGAACCCTGCTCTTGCCATCACTGACACCCACTAGTCCCCTTCCAATTTTTGGAGGAGTCCCTGGAATCCCATTTGGGCCCACAGGAAGTTACGGCACGGTGCTAGAGTATTTTTTACACTCTTTATCTGGACTAGTGTTTGTCCCCAACTCACTGGCTTCTCTCTTCCCACCTTTTTCCTTTGCCTTTGACTCCTGGTTCTTTTGCTGTTTTTTTTTTTCCCATGATATTTCTTGTATAAAGTCATGTCAGACAGATGTACTCTACTCCATTACCTTGTTTGTCTCTCCCACCCCAATGATTCTGTATATCCCATATTTTCTCTCCAGGGCTGGTCTGCCAGTGTCTCCTTCTGCAAAACTTTCATGGCTGATACCCTGTTAGGTAACCACTCTGCATAGGTGCGCCCTGCTTCCACTCCTTTGTCCTCAATGATCTTTCTCCCGCTTCCTCAAGGACCTGTCTGGAGCTGGCATCCCTGTCCCCGTTGGCCCTCTAGTGGATTAGACTGAGCACACTCTACAGCAGTCATGCAACCTTTGGGGACTTCCTTTGTCTTCTAGATCCCAGATTACTTTGGGCGCGCTACGATTTGAGTGAGTCTAAGCCGTTAAGGTCAACCTCCACAGAACCAGAGATGAGGCGGGGCAGAGCAGCCCCATTCAGAGAGATGGCAACTCTTCTAACCCCCACCTCCCCGCCCCCACCAACAGTTGGTGTTGACAAATCCAAACAGTGAGATTTAATTTGGGATTCCATTGTAAGGAGATTTTCTAGTATCCAACAAAAACTCAACAGTTGGCATCCAGAGTTCTCTGTCACATAAAATGCTTCTAAAATACAGATTTCAAGACTTTTCATTTTTAATGCTTAAGACATTGTCATTAAACAAGATATTTTCCCGTAAGACTTCATCCCTTCACAATGATTATATGTGCCATTAAGTCATAATTCTCTGTTTGTTGCCCTGGAAATGATCCTGATAATGCAAGCAGAGGATTATGACTTCAAGGCAGGAAAAGCAACAGGAACAGATGAAGTCAAAGGGGAAAAGACGAAAAAAAAAAAAAAAAAACAAGCCCACTTTCGACTTAGCCTGGCCACCAGTGTAAAACTAGAACCACAAGGGAAAAAGCAAGAAATGCGGGGCCACACAAAGAAAGATCAGATTCAGTCATGGATGTAAAATTATTTAATTAAAGGTGAACAGTTGACAGTACCCTGATGCTTCGAACCATCAAGCTAGTTTGTCAGGTGGACGGGAACTCCACACCAGAGCCCACATTTTACACCTATTTATCGATAACCTTAATATATTAACATCCCAAGTCATAGTATTACAATTGCAAGTGTCTGCATAGTACTATGCAAAAAGTGTAAACTCCCTAGAACTCTTTGCAGTCAAATATTTTTTTTACCAAAACGCCACAGTTACAAATAAATAAAAAATGGATGTCTAGTCGAATTAGACTTCATATTGAACCTATATAAAATTGTCTCCCACTCACCCTTTGTCTTCTTTCTTGTTGCTCTTGTTTTGTGGTTTTCCCCTTCGTTTTTCTCCTCTGCCTCCATTTACTGTTTTTGTCCCTCTTCATATCTACTCTGACCAGCTTATTTTGTTTGCTTATTCAGACTGACCTTTGCATGAGTAAGGGGGTTTATGCCTTAATTGACTCTTATGAAATGATCCTGCTGAATATTATTCCTTTCCTCCCTTACATCCATCTTTTTTTCATGTTTATATATGTGTTGCTGTTGGGTTTTATTATAAATATTTGACGACGAAGAGTGGTGGGGAGTTGATAGACACTTTTTGTACAGGACTCTGGGGACACCTGGTATTGTACTAGTAGAAGTGGTATGGTAATACATTAAGGTAGTCGATACTATGTCATTAAGAAGTATGTTTAAAATTCAGGCTTTGAGATGATGTCTCTGGCACCCCTGCTGGACAAACAACTTTGATATTTCGAAGCACTGGAGTACTCTCGACTGTTCGTAATGAACTGCATTCATCATTTGGTATCTGTTACTGGACTGATCTTTCTCTGTGTGGCACCTGGGGGGGGTTGTTATGTTTTCCCTAAGGGGCAAAGAGCCTGTTTTCATATCGATACCCTCAGTAATTAAGAATGGAATGTCCTGAAATTAAATTGTGTTGGATTACTATGATATTTGAGTTGTGCCAACGCCGTTTGTCCCTGTTTAGCAGGAAACTGGAAAATCACTTAACCCCTCAAAATATTTGCCCTCGGTTCTATGTCACAATAGCGACTGCACAACAATGACTATTACAGTGAGTGCACATCGTCGAAACCCGAAATCGGTGATGTACATTAAACATAATACAAAATTAACTACAAATCCACACGTTCTTTGTGGGACACCGATGTTTACTTCATTTTTATGAAGAGGCTATGCCCCATGCCCCCACCCCCTTCATATTTAATTAACTAACTCCGAGGGGGTGCATCTCAGGTAGGGGGAGAATCTACAGGGGGAGAACGTTGGGGGGGGGGGGAGACGACCTGTGGGCAGGTGGGGAACAAACTCAACCCCGCCCCCCCGTGACGTGCCTGGAAAAGAGTCTTGGCTCAGTGTGCATTTTCTGGTTACCAGTTTTCAGTGACTAAGTGCTGGGAGACCTGTCTGAGACGTTTCCCATTTAGAGGTTTCCTGTTTTGGCTGGAGTGTCATAAAGGGGACAGACAATTAGTTTTAGCTGGTATCTATTGGCAATGTTCCTGTTTGCAACAATGAAATTCATACCTCCAAGTGATCCAGATCTAACTGTACCTGAACACACATCGATGTGAAAATGAAGTCTTTTATTTGTTTCTGTTACGCGCAACAGTCTATGTCAACAGTAATCTGGAGTTTTCATTGTGTTGCAGTTTGTGTACAGAATGCTAAGAAAGAGCTATTGACCTGTCTCAGCAGAGCTGCTCATTCTGTACGCAAACCATGACATAGCCAAAACTCCAAATTCCCGATTCCTAGCAGTGAAATTTGCAAAATCTCGTCCATCAACAGAAAACGATACAAAACACATTTTTTTCCATTAACGTTTGTTCAGGTACAGTTAAATATGGATCACTTGGAGTATGTATATAATTTCTGAAAATAAAGGCATTACAAACGGCTGCAAATTAGAAATAATTTCCTGCCCACTTTGAATTAAAATCCCATTTAAATGCAGTTCTCTTTTCCATGAATCCATTCCAAGTCATAAAAAGTGTCGAATGACAGTTGGAGTGTGGCAGCAAACGCAAATGTGCAGGCAAAGATAATGCTAACTGATTATAGGTTCCTTTTTATAATAGTAATTTGAAGGACTTGAACACTCTGAGTCTTCTGCATGTGAGAGGTACAAACATACTGCATGTTGGGCTTAAGAAAACCAAAAATATAGAGGAAAACTGTGATACGTGTCCTCTTCATTTATATGTTGCTTCTGCTGCTTGGTTTTCTTCCTCTAGTGATGGGCCATGTGCTTGCTAATGGCTTGGAGCTGATTGGTACTGGGCACTCGGTGCTCTTAGATAAGGAATTTGCTAGCGCAATAAAGAGGACTGTGGAACTTGCCATGAAACAGTCCATCACCGAGCGGGAACGGCTGCATGTGTCTGCACTCGACATGTTCTCTAGAGGGTAAGCTGCTTGTAATTTGTTAAGCTACTGCTTGGAGAGCTTAGCCAGTTACTAAACTCTTATAGCACCCTATACACAAGGCCCTTGTTAGTCGGCCAGTGCCCACGTTTACGTATATTATAAGAAAAAAATCGTAAAGGTGCCCCCCATAGACTGTAATGTAAGCATGTCCCCACGCTTTCCCTGTGATCACGTCATAAAGTGGGCTGAGCACAGGGATGGATTGTAGCACCGGGAAGTGCCTGTGTCCTGGTGGGGAGGATTGTATGAGGGTTTTTTTTTTTTTTACTACAGTACTGATGCATATTTTATGGGCATCTATAGATCAGAAGCATTTCTGTGAGGTAAGGCACCCAACCACGTGGTGCATGGGGCAATTTAGTAAGTAATTTTAAAAATGAGGAGCAAAATACTCACGCCCAAAATTTCTTATCTGCAGCACTGACAACACTGTTGAAATAGTGAAATGCACTGAGTAGGCAAATGTGGTTTATAATTATGGAGAATACTGTAGAATAGCCACAGTTGAACCTGCACTAGCAATTGAACCGAACCCCAAAAGTAAAGTCAACTTAGGTACAAGCAAAATGGTGAGTCCAGTTTTACCAGCAGATCAGAAACTATTATCTCTTATTTATTTATTTATTCATTCAATCAATCTTGGATTACAATACTTCTGAGCACATAGCAGCTCTTTTACAAAGGTGCTACGTCAGTGAGAAAGGGTGACAAACATACAAAGGAGGCAAAAAAAATGGTGTACTGACAGAAGAGTGAAACCCCGTCAGCGAAATCCCCCACAGCAAAATTTTCGACAAGTTTAGAAAATGTCACTGTGGGGGACCCGGTGGTGAAATTTCACCCTTCCACCAAGTCCCCCCCCCCCCTTGAGTTCAGTCCGACTTGGAGTTAACAGTTTATAGAAGGAGTGCAGCCCTGTTAGAAAACAGACCGATGTCTGACAGGCAAAATTTCACCTGTCGACATCGGGGATGTTGCAATGCCGCCGTACCGCGACAACATTGTCGCGTCGGAATGGTAAACCCAAAAATATGGAGTTTCTAACAAAAACAGTCAAACAATAATGACATACTTTTGTATCTAAAAGTAAAACTATAGGTTGGAAGGTGAACAAAATGTAGCAGAGAGAGGAAGGTAATCCAGAGAACCCAGAAAATGGAGGAGGCAGCCAAAAGGCCTTGTCAAACCTTCTTGATCTCAGTAGAAAGACTAGAAGCATACTAATTAGCAGACATTAGCACCTAATGTCTCATTAACATAAGCAGCGTCGACACAAAGATCAGGAAATATCCAGATTCAAATGGGACCCACTATAAGGAGCCCCAGAGAAATGTATTGTAACCCCTTAAATAAATGTAGTAAATGTGTTTTTGCAATATTCATACAGTTTGGTTTACTGGTGAAAGTAAATATACTTTCAATAGACACTACTAGCTAAACAGTAACTGAGATTCATTAAGTGCTAAGCATGAATTTAAATTGGTGTTGGTTTGGACAAATTGCACCCAATGTGTTTTTAAGTTCACATTTTACAGTACTTTATTCTAACCATCAGGAGCACCAGCAAAACCGCTGAGGAGGAATGAGGCTACGATCTGCCAGGTGTAAAGTATAGATGCAGCGCAGTACCTTGCAGAGTGCTGCAGTGTGCTGAATGGAACGGTGCAGTTCAGTGGCAATTAAAGGGGAACAGTTAGCACAAAGGGCCCCACGCTCAAGTGTGGGGCTGGTCCCACTGTGAACTTTGTGTGTAATAAAATTTTGGTTTACTTACTGTTTACTGTATTGTGGTACATTTTTTTTTTTCAGTCTAATTTTGGTTAGTTCTAGGCTGGCATTTCTGCCGCTACAAATCCCAGAATCCCCTGTAGCTGACATCAGAGCAGTGGGCAGCATTGGGAGATTCTGTAGCCTGCAATGCATGTTAGAGTTTGATAATTTTATAATTTTAGGGAGACAGTATAGCGCAGTGGTTTAAGGCTTTGAGCTGCAAATCTGGAGACCTGGGTTTGAATCCCACAGCCCCCACTTGCATAATGTGTGACCCTGGGCAAGTCACTTAACTTTCCTGTGCTCCCAGATTGCACCTGTAAACAAGCTTTCAGCTTAGTGTGTTTTGCCTGGTTAAACAATTTGGGGGAATCTCCAATCAGATGTTTTCCTGGTCTGCTTTTCTCCAGGGGCTAAGTACAGTCCTCCGTGACAGTACTTAACTTAGACTGGACAGCAGGACCAGCAAACAAAAGATCAGAGCTTAAATAAACTCTGAACATGAGGCTCTGCAGTCTACTGAATCTCCTGCTGCTCCCTAGTGGTAGGATGTCAGCTGCAGGTGATCCTAGGATTTGTAGTAACAGAAGATGTCAGCCTAGAACTAAGACAAATTTGAATGATACAGTCTGCTATTCTACAGTAAACAGCAAGTAAACCAAAATGTTTTGGCACACAAAGTGCACGTTGTGACCTGCCCCACAGTTGAGTGTGGGGCCCTTGGAGAGCTGACTGTTCCCCTTTAAGCCATTTTGTCATGCGATATTTTGTGACCTGTCCATTTACTGCAAGGTACTACATTGCATCCTGTCTGGTACTGCTGTAGGTGTTTCTACAGCACAACACCAGTGGGGATAGTTTCACTGCCAAAATGTGTTACAGTACCAGGCCTTGTGACATATGCGTATCATTGACATAATCAATTCATTAGTAATATCATATAATTACTGGTTGGTATTTATACTGAGTGAACTGACACCAGTTTCAAATGCCGTAATAACCAGCTACTATCCATATTAATTGGCTGGTTGTTATGGCAGAGGTGTCAATCACATCAGCATTTTTGCCTTTCACGCTCGCACCAAATCACCGCCAGTGCACAACCCATTGCAACACCCCTACCCCAGTCATCTTAAAAATCCATATCGTCTTCTTTGAACCAACCTTTCTTCATTTGACTTCTAAAAACATCTTTGTTCCATTGCATTTTAAATGTAAAACAACCTCTTGTGATTCATGAACCAGCAGTTGTATGAAATAAACTATGGTGTTTTGTTTTTGACACACCCTTGGTGTGTAATACCATAACAAAGCACTCATGCTTGACATTCATAGCTTATGTGGTATCACACACCTCGGGTGTATATTGAAAAAAAATAAAAAAAGGAAAAAACTTTAAGATTTACAACATCCCATACATTATTCTGCATTTAATGAAGGCTGACCACAGGGAACAGAGCAGTGGGAGGCAACAGTGAGCAGAAGGATGTAGCCTGACGTTGGTGGGACAGCATGCATCGTGTGCACACTTGTGCTTTGAGGTCCTCATTGGCCACCTCCCTTGGTTGGGGTTAACACAAGGTGGAAAACCCTGTCACATAAGCAGGGTGAAGGCCCCCAGTGTACTCGAGCCCCACACAGCCTCCTGTCATGCTCCTGAAAACACTAGGAATTTTGAAGGGGTGTCCCTCCACTCTTCATCCCCATCCAAGGATAAGAGCACAGGCTTTTTGGTGGAGCAGCCACAGGTAATGGTGATAGGGCTGGGTTGCTACCCTTGGGGCCATGGAGGAGCCTGTGCCAGTGAGAGGAGAAGAATTATAAAGTAAAAAATAAAAATAAATAAATAAGTTGAACACATTGCTCTCTTTCCTATCGTTATTTTATTTTTTCTTGTTTTGTTTATGACAAGACGTGCACATTGAGTGTTCGCTAATTTTCGATGTGGCCCTGTGGGCATGCAAAACGTTACCGTCAACTAATGCAAGAAAATTTAAAACTATTAATAAATATAAAACAATCAATTGTACATGAAAAAAAAATGTATCTACAATTTACATACAAACTTAGCTCAGCTACCAGGCAACAAGATTTATGTTTTAAGATTTGAACCCTATAAAGATTTATACCCTAGCTACCCGCAAACCTCTTCCCCTTCTAAGGAGTACACCACCCTCGCTGCTTTTACACCTCAGGCCAACAAAGCCTAGGTGTACTCGCACAAGATGATAGGACAGTCCCCTGTACCCTCTTGTGTCCCCCTTACCTGTTGTCAAGCTAATCGTGAATTGCCTCTGTTACCACTGTACAAGTAAGTGATCTTACTTTGAGAGGGCTCTTGCAGTAGGTGATAACCATTAGGACTAGAGCCGTCAGGCACTAGGACCACACTGAAAACTTTAGCTAGCAGTGTCTGGCGGGGGGACTGCCTACCCAACATCACGTTACAGACATCAGCGTGACACTATATAGTGGCCGGTCCCCAAGCCCACCCTTAGTCCCGCCATCACCGGATGGCAGTCCAGTGACGGATGCAGGTGGTAACAGCGCGACAGGTGGGTTGGGGCATCCCATAGTGTGTGGTGTGCCTCCACATGCGCACACAACGCCGGGACGTACGGGGTTGGGGAACAAAAGCTGAAAACTGTACAAACTACTTATGGAAGAAAAAAAAAAAAGACTCCCAGAAGAAGAAGAAGGACAAGGAGAAGCACCAGGACCATGATCGGTCTCCTTCCCGCCCACAACCTCCTTCAAGGGCCGCAGGCGATGGGTGGCTTCCCTCTGGCGTGGGTACCGTTCCTCCAAACAAGCCTGCCCCTCTCTCTGGGGAGCAGTCCTTGGTTCCCCGCCTGAGCTGGTTACAGTTCATGTGGGAGCCTCCAATTCTCTGGAGAGCTTCACCACCCTTAGACCCCTCAAAACCCCAGGGTCTAGGCCTGGTGGCACGGCCAGTAAGTCAGCCATCCGCCCCTCTGACAAATGCCTGGCCTAGACTGATAAGTCATACACTAGCTCCTCTGGCGTCCGCCCAGCCAGTGCGATTCCATCGGGCCCTGATAACAGGCCTGACACAGATCTTCCAGATGAGCGCATACTGCTGCTCTTGACGCAGCCCTCCCAAGAGGGTTCTCCCTCTCAGGAGCCTCCATCGCCACCTCCCCTGGTGGTGACTCCTGGCTCTCCTGCACATTCAGAGCCAGAGTTGGAGGAGCATCTGCCCAGCATAACCCTGGTGCTGGGACCAGAACACCCAATGCCGGACCTCCCTCAGGAGCCAGTGTCTCCTGCACCGCAGGCTTCCACATCTGGGTCAGCTCCCCACCTCAGATTCCGGTGGGAGTCTTGGCCCCTAGGGCGATGCAAAACCTCTTCTGGGGTCCGCACCAGACCTAATATTACCAGGCCCTTCATACTCCGCCAGGGCCCAGATCATGTCCCTCAGCCCCTCCTTTTGGGGCCTATGCCTGGCTACCTGCCGTAAGGACCTCCTTCAGGACCTTTGGCTCCTCCATCAGGTCCTTCGCCAGGTTACCTGCCATCAGGGCCTCCAGCAGGTTCCTTGGCTCCACCGTCTGGCCCTTCGCTGAGCTTTCCGATGCCAGGCTACCCTACGCGTCACTGTTTTTTGCCAGGGTACCTGCTGCCAGCATATTGTACCACACGCCAGGATATCCAGTGCCAGGCTATTTGCCCTATGGAACGCCAGGCTACCATTACCTGATGCCTGGCTATATGATGCTGGGGTTTACCTTCTAAGGATACCTGCCCATCGATCGGTCCTCTCCTCCTTTGCCGCCACTCAGCGTCAGGTGGATTTTAGGGAGGCATTACAGTCTTGGTGGTCCGAAACCAGGACACAGTTGGTCTCGGAATTGGACCGGCGGTAACCGGCCACGACTCCCACGCACGGACCCTACACCGAGATCCCCTCTTCCTCAGACAGACCTCGCATCCTACCGCAGTAGCCAGTGTTTGCAGGGGCCTTGCAGCCTCACTGCAGGAGGTCCTGCTCCCATGAGCTCTGTCTCCGGACAGAAGTCCATCGTCGGACTCTGACTCAGACACCGCAGACTCCTCCACCTCGGGTTTTGAGACCTGCTCTCCAGTGGATCCAGAGCCCAAAGATTTTCCCAAGTCCCCCCTGGAGAACCACTCCTTTACTGAGATCCTTCGGAAGATTCAGGAGGCAAATAGATGGAAGATGGAAGATCAGGATCCCCAACGCAAGAGGTTGGTGGAACGCCTGGATATGCCCGAGCTGACCCCTTTGCTCATTCTTCTTTTGATTGGACCACATGAGGACTTGGCCTCCGTGGTTTGGCAACAACCTTCGTTAGTGTCAGCAGTCACCAAGAAGGCTGATAGACTGTATCGAGCCCCCAAGGATAAAGACCACCTTAGTTCTCACCCTAAAGTGAACTCTGCCATTAATGCGGCACATGACCGTATGGCTAAACCTAAACACATGAGCACCTCTCCTCCAGACGAGGAGTCACGGCACATAGACCAGTTTGGATGCAAGGTTTATTCCTCCTCCACAGTGGCCCTCAGAGCTTTGAACTACCTGGCACACATGACTGTATACCAGAAATCTATCCTGGGACAGTTGAAGTTGGAATCTGAGGCTTTGCCTGATTTCGATGCCATGACCAAAATTTCCCAGACTGTCAGGACAGTGGAAATCTCCTGCTGTCATTCCCTCAGAGCAACATATGATGCGGTAGACACCTCTACCCGGAGTATCGCCATGGCTGTTTGCATGCACCAGTACTCCTCGCTGCGGGGATCTGGATTGGCCCAAGATGTCCAGTCGGCCATCCAGGACTCCCCTTTCAGAGGACCAGTCTTTTTTGGAGGTGCCGTCAAGGACATAATCACTGAGCTCCAGGACAGTGGCAAGGCACTGTGCTCTGTCCAGTTTATGTTCTGCTCTAACACCAAGCTAAAACAGCCATTTCATCACCAGCAGCAGCACCAGAATAGGCAACAGTTAGCCCGATGTCAGAACAACCGTCCAGCCCCATCGGCGGGAACCAACCCTCCAGCCAAGTCTCAAAGGGCTGCCGGGGCAATGCTCCCCCACACCCCCTCTGCCTCCTGACTTGTGGCAGGGCCCCCAGCCTCCGCCACCAGCTACAGAGGAACCAGTAGGGGGCAGATTTGTCAACCACCTGGCCGGGGCGCGGGGGGGGGCAATCACTTCAGAGACATGGGTCCTTTGACTCATCGCTCAAGGCCACACCATCGAACTCACAGAAAGACCTCCAAGAAATCCTCTAGATCTCTGTCACTACCCAATAAGCCACATTTTTCTCAAAGGGAAGAGATTCAGGCTCTTCTGATAAAATCGTCTATAGAGCCCGTACCTCGGAGCCAGGAAGGAAAGTGATATTACTCCCATTTCTTCCTGGTCCCCAAAAGGACAAGGGGCCTCCGTCCAATCCTAGACCTCAGCACACTTAACCTGAACGTGGAGTACAAGAGATTTTGCACGCTGACCCTACTGGGTCTGTTGCTTCTTTTGCACCAGGGTCATTGACTGTGTGCTCTGGATATGCAGGATGCATACCTGGATATTCAAATTTTTCCCTCCCACTGATGCTTCCTACACTTTACCTTCCAGGGGGGACACTTCCAGTTCAGAGCGCTCCCCTTTGGTCTCTCCTCAGCACCCAGGGTATTAACCAAGTGCCTAGCTATGGTGGCGGCAGCTTTATGCGGTCAGCGAATATGTGTTCCTGTACCTCAATGACTGGCTCCTGTCAGCACCATCGAGGGACAGCCTGGTGGCCTTCCCTGCTGCTACCTAAGTTTATTCAGGCAAGTGGGGATCACGCTGAATTACCAGAAATCTCACCTTATACCTTCCAAACTCCTCCAATTTATTGGGGTGGTGTTGGATACTGTTCAAGGTCAGGCTTTCCTTCCTTTGGACCGGGCGGAAACCCTGCGTCAGCAGGCCATACAAGTGGCCACCAGCCAATGGACCCTGGCCTGTTCGGTCTTAGGCCTTCTGAGCCTCACGGCAGTGGCTATTCCCACTGTCCACTTAGCCAGGCTCCACATGCAGATTACGCAGTGAATTATTCAGGCCCACTAGGACCAGAAATCAGACACTCTGGATTCTGGTGTCCAGCCCCATGCACTGGTACCCCCTTTGGTGGCAAGATCTGTCCAGTCTTACAAGAGGGGTTCTTTTTCAGATGCCTCTGCCGGCCCAGACCCTGCCGATGGATGCTTCCAGTGAGGGCTGGGGTGCCCATCTAGGCGAACACAGGTATCCTGGTCTCAGCAGAAGCTTTCTCTAAACATCAATGTGCAAGAGATGCGGGCTGCACTATATGCCCTTCAGGCTTTTCAGCACCTATTCCTCCCAAAGAGACTTGCAAGAACAAGGGGACACAATTTTAAGATAGAAGGAGGGCAATGTGAGGAAGTATTATTTCACAGAGAGGGTAGTGGATGCATGGAACAGCCTTCCTGAGGAGGTTGTGGGCTCTAAAACTGTGGGAGAATTCAAGAATGCATGGGACAGACATAAGGCAATTCTTGTGGGGGGTAGGAAGAAATAGGCTGTTGGTTAACTAGGATCTGCGGCCTATCCTGTAGGTAGGGAAATGGGCAGACTAGATGGGCCTAGCGGTCCTTATCTGCCGTCAAAGTCTGTTTCTGGGCCCCTACTGGTACAGATGGACAACATGTGCATAGTCTGGTACCTGAACAAACAGAGGCGCAAGTGGTCATATCCACTGTGCAGGGAAGTGATGCGCATGTGGCATTGGGCGATGCAGCGCAGGCTGCAGCTCATGGCAGTGCGTGTCCCAGGCATTCAAAATGTGCTGGCGGTACATTCTCAGCTGCACTCAGGCAAGGGCACACAGGTGAGAACTGAGGCAGTCAGTAGTCAAAGACATCTTCGATCAGTGGGGTCACCGAGATCTCGATCTGTTTGTCTCACCATCCAAAGCAAAACTACCCAGTTTCTGCTCGCTCGTTCCTGAGCATGGAGTTTTCTGGTGAGAGACACTGTCTCTCCACTGGACAGGGAGGGTCTTGTATGCCTTCCCTCCCTTTCCACTGTTGCAGAGGGTGCTACTGAAACTACAGCAAGAAGGGGCCCGCATGATTCTCATAGCCCTTTATTGGCCTCACCAAGTGTGGTTTCTTCTGCTTCAGCAGTTGAGAGTGGCGCCTCCGGTTCCCCTACCCCTCAGCTAGAACCTGCTGACTCAGGACCAGGGCAGGCTGGTCCATGTGGGTCTCAAAGTCCCTTCACCTTCATGCGTGCCACACGCTGACTTAGCGGTTGCATGCTTTGGGGTCTCTTCCAGAGTGGGTCAAGTCCTTGTAGAGGCCCGAAAGTCATCCACCAGAACCACATATGCTATGAAATGGAAGAGGTTCTCCATTTGGGCATCTAAGAAGGAATGGGACCCTTTCTCTTGCCTTGTCCCACAGGTCATGGAATACCTGCTGCACCTCTCTGACCTTGGCCTTACTTATTTTTCGCTGAAGGTCCACTTGTCTGCTATTTATGCCTAACATATTCTGGTGGATGGCAAAACTTTGGCTCAGTTGGAGGTTTCCAAAACCTTTCTGAAAGGAATTCTCCATCTGAAACCCCTGGTCAGGAAGCCTGTTCCTCCGTGGGATTTGAACTTCATTTTTGAGAAACTCACTTTGCCTCCCTTTGAACTGGCTGTGAGTTGCAACCTGCGCTACCTTTCCTGGAAAGCGTTCTTTTTAGTTGCTATTTCTATGGTTCAGAGGATTTCCGAGCTTCAGACCCTGATGTGTAAGGAGCCTTATTTGATTTCCCACAGAGACTGGGTGGCTCTGCGTACAAATCCTTTGAACCTGCTGTGAGCTGTGAGTTGCAACCTGCGCTACCTTTCCTGGAAAGCGTTCTTTTTAGTTGCCATTTCTATGGTTCAGAGGATTTCCGAGCTTCAGACCCTGATGTGTAAGGAGCCTTATTTGATTTCCCACAGAGACTGGGTGGCTCTGCGTACAAATCCTTTGAACCTGCTGTGAGTTGCAACCTGCGCTACCTTTCCTGGAAAGCACTCTGTTTAGTTGCCATTTCTATGGTTCAAAGGATTTCTGAGCTTCAGGTCCTGATATGTAAGGAGCCTTATTTGATTTTCCACAGAGATCAGGTGGCTCTGCGTACAAATCCTAAGTTTTTACCTAAGGTGGTTTCTGAATTTACTTTGAATCAGACTGTACTCTTGCCAGTGTATTATCCTGAGCATTCCCATGAAGGGGAGGCCATTCTGCACACACTTGATGCACACAGAACCGTGTATTATTACACGAACTGGATGAAGTCGGTCTGTAAAATGGATCAGCTTTTCCTTTCTTTTGTGCCCAAAAGAGAGGGCGCAGCAGTTTCCGAACAATGCTTATCCAAATGGTTAGCAAACTGCGTTTTGTTTTGTTATCACAAGTATAACAAGCCCCTTCCGGGTGAAGTCAAGTGACATTCAACCAGAGGCATGGCTGCTTCTACTGCTTGTTTCATGAATGTTTCTGCCGTGGACATTGGTGCGGCAGCCACTTGGAGCTCTGTCTGCACCTTCACTAAACATTACAGTCTGGACATTGCCTCTAGGTGCAGGGCAGCCTTTGGACTAGCCGTCCTTCGGGGCCTCCTGTCTTAACCTGATACCTACAGCAGACCTTTCCTGCCTCCTGTGCTTCAGCCTTTGTCTGAATTACACTGCTTGAGACTCAGCCCCAATGGTTATTACCTGCTGCGAGTCCTCTCAAAGTAAGATAGTACAGTTACGTAAGCACTTACCGTAGCAGTAGATCTTCGAGAGAGGCTCTTGCGGTCAGTGTCTTTTTCCCTCTCAGCTTCCCCCATGCTTCTGCGGCTACTTCTTTCTAGCCTTTCTCTTGGCTCCAGGAGCCCACTCTTTTCTCCTGTCGCACCTTCTTAGGTCTCCAGTGGGAGAACTGGAGAGCAGGCATTGGGACCGCCCACTATATAGTGTCATGCTGATGTCCATCATGTGACATTGGGTAGGCGGTCCCCCACCAAACACTTCTAGCTAAAGTTTTCCATGTGGCCCTAGTGCCTGATGGCTCTAGTTCTAATGGTCATTACCTACTGCAAGAGCCTCTCTGTCTCTCTCTCTCTCTCTCTCTCTCTCAAAGATCTACTGTTATGGTAAGTTCTTGCATAACTGTACTTTTATCACCGTGTTATGTACATAATGTACAGGGGAGCCAGCCAGGATGCAACACAGTAACTTGCAGTAAATGACGTGTAACAAAATACTGCATAACAGAAGGGCTTAAATGCAGTTGAATTGCACTGTTCCCTGCAAGATACTGCAGCACTCTGATGTAATACTGCAAGGTACTGTATTCTGTCCTGGCTGGCACCACTGTACCTCACTATATTACACTGCAGCGTATGCACTGTACACTCTGTTTGTATCAAAGAACCCCATCGAACATCCAGAGGTTAGAGAAACTCACTTTTGATTTATTGCAACAGACCCAGAAATTTCAGAATTATTGGACCGTATGGATCCTGTATGAAGGCCAGTTACTGTAACTAGGTTACCATGAACATATATGTCACAAGGGAAGGGCCTTGGATTCGGAGAATACTTATACCCGTACACTGATTTGGTAAGGGGGGACAGAGTAGATGACACAGAAGCCGAAGGAGAGAGAAAAGAGAAAGGGAAAGTGGGAAACTGATAAACCTCAGATCTTGTACAGCCAGGAATGGCTGTGCCCTACGATCCCAAAGATCACAATTGAACAACCTTGGCAACTCAGCAGCTGAGCGATTTAATTCTTTTAAGGTACCTGCTCATAATAGATTGAAGTTTTAATTTTAAAGTAATCTTTGAGTCAGTTTCAAAAGTTCATGATCTTTTACTCAATACCTTTTGAAAGTAATTGTAATAAAGCTTAGAAACTATTAGTTTAACCTTTAATAGTAAATTTAACTATGAAATGTGTAATAAGTAATAATATACTATGATGTGTTGTATAAGTGAACATAATATTGAATGTTACCATATTGTGATTGTAAAACAAGCTATGATCAATAAATGAAGTATTACCCCATTGAAAATGAGATACTTTATTTTTTGGGGTTGTCCCACCATCTAATGAACATTTCAAATACATATTCCCCATGTCAGTTTGGGGCTTTACCATCATTTAGAGGAGGAGAGAGGTAAAATAGTTCCAAATTCTTGTTAGCGGAAGCTTTACTGAAGAGAAAAAAAGTCAGCTTTATTTTCTGTCACCAACAGTGTAGGCCCCCCCCCCCCGGTCTAGTGTAGTCAGCCATAAAGTACAATTTACGGTAAAAGAATGAGAAAAGGTTATGATGGGCCTATCAAGTAACTTTCTCATCCCAATGGCATGAATGTTTCTGGAAAGTACAGCTACTGTTTTTCTATACACTGCAAATTCAGACAAAAGGGGGTGATTAACGACAGCCCAGTGTAGGAGACCGCGTGGAGATGAGGTTGCAACACGTTCACATGTTTTGGTCCTGTACAGAAAATTACCCAGTTTTGGGACTCTTTTTATTGAACCCCTGAGGGGCTGTTAGAAATATCTCAGCAACTAGATATCAGCCAGGCAGTACTGGGCTTACTATCAGAGGAACTGAGTTGGGGAGGCAGCAAAATACCTATGGAGGGTCTTCTTGGCAGCAGCTGGTAAGGCTTTAACTTGTAACTGGCTTCAAGATTTACCACCTATGGTAACCCAGTAGGTACAGTTAATATAAGAAATTTGTGAGATGGAGAAGGTTACATTCACTCTGAATCATAGGCGTGCTAAGTGCAATAATAGATAGAACTGTAGGTTGCTCTACGAAGGAGGTAGAGATGGAGCTTTAGACACACTGGATATTGGTGATACATGGGGGATACAATTTGGTATTCCAAGGGCGTGAGTTTTGACCTTGGTGCGCCCCCCCCCCCTTTCCTGGCCCCTCTTCACTCCCTTCCTCCTCCCCAATCCCAGAAGTGAAGCCATAGGGAGTGCCCCCCAAACATAAATAGTAACCATTGTTAATCCATGGGTAATGAGCCTAATATGATGTACTGCATATTTGTGATTACAATATATTCTCTGTCGTGTTCAGTTTAACTGAAATAAAGTTTTAAAAGAAGTGTAGTCTGCCATAGATATCTTGAATTATAATACCGGATTTGATTACTTTACAGATGTTTTCCCGGAGCTTATGATCAGTGGGAAAGGATCCTGTTGGATCATCCAACTGACATGCTGGCTCTTAAATTTGCTCACGACACTTATTTTTACTTGGGCTACCAACAGCAGATGAGAGACTCTATTGTGCGAGTGGTGCCTCGCTGGACATCAGAAGTTCCTCTTTATGGGTAAGTGACAGTAGGACATCGTATAAAACGAGGATGGCCAAATCCTGTGGCTAGAAATCAACGTACTATTTTGTGGGTAGTCGTGTAGTATCATTAGACTTCAGATACTGTATATAGAGTAGGGCACAAAACTTTAGCTAAGATCGGGGTTCATGTTTTCAGAAAGGGTGTTCAGAAAGGGTTGTCCTATTATGGACCTGTGGCAAGCGTCTGTTTGAATCTGGGTCCCCGGAAAGCTGGCCCACGATGCCGGCTGTAGTGTAGTGTGCAGAGCATAATACTTCAATCATGACTGGTAGGGTCTGAGCAAGTCTTGCTAAATGACACTTGGAAGGGGGGGGATTATTTGTCCGCTCAACATGTAGGGGGGCATCCTTCGGCTGAGGCCAATAATAATACATTCGCTTGCAAATAAAAAAGTGCATAAAAATTACATGGCAAGATGTAATAGCTTTTAAGGGAAAAAATCTGTAAGGGGTCAGATTTTTTATGAAGTTACAATGTCAGTGTTATACTGTAGGTGTCGACATGAGTGTGAAGGAAAAAGTGAAACAAGGAAACATCGTCTGTCATGATGGTTGCTTGATTTTTTTTTTTTTTTACACAAATGCAACCATAAAGAGTAAATTTCCAATACCATGACACCCTCTTGAACAGCATTCCAGAACACTTAGTAAATATTTATATGGTTATTTTTGAATAGAACCATTTCAGTCCCGTGCTGTTTTCATAAAACCTTTTTGATGGGTGTACAGTATGGTTGAGAATATAATAAATGAAAGAAATACAGGGGTTGTTGTGCTTCTTTTGCTAATATCTGCTTCGAGTTGCAGTTTCAAAGCTGGTTGGCTCAGGACAAAAATAATTCAAAAACTCCCAATTAAAAATTAAAACTTGCCAGAAAGCTATTTAAACGTTTGAAAAAGTACATGCTGAATGACAAGGACTTTAATAGAAAAGAAACGGAGAAACCGAAGACAGACAAACATGTACGTAAAGCGCCTTGATTGATGCCAACGACTTCAATTCTGGGAGTTAATTTCCTCACTGCCATCCTGTATATGTTCTTAGCTACACATGACATAATAGGATAAATCATTTTTTTTATGTTTCCATATATTTCAAAATGTACTTGTGCCAGTAAACAGCCTTGAAAACCTTTTCAGGTGCATCAGAAAAATGGGAATTTGAAGCACTAGGGAACATCTCTAAATGCATGCTGAAAATAGAGTTAAAATCGACGTTTCGACCATAGGTCTTCTTCAGGAATTGTGTAAAAGAAGATAACCATAAACTCCTTTTTTTTTTTTTTTTTTTTTTTTTTTATTTTTAGATGATTCCTGAAGAAGACCTATGGTCGAAATCTAGATTTAACTCCATTTTCTGTTTTCAGTGTGCATTTAATATTACCTTTTTGTGTTGTTGTCTGACACTGTAGTGCAGCATGAAAGGGGGTGTTGCACTCCAGAGTTGGCGTCTTTCGGATGGGACGTTTAACCGAGGTCGCGTCCACCTGTTCTGGTAGTTGTTCAGGTGGATGTTAAAGATCCCATAGCACTCCTCAAAAAGAGTAGGGGGATTTTCCCAGTGCCCTGGCCAAATTTTCCCCGTTCACTAAAAATACCACCACTAGCTTAACCCGAATCAAGACATAAGTTTGCATCTGTCTCTCCCCCACCTTGACGAGGCTGAAAATAGGCAGAATTGCTAGCCCTCCTTTCCTGCTTAACAAAAACATATTAAGTAAATAAATGCTTAGATCCCCCCATCACACTCACCTCATCTACCGGCTGTGCACTGCTTCCTCAGACTTAGTCCACCATATGGCCCTCTGCCTGCCAGCACATTCCTCCGAGGTCACTGATCTTACCTTCAGCTACCTCATCCTGACCTGTCACCCCTACAGATACCCCTCCCTCCCATTGTGGTATGGCAAGCCACCAGACTGTGTTTGACCAGGAGAGTCAGGATGGTACAAGAGCACAGTGACACGGGGGTTGTTGCAGTTATGTGCACTGCACTGCTGTTTTTCCTGGTATAGGAAAAAGCAAAACACTGCTTCACAGTAACTGAATGTGGCAGGCTAGAAAAGCTACAACTGTAAACAAAGCAAAGCCAACACCAAAACCCGGGGTAACTGCACAATAGCTTTATTAAAGTGCTCAAATGCATTAACAAATGTGCAGAACAGCAGTACAAAAGTAGTAACTTGCTGCATCAAGACAGCAGGTTGTCAAAAATGGCAAACATGCTCGGACCCAGCAAACGCTCTCTTTAGAAAGCTTCTGGGCAAAACTGGTCAAGTGTTTGTCGGGTCTGGGCATGTTTGCTGTTTGTGCTAACCTGATAACTTGATGCGGTAAGTTACTACTATTGTACTGCTGTTTTGCACATTTGTTAAATGATTTTAAGCACTGTAATAAAGTTATAGTGCGGTTTATGGCTTTGTTTTGTTTACAGGTTTCCTGGTATAGCCCCCACCCACTTGTCTTTGCTGGCCTGCCCATGTAGCACCTGACCTTTGAGGGGAGTACTGACGTCACATGGTCACCCTCGATGTAAAGGCTGTCTGCCAAGCCCACCAGAAGAGGCAGTAGCAGAACAGGGCTGGCAGAGTCCTCCCTTTGGAGTCTGAGTGTGCGGCTTGCATGTAGTGTATGCTGCACAAAATTGAGGCCGAGATTTCAAGTGTGATTTTGATGTCTGAGATAGACAACTGGTGAACACATACTTTTTTATTGAATAGAATGGTTTAGTAAATATTATTATTTTTTTAATATTAGAGCTGGCAGATTAGCCTAGAAGTTAGAGTAATGAGCTAGAGTAGCGGTTTGTCAACAGAAATCTTTATTTTTTTTATTTTTTGACAGAAATGCGTTAGAAAAATGTAACTGCAAAGTCTGCCAGGTCCCCCAAAAAAAAAAAAAAAAAACACCTACCCACCACTGTTTGCTCTGGGAGAGCCAACTGCACACTTGAAGCCCTGTAATAATGCAAGGAGAAAATACTGTAAAAATGAAGATAAATGTAAATAGTACCAAAATAATTTTTGACAAACAAGTTCCCCAGTCCACGCCATTTTGTTCCATCTTCTGGTAGGCTGATTACAGTGTCTGATGTATTTTTCTCTTCTTTTTCTTGCGGTTTTTAGCTACTTAAAAGGAATGTTATCTTTCGGGCTGGTGGAGACAAATTTTTATGACCAGGCTGAAAAAGTTGCCAAAGAGGTAAAGAAATGTCACAGTATGCCACAGTCAACGGGTAACGTCACTGGCCAGCTGATTTAATATTCTTATGCACACACCTAAGCAAATTTATTAAATTACTTTTTTTGGGAAAAAAAAGTGTGAAAATGGAAACTGTTTTTTGTAATTCAAATGTTTATGTATTCCATTAATCATATAGAGTGTGTTTTTTATATATAATATTACAAGAATTGTAATGCAAAATAAATAATGAGACCTAACTGGGACTTGAACTCAGGCCCTCCCCCACCCCACCCAAAATACTCTTCCTGTATTCTGCTAGCTGAGCTATCGGGGGAACTGTTTAGTCCAAGCTTGACACAGTTGGCTTGAAGATCAGTTTGCGTTTTGACTGCTCAACCTTGTATAATACAGCATCAATGCATCTCCTTACCATATCACAAGAATTATGACTTGAAATGTTTGTTACAGTGTTGTGACAGAGCACTCTGCAGTCCCCAGTTGACCTCTTTGTCTCTTTCAGGAGACTGTCAGGACCAGCTTCGCTGCTGTCAAGGTCCCTTTTTAACAAGAGCCCAGACCCCAGTGCTTTGATGACCCTTTTTCTGCAATCTTCTGCCTTTTAGAATTCCTGTAGTGGGGGTCTCTTCTCTGGGCAGGACGCACCCCACTCTGTCCAAGACTTTTACTATGCACCCCTTTTATCCAGGTGCCCTTCCCTAAGATGTAGTCACAAACAACCAGTTACTCCAGTCTTGGACAAAACTAGTTTATTACTAAACACTGGTTGTCCAAGTACAGAAGCAATCAACAGGTATTTGCTCTAGTTACACGTAGTGAAACAACCCTACACGTGCAGGATTATACAAAGAAAGCTTGCACATTTGTGCAGGTAAACACTTCTGTCTTTCCTACCCATTACACAGTCTTCTTGCCTCACTGTCCACATTAAGCTCTGTTTCCTTAAGTCTCTCTACAGACATGCAGTCTGGCTCTCTCCCTTGGATGCAGTCCCACAGGTACCCCAGTGAAAAGAGTGAGAAAAATGACTGTTAAAAATTATTTATGCCCCTCCCCTCTCTACCTCTCTGGTGCCTTGGTTGAGTGAGGCTGTGGTGTCACTTCCCTGTACCCAAGTTCACCCAATTGGCAGACACTGCTACAGGTCAGTTCAGCCGTGCTGCAGCGACAGAAATATTGCCAACGCCAATTACGGCGCAGGCAACATGCTGCCAGGCAATAGCAGCACCAAGCATTATGTCTCCCAGGAGTTACAGCGCCAAAGCACCCTCCCAGGAAATTATCAGTTTTTGCAGGGACTTCGCCCCCCACACCTCCCCAAACTAAATATAATCTCCTCCAAGGTGGGCATGCCTCAGAGGGGGCAGAAATTGTGTGGGCGCAGAGGGTGACATGAGTGAGGAGCGATCTAAAATCAATATTACCCCTTTCACTGTCTCCCTTGTTGTGGCACCTAATTGCGACGGCAAAATGTACTTGGCAACTTGATGGGATAGGCTTCAGACCTGGGATTTTGGGTTATGTCTGCCTTACAGTATTATCTGACCTTCGTCTCTCGGTGCCCTCCACTCCCTCCCAAACGTGATCTAGCTTCTGGAAGAATGTTGCTGGATGCTGTCCAGATGGCTGGTCTCTGAGCCTTTTTCTACTAATGAACCCTATCCCATTTATGGAAGCCAAGCACAATGAAAGTCAATGCCACTTAAGAAACCCTGCTTGGCTGCTGAGAGTCTCCCAAATAGGCCATTTATATCCTGTTGATTAAGGCATCCTGACCCACTCACCGCTACATAAAGATACCAGCATTTGATGAAAAATATTTGAGACTACAGTGACAGGTTGTGTGATCGTCACAAACCTCCCCCCCCTTATTTTTATGAAACTACATATTCATGAAGTCCACAAATAGCTACTTCATGCAATCTGTCTGGTCACTGATTTACTCATACTGAAAAAGAACTTTCAGGCACATTTAAATATGCTACCAATATTTGTGACACCTTATGAACTTCAAAAGGAAGCTATTTTGGGGACGTTGCGTGTGCTGAGAAGAGCGCTCTCAGCAAACATCAAAGATTAATACAGTACTAATTTCTTGAGTTTTGAATATGCCCTGGCTAAAGAATGGGGTCCATTCTTGCCACGGTATTAGAAATCCCTAAACATTTGGAGACACTAACCCCATGAGACAGTCCATCTGCACTGGCATTTTGCACTCCACTGCGATGTTGTACAGTGAAATCGTAGTCCTGGAGGCTAATACTCCAGCACAACAGTTTGGTATTTTGCCGACTCATTCTGTTTAACCACTGCAGTGGATTATGGTCTGTGACTACTGTGGATGTCCTTCTATACAGTTAAGGGTACAGTTTCCTGATAGGTCAGACAGAAGTCATGCACACGGGAGTTGCCTCATTTAAAAAGCTATTTTATTTTGTGAGCCGTAAAATGCAAGAGTGCAAAGTGCAACAGAAATTACACCTACTGCCCCATACTGGTTCACTGTGCACATTCGGAAAATAATGGCTTCTTCCTCCGAGGGTCACATGGGAATCTGTGTGGGCAGTAAGTGTAACTTCTGTTGTACTTTGCTCTCTTGCATTTAATGGCTAACAAAATAAAATTACTTTTTTATATGAGGCAACTCCTATGGGCACAGTGTCTGTTTGCCCACTTTTTGTTAGCACAGTGCACTACGTGAGTTTCAGTGCGGGGGCTGCTTAGCCTTGCAATTTCTTGATAGCCCAAGCAATGGCCAAGACACTCCTTCTCAATTGCAGAATAGTTCATTTCCCTTGGTAGCAATTTTTGGCTGAGGAAAAACAACTGGCCTTTCTACCCCCATCCCTGGATACTTGAGAGAACACTGCCCTCAAGCCCCTGTCAGTTGCATCTGTCTGAACAATAAACTCTAAATTGTAATCTGGGTTCGCCAGCAGTGGTGCTTATCATTGTGCCATTTTCTGTTGCTGAAAGGCTGTTTCACAGTGCTGTTCGAGGAGCCGCAGTGGTACTACAACTGTTAACAAACTTGCAATAGTGCCCCACAGTTCCCAGAAATGCAGTCAGTTGCTTCTTAGTTTGGGGGATGGGCCAGTCCTGAATAGCCTTGATTGTAGCTGGCTCAGGCCTGATGTGCCCCTCTTCCGCACAGTGTTGCAAATGTGGCACCTCTGCCTAACCAGTTTGGCATTTCTCTGACTTGACAGTGTAGTATACCACCTAGGGCCCTCTGGGTTCTCCTCTCCACACCTTCCGAGGGGGCCAGAATGGGTTACCTAGTAATGTCCCACACTGGATACACTGGCCTAATGTGTTGCAGTGTCTTCACCTAGGGTGGCAATATGGGGTACCTAGATGCTGACTCACAAGGCTGTCACACCCCCCCAGGTAACTGTGAATAAACTGCCCAGACAGTCCCACCCCCAAAACAAGTGACACAGTAAATAGTGACAATCCCCAAACCATGACATGCAATTCAAACAAAATAATTTATTTAAAAAGGGAGGGTAGGGAAAGAAAAAGGGTGCAGCAAGGTAAAATGGGAGCAATGGGGGTAGCAGTAAACTCTGTTCTCTTAAAAAAGGCTAATACTTTATGCAGGCAATAAAACAGTTCAGCTCTTTGCCCCACAGACTCTGCCCACCCCCCCCGGCAGTCTTCAAATCCCAAAGTGGGTGCACCTGGCTTAGTCCACTCCAAAGGCCATGGGTGAGAGCTCTCTTTTACGTTGCAGTAGTATCACACTAGGGACACTGATGCTCCTAGTAGGGTTGAGCTTGGTGGCATGCTTAAAAAGGTTGCAGATAAAATACTCTTTAAGCGCAACTATTGCAGAACACAAACTGTAACTTGTTTAAACTAATTAGACGAGGTTTGCAAAGTGGCCCCTGTTTGTAATCCAGAGAATTGGTGGCCAGGTGGCCTCCACAGGTCTGCTGCCGGGGCCTCTCGCACTGGCAAAGTCCTCCCCAGGATTTATCCCTCAGGTCCTTGCACAGTAAACGTTCTCCCCAGTTGCACGGCCAGAACCCTGGAGTTTCAGTGTCAGACTGGCCCACCTGGATACCTGGAAATTTCTAGGTGAGCGCCCCCCCCCCCTTACCTGGGCTCTTACCTAACTTCCAAACTATGAAAATCCTTAAATGTTTCAACTATTTTATATGTAAATGATAAAGTGCAAAAACAGAGCCTTTGTTCCAAACTGAAGTCTAAAGCTGATATGAATAATAGCCCCTTGGCCCCTTTATTCATTCATTTTCCAGGTGGGCCCTCATTCCAAATTTCCAGGTGGGCCTCCTGCACCTCAGTCTGACCCTGTGGAGTTTAATCATGATTTGATGCCTCTGTTGATACCCCTGGTGAGGGTAGGCTGGATGCAGGCAGTTGCTTCCAGCTGGGATGCAGGCTTTCCCAGGCTTGCTGGTGGTTTCTCATCTAGCTTCATTTCTACTCTCTCTCTCTCTTGCTGAATCTCTCTGAGGCTCACGACGTGGAACAAGGCATTGGCCTTCTCAGGCTGGAGACACTGCAGGAGCTAGTCTCCCAGAGGGGGAAGTCTGCGGTGGGGCAGGAAAACCCCAGCTCCAAACTTGGCTTCAATTCTTCAGTTTTGTGTAAAACCACTTCTTCTCTTCGTACAGACACTTTCACTGGGATCCCAGACCCTTTCAGTCTGCCTTGCCTACATTGCCTGGACAGACGATGGCACACCGGCCCCCACTTTAGGTACGCAGTCACTCACTCTGGCAATCTGGCCTAATTAGCTTTGATTGCTGGAAACAGAACCGTTTTTCTGGTGTGAGACTCGACCCCTGATTGGTCAGGCTTGTTCCCAAGCAAATAGTCAGCACCGCAAATCTGGATCCTGACTGGCTGAAATATGTGGGCAAGGTTTGTTCTGACCTCTGACCCCTTTCCCATGAGTCTCTGCAGGCTGTAGAATCATGAGACCCACCATAGTTGTTTACTTTCTGGTGCCGTCTTTGGCAGCTTGCTGCCACTTTGTCCTATGTTCCCCAGTGCTGCTTTTATGATCTGGCCCCGCTGACTGACCTGGGGCCATGGCTATGATTATTACATGGGATATGTAGCCCATTGTTGAGTCGGGGGCTCCGATGTGGAAAACGGCCATATGGAGCTTCTCTCACCTGATGCACATGCTCATTGTAGTACTTTTATCCTTCCCAGCCCACTGCCTGACCTGGGCCAAGTGACTCCTTTATTGTGTGCCTGAAGGTGTGCTGCACACTCATTCCTAGCTCCTCTATCCCCTACAGAGTCTGGATCCTAGTTGGGAGCGGGTGCTTGGCCAAATCTGAAAAAGAGGACTATGGCTCCACTTGAGTGATTCCGTTCATGTGCGGCAGCTCCACCTCCTCCATCAGCGGCATTGCATTCTCATTCCCTGACCTGTTGCTGGCACTAGGGTCAGGAGAATCTGCTTCCTGTGCCTGAATGGCAACTCTACACCGGGTTTTGGCCCCCACACTGCAGTCCGGGGCTGAGGTCACAGGTAATGATGGGCGGTGGTGGTGGTGGTGGATGATCACAAGTGGAGCCCTGGCTTGGATCCCGCCAGGGCTTTGGGAATCTGTATTGGTTGCCTGCCGGTTCCCCCTATGCTAGTCAGGGAACTAGAGGGTGAAGGCAGGAGGAGTGGGCACAGATGGCAGAAAGTAAGCCCCCAAATTTTGGGGGGGGGGCTTACAGTAGTCAGTCCTGCATCCTGTAGTCTGGTTAGGATTTGCCTCCCATGGAAGAGATACTTTTGGAAGAGATGCTTGTCCTTTGCCCAGATAAATATGCCTATATCATCCACGTAGGCAAGAGCAAAGTACCTAGTCCCATTCAGGACCCTGTCAGCTAGCCTCTGGAAAGTGCCAGGTGAATTTCTCATGCCAAAAGGCACAACATTGAATTCAAACAAACAAAATGGGGTGACAGAGGCTGACTTCTCACTAGCATCCATAGATAGCCACACTTTCCAGTATTCCTAAGTCAGTTCTGTTGTGGTCAGGTACCTAGCCCCTCCAGACCTGTCCAGTACCTCATCCGTACTGAGCATGGTGTATGCATCAAGTACTGTGATCTCGCTTAACCACCAGTAATTGACACAGAACCTGGAGGGTCCATCTTTCTTTGGAATCTGCACCACCGGGGCTGCCCAGAGGCTGTTGAATGGTTGGATCACTCCTAGATCCAGCATTTCCTGTAACTCCTTCTGCATGGTTCTTTTTACTGCTTCAAGCACCTGATCTTTCGTTTCCCTTATGGGCTTTTCTACAGTGGTTTTCACCTCACGCATGGTGAGATCACAGTGTCCATGGCAACCCGATAAAATGGTTCCTCAGTAATGGGGAGTGAACTCCGGGGAGCCTATGCTCGCTCCCCTTTCGTCCCCTAATGCTGACGCTCTGGGCATGAGCAACAGAACTCAGCAACATGCTTGTACAGTGTGGCCAGTAAAAGTTCTTGAGCAAACACCACTTTGTCCATTTAGCCCCTTGGTGTCCAGACAGGGGAATTTGGTGTGCCAAGTACAGGAAGGATACTCCAGTTCCCAAGGAACCACAGTCTGCTTGCACACATTCCACTCTTCAGGTACATTCCGGGAACTCAAGTCCCTATACAAAATATCTCTTTCCCAGAATACGTTCTGCTGCTCCTCCCTTGCAGAATCACTGCTGCTGCATGCAAATGGCCTCAATGCAGCCAGATATGGATCTTCAAGCTGAGCCTAGTGCAAGTTTTCTCACGAAGTCCCTCCTGGCTTTGTCTTCCTTGCAGCTGGCTGCAGCTGCTGGCTTGTCAGTGAGGTCTCCCTCTACCGCTTCCTGTGTCAGTGAGCTGCTGCCCCCTGCAGAACTGTCTGGCACAGCCTTTCCATTTGCTTCTGCAGTCTGAGGTGTTTTTTCTGGTGTCTGTAAACCCTTGGGCTTAGTGGCCACACTGTCTGGTACAGGCCTGATGTTATAAGCAGGGTCAGATCTCGTCTCCCTCCCAGTCTTCCCATTTCACTCTACCTCTCCCAGTCATTGAGCTTGACTACAAGTCACAGCACAGACCATGTCTTACTGTCCTTCCTTGACCCAGTTATTTCCTAGCAAAACATTTGCAGGGACCCCAGAAGCAACCACAGCTTCTTCTCTCTCACAGTCACCTTCACCACCCTTCCACTTCAGACGTTCACTGGCCTTTGTAACTATAACCCAGGGGTAAGGACCAAATTTGTTTGAGATGTCCTTCCCAGGCAGGATCTGACCTGGCCATTGAAGTTCCGGTGGATGACTGTGAAACTGCCCTTGGTGTCCCCTCAATCCTGGGGATAGCACTTGAGACACGGTTCCTCACCTGCTGCTCTTGTGTGAAAGTATGGACCACACCCTCATCAACAAGCATGAGGCTGACTGTACTGGATCCTAGAGTGGGGCGGTGGCCTCCCTGTGCTGTGTTTTCGTCCCGGTTGCCCAAGGGCACTCGTGAGACAAGTGTACAAAATGCTGGCACACGTACCACTTGTTACTCTCTACTCTGCTACTTTTTAGGCTCTGTTGGAGTATTCTTTCTAGGTTCAAAAGACTGCTGGGGTTTTTGGGGCCCCTTGTGTTCCACTCATCCCCTTCCTAACAGAATGCCCTCTCCCATGTACCTTCTTGTATGTATCAGGGCGACTGGCTGCATACTGATGGGCCCATTCAGCAGCTTTGACCACAGTACTAGGACTCTTATCCATTAACCATCTTTTAAGATCAGCATGCACACATTTTAAAAACTGTTCAATGAGCATCATTTCATAAATTTCTTTGGCAGTTACAGCTCTTACTGTTTAACCCTTTCCCCAGAAGAGTACTCAATTGCATGCTCAGTTCTTTATAATTCTCCTCTGGCTGCTTTTGTAATTGTCTAAATTAGTCTGTAAGCCTCCAGGGTTAACTGGTAACATTTTAGAATAGCAGCATTAATTTTCACATAGTCCCTGTCATTAGGATCCAAGCGTGAAAACGCTTGCCATGCCTTGTCAGTAAGCAGTGGAGTCAGGTGGGTTGGCCAGTGCTCTTGTGCCAATTCATATTGCAAACATAGTTTCTCAAATGAACTAAGAGATTGTTCAGTATCCATATCCTCCGTTAATTATGGAAACTGTTTGAACCCAGTCTTTGAGCCTTGGCTACCCCCTTCTACCCCATTACTAACCTGGTCTGGCATCTGCCTCGGCTAAAGTACTGCCTTCTGGAGTTCATTGTCTTATCTCAAGCTGGTGTCTGTATTCTTTCTGTCTTTCTTCTACTTCTGCCTCTCACTGTCATTCTTCTGTCTTGTTTCTTTTGTTTCTCCTCAGCATCTGCCTTGCATGCCCCCCCCCCCCGAGTCTAGCTTAGCTGCTGCAGTTTTCAACCTGGCAAGTTCTTTCCCCTTGTCCTTCTGCCTTTCTGCAATGCAAGCTAGTTCCAACTCGGCTTGCAAGGCTGCTCAAACTTTTTACTTAAACCAGTGGAGTCCCCCAGGGCTCCTTACTCGGCTGCTTCCAGAGCCTAAATCAGCTTAGCTTTTCTCACACGCTGTCATGTGGTATGCCTCTCTCCTCACACAACTGCTGGAGCTCTGGCAACCTTACTGCATCGTACTTGCCTAGCATTTCTAACTTTAAACTTTGTAAACCTGGATAGAAAATAAAATTAAAAAAAAAGTTAGAAGGGAGAGAAGATAAGAGAGTTGTAGTGTCTACTGTTGCATACTTGTTGAACTGCTTAAATGCGGTGACTGCCATTTTAGCTAGTAGATAAACAAACTGTGCTTTGTGCAAGCAAGTCTGCGTTCTCATTTTCACAGCTGCCACCCGATCAGAGCACCTGCAGTCCCCAGTGGGTCTGCTTTTCTCTCTCCCCTTTGTAACCAGCTTTGCTACTGTCAGGGTCTCTTCTTTAACAAGAGTGCAGACCCCAGTGCTCTGATGACCCTTTTACTGCCACATTCTACCCTTCAGACTCCCCATAGGGAGGGTCTCTGCTCTGGGTAGGACACACACTCCACACTCTCTCAGTGGCTTCTACTATACACTCATTTATCCAGGTACCTTTCCCTCAGAGATGCAGTCACAAACAAATTTATTACTAATCACTGGTTGTCCAAATACAGCAGTAATACACAGGTATATACACTATTTACACATAAACAACAGCACACATACAGGATTATATAAAGAAAGCATCCACACTTGTGCAGTAATTGCTTCCATTTTCCCAACCAGTCACACAGTCTTCATACCTCTCAGCCCGCACTAGTCTTTGTTTCCTTAAGTCTGTCTCTCTACAGATGCACGTGGTCTGACTCTTTCCCTTGGATCCATTCCCACATGTGCCCAAGCAAAAAGAGAGAAAAATGACTGTGTTAAAGCATTTATATCCCTCTCTTACACTCCCCAATGCCTTGGTTGAGGGAAATTGTGATGTTACTTCCACGTACCCATGTTCATCCAGTTGGCTGAAACTGCTTCAGGCCTGGGATTTGGGTTATGCCTTCCTTCCAGTATTACCTGAGATTGATCTTTCAGGACCTGAGCTCCCTCTTGAAGGTTATTTAGCATCTCAAAGCATCTTGCCAGATACTCTCCAGATGGCCTGTCTCTGAGTCTTTTACTACTAGTAAACCCCATCCACCCTTAAGGAAGTTTATTTCCGCACTACTTAGAAACACTACTGGGTTGCCGAGACTCTGCCAAATAGGCCATTTATGTCACATTGACTAAGGTCTCCTGGCCTCCACTGCTACAGAAGGAATCGGCATTTGATGAGAAGATGTTTTGGACTACCAGTGATAAGTTGTGTGGTCATGATTATTGTAAAAAGGTATTTTGTTACATCATCAGTAGAGGTGGGCAAGCCAGGGCAGGCCCGAGCCTGGCTTGGCTCGGCTCAGTATCTGTAAGCAGTTGAGAGCCATGGTCAAGCCAGGCCAGTCGTAGTCAAAAGTAAGCATTTTTGTCAGCCTGAGCAGTTAGTGTCATGTCTGAAATGTTCAACTCCTGTGAAGAGAACAGGCTGCAGTAGCCAGGGCTCGGCTCGTGTTTTAGTTCGTAGAGTCAAGCCAGACCCCTGGATCGGCTCTGACTTGGCTCTAGGTGAACAGTTCCTGGCTCACCCGCCTCCGAGAATGACATGTTTCAGAGCAGAAAATCTTTTATCGTTCCCCTTCTCTGACGGTGAACCCCTTTGTCAGGCTGCTTCCCAGTCCCATATGCTCCCTTCTTCGTTGCTTACCTGGCCCCCAGGGGTTCCACAGTAGGCATTTCCTTGCTTGAAGGCATTTCTTCTGTGGTAGTCTCCCTTGGGAGTGTAGGCAGCAGTGATCTCTCGCAGGTCTGTCTAATATATGAGGGACCGGTGTCGGTGGGCAGTGTGGCGCAGTTGGTCCCCAGAGTACCAGCTTCAGGCTTCCACTCATCAGGGCTTTTCCTTCCCCTTCTCCAGGCTGTCAGGATGCCGGTGGTACAGACACCTAGTGTGCACATACACAATGAAGCATGCCCGAGCATGGCACCAGCCAGCATCCTTCCTTCCACTCGCTATTCCAACTGCGCTGCTAGCTGTGGTCACCAAAGTGGCAGTTCCAGCAGAAGTGGCTGTGTCCTTCCCTCGCTGGAGAAGAACATGTTCTGAGACACCCAATTCTCCTCCCTCCAGTCAGATCCGACAGTCCAGGCACGTATCCAAGTCCAGAACGCTGGCTTCGCACGCAGCCCAGCTGCCACTGCACCAAAGGGCATGCTGTTGGCAGACAAAATTATGTTATTACTGTTAACAATTTCTCACTGAAAATTCCAAAACAAAACTGTTCCATATAACATCTTACTCGAAGTTCCATGCACTGTACAAAACAAACAGCAGTGCTACATATGACGGTAATACCACAGGGTGTCATGGGAATCTCTTGTAATACTTTGTTGATGCCCATTGACTAACTGGCCAGGAAGTCTAGTTACACTGTGATTCTGAAGATGGGATTAAGTAGCCTTATATTAGTCCTTTCTTCTCTCCCCAGGCTCTGGCACTGAACCCACGGGATGCCTGGTCTGTTCACTCCATTGCACACGTGCATGAAATGAAAGCAGAAGTGGAGAAAGGATTGAAATTTATGGAATTGACTGAAAATAATTGGAAGGTAAAAGTGCATGCATACATTTTGTTCCATGTCACTCCCATGATTTCAGCTGATCAGCATTCAGAACCACAGGGGCTCTTATCCCGCGTGCACTGGTTGTCTCATGAGAGAAAATTAAAAGGGAGAGGAGCATTACGCTTGATTTAAAAAAAAAATCACTCTAACCAACTTGAGTGATTTATGAAATGTTTGTATGTGCAGTGAATGGGTGCCAGAACATGGGGGGGGGGGAGTAGGGGGGCTGCTTTAATTACTAAAGAGACCATGATTTCTTCCCTTCTGACCTTGCATGCATTAAAGGGGTACTTTGAATGCTCATGGGCAAAAATGATGGGTGACACTTATTGAATAAAAACATTCTCTTGTGCTATTTGGGTCTTACACAGCCACTCTGCCTCACTTCCCAGTCCCCTCACCCACACAGCATGAGAGAACATTAGTATTGAGTAAGAAACACCTCTCAGTATACCTGTAAACATACAGCATGCTATGGTTGTTGATTAACATGGAATAACTCACTTTGGTTACCTTTACATGGCAACAGTCTTGACAAGCGCACTTCAGAAATACTACATTTTTTTTAGGAGGTTATAACTGGATACTTAGGGCCTGATACATAGGCGCAGTCAGTAATGATGCAGTCTCCGGGTGCAAAAGAGGCTCCCAGTTCTGCCACCCAAAAAAACTGCATACACAAAGTCCTGTTTCAGTGGTTAAGAAGGACAAAGGGCAGACTGGATAGACCAATTTGCCTTCCTCTGCCAGCAGTTTTCTGTTTCTTAGTTGCTGTGGGAGGATTCTTCCCTACTGGCCAAGTCACAGTTCAAATGATGGTTACCAAGTGTTTGTGGATGCAAACAGGATTTTCGACAGCAAACAGAAATTTTTCCCACTGCTGATTGTCACACTTGAACAGCTGGTTCTGATCCCTGTATCATTTTTTGTAAATATAAAAAAATGTGTGATGGATTGTGTCAAGGGAAACCACTGTCTTGCTGAAGTTGACACAAAACCCCCCAGGGATAAGTTCAAAGAACAGGAGGTATTTTAAACTGCAGATTTCTAAAATGCAATTACCTTGTCAATTTGCTTTGATCCCAGGAAATAAAATTAGCCATTCATGACGTCCTCAGGGAAATCCTTTGATTTTGCACTAGGTGTCACAATGGAAAGAGCATGCATGTGTTTTGGGTGTCTCCCAGGAAGCCAGCTCACTTCATCAAAGAGACCTTTGATGTACAGGTCCCAGACTGCATTGTAGTCCAGTATGCATGTGTGTGTGTGTGTGGGGGTGAGTCAGAGGGAAGCCAGCATTACATCAAAGAACCTTTGATGTCTGTAGATCACAGACCAGTTTGAAAGGTCACAGGAAAAGAGGAAATTCATTGATGTCACCTATTATTTTTTCAAATATCTTGTTTGGACATCCTGTGTTATGGAATATAAAGATAATACTCCAAGGTGGAGTTAGGTGACCTCAGAGAGAAGGTCATCTCAAGACTGTTTTTAAACTTACTGAGCAAACCTTAGAACACACACTTTTTCATTTTCTGTCTGAGAAGGAAGAACATCACAGCACTGAAAGATTAAGTAAGCATACATTAGATGAGAGCAGTCTGAGTGTTATTATTTGTAGGAATCTGCACTTTTAAACCCTTTTTTTTTAAGGCTGTATGTGTTGAGATATTTTATGTAATTTTACTGTTTTCCTATGTTATCTATTTTAAAGTAAAGATATATATTTTAAAACAGAAACTGCCTGGTGTGCCTTGACATTTCTTTTCATAAGTGAAGCTTTGAAGGTTATAGTTGACACTGTGTATGAGCTTATTGTGATACCAAACTGGGAAATAGATAGAGTTCTCTAAGGTTTTGCATAGAGTTCTAAGGGTTCATTTTGCAATACCTGATTAGGTGCCCATAGGCAAAGATATCTGGCCCCCCCGAAGACAGAATTATGTGAGCCTGATAATTGGGTACGCTAACAATAGGTTATCAGTTTGAATCCCTCCAGAACTTGAGACTAAGGTGACTCGAACCCACAAAACAGACAAGAGGGTTACCTTGTTCTGTTAACTGTCCACAGAACCTACGCTCAGAGGTTGGCACTTTGGGAGTAGAGGGCTGACCTGCTGAGTGAATTTGTGACACTGATGTCTGGGCATGGCATTCTGCCAATCAAAATATGTAATGCCATGCCCCAAGACTGGCATGAGTCATTACCGCCCCGTTCATCCCTCCACCCCTTCAGCCCTATACCATAAAGCCATCTCGTAGGCTTTGTAGTTTAAAGATTTTTGTTATTTGCCAGTCATCCCTGCTGGTCCAGAGGCCATTGACCAATCTTGTTAAAAAATCCCGTCCCTGCTGGTTCAGTGGCCCTTGACCATTCTGGTTCAACAATCCCTCCCTGTTGATCCCGTGGCCCCTAACTGTTCTTGTAAAAAAAAAAAAAAAAAATCACATCTCTGGTAGTAATGTGGCCCCTGAATGATCTGGTTAAAAATGTCATCCCTGGTGTCCAGTGGCCTCCAGTTTGATCTTGTTAAAAAATCCCATCCTTGGTGGTCCAGTGGTTCCTGACCAATCTGGTTAAAAAAAATCCAATCCCTGGTGGTACAATGGCCCCTGATTGAGCTGGTCAAAAAATTCCTATCTCTGGTTTCCAGTGGCCTCTGACCAATCTGGTTAGAAAATCCCATGTGTACTCTGATTAAAAAAAAAAAAAAATCCCATCCATGCTGTTCCAGTGGCCTCTGACTGATCTAGTTAAAAAGTCCTATTCATGCTTGTCCAGTGGCCCCTGCCCAAACTGGTTATAAAAAGTTGTCAAAAGTGTAGTGTTGTACATGATTCTGGCATATGATAACTTTAAGATCTACCACGGGAAGTTCTGGAGCACATTATAAACAACACATTTGTTCCCATAGACACCATATGGCATCAGAACCATCCATTGCTAGATCCGACCCAAAATGGCCGCTGGGAGCAAATGAGTTAAATGAGAAACTACTTGAAAACCTGAATCCTTATAGATGGCAGTCGATTGCTGATGTTACTTATCTGCGTTGTAGTACTCAAAGCTTTGTCTCCCTTTTTGTGTCGAGATCAATATTATATAAATTCCGACAGATTCCATTTTATGTTGGGTGCCACTGGCAGCAGTCCATATTGTTTTCAGCCCTGAATCAAGAATTGTTCCAGTCTGTGAAATCATTAGTGTAGTGCCAGTTTAAAACGTGAGAATAAAATTACTATAAGACATATGACACAGCAGTTGGGAGGGCAGTTCAGAATAGGATCAAAGGAAATTATTTTTTCTCCCCCCACAGGGAATAGTGGTGGGGTGAAATAGCCTGCCAGTATTGGTAGTGGAATCAGAAACACAGTGTATTCTGTTAATTACTGTAAACTTGGACTACTTTTATACTTTGATTTTACTAGGGAAGGTGCATTGGGTCCAAGGGCCCCTTCTCCAGCCACTCCTAGAGTATTACCTGAGGGAGGTAGGAGGTACAGGACCATCTCGGTTAGCTACATGGCCAACTTAAGTTCTTGCGTAGTGTGGCGTTTGCTTCACAAGTCATCGTTTTGTTACACAGTTGAACTTGAGACAGTCGAAATTTGATTTCCTCAGACTTGATTTGTCTCCAGATTTAAGTGCAAGATGCCCTGCTGACCCCTGGCACCGTGAAACTGAAGGTTTGGGAAACTGGCGGTCATTACACTTGCTGCATCATAGACTACTGAAGTTTTGATGGGAAACAAAGAATATATCTCTTAAGTTTTACACCACTAGCCAGCAGGGCTAGTAACTGAGAAAATTCACTGGCCCCACAGACATTCCACTAGCCCAACTGGTGTACTCATTGAAATGTTCCTTGTTCTAATGCAAGCCTGCGGTGCTATTTAATGGAACAAAGTGTGGTCAGAACCAATATTGCTGGTACTGTCTTAGCCTGATAAAGGTTATAGAATAATGTGGAACTTAGTTAGATACAAAAACACGGTATATGTATTTTTTTTTGGTCACCAGCTCCTCCTGGCTAGCCAGTCCTTCAGGGTTGCCAAGGGCCCCCGCCGGTCTCTACATATTCAAGATGTCTGCAGGGCAACAAATATCGAATTTGGACTTGCATACCGATACCAGGCTCGTGGGTCCCTTATTGCTGCTGCGCGGCTTGCCCTTGCTAAAGGTTTATTCCTTCCCTCTCTCAACTGTGGACTGGTGATCTTTACCCTTGTTGCAAAAACTAGCCTTGCTAATTGGGATGTGGCCTACAGTAGTAGCCACAGACAGTGCCAGCTGTTTCCAGATATTTCACAAAATTTCTAAAGAGTTTCTCTCTGCTGCCCCTACTGTGGTAATGCAGAAAGCGGGAGATTTCTCTAGAAATATCACAGAAATTTCGGGAAATAGCTGGCAATGTCTGTGGCTACTACTGTATAATAATGTTTGCTGCTTTGCCCTTGCAGTTCCTCGACTTACCCATCATTGTGATTTATACAATCAACTACACTGGTTGTCCCCTGATAATTATTGCTCATTTGACTTGGGTTGCTTCACATACAGAATCGTTCGCAATACCACCCCACCCACCCTGTCCAGACTCCTTTGGCCGGCTCTACCATCATACCGGCTCAGGTCATCTGACTTGCAACCCCTCCTTGTCCCAAAAACTCATACACTGTCAGGTGATCGTGTCTTTGCTGCTTGTGCCCCTGGATTCTGGAATACCTTACCTGCAACCATCAGATGTACCCCCACCCATCCCATCTTTAAGAGCTCCCTCTGGTTGTACCTGAAGTCTGCCTCAGCCTGTAACTGTTTCAAGGCTGCTTGATATCCCCTACCCCTGCTTGGACCTTGTTGTGCACCCTACACTTCCCTGGTTCCCCTACCCCCTCTGTGCTCTAGTAACAGGAATTAGCTGCCCTGCATGCCCTTCACCTCAGCACTTACCATCCTCAAAATGGGACAAATTGCACTTGTAATATTTCCACAAACTGTAACTATTGTTTGCTTGTTCTTACCTTTGATGTATATGCTTATCTGTTCATCCTGTACTTCTTTATTTGTATCACCCTGCTGATTGCTTGTATTTCACATTGTTGTAATTCCCTTGCACTGTTCTGTAAACCATGCTCTTGTAATCTCCCGGGTTGTACCTGAAATTAGGCATTCCTCGTCTAGTGTGCTCATCTGGTAAACAAAAACTAATAAATAAACCAGACCCCTCCCCCATCACCATCTCGCTGTCTCTCAACAGAGTCTGTTGAGAAGCATAATTACAAACAGAATACAGTCAGTGGGTGATGTGGTTACAGTGAGGATGACGTAAAGAGCATAAGCTGAAGAGCTCTAAAACATAAAATTCCAGGATGCCTTATATGATTCACGTCATGACCTTTGCAATGGAGTCAAGCAGGTTTTCACACCAGTCTTAAGTAACTTAATTTAAATCCTAATGAAATAAGTAAGGTGCAGTAGAGGCAATCATTGTTCATGACCGAAAACTTCAAAGGTAAACAGGAAAAAAGGCCGGCCTGGTGGCACTGAGGGTTGAGGCACTGGACACCACACCTTGTGCCATGCTGTCAACCCGGGTTTGGGAACGAGCCTGGGCTGTCTGGGGCCAGCAGGGGAGGGAGAGGATCGCGCATCTGATGGACAGCTCTCCTCTCCTCTCCCGGCGGGGTGGGATCCAGGGTCTGCTCGGTGCAGTAGGAACCCCTGGTGGAGATCGGGGTAACTCTAGCACTGAGCCATACTAAGGGGCGGAGAGGCGGCAGACATTGGCGACTGCAGTTGCGCGGATGTCCATTGCATGTCCATCCTCCAAGGGGAAAACCTTATGAGAAAATCCCTGTCCTCTGGGATAGGCGAAGGCACCTCTGTCTGCTGCCACACTCCAGATACCAGACATCTACCTCTCCCAGGCCTGCCCACCCAGCCCGGCTCACTAGATTATAAGGTAGAGCGCGCCCTGGGTGGATAGGGTGGCCCCACCTCGGGAAGGGGTCAGAGCTGGCGGGGGGGTCTGTTGGGCTGGTGCGAAGGAGAGCTGGTATACTAGGTGGGTGGGAGGTAGAGTCTGGAGGTGGGGAATACCAGAGAGAGTTCCCTAAGGATGGTGCATAAAGAGAAAGGAAAAAAAAAAAACAGAAAAAAAGGCTGAGGGAACCTTTCTTTAAATTAGCTGAATTAGGTGGTGAGTTTTTAGCTGTTAGGGACTTGAGTTATTCTGCATCTGCTCCTACAGAAACTGGCCTGGATCACAAAAGCAGCACACAGAGACTGCAGTCAAAGAGACAGCGAATCAAATTTTAGCTTGTAAATATATGAACTTGATTATAAAATAGCACAGAAAATCCCTGGGCCATGTGAACACTTACCCAGTTGCAGTAAGTTGGTCCTCTCTCCTCTGCCTGAACCACTGCAAAGCTGAGGAACGTGTTCTGGAGAAAGCAGTGTAAGCAGTCATATGAACAGGCTGCACCACTCACTACAACGCATAAGGGACCCTTTCAGCATTCTCTTTCTCTCTCCCATGATTCCTTTGGCTGGAACAAGGAGGTGTGGCCTATAATTGCCAGTTCTAGGTGGTTCTGAGTGCACCCTGATTACTTCCCTGTTGGCAGTTCCCATTTATGTCTCCCCCTACACCCTCCCAATCCATTCCCTGCTGTCTCCAGTTCCTGTATTCATAGCGCCCACCCATGCCGCCGATTTCAGTTTACATCTCCTGCCCCAATGGTCCGAGCATCATCTGGCTCGTCACCATTGATGTCACCAGGCAGCCAAGCCCTTTTGTGGTCTGTTTTTAATGCATCTTGCATTTGTGCTGAGAGGGGCTGTGTAAGCACATGCAGAAATCGGTACGGGGGTTGGGAGTACTAGAACAGACCACAGTGCAGGGCAGCCATGTAAACAAGGCTAAAGTGGCGGAGTCTTTTTATGGCTGAGATGCTGGTGACTAGTCCAAACCAGAGCTCAGGTTTCAGTTTATAATGCCACTTTCTGCATACCTGTATAAACTGGAGTCAGTAGCCTCCCTCTGGGCTCATATGTTTTTTTGTTTTACTACTGACTGTCATTCCTCTATGTATACTGATACTTCACAGTATGTAAAAACCATACTAGTGGCCCCATTGTATGTAGACACTGTATTAGTCACTTCACTGTATGTAAAAGTTGTATAAGTCGATGTACCTGTAAAAATTCAAGTCTGTAACTCTCCCGGGTCGCACTTGAAAATAGACACATGGATGTCTAGTGTGACTTACCCGGTAAAAAAAAGCAAATAAATAAATTTTCAGCATGCTGCATGCCTATGCCTATCTTCTTCTCTCCACCATTTGTCTGTTCTCTCAGTACATATAATAGAGGTTAAAAAAAATGCAATGTCAGTCTACATTGGTTGATGATAGAATTATTCTTCAGTCATTGACACTTGCCCCTGCTCTGTTTAAGTATTTTGTGAAGTCAGCAGCTTTTCTCCTGCTGAAGAGGTGGCACAGAAAAAGTGCCACAACCATTGATTCATGAATAAGTTAGATCTGGTAGGAGGAAGGAGAGGAGGATGGGGGCCCCACATGGACATAGAAGAGCAGGGATCTCATGCATACCAATGAGGTGATGAGATTCTACTTCAGAAGCAGAAAATAATATATATCCGTTCCTGTTTCATACTTTCTCCGCACTGCTCCCTCTCCTGCTGTTAGCAATACACTGCATAGCTGTTGCTATGTAACCGTAAAAATTGATGGCCCAGTGCAAACTCTACCAGTAGTAGTCAGATAGTCTTGTGCTAGTTTTGAATCCTTTTAACTTTATTTTCCATAGTCGGTACACATTTAAGATAAACCCTATTTTTTCTACATGCTGCCCCATGATAACCAGATGGTTAATTCTGGGGGACTTCAACACCTGGGTCGATGATGAACTCCTGCATTTTGGTCAGAGTCTCCTCCAGCTTGTGTCGATGCTGGGCCTCACACGGGTTAGTACCTCTGCTACCCATATAAAAGGTCACTCGTTGGATCTGGTGTTCCTCCTGGGGATGGAGATCACCAATTTGGAGGTGGAACCAGTTGGTTGGCCTGACCATCACAACATAAGGTTTAGTTTTGGGGCTCTCCCCAAAAGGCCTGCCCCCACGGAGATGATCCAGTACCGTCTTTTAAGGGCTGTTACTCCCAAAGGCCTTATGATGGTGTTGGACCTATCGGGTTTGTTGAGAGAATGCATGAGTCCAGGGGATCTGGTCCTGACCCATAGTAGGGCAGTGGGAGATGCCCTGGACAAGATTGCACCCATTCGTGCTCGCCCACTCACTCTCCACCCAAGGAACCCCTGGTTTGATGGTTCCTCGAAAGAGTTGAGGAGAGTGGGTTGAAGGCTGGAGAGAGCTTGGCGGAAGACTGGCTCAGATGTTGACAGGCTTAGATTGATAGAGCATTATAAAATCTATCAATCGGAAAGCACCTATAAGGAGGCAGAATTCCTGTCCTGGGAGATTTCTGCTGCTCAAAATTGAATGGCCCAGCTCTTCCAAACTGTAGACAGATTATACAATCTGATCTGGCTCCAGCCTCGAAGAACTTTTTTGCAGGTGGAGTACGGTGAGCTTGCTCACTTTTTTTGCAGATAAGGTTGCCAACATCCATGCCAGCACCAGCCTTTCACTCCCCATGAGGGACTGCTATGATCGGTGGGAGGAGATGAGCACCCAGCCTACTTGGTCGGACTTCAGCCAGCTGGAACTCATGGATATCATCCAAATCGTCCAGGGCATGTGCCCAACTAGCTGTAGTTTGGATCCGGGCCCAACCCCTTTACTAAGGGGTTGTGTTGACACTACTTGCCCAATCCTAGCTGAAATTGTTTGGGGTTCTTTGGAGAGGGGGTTCTTTCATGATCCCCTTAAGGAGGCGGTCATTCAACCACTCCTTAAAAAATCCTCCTTAGATCCAAAGCAGTTAGCTAACTACAGGCATATCTCTAACCTGCCCTTTGTAGGCAAGGTTATTGAAAATGCGGTGGTATTACAACTGCAGGATTACTTGGGATCTCATGGTATCTATGAGGCTGTCCAGTCAGGATTTAGGAAGAGGCATAGTACGGAGACTGCCCTTGTCTGGGTACTGAATGACCTACTAATAGCGAGAGATCAAAAGGTGCGCACCATCTTGGTCCTTCTTGATCTCTCTGCAGCATTCGACACTGTGGACCATGGTGTGCTTTTGGAGTGCTTGTGTTTTCTTTGCTGACTGTCGGTTGTAGTCCTTAAGTGGTTTCAATCTTTCCTCATGGGCAGATCTCAGAGGGCTGTCTCAGGAATTTATTCCTCTGATGCCCTCCCTCTGTCTTGTGGGGTTCCACAGAGCTTCATTTTGTCACCCATGCTGTTCACAGTGTACATGCTGCCGTTAGGAGATATCATCAGACAGTACGGTTTGAGTTTTCACTGCTATGTAGATGATACTCAACTGTATTTGTCTTTTCTACCTGAACAGATGGATGCAGTCTCCATCTTCAACAGCTGTCTCGCTGAGATCAAAGACAGGATGAGCGCTAGCTGGCTGAGATTGAACACGGAGAAGACCGAGGTGTTAGTTTATTGTAATTGTTGTTATTTGTAGGACATTTAGTTGTGGACCCATGGGCTAGGTTTGGGGCTGGGCAACCTTCAGGCCTATGGCTTGATGGTGTCCAACTGCCCACCTCCGACCGGGTGAAGAACCATGGTGTTATTCTTGACTTCGGTCTGACTCTGAAATCTCAGGTGTCGGCCGTCATCAAGTCCTCTTTTTACTATTGAGGAATATCGCCCAGGTGAAACATCTGGTTCCCCTGGATGACTTGGCTACCCTGGTCCACGCGTTTGTCACCAAACGCCTTAATTATTGCAATGCCCTCTACCTAGAGCTACCTGGGGTTGATATTCGCTGCTTGCAGCAAGTGCAGAACGTGGCAGCCAGGCTTTTGACCGGCACATCTAGGGCCAGTCATATTACACCTGTGCTGCGCGAACTGCACTGGCTGCCTGTTCAGTGGCAAATCACCTTTAAGGTTGGCTTGCTAACCTTTAAAGCCCTACATGAACAGGGACCCGACTACCTAAAAGATCTTCTGACTCTCTACTGCCTCCTCCGTCCCCTCCGATCCGCCGACAAGGGATTGCTAGAGATTCCCAGGGTGTGTTTGAAAACATCTGGCACCCGAGCCTTTTCGTATGTGGCGCCTACGCTGTGAAGTTCTCTACCTGGTTGGTTAGGAGAATGCCTGACCATTGAAAGTTTTAAAACTAATTTAAAAACCTATCTGTTTCAACAAGCTTTTCTTTGACTGCATTTAACTGTTTTGGTTTTTTTCAGAAATGTGATTATTTATAATCTTTTTATTCATTTGTTGTATTTTAATTGTTATATTTATTTTAATTCAGTTGAATAAGTGGTTTTATTGTGTCACTGTACAGCGCTTTGATACTTGAAAAGCGCTTTATAAATAAAGATTACTTACTTACTACCATTCCTCCAGACTTAGTAATATATTAGGAGATGACTGGATAAGAGCCGTATGGGTAATATATTATTTTACTGTTAAAGGATTTCTCTTCTAACATTTTCATTCTCTTTGTAGGACCGAGACATGCTTGCTTGCCACAATTATTGGCACTGGGCCCTATATTTTATTGAAAAGGTAGGTGGTGTTCAGTCATGTTTTGCAGCAGGGCATCATTCCACATGTTTGCACTGTATGCAGATGTTTGTTTATTTTTATTTTACAAATTTTGACTCTGAAAGGCACACTGAGCCAAAGCTCATTTCCAGGTGCATCCGGGAGCACAGGAAGGTTAAGTGACCTGCTCAGGGTCACACAGTATGCTTGTGGGGGTTGTTTGACTCAGACCCAGATCTGCTGGATGTACCAAGCCCATTGGTCTGACCACTCGGCTATATGGCCAGCCAGTTTGTGGAGGCAGAGAAAGAAACAGCAGATGCAGATTTGCTTGCTGGTGTTGTATCCATGTCGCACAACAAATTCAGTCCATATCTACGTTGCCTTTAATCTTGGCATTTCACTAAATAAGTCTGGCCTAGTGGCAAAGAGGGCTGTGAGTGCCTCACCTCCAGCCACACTGGTGATCTGGGTTCGAGAACGGACATGGGTCACTTAGGGGCCGGCCAGGGAGGAAGGATTTGGCATCTGTAGGACTGCTTGCGTCCCTTGGGAAGGGGGCTGTTGTGGTTCACTGTTGAATGTCAGTTGGAGGAATCCAGGTGGCAGAGCATGAAAGTCACACTGCGTGTGGGAAGGGATCCCACATTCAGGTCGGAGGCATTTCTGTGGAGGTGGGAGCTTGCACATCGGGCTCTTTGCACGTCCATGGGCCCAGGGAGAAAAGGAGGAATAAATAGAGGACGGGCTTCATGATGCCCCACCTGTCACACTGTAGCCCACCCTGCTGCTCTCTCTGGGTAGATCTGGATATGTGTCCCAGGGAGGGGATGAAGGCCCTCCCTCCCTGGCCCTGCCATGAGGAAATCCCTGGGGGATAGGACCCCAACCAGGAGGGGGCAAGGCACAGTCACAGCTTGCAGGGATGAGGCTGAGTAGCCATCCATCCTGCCACTGAGAATAAAAACCTATCAGGAAAAAAAAAGTAAGGAGTTGCAAACGTCAGTGTATCCGGGTTTTGCTGAGATCTATAGATCCTTCTGGCATGCGCTTTCATCTAGCACATTGGAGGCAGTGTAGCTTAGTGGTTAAGGACACTGAACTGCAAACCTGGAGACCTGGGTTTGAATCCCATCAGCTCCCACTTGCATACTATGTGACCCTGAGCAAGTCACTTAACTTCCTTGTGCTCCCAAGTCACACCTGGAAACAAGCTTCAGCTTTGTGTGCCTTTCCTAGTTAAACAATTTCCCCTTTCCTTACATTTGGATACCCGGAAGCGTGAAGCATTGTTTCTGTTATAAAAATAGTCATAAAAATAAAATTAACCCCCCAAAGAAAAGATTTAATGAAAATCTGCTAGGAGAGCTGAGGTGTCCAGTTGTACTGTGATAAGTGGACAGCCACATGACTGAGAGGAGGGAGGTGCTGACTGTCACCAAAGAGGAAAGGGACCTAGGGGTTATCATATCTGATGAACTTAAGATATCAAAGCAGTGCGCAAAGGCTGCAGGGAAGGACAATGGCATGCTGGGGTGCATGGGCAGAGGCATTACTAGCAGGAGGCGGTGATGCCATTGTGTAAAACACTGGTAAGGCCTCACCTGGAGTACTGCATGCAGTACTGGAGACCATACATGAGTAAGGACATAGACAAAGTGGAGGCTATCCAGAGAAGGGCAACAATGATGGTGCATGGTTTGCATCACAAAACATATGAGGAGAAGCTAAAATACTCAACATGTACTCACTGGAGGAGAGACGAGAAAGGGGGGACATGATAAAAACTTTCAAGTACCTCAAGGGCATAAACAAGGTGCAGGTGGGGGATCTTTTCCGATGTAGAAAAGATATCAGAATAAGAGGACATGATACGAAGTTGGAGGGGGATAGATTAAGAGGTAATGTGAGGGTGGTGGACGCTTGGAACAGACTGCCACAAGAGGTGGTGGGGGCAAGCACAGTGGAGGGATTTAAACATGCCTGGGACAGGCACAAGGGAACATTGGGTGAGGAGGGAGTGATGAAAAAACATTGATCACTTGGGGTCAGTGACTGCATACAAGTATATAGCTTACAGGTAGACTAGATGGGTCTAGCGGTCCTTATCTGCTGACAGTTTCTGTATATCTGTGATACTCTTAGTCTGTCAGATCACTTTAAGATTTCTTCACCTGTTTTATAATGTGTTTCATTACATTTGAGCAAAATGTGTTAATAAATACTGTATATGGACTTCTTGACGGACTGCAAAAAATGTTACCTAAAAAGGAGAGTGTGGTACTGTATTTTCAGAGTGGAAATGTGATTGGGATTTTGAAAACATGAAACATATCTGAGTCTTTGCCCTTTTTCCATCAGTTAGCATGTTCTAGTATTGGATACTGTCAATCATGGTGTCCTCAAACTGGTCTGGCACATGCTAGAAGTTAGCGGGATGGTCACAGCAGATAGTGCAAGCTGCAGACTGCGGACTTTGGCTTGTGCAACAAAGGTCGAAATAGTATTTTCTGTAATTCTCCCAAATATTGCTCCCCTATGCCACTGATAGGCTTGGTGCCCATAAATACCTGTACACCACAGGTGGACAGATACAAGATATGAAACATGGCAAAGACTACAAGGGGGGGGTTGACTTTGTATTTAAAAACTGTTGCAATGTGCATTTTAGTATCAGTTAAGGCATTCATATCTAGTGGTTCAAGCATTAGCTGTGAAGCATGGGATCACGGGATCCAATTCCTCTGCAGCCACTGGTTCACTGGAGAATATCCATAAGGAAGTCATGTGACCTCCCTGTGCTTCAATTCCTTCTGTTTTTGTTTAATACTTTCTGTTTCTAGCACCCCTGGACTTGACCTGGGAGCCTCCATCCATCTCCCTCTAGGTCTGTTTCCCAACCTTGGAACCCTTGGGTACCAATACTCCTTTTCCTGCCTTTGCTCATTCCTAAACTGGCCCCCAACCAGTAATCTTTGGCTGATCCCCCCACAAGTAGGACCTCAGACAGGAACCAAACCTCTGAGGACACACCACTTAATTGAACGGAACGCCAGAATGAGGAGCCATTGTGGGGAAGGCTGGCATGGTGGGATGAGAGAATTTTATCTGTCCCATATCCGCCCTACATTTTTGACCCCATAATTTCACCCTTTGTCCCTCCCACAGGGTATACTTCTGTGGAGCAGCCTAGCATTTCACCTGTCGGGATCATGGGGGTGGGGGGTGAGCCTCACCCCTCCTTTGGATGTCCTCTGCTGGCCCTGCTGTGAGCAGGTCATTCCACCACGGCACACACTGAGCTAACAGGTGTGTGTTGACATAAGGCTGCTCAGGTAGGGGACCACTCGTGCCTTTCTTCCCGACACCTCTTCCCCTGGGGTCACCGGGAGGCTGCCATGTGATGGAAGGAGGCACCCTCCCTCGTAGAGGCAGAAGGTATCCAAAAACACATGCCAATCCCCAACCTTACCAGTCTGCACCAGATGACCCAGGATAGGGATGTGAACCCGGGTCATCTGGGTGGCAAGCAGTGGCACCAAGTCCTTTCCAACTGTAAAACTGAGTAGAAGCAAGACACCACTGTAGACCAGATTTTGCATCTAGTATGAGAGATCTTGTGTTAAAAATTGCATTTCAGCTGGTCTGTCGGCGCAGCGGTTGGATTTCCGCTTGTGACGCCAGTGACCCGGGTTCGGGGACGAGCCCAGTACACTGGAGGGCCAGCCGGGGGGAGGAGGATAGAGCGTCCTATGGACAGCTCTCCTTCTCCGGGGGGAAGGTGTGGGATAGCTCCGGTGCCTGCTGGCTCCTAGTGGAGACTGGGAGCAATGCAGGATGCATGGAGCAACTTGCAACAGGAGGGAGGAGCGGACGCTGGTGTACGCCTTGCCGTCACTATGCTGCCCTCCACAACATAAGGAGGAAAATGGCTGGATGCTTGCCAGAAGACGGCCTCCAGATCCTCTGCCCATCTGCCTCCTCTAGAGCGCCGCTCCCATGAGCCTCAGCAGCGCCTCACTAAGCCTAAAAAAGTGCTGGTGTTGCCCTTCACTGGTGCATTCCCCTCGGAGGAGAGGGACCCGTCCGGTGAAGGGAAATGCCGGGATACCATGAGGTAGGCTGCTGTGGGACATGCAGAGGGGTCAGGACTCGAGAGGGAGTGCAGAGGGCAGGAGGGGTCCTAGGAATGCCCAAGGAGTGGCAGCATCTGAGCAGGGGGTGGGGGAACAATAATGCAAAAAAAAGAAAATTTCAAGAACTTCAGTCCTGTTTTTCTTCCTTCTTCTCATTCTCTTCTTTTTGTGTCTTATTGTTTAAATGCATTTTGATGATCATAAAAAAAAAATATGAGGCAAGCATGTCATGCGAAACTGAAGACCAGTCACAATGTGGGTGGGTACTGTACACACTTTTCCACGTTGCTTCTCCAGTACATCTCTGGTACTGACGTGGAGGGACCATTTCTCTTTGGTGAGAGGGCAGATTGGTCTTTCTACACCCTTACAGGTTTGTGTGTGGAGCCAGGGCTGTCGGCTGTACCAAATTGGGTGTGCATGGATGGGTTTCATAGGGCAGGGTTGTGGTGTGGACTGAGTTATAACAACCAAAGTATTGCCATCTGTGGCCCAAGGTGAGCTATGAGCCCAGATGTCCTGCAGTGAAAGGCCAGGGCTTTAAACATTAAGCCACCTGGCTCCCTCCAGTTTCTTTCAATCATGGATGGATGATCTCTGAAGTTATGGCAACAGTCCAGCCTTGCAACAGGATATAGAAATCCCGTATTTTTCTTTCACTCCAGACTTTTTACGCTTGTGAAAGACAATGCTCATTAGTGTGGACTGTAGTATCCTTTTTTTAGCTTGGCCAAAACAAACCCTTAGAATATTTCTTTACTCATCACGAGTGGAATCTGAATGGTCGTGGCAGATAAGCGTCAGATTTAAATACGCTGTTGGTCAACCTAAGGTAGTACCACACTATCCCAAAATGGGGACTGCAGCACCTGCTGCTTATGCTGACATCGTATTCTGGCTCCCATCTGGGTATTTTGCAGTGGGGAGCAGAGTGTATAGTGTACTCCCACAAGCCCCCTTGTGCTGCAGTGACCACTATGACATGGTACAGAGGGACTTGGAGAAACCAGCATCTCACATCTGAGGCCTTCTTGTGTCTGATGGTCTACAAACCATGAGTATCCGATTAAGGCTTTGGTTCTGCAGCTCTTTTAGAGTGTTACTCAGAGTACGAAGTGACAGAAGGAATAGGCAGGACTGTGTCTGTTTTGGGTGAGGCCAGAAAGAAAACCTGCAGTTTGGCCATTGGGCCTAATTTTAGATTACAAATAGGGATCACTGTACTTTTGGTCTTGCTAACTCTGGATGGTAAGTTAATCATCTACTTCAAAAATCGGGCATGCAAAGATTCAAAAGGACTATGCAAATGGTATCACTGGTGCACCAATTAGTTGGGACTGTGCTGGACTGATGGAAGGTGGGGATGGGTATTGGTAGGAATCACACAGCTGTCAGTCGTTATTAATTGCTTACCCCTTCCATTTCCTTCTCCAGACTGGCAAGGTTATGCCTAGGGTTTGGGAAGTAGCATGAGACACTCTTCCCCCACCGTGCACTACATAAACATGAATGTCACAAGCATCCTTCAGGCACTCATTTCTTTGCTACATCTGTATGGCTGCAGCTTGGGGCATTTCAGTGTTCACCCTGTCAGTTCCTTCTGCTTTGCTGTCCCTGCCATTTTCTCATCTGCTGAGCACCCCGTAGGGCTGTTCCTGTTTCCCCAAGAGCTGTCTCTCTCTCTTCTGCTATGAGGTGTTGGCCCCCTGTCCCTGCTGCCTTCACTTCCATTCCTAGTGGACGCTGGCTTTGTGGCCCAACTTGGCTACTTCCCTGCCATCCTCCGCTGGCTCCCTGCCTGGCTTTTACCTGCCAGCCTGTACAGACCCTCCTCCCCCATCCGTCTTTCAGCCTACCAGGCTGTTTTTTTTTTTCATTCTGCTGTGTGCCCTACGTGGCCTGGCTCACTACTGCCATGTGGCTTTACTGCTCCTTCCTTCCTGCTTTGCTCCGGGGGTTGGTCTATGCCTGCTGGGTCCTGCCTGCAGCTAACCTGCCTTTCCTTGTTTTTTTTCCCTGGCCGTGGCTGTGGCTGTGCTTCGCTTCTTGTATTTTTGGGGTCTTCAGTCTGCTGCCACTGTCTACCCACCAGACTGCCCTGGCAGTTCTCCGGTCCTCTTCTTTGGGCTCAACTATAATCCTTACCAGTCTACTGCCATACCTACCATTCCTACTTTACCTATTACATTTGGGCACATCCTTCGGTCACTGTTGGACACACCCCTCCAACAGTCGGGCATATGCCCCCACCAACAGTCCGGTTCATGTCCCACCAACTATCCCTCAAGGGCTCAGCACACTTTTGTCCTCTATGGCTTTATACTGGAAGGAACCATGCCGCTCAAGGGCTTGGCATCTTCTTATTTCAGCGCGCTTTGTTCTTCACAGGAGAGTATTAGGGTCTCAAGTCTGCAGTCTGTTCCACAGCTTCTCCTTTTGTTTTTTCCATAACCCCAACATTCCTTTAGCAGTTGGGCTCAGTTCATGTGCACCTCAGAAGGGTGGAGCCTCATCATTCATGGACTGTTTCAGTTGCAGACCCAATCTCTGCAGTACCTTCGTGGTGGTAGAAGTTTCAGCAGATGAGAGGATGTGCATGTATTCTTTGCAGTGGTGACACAGATTCGGCTTCACGCTTATGGTTTCATAGTATGGCATTACGCCTAGAGGGATGGTGATTTAAAGCCTTTGATTACCAGAGGTTTCCTCCACAAGGAGAGGTTTTCTCTCCTCCATGTTGAAGGTTATAAAGTAGTTATTTACATTACATTAAATAGTTCCTTTCCATCAGGTGAGTTGGGATTCAGATGGTGGCTCTCTCTCATCTTCCAAACTAGTTGTTTAGTACTGTGACCTTCCCTCACTCCTTAGCAGATGAGGTTTTGATGGTTCTGTTTATGCTTACAGCTCTGACTTTTAGAGTGTTTTTCCTAAGCTACCTTTTACTGAGGGAAACACAGTCCTGTGGCATTTGTGGGGATGGAACCCTCCATAAGAGACTTCCTCTGCCACTAGTTCCCTGGAAAGGGCGGTAGTTCCCCTGGAAACAGAGAACTCAAAAGGCCCCACATATACAATGCATCCTACCACCTATCAGTCCTCTTTACTAATTCAGTTGCTTAAGCACTCTGTTATGTTCCACAAGCATCCACTGCAGTAATTCATCAAGTATTAAACCATGGCAGCATCTCCACACGTAGTTGTCTCCTGACCCAGTGAACCTTGTACCAGCCCTCCATAATAAAATGTATCCTTTGTTTGCATTCTACTCTTCTGCACGCTGTATTGTTTATTGCTTGTTTTACTGTGTCACTGCATTGTGGGGTGGGCCATTAATTTTATTGTTTCCTGGGGAGGTAACATCCTGAGTGCCAGCAAATATTTCAAGGTACTTCCTTAGGTGGAGGAACAGCATCGCTAATTATTAACCTAGAAAATAACAACAGAATCCAGGCACCTCCTGCTAAAGGTTAAAAGGCCTAAACCTCACCCTAATCACTGGAGGATGGAATCACGTGTCTGGTTGGACTGCAGAGTAGACAGCTTGCACAAATCTTTACTTACATCATCATTCTGGAAAGCCAACTTGGGATGCCTCACAATGCCGGTGCAACATTTAATGCTCAAAACACAGCAGTATACTGATATTTGTTAGGCAAAAAGCTTTAAAAATTGCACTCCTTTTTTTTCCTTTTCCTTCAACTGGGTGCCATGACCTACTGTGTACCAGAGTGAATTGCAGTACCCGATACCCATCTAGAAAACTATGTTGTTTGAGTGTACCCTGCTTCTGCTCCTGGTTCCCTTCCCGTCCCAAGTACGTCTCACTCCCATAGTGATCCATCTTTCATCATCATACTTCCCTTTGTGTCCCCTCTTTGGTGAGCCAGGATAGTTCCACAGAGCCCACCCATCAGGATTTACTCCCCCCTCCCCCAGGTCTAACCAAGCAGCAGCATTTTGCAGTACTGTGGCTGCAAGCTACAAACCAAATTTGCAGACGTCTTTATACAGTGCACTATAACAGTCCAACCATGATGTAACAAAAGCAGGAACTAGTGTCTCCACGTTGGCGGGGAGGCGTTTCAATGCAACTGGGCCAAAGTTATTTTGGTGACAGACACAGATTTCATATTTCATTACAACAATCTCCAGTCTGGTTCTTTTCTAGCACTAATTTGCACCATGTGTGCATGAATAGTTGATAAAATATTGGAGAATGCACATCACATGCTTTATTAATTTCTGTGTTGCAGGGGGAATACGAGACTGCTCTGAGCATGTATGATAATCACGTAAGTTTACATCCACTCCATTTAATAAAATGTGAGACAAAAGACTGCACAAAACGAAAGTTCAGCATGTCTCGATGTGCAGTAAGAACCATGTGTTAATGTTGAGATGGTTCTTTTTTTTAATTTATTTATATTTTATTCGATTTTATAAAAAGAACATGCCATACAGCATAGTTCAAGGGGACAGGAAATGTATGCTAATCGGCAGCAGTTAGTTGTAAGAGAAGTGATAAACTTGCCTTCAAATGACCCATATTTAACTGTATCTTAATAAACACTGATGTGAAAAACTGTGTTTTCAATTGTTTTCTTTTTATGGACAACATTCTGCACAGTTCTCTTCATAGAACCAGTAATTTGGAGTGTTTACTATGTCACAGTTTGAGTACAGAATGCTAAGTGTGAGCTATTGTCCTATCAGAACCATGCTTAGAGTTCTTTGCTCAAACCCTAACATAGTTAAAACTCCAGATCACTGGTTCCGTGTAGAGAACTGTAACAAAATGCTGCCCATAAAATCAAAACAATGCAAAATACCGTTTTTCATATTGCTTTTTATTTAGGTACAGTTACCTATGTATCATTCAGGCTTATGGATGTTATGTCTGTAAGCAGTAACATTATAAACAGCTGCATATTAGAACTCATTTCCTGTCCTCTTTAATGGACAATGTGATGATGTATCATTCACATAATATGCTATGATTTAATACTTGTGCTAGTGTCACCCAACAGAAGCAAAAGCGGAGCCAGATTTGTAAACATCCTGTAACTTGTGGCAAAAGTGCTACATGCTGAACCCAAATTTGGTTGTAACTGTCTTGCTCTAAGGGTCCCATTTTTGCACAAACGTTGAGCTCCAATCGTTGCTGCAGTTTCAGTCTTGTCCTTCAAGTTGTCAAAACATGAGGTCAATATGTATCTAACATATATGTATCTTATAGGGGCACAGTCGCATCCATAAATTTAGGGTTGTACGGGCACGTCAATGTTAAACTCCAGAATTTGCACTTTAATAACTTTGCTACCATTCAACGGATTGACACGAAACTATGCGTCCACAGTCTCATGGAGTACATCTCTTGAGGTGCCAGGTTTCGTTCCAGTTGGTTGTGTGAATTCCGAGATACAGATAGAGCAAAAAGGGAATTTTTCAAAATGTTCAACCATTGGTTAGAATAGGTTTTCTGTCAACTTGGCTAGCACCCAAACGGTTTGGAATTTTGGTATGACGTTTTCTGGGAAGAAAGGGGTGGCCCACAGATGTGCCTTTTGCTTGTTTGGTGAAAAAAGCATTCTTCTGTTCCAGAGTTATTTAATTTTAAAATTTTGAATACTTGGTTCTGAGCATGCTCAGTAAGCACTAAAAAAAATAGCTGTATAAAATGTAAATTCTTTTATCATATGAACGTCATTGTTTTTCATGAAAGGAAAATCTTTTTTCGTTTGGCTGCCAGCTTGTTCTCTGCTTCTATGCTGCTTGGCTCTCACTGTCTTTAAAATGTCAACTGGGCTACTGCACAGACTGTATGGAATTGTGGTCTGAAAGTTTTATGGTACAAAGGGGCTGTGGCCTAGATGAGCTTTTTGGTATTTTTGTTAAAACATGTTTATCCATTCCAGAGTTTTTTTTTGAGTTGTGATGAGAAAGAAGATTCTTTTTCGTATAACGATTGACGAGAAAATATTGTTCTTTGTCACGTAACCTTTTTCCCTGGTGTCTAGTGGCACCCCCAACCTCCAGTTGCTTGCCCAATTGTTTGTTCCTCATGTGTGGTGGTGACCCCTGCTGTCTGATTCTGGCCTGGCCCTTGTCATTTCTTTCATTTACTTGCAAATCCCTGGTGTATAGTGGAACCCCCACTCTCTCATCACCCTCCCCTCTAAGTACTGTATTTCCTTGGTGTCTGGTGGTACCCCCACCCTCCAATCCATGTCCTCATAATTTAATAAGAGTGACACTGAGGTTGCCCAATCCCCAAGTGTCACCACCTGCAAAATGACACCTCCTTACGCGGTGCAGTGTATGCTCTCCTGAGCCTCCAAAACAAGACCCCCTCGAAAACATAACAGTGACACTGGGGGTGACTAACCCCCCAGTGTTCCGATTTAAAAAAGAAATGTCCTTGCTTCTTTTTTTTTTCCCCTAACCCTGTAAAAGAAGACAGTGCATCAATGTCCTTTGCAGCTCTTTGTTTCCCCACCCAACCTCCCACTCAGCACCCACCACCCACACACCCCAAATCCATACTTACCCAGCAGAAGTTGAACATCATATTCTTCTCTGCACTGCAGACACATCTTCACTCTTCAAAGCTGGACCGTGAACTGAAGAAACAGGTATGCGCTTCAGTGTATTTCAATGGGGATTTCAACTTAGTGGCATAACTTGGCCATTTTTACATATTTTTGGCCCCAGTTTTCAACATGCCTTTTTTGGGGACCCTCCTTCTGAACAGTTGCCCTCACATTAGGCAGATGTGTCCCAAAAGGTGATTTCATAATCCCTCTGCGAAATCACCTTTCGGACAGGAGTTCAAAATATTTTCTGCCCTTGTTCATGAGGTGGGGTCATAAGAAGGCTATGTTGAAAATTTGGTGTACAAATATTAAAAAAAAAAAACAAAGTTATGACCCTACGTTGAATTTTGCGATTGCAGACTCGTAACTTTGCTAATTTACAGTGTTTTACCCTAAATTTAGAGCATTTCCATTTCTTTACAGCACCTCATGAATGTCACAGCTGTCATTTTTCAAATCTTGCCCAAAATATCTTTTCATGCCCCTGCTATGTAATTACACTGCAGTGGCGCGGAATCATGTTTTGGTGGGGATTTGACAATTTTTACTATCAGGTTGAGGAGGTGGGGTAATAGGGAGGCTAAGTTGACAGTTTGGTTGGTGTTGTCCTGGGTTTCCCCATAAATATACATATATATGCACCTATGGAGGCATGGGAGTGCAGGGCCCTCCATCAGACAAATAATGATACGGTTACACTATCTGAAAAAGTATGGATGCATGGGAGCGAAGGGCCCAGAGGAACCTGCACTACAACAGGAAAATAACAATACTATTATGCTATCTCATACGGTAAGGAAATTCTTTGCAAAAAACTCCATTAATGCAATATTTAGGGTTCGGGCTAAAGCAACAAAAGTAGGGAAATGTCACGTTTGGGTTTCCAATCCTAAACCCCCCAAAGGTACCCCTAAAGCAGATCGGGGCAGAGTCTTCCAAGGGGTTGTCAACCCTAAGGCTCACCTCATTCTATACACTCCACAAACACCCACATCTAATGGAGTGAGCTTTAGGGTTGACTACTGAATGTATCACTTTCAAATGTTTCACCACCACACCACAAAAGCGATTTTCACAAAAATTATTCTCATGAAAGTGATACTTATGAAAGCAGGTTTTGTATGACGGGCGAAAAATGAAAAATGCTGCTAACCCAAAAATCTAGCTATCCTTAGAATGTTCATTTTTTGAACGAGCATGCTTAAAAAATTGCACAGTTTTTAATGGTTGTTTTAAAAACTATACAAGTTTGAAAGTTGCAAAAGGGCGTATCTCTGGCCAGACTCTAAACTGTAAGTTTCAGGCCCTCTTTGAGGATATCTCTTGCAGCAGGTCACACCTTAGGAACTATAGCAGTCGGGCACCAGGACCCACACATAAGCAGGATTGCATATACTGTAGTTGATTGTTAGGAAATAATTCCATTGAACTAACACACATTTAAACAAACTCTGGTCAGAGCCAGCACGGCTGCAGCTGACTGGGCTCAGCAACTCTGGAGAGCCGCCGGCTGTCTGCCGTGTCCAACATGGTCGCTGGTGCTTACTGCACATGCATGAATTACCGCACATGCGCAGATAACTCTGGTGGCCATATTGGACATGGCGAAAAGTGGCGTGTTCCGGCCGCCGAACAAAGTAGTGCGAAGGACGTGCGTCTGCCTCCACTACCAGAACTCCAAAGAAAAAGGAGCAAGCGGTATCTGGTCAGGTTCTTTTTCTCATAGAAATTGCTGGCAGATAACGGCTGCTAGGCCCATCCAGTCTGCCCATAGGCCCTATACAGTGTGTGTGACCACTGACCCTGTGTGATCAATGGCTTTTCATCATTCTCTCTCCACTCAAGGTTCCCCTGTGCCTATTCCAGGCATGCTTAAACACCTCCACTGTGCTTACCCCCACTACCTCTTGTGGCATGCTATTCCAAGCATTGACTACCCTCACTGTGTAGAAAGACTTCCTCACATTACCCCTTAATCTACCCCCTCCACTTTCATGTTGTGCCCCCTTGTTATAGTACTTTTTCTCCCTTGGAAAAGGTCCCCCACCTGCATCTTGTTTATGCCCTTGAGGTATCTGAAAGTTTCTATCATGTCACCCTGCTCTCTCCTCTCTTCCAGTGAGTACATATTGAGGTCCCCTAGTCTCTCCTCATACGTTTTGTGTTGCAAGCCCTACATCATCTTTGTCGCCCTTCTCTGGATAGCCGCCACCTTGTTTATGTCCTTGCACAGGTGTGGCCTCCAGAACTGCATGCAGTACTTCAGGTGAGGCCTTACCAATGTTTTATACAATGGCATCACCACCTCCCTCCTTCTGCTAGTGATACCCCTGCCTATGCAGCCCAGCATGCCACTAGTCCTCCCCGAAGCCTTTGGGCACTGCTTTGATACCTTGAGGTCATCAGAGATAACCCCTAGGTCCCTTTCCTCTTTAGTGACAGCACCCCCCTTCCCCCCATCCCGTAGCTCTCCCCAGGTGCATTATGTTGCACTTCTTAGCATTGAACCTCAGTTGCCATGTCTCTGACCATCTTTCAAGCTTCTCCAGGTCCCTCTTCATGTTTTGAACCCCTTCTGGAGTATCCACCCTGTTGCAGATTTTGGTATCATCCTCAAATAGGCAGACCTTTCCTTCCAGCCCCTCTACAATGTCACCAATGAAGACATTGAACAGGACTGGTTCCAGTCCTGATCCCTGTGGTACTCCGCTGGCCACCCCTCTCTTCCTGGATTGGATCCCATTTACCTCCACCCTCTGTCTCCTGTCTGCCAGCCAGTTTTTAACCCAGTGTATCACCTTTTGTCCTATGCACAGACTTCCCATCTTGTTAACCAGCCTTCTGTGTGGGATGGTGTCAAAGGCTTTGCTGAAATATAGGTAGGCAACATCTACAGCCCCTCCCTGATTAACTTCCCTAGTCACTCAATCAAAAAAGTCTATCAGATTTGTTTAACACAACCTCCCTGCTGTGAATCTGTGTTGCCTCAGATCCTGGGCACCCCTGGATTCCAGGTTTGCCATTGTCGTTTCTTTCAGCAGTGTCTCCATGATCTTCCCCACCACTAAGGTGAGGCTGACCAACCTGTAGTTCCCCGCCTTCTCCCTGCTATCACTTTTGTGCAGTGGTACTACATGCGCCCTCCTCCAGTCCTCTGGAACCACCCCTGTGTTGAGTGACTGCAGGTTTTCTTCGCAGCTCCCTTAATATCCTTGGGTGTACTCCGTCTGGCCCCATGGCTTTATCCACCTTCACCTTTGTGAGTTCTTCCAGAACTCTGTCCGCTGTGAATGGAATGGGCTTCTCTATGATCCCAAAACGGCTGCAGGGCTCCCCCCACTGCAGCCGTAAAAAGTATCCTGGAATACCAAAATATTCAATAACAACAACACAAAATACTAGATCAGGCAAAGGTTACACAAATACACTGGAGGTCTGCGGTGTTTGCTTCTTTTCATAAGCCAAAATTGCAGCTCTACTAGTAACACTCCCAGGCTAAGGCCTCCATCAGATTGTTCAGCCAGCAGGCAGGTTTCTTATCAGTCAGATCAGTCTGCTTGCCACAGTCACAGGGCACAGCCATTTACCATTTCTTTAAGCAGCAGTGCAGTGAAAATGGGCAAAAAATTGGACCTTACTTTTTTTCAGCATAAAAGATTCCAGGCAGTTTCCAGTTTTATTTGCTGGTACAGTTCTCTAATTCCACCAAAATGTAAGTATTTTATAAATGTTTTAATTTAGCTTTATCTTGAGAAGAAAGATGGCAGCTGCATTTTGCATAGAAACAGTATTGCAGAGCTGGCAAGGGTTAGGATTGAGAAAATAAAACAATACTTCTGGTGCGCAGCATAAGAGGTACCTAGGTAAGCACATTTGATGACTATGCTAATATTTTTTATTAATTGGAGCTGAAACTAGCTTTTTTGGATAAATGATTTTTGTTGCACTGCTGCTTTAAGTAAATATCTGAGAAAGTAACAACAAAGGAACACAACCTAATTGTTTCACCTTGTTTACTAACATCTGCCATTATTTAAAAGTGCAGACTCTCCTACCACAGCTATAACTTTCAAAATATGGGAGTGGGTAGGTCAATGGCTGGTCGGCAGGACACCGGGTGGTGGTAAATGGCTTTCACTCCACAGACGGAAGAGTGACTAGTGGGGTACCACAGGGATCAGTGCTGGCACCAGTCCTGTTCAACGTGTTCATCAGTGACATTGCGAAGGACCTGGAAGGCAGAATTTCCCTTTTCGCTGATGACACGAAGCTCTGTAACAGGGTGAACATGCCAAAGGGTGTAGACAGAATGAGGAGGGACCTGCAGAAGCTTGAAGAATGGTCAGGGGTTTGGCAGTTGAAATTCAATGCAAAGAAGTGCAAGATAATGCATATGGGGCACAAAAACCCTGGAACAACATATCAGTTTTGGGAGGGGTAGGATATAGGATGCACCAAGCAGGAAAGGGACCTTGGAGTTATCATCTCTGAAGACCTTAAAGTAGGGAAACAGTGCAACAAGACAGCAGGTAAAGCAAATAGGATGCTGGGATGCATAGGCAGGGACATCACCAGCAGGAAAAGGGAGGTCATAATTCCACTATACGAGACATTAGTGAGGCCCCACCTGGAGTACAGTGTACAGTACTGGAGACCTTACCTACGTAAGGACATAGACAGGGTAGAGAAGGTTCAGAGGAGGGCAACAAAGATGGTACAGGGATTGCAATACAGGTCCTATGAGGACAGGCTGAAGGACCTGAATACATACTCCCTGGAGGAGAGGAGGGAGAGAGGGGATATGATAGAGACATGTAAGTACCTTACAGGGAGGAACAGGGTGCAGTAATACACTATTTTCCAGTGAAAAAGATGTTCCAGGACTAGAGGGCATGGGATGAAGTTGGAGGGAGGGTGATTCAGAGGACACATGAGGAAAAATGTCTTCACAGAAAGGGTGGTGGACACATGGAACACCCTGCCAGAGGAAGTGGTGAGGGCTGAAGGTGTCACGGAATTTAAGAATTCATGGTATAGACATAAGGAAATTCTGGAGGTCAGGGGTAAGGGGCAACAGACTTCTAGAAAGACATACAGTGAATTTACAAGCTTAAACGGGCAGACTGGATGGGCCATAGGCCCTTATCTGCCGACAGTGCCTATGTATCTATGTAAACCCTAATATAAGAATATTTTTGCAGTAAACCCTACAAGCAACACTTTTTGTATCCTGATACAAATACACCTTAAAAATATAGTGTCTAGCACAACTTTGTGGTGTCTGCAAGAGTAAGGAGACATATTGGATAATGTTGGACAAAGATCCTGTATTCCAATACCACTACAGTCCCATGAACGACAGATCTCATAAAGTCTGATTACTGGATTCCTAAATTTATTATCTGACCATTTGTTGAGTTGACATTCGGAGAAGATTGAGGTTCGGTAGCTGCAGGTTCCACAATCCATTGTCTGTAATGTTGTCAATTTATATAAAATGGCAAAAAAAAATCTGCCTCCTGATAGGTCTGTGACAACCTTCAGCAGTGATATGATCCCAGCACAATATCACTGAAAGTCTTGCTTGACTACTGTCTGCATTGTAGGGTGCACCTTCGTCATACTCTCAAAAAACAAAAATATCCTTCCACACTAAATAATCAACTTAAAAAATGATTTAACATTTATTTTGTTCTACTTTTTTGTTCTGTATAAAAATGAGTCAACTTATAATAGCAATAATGCACTCCAGGATGTGTGTTGTGGGGATAACGTCACTTCTCAGGTGTTGGACACATTCGACCTGCAACTTCATTCTCAACCACCTGAGGTGTGTTGTTATGTCAGCACGAAACATGCCACTGTCCTGCATTATTGTTTAAATACAATGTACGGTATATCCTTTTGCATTCTCAAGTAGAGCACCTTCAGTATTTAAATATGAACTGAAGTAGAGGTATTGGAATGCCTCATTTTCATACAGTGGGACTATTGCATGTTTAATCATTGAATGAAAACTTTGTAATCCTTTATCTAATTCCAGATCTCCAAAGGCTGTTTCTCATCTGGAACTATGTTAGATATAGTAGACACATGTTCTATGTTGTACAGACTTCAGATGGAGGGTAAGGAAATGTTTGATCTTATTACCTCTTTGTGTCACTGTGTTCATACTGAATTCTTCTCATTATTTCTACTGCCATGGACAGTCTAATAGTACCATGAGTTCAGTAGAATGAGATGAGATTACCCCTACTGCATAATGGAAAATTTCTTACCTTTAGAAATTATTTTTCATGGAGTTCCTCATGTCCTTCTATCCCAGCAGCCATCACTATATGGTATTCACCCTCATGCTGGTGTGTGAGAGCACACCCTAATTGATTGACAGGTAGGAGGGGCCCATCCCTGGATATGCTCTGCTGCTCCTGCCTAATCTTCAGTTGCATGTGCCAAGCAGGACAATGAAAGAATCCACAGAGCATGCCCTGTAACTCCAAACTTAGAAAAGGCGCAGACCACAACTACCATAACCCTGGGAACAGACAATCTCAAAAGACAAATTCCATGTAGTAATTCCAGTCCTAAAAACTGGGAATGGGGTGGAAGCATATGAGGAACTCCATGAAATGGAATTTCCAAAGGTAAGACATTTTTCATTCCCCGTCTTCATATCCATCAAATCAGCTGTCAGTATAATAAGGACATAGCAAGCTGTCTTAGGTCATTGCCCCCAAACACAGCTGCCAAGTGTGGGTGACTAAAGTAGAAAATGCAATAACTGAACAGTCAGTTTCTCACCTCCAGATTCCAATGTTAATCACTTACTGGGGAAACACTGCCTGAAGAACATTTCTTCCAAAGGAACCTGTGGCTTATGACTACACATCCAACTAGTTGTGCTTCTTTAATGTACAGAGTGAAGCCCAAGTAGCATCTCTACAGATATCTACTGGAGAAGACATAGCTCTCCCTATCCAGTAGGCTTTTTACTGCTTTGGTTGATGGCTCTTTCAGATCTGCAGGGGCTGACTTGCCCACTTAAACATAAACCAGTCCAGTTGTCTCTTTGAGCATCTGGAGATGGTCAAAGACAACATCTTCTTCCCTTTACCTTTCAGAAGAATAAATAGGTAAGGAATCTGTCTCCAACCTTCCATTCGCATCAGGTTACATTTCAGAACTCTATGAATGTCGAGGGTATGAAATTTCCTTTCCAGAGAATGCTAAGGGTTGGAACAGCAAGCTGGAAGAATGAGTTATTGGCTACTGAGGAAAAATGAGTTCTCCTTGGGAATGAAGCTCATCACCCTTCACAGAAGTACTGTGGGGAAAAATATGCAATATGGTTCCCTGCAGTCAAGAACCGCCAGATCTTACTTCAAGGGGCCTCTTGCAGCAGGCAGTAACCATAAGGACTGAGCCACCAGGCACTAGCACCACATGGAAAACTTCTATCTAGCAGTATTCGGTGGGGGACCGCCCCTGATGTCGGCATGCTGACGTTCAACCTATGATATAAAAGGAGCGATCCCCAAGCCTATCCCCAGCTGTTTTTTCGCCATTGACCGGCGCAGATTGGACCACCATGGACTCCTGCTTCTAGTCGACCACCATTTTTATCGCATTTCGAACCAGTCCTGAGTTTTTTGCCTAAGGTGGTGTCTGAGTTTACTTTGAATCAGTCCACCTGCCTGTTTATTTTCCTGACTATTCGAATCAGGGGGAGGCTTTACTTCATACTCTAGATGTTTGTTGGGTGTTTCGTTTCTGTCTGAACCACATCTGCCCTTTCAGACAATCCGACCAGTTTTTCATTTACCGCCAGAAAAAGGCTCCTGTTTCCAAACAGTGTTTATCTAAGTGGTTAGCTAATTGCATTGTTTATTGCTACCGCAGGTACAACAAGCCTTTGCCAGGCCAGGTCAAAGGTCATTCTACCAGCGGTATGGCTGCCTCCTTCAGAAATGTGTGTGCTGCAGACATCTTCGCAGCCGCCACTTGGAGTTCTGTCCGTACTTTCATTAAACATTACAGTTTGGACATTGTCTCCAGGCTTAGAGCCAGTTTTGGTCTTGCAGTCCTCCAGGGCCTCCTGCAAAAAAGTTCCTATGACTGCTGTTGTCCTCCTCCCAGTTGACTGAATCTATTCCTTTACTGTTTGGGATTCAGTCTTTATGGTTATTGCCTGCTGCAAGAGCCTCCCTCGAAGTGAGAAAGTACAGTCACGTAAGAACTTACCGTAACAATAGATTTTCAAGAGGAGCTCTTGCAACAGGCACTGCGTTCCCTCACTCCTTCCCCACAATTGCTGTTTCTCCATTGCTGCTTTTCTGCTTTACTCATTTAAGAGGAACCTCCTCAGTTCTCCGATTTTCTGTACGTGCTGGGGTCTCCATTGGGAGAACTGGAGATGGGCTGGGGACTGCCCCTTTTATACCATAGGTCGGATGTCAGCGTGCCGACGTTGGTAGTGGTCCTCCATGGAATACTGCTAGCTAGAAGTTTTGTGTGTGGTCCTAGCACCAGGCAGCTCAGTCCTTATGGTTATTGCCTACTGCAAGAGCTCCTCTTGAATATCTATTGTTATGGTAAGTTCTTGCGTAACTGTACTTTCACCATCTCATCTAACAGGGATCATGGCCACCAAAAAAAACATCTTTAGGGTGAAATGGAGGAAATCACTTGAATTAAGGGCTCAGATAGGCATTCTATGAGCCTTTCCATGAGCCTTTCTAACACCAGGCTGTGGTGCTGTTTAGGAACATTTATAACTGGATGCCTGTGAAAATGAGCAATATTGCCCGCAGGCTTTTCAGTATAAAATAAAAATTAAATGAAATAAACCATTGTCCTTAACTCAGGCATTCTGTAGAAAGCAGACTTCAAAACCTTACCACATAAGAGTGTGCCCTCAATGGGAGCTCTACTGTTTTCTGAAAGTAAACCCAAAGGCACTGATGCCTACACCTTGAAGGTCGCTGGGACTAACCCTGTGTCCAGACCATCCTGTAAAAATTCCAGAATGCTGTGCACTTCAGCCTTTGGTGCCCTTATTCCTTTCTTAAAGGCCCGGTTTATACATCAATTCCGCACTCTGTAATAGACCCTAGTAGTTTAGGCCTTCTTAGTCCTAATTATGCTGTTGCCCACTTTCTTTCAATATCCTAAGGCTCTAAATTTCCTCCTTTCAGCCGCCAGGCCTGGAGGTTCCGTTTTTTTAGATGCTGGTGCTGAAGCAGGTCCAGTCTGTTGAGGCGCTGAAGACATGGTTTCAATGACATCTACGTCAAATCTGAGAACCATGGTCTTGTGGGCCAGTTTGGTGCTATCAGAACAATACAGAGCATGTCCGGCCCATCGTTCTGAACCTCTCCAGACAGTAGTGCCACGGGAAGGGAATGGTGTAAAAGATCTTTCCCGATCATCTGAATCCACTTTCCATGTTGATGGATCCATGTCCTGGAGCAGACCTTACAGACAATTTTTCTTTGTTGCAGACAGATCCATAGTTGGGTGCTCCCATGTTCTTCAGATGCAAACACTTCTGGATGCACTTGCCGTTCAGACAGTGAGAAGGTTTCACTGCTCAACCAGTCCATCTTTGTGTTCTCCTCCCCTGGGAAATAGACTGCTTCTAGAGTGAGGAGGTTAGAAGAGGGCAGATTCTCTCGTTATTGCAGAGTTCTGGGCCCCTCCCTGATGTTTTATGTATGCCAACACTGCACAGTTGTCTGGCTGGGTCAGCAGCACTGCCTCTCCTTTGATCAGCATCCTGAAACGGAGCTGAGCGTTTTTGGATGACCTGGTTTCTAGAACGTTGATGCCCTTCTTGAAGTCCACTGGTGACCATTGTCCCTGTACCCATCTGGTGCCCATTAATGTCCCCAGCCTGAGAGGCTGGCGTCTGTCTGAACCACAATAGAAGAAGGAGAATTGGCATTTATGTAGTGCTGGTCATATACATTGTATCCCAAAGCACTTTACAAACAATGAGGCTTTATAGCAATGAGAGACTGGTAGTGAAGTGACAGTAACAATGTAATGGCAGCCTTTTTGCACAGCAACACCCTCTCTCAGCCTTGAACAGTTGCATGAACCTGTTATGGGAAAGGGGATGTTGGCCAGGACACAGGATTAAATCCCCTACTTTTGCAAAAAGTGACTTGGGTTCTTTTACTTCCACCTGGACACCCACCAGGACATCGCCAGTGATGGGTTGAAAGGACCTCTGTTTAACATCGCCAAAGGACAGCACACCCCGACAGTACAGCTTTCCCTTGTACCGCACTCAGGTGCCAGTGTTTTTATGGTGTGCAGTAGGCACCGGTAGATTGAGGCATTTTGTTTTTATCAATTTTTTTGTCCCTGATCCACCACCGCAGCTGATTTCTGCCAGCCATGCCAGAACCTTTGGGCCTCTCGAGGAGAGGGGATGAGCATGGCAACCATATGATCTGAATCGTGCAAAGTGGCTCAGCCCCATTCGAAAATTAAGATAGATAGAGTCATCTTGTCACCCCTTTATCTTCTGTTATAAATTGAAAAGATGGTCGGGCATTCTCATAGTTTAAAATCCTCCATACCGTTTTTGATTTTTGTTGCTGTCTTCTGACCTCATTATATATATCTACTGTGTGTGTGTGTATATATATGTATATATGTGTGTGTGTGTGTGTGTGTGTATATATATATATATATATATATATATATATAAATTTTTTTTTTTTACTTTGTTGGGAGATGGTCTGCATTTGAAAAGTGGAATGAACTTGAAACAATGCTTAACATATACAGTACTTACTTGGTAATACAGATCTTACTTCAAGAAGGTTCCTGCAGTAGGCCTTCACATATAGGGCTGCACCCCCTGGCGTCAGGTCTGCATGGCAAACTTGTAGATAGCAGTCATCAGCGGGGACTGCCCCCGACGTCAGGTGGCATGACGTCAGCCCAGTTATAAAAGGGGCGGTCCCACACCCGCTCTCCAGTTCTTTCCCACTGTCGCCTCAGTAACGTTTGGCTCGTGTTTGAACAGCAATCCAATGCCCGCGTTGAATTTTGTCGAAGTTTTCTTCGCCTCTTACTAGTAATTTCTCACAAAGTTTTCTTCAATTTAATGTCTTCTAGACAGAAGAAAAAGTGCTCTAAGTGCAGCGCCCAAATTCCACATGGGGACGATCATTCCCGCTGCCTCCTTTGCCTGGGTTCTAAACACGATGTCCAGGAGTGTTCCATCTGCCGGGCCTTCAACCAGGCAACCAGAACCAGGCACAAATGGTCCCTCGATGCCAGTCTTCTGACCCGACGCTTGGCGTCTATGGAAAAGGAGCTTCAAAAACAGAGGGAAAGGTCGTCATTGCCAGCCCCTAAAAAGAAGAAAAGCAAAGAGAAGCGCCGGGACCGGAGTCCATTGCCACACAAGAGGTCTGCAACTGTGAGTACTTCTTCGGGCACCCCGTCTGCTTCTTTTGGCCGGGCCCCCTCTCCCCCTCCTGCCGAGGTGAGCGGGCAACTGGGAGTAGCCTCTTTGGAGGTCGTAATCTCTTCGCCTTGTCCTGCCAGTAAGACACCCCTCGCCTCTAGCGAAGGGCGCGCGGCCCCCGCCGATCAGTCTAGCGGCGGCCTTTCAGCCTTCTCTAGTTGGCTGGATCTGTTGTGTCGGACGGTAGCTCCTCTGACGCCCGCCCGGATCCATCCGCTCTCCCATCGGGCTCCAGTTTGGCCCCCGATGTCAGACAGAGTGAGGGACAAGTCGACCCGTCATTCCCTCGGGTTCTTCATCCCAGGGACTCGCCACCCGATCCTCTGCATTTTGCACTGGCTAGATCGCATTTGGACCTGCCGTCGGGAGCTCCTCGGGTTCCCCCCCTCTCCAGGCCTTCCGCCATCCCCGAACAGGAGTCCGTCGCCGGTTGGGGATCCTGCCATGGAGCCTCCACCCTCTGGTACTTTGGGTGCTCCAGGATCCTGCGCCATCTGCTGGCACTGCCCCCTCGTGGGCCCTTTGGCTGGGTTCCCAGATCCTGAACCCTCCTTCCCGCCTCCGGGCGGCCCTCCGTCGACCACTCAGCATCAGGCGGCGGGCAATATGCTGCCGGCCATGAAGGCCTCCCTAACACCGGGTTACCTGACGCCGTCATATCTGATGCCAGGGTATCCCACACCAGGACACGAACACCCCACGCCGGGTTATCCCAGTTACTCCTTTTATTATTCATCCTGGCAGTACCCTCAGTATCCGGAATATCCAAGCTTCCAGCCTTCCCCCTCCGCCACCTCCGGTACCAGACCGCGAGTCCGTTCCCCTTTGGTGGAAGGACGCCAGAACGCAACTTCTATCAGAGATAAGACAGTCAGTGGGAGAGACACCCACTCCCAGTGTCACCTCTCCACCGCCTTCTCGGACCAGAGTTTTGGGCTCCCTGACTGTTGGCATCATGGAAGCAGACCCATCAGTTCCTAGTGGTTCTGAGCCCTCTGACACTGAGTCCAACTCGGATCCGACGGACCCCAGGTCTCTTGTAGAGGTCCCCCCTAAAGACTCTCCCAAGTCTCCACTGGAGGACCCCTCTTTCGGAGACTTGCTGCGTTCCATTCAGGCGGCTGGTCGTCCAAAGAGGTAGACCCGCAAAGAAAACGCCTTGCGGAACACCTGGATCTGGCCACTTCTGACCCTGTCCCCATTCCCCCATGGATGGGGCCCATGTGGACCTAGTGACCAAAATTTGGCAACAACCGTCCTCTATACCAGCGGTTTTGCGTAAAGCAGTGCGCACCTATTACCCCCTGGAATGGATCTCTCGCCCTTAACTCCCATCCTAAGGCTGACTCCATGGTCATCACAGCCGCTCACGACCGTTCAGCCCAGCCCAAACACCTGAGCTCTTCGCCTCCTGACAAGGACTCGCGCCAGCTAGATCAGTTTGGGCATAAAATCTATTCTTTTTCCTCTTGTGCGATACGTTCCCTTAATTACATCTCGCATATGGTCGCCTTCCAAAAAGCCTCTCTTTTGGATCTAGAAAGAGAACTCCAAGAGGTTCAGGATGAGACCCTGAGAAAGAAGTTATTGGATAAAGTTAGTAAGTCATCGTGTCGTCACGCTCTTCGGGCAACTTACGACTCGGTGGCTAGAGTGGCAGCCTCGGGGATCTGTCTCCGCCACCTCTCTTGGCTTCGTATAGCAGGCCTGGCGCAGGATGTACAGTCCTCCCTCCTGGACACCACCTTTAGGGGTTCCATCCTCTTTGGCGGCGATGTCAAGGATTTCATTACAGGGCTGCTGGAGAGTGGACACTCCTTGCGGGACGTCCGTTCCTTGTATAAGATGGGCCAGAAAAAGCAGCCTTTTCACCGCCAAAGAAGGTGGAACAAATCCCAGGCTAAGCGCCAAGCAAAGAAACACATCCCTGGATCTGGAGCTCAAACCCCACAGGCCAAATTTTCCCAAACAGGCCTCTGGGGCAAAAGCTTCCCTCACCTCGGCGTCCTGACTTCTTTCCCCTCCTTCCGCTCCTTCCAGTAACACAGGAGGAACCGGCTGGAGGGAGGTTCGGCCTCCACCTGGACGGTTGGAGGTATGTCACTGCAGACGCCTGGGTGCTTCAGCTCATCCAGTGAGGTCATTCGGTAGAATTCAGCAAGATTCCAGCCCCTCTACTGCCGGGACAGTCCTTCTATCCTTGGGATCAGGTCCCCATTGTCTCTCAAGAAATTCAGGCTCTTCTTCTCAAGAGGGCCATAGAACCCATCCCATCGAACCAAATAGGAAGGGGATTCTACTTCCACTTCTTCCTGGTACCGAAGAAAACGGGCGACCTGAGACCGATCCTGGACCTCGGCACACTAAACGTCTTCGTCGAGTACAAGAAGTTTCGTATGTTGACCCTACAGGGGCTCCTCCCCCTGCTCCACCCAAACTCGTGGCTGTGCTCCCTGGACATGCAGGTTGCTTACCTGGATATTCCTGTCTTCCCCGGCCCACCGCCACTTTCTCCATTTTGTTTTTATGGTGAACCATTTCCAATTCAGAGCACTCCCATTTGGCCTCTCTTCGGCACCCAGAGTGTTCACCAAATGCCTAGCGGTAGTAGCAGCATTTTTACGCTGTTAGGGCATTTATATCTTCCCGTACCTGGACAACTGGCCCCTCGCAGCACCATCTCCTACCAGCCTGAAAGAGTCTCTCTCTCTTTCACTCTGAACTTGTTTGGTTTCCTGGGCATAACGGTCAATTTTCCCAAGTCCCACCTAGTACCATCCCAGAGACTCCAGTTCATTGGAGCTGCACTAGACACAGTTCAGGGCAAGGCTTTTCTGCCATCGGATCGGGCCGAGACCTTAGCTTCTCAGGTCACTCTCGTGGTCCAGGCCCGATGGATCCCAGCACATTCAGTGCTCCGTCTCTTGGGACTGATGGCGGCCGCCATTTCGACAGTTCCCGTGGCCAGGCTTCACATGAGGGTCACCCAGTGGTCTCTTCGAGTCTAATGGAACCAGAGGACGGACAGCATGAACCAAAAGGTCATGATCTCCAACAGTCTTCAGAGAGATCTTCGCTGGTGGCAGGATCTCTCAAACCTATCGAAAGGAATTTCTTTGCAGCAGTCAGTGCCAACCCAAATTCTCACCACGGACACCTCAGATCTGGGCTGGGGAGCCTATCTGGGGACTCACAAGACACAGGGGTCTTGGTCCAAATAGGAGCTTATGCTTCATATCAATGTCCTGGAGACCAGGGCGGTTCTTTATACACTCCAGACATTCCAGTCTCTCCTGGTTCCGGGATCTCTTCTAGTCCAGACAGACAACATGTCGACAGTCTGGTACCTAAACAGGGAGGAACCCAATCATATCCTCTTTGCAGAGAAGCAATGAGGGTATGGTACTGGGCGATTCAGCACAACCTTTACTTGACAGCAGTCCATATTCCGGGCGTAAGCAATGTCCTGGCGGACAGTCTCAGTCAATCAGTGGCCAGGGCACGAGTGGGAGCTAAAGTCAGTGGTGAAAGATCTCTTTCTTGATAGAATTGACCAGAAATAGATCTGTTCTCCTCCCCTTCCTAGCATAAAACTACCCATCTTTTGCTTTCGCTTCGCTCCCGGCATGGTGCTTTTTGGTGAGACGCGGCTGTCTCTTTCTGGACAGGGAGGTTTCTGTACGTCTTTCCTCCATTTCCTCTCATTCAGAAGGTCTTTGTGAAACTACAACACGAGGGAGCTCACGCCATCCTTATTGCTCCACTTTGGCCGCACCAAATTTGGTATCCTCTGCTACAACAATTGGCACTAGAACCTCCGGTTCTTTTGCCCATTTCCCACAACCTTCTGACTCAGGAATAGAGCACCCTGGTGCATCCGAGCCATCAGTCTCACCACCTTCATGCATGGCACCTGTGGACATAGCGATTTCTCATTATGGGGTATCTTCGCAAGGATGCACGTATTCTAGTGGAGTCTAGAAAACCCTCCACCAGATCAACTTACGCCATGAAGTGGAAGAGATTCACAATTTGGGCCCAAGCAAGGTGCTGGGACCCATTTTTGGGCTCGGCTTCCCAGATTCTAGAGTACCTCGCCCATCTGTCTGAGGCAGGCCTTAGCTACTCCTCCATTAAGGTCCACCTATCTGCGGTGTCGGCCTACCACCTCCCGGTGGAGGGCAAAACCTTGGCTCAGCTGGAGGTTGCAAAAACCTTTCTGAAAGGCATCCCACATTTGAAACCTCCGATCCGGAATCCTTGTCCACCCTGGGACCTGAATTTCATGCTCGAGAAGCTGACCTTACCCCTGTTCGAGCCAGCTTCTTCCTGCGACTTACGCTTCCTCTCCTGGAAGACCTTATTTTTTAGTTGCAGTTACTTCAGCCAGAAGGGTTTCCGAATAACAGGCTTTCATCTATAAGGAACCTTATTTGTTTTTTCATAAGGACCGAGTAGTCCTTCAGACTAACCCTTCTTTCCTTCCCAGAGTGGTCTCGGAAACCACTTTGAAGCAGAGCGTGGAATTACCAGTATACTATCCACAGTATTCCAACGGGGGAATACCTTCTGCACACCCTTGATGTGCACCGGATCCTGAGGTACTACACGAGCTGGACTAAGGAGGTTCGTAAATCCAAACAACTGTTCATAGGTTTTGCTCCACAGTGCCAGGGCAAGGCTATATCCAAGCAAACCATCTCTCGATGGCTAGCTAACTGCATCAATTTTTCATACACGAACTATGGGAAGTCCCTTCCGGGGGCAGTTGAAGGCCACTCCACCTGCAGTGTGGTGACCTCTGCTGCCTTTTTTAGGAATGTGTCCATGGCAGAGATCTGTGCAGCAGCCACGTGGTCATCTGTTCACACCTTCACTAAGCATTACAGTCTGAACATTGCCTCTCGGCACAGAACTGGCTTTGGTCTTGCAGTCTTGCAAGGCCTCCTGTCGTGATTTCTCATGGCGACTTCTCCTCCTCCCGGATGCACCTGTTTTTTTTTTTTTTCTTTCTCTGGGACTGCTTGGTATTCAGTCCTGTGTGTGAAGACCTACTGCAGGAACCCTCTTGAAGTAAGATATTGCAGTTACGTAAGAACTAACTGTAACAGTAGATCTTCGAGAGAGGTTCCTGCAGGTCTAGTTTCCCACCCTCCTTCCCCCAGTTTTTGGATGTTTTATCCTTATTTTCCTTCCTGTCTAGCCCTTCGGGACTAGAGTGGAAGCAGGGTCTTAGGAGTTTTTACTCCAGTCTTATTTTTACCGTTCTATAGGTCTCAGTTGGAAAAGAACTGGAGAGCGGGTGCGGGACCGCCCCTTATGTAGTCGGGCTGACATCACGCCACCTGACGTCAGGGGCGGTCCCCGTTGATGATTGCTATCTACAAGTTTGCTGTGTGGACCTGATGCCAGGGGGCGCAGTCCTATATGTGAAGACCTACTGCAGGAACCTCTCTCGAAGATCTACTGTTACGGTAAGTTTTTACGTAATGCAATATCTTACTTCGAGATAGAGCTCTTGCAGCAGGCTATCACAATTAGGACTATGCCATAGGCATTAGGACCACACGGAAAAACTTCTGCCAGCAATACCAGCTGGGGACCGCCAGCCGATGCCGGCCCTGCCCCGACATCGGTCAGGGTACAAGAGGGGGCGGACCCAGCTCCACCTCAGTTCTTTCCCGCCGCGTACCACGTACGTGAATAGCTGCTGCCTGTGATTCACCAGTGAGAACAGAGCTACAATCAAGCTACTTTTCGACGGTTATCCGTTTTTTCATTGTTACCGCGACCGACACCTGCACGGTCACCATTAGTGCCTCGGTCTGTTTGGTATCTTGTTGTCCTTCCCTCGGTGTTTTAGCCGCCATTGGCACCGACGTCAGTACCACAGTTGGTCCTCGCGGGTTCGATGTCCTCCCGGTGTCCCTCTCACCAGAACACGTCAACAAGTGCGAGTGCGGCCGGCAAATTCCCACCAAAGACGGTCATCGGCGGTGTATTTTCTGCTTGGGCCCGGACCACGACACCGCTAACTGCGCCGACTGCCAAGTGTTCATGAGCCGGACTCTCATCCGACGCCTGAAGGCCCTGAAGGCCTATCTACTAGAGAAGAAGATGGACCTGCACTCATCCGAGGGGAAGAAGAAGGAAAAAAGCACCGTAAGGAGAGTGCAGTCGGTCAGCGCCCGGTCCAGTCCTGCTCGCGCGGTTGCAGCCTTCCCAAGAAGGCCCATTCTTCGGCCGGGTGAGTCGCCGCATTATCCCAGGCTAAGGTTGCCCTATTAGGCAGCCGCCAAACCTAAGGTGACTCCGATCATGTCATTACTAAGTCCGTGGGCGTTTCTGCTTTGGCTCTACTGTCCCACGGCTTTGGTGCGCCTGCTAAAGAGTGCACCTCCGGGCGTAAGGACTCTCCGCACCCCTGTCGTCACCCCGTCATCGGTTGCGGCACCGACGCCGATCGAAGGGGCCAAGGACCTGGGGTCGGTCGTTGTCCTGCCGACGTCCCCGTCACCCAAGACCTCCTCCCCCTGGGCCTCCAGGAAAGCTCGCCGTCGCATCCCGCCATGCCTGAAGCTTCTTTCCCACAGCAGGCGGCAGAGATATTCTCCCCTGATGAGCTGAAACAACTTTTTCGTTTTGGTGGGGGCAGGTTCACAAACGTACCACCCCGTCGCTGGCCCAGACACCGGTACCAGATCCTGCGGGTGAACCACAGCCGGTGGGCAAGGCCTCCCCATTGAGGTCCCCGGAGCGCCGTTTTTTCGCCCCCTTCTAGGGCTTGTTCCCGCTCTCGATCTGAAGACCACCAACGTCGCTCCTTAGGTTCCACTGACTGACGTCGGACCCAGTCTCATTCTCGGAGCCCTTCCCGCGCTCAGCAGGACGGTCCCCTATGTTGGTCCCCTGACCAACGTCGGTCATCGCTCCGTCGTTGGTCCAGGGACTGAAGTCGGTCTTCGGACCGTCGTCTGTCCCCTGCATACCGATGTCAGCGAAGGCATGGACATGAGCCAGAACCAGACCACTCTAAATCGGATAGTTGGTCCTCCTCTTCATCATCGTCCTCTTCCCTCAGCCTCAAGCGCTCCCCTGAGGAGAAGGACATGCCTTGCTCGCCTCCAGACGATCCCACATTCATGGACGTCATGAGGCATATCCAGGCTTCTAATGAGTGGGACACAGAAGACCTGGATCCGGAACGCCGGAGATTGGCCAAGTACCTGAGGCAGAAGGAGCCAAAGTCTTTGGTCATTCCTCCTCTGGTGGATACCTTTCAGGACCTGACTAGATCCACCTGGCTGCGCCCAGCCTCCATCCCGGCGGTTCCCAAGAAGTCAGACAGGCTTTACAAGGCTCCGAGGGCTGAACCCTTTTTGGCTGAACACCCTCAGGCAGACTCCACTGTGATCACGGCTGCTCATGACAAGTCTCGACAGCCGCGACACCTCAGCTCACAGCCTCCCGACCTGGAGTCCCGTTACTTGGATCAGGTGGGCAAGAAAGTCTACGCTGCCTCCACCTGTTCTAGTAGATCCCTCAACTTCCTCACGAATATGGTGCAGTTCCAGAATGCGTTATGGGAACGGGGTCTTGAGCTGGCACAGGCCATGCCAGACTCCAATAAAAAGACGGAGCTCCTGGCCCTCTTGCAGTCGGGCTCGGACATAGGCACTCATGTTCTGAGGGCCTCATACGATACTGCAGATATGGCTGCCAGAGCAGCTGCCTCTGGAGTTTGTCTCCGGCACGATGCCTGGTTACGGCTTTCGGGCTTCCACCAGGATCTGCCGTTCGGTATCCGAGACCTGCCGTTTCAGGGTACCGTCTTATTTGGGCAGGAGATGGAGAATCTGATCTCACGTCTCCAGGAATTGCGCAAGTCTATCTGGTCGGTCCGCCAGCTGTACCATGGCGACCAGCGACGCCCCCATCGCCGTTGGCTTTTTCGGAAGTCCTAAGGCAACCAGACCTCAGCCCGTGGTTCCCAGCAGGGACAGAGAGGTGGCTTTCGCCGGCAATCCGGAAACCAGCAGCCTGGTGGATCGTCTGGCCATGGGCCCAAGTCCTCCCAGGCCTCTCTTCCCACCCCCGGTTCCGCCCAGTGACTCCCTTCCTACTCCATGGTCAGACTGGAGCCAGTCGGGGCCGCTCTCCCTTCATCTCGAAGGGTGGAGCTCTATTACCACAGATCAATGGGTCTTGGACGTCATTCGGAGAGGACATACGTTGGAGTTCACAGAGTTCCCTCCTCGTACTCCACCAAAGCTCTCCCGTTATCCTCCTTCTCACATTCCACTCTTGGAAGGAGAAATTCAGGCCCTCCTGCAGAAGAGAGCGATAGAACAAGTTCCCCTGGAGCAGTGGGGTCAAGGGTTTATTCCCACTTCTTTCTGATCCCAAAAAAGACGGGGGACCTTCGCCCCATTCTGGACCTCCGTCCTTTAAATCTCTTTATAGAGGACAAAAAGTTCAGGATGGTGACTCTTCACAGTCTCCTTCCTCTGCTGCACTAAGGGGATTGGCTCTGTTCTCTTGACATGCAGGATGCGTACATGCATATCGGGGTCTTTCCTCCCCACAGGAAGTTTCTCAGGTTCCACTTCCTAGGAGAGCATTATCAGTTCCGGGTGCTCCTGTTCTGCCTTTCTTCTGCTCATGAGTCTTTACCAAATGCCTCAGTGGTGGTGGCTGCGGCTCTCAGGCCATCAGAAGCCATTCTGTTTTCCTCACTGACGACTGGCTTCACGGCCCCATCAAGGATCGGCCTACTGCGCCTCTCTCGGAGATGCCTATACTCTGTTCCGAGCTGGGGATCACCCTGAACTTAAAGAAGTCATCCCCGGAGCCCAGCCAAAACCTCGCCTTCATTGGAATGACTCTGGACTCCATCCAGGGCAGGGCTTTTCTCCCTCAGGACAGGGGCACTCGCCTGCGAAGTTTGGCAGAACGGATTTCAGTAGCACCTCGAGTTCCCGCTCGGAACTTCCTCACTCTACTGAGGCACATGGCGACGGCCATCCCTGTAGTACCCTTGGCTCGCCTCCACATGAGTATCCCACAGTGGATGCTCAGGGTGCAGTGGGATCAATACTTCGACCTGGACGCCTTAGTCAGGATCTCAGAGCCAGTCAGGAGAACATTGCTTTGGTGGATGGACCCCAGCAATCTGGAAAAAGGGGTCAGCTTTCGTCCAGAGCCTCCAGGTCAGACTCTGACAATGGAAGACTCAGACCTGGGTTGGGGGGCTCATCTCAGAGGTCACTGCGCGCAAGGGGTTTGGTCCACCGAGGAACAGTCCCTCCATATCAATGTCCTGGAAATGCGAGCGATCCTCTACGCTCTTCAGGCGTTTCAGGAGGACCTGATACCAGGCTGTCTTTTCATTCAGACGGACAACATGGCGGTCCTCTTTTACGTCAACAAGCAAGGAGGCACTCATTCCTACCCTCTTTGCCAGGAGGTGATGAGAGTCTGGTATTGAGCGCTGGAACGGGGCATTCGTCTGTCGGCGATGCACGCTCCAGGGGTCCTAAACAGTCTGGCCGACGGTCTCAGCTGGACGTGGGCCAGTGCGCACGAGTGGGAATTGCTTCAGTCGGTGGCGGATCAGCTCTTTGCTCGGTGGGGCCTTCCAGAGCTAGATCTTTGCGTCACCACGCAATGCCAAGCTGCCACACTTTTGCTCGCAAGAGCATGCGCCTGGTGTTTTCTGGCCAGACGCGTTATCCCTTTATTGGGCCGGGAGGTTTCTTTATGCCTTTCCACCCTTCCCTCTCATCCAGAGGGTGCTGCTCAAGTTACAGGCAGAGGGGGCACGCATGATCCTGGTGGCCCCCAACTGGCCTGACAGATTTGGTTCCCACTTCTGCAGCGGTTGTCCCAGGAACCTCCAATCCTGCTGCCTCTATGCTCGCAACTGCTGTCCCAGGACCAGGGTTCTCTGGTCCACCCAGATCTCCGATCCCTGCACCTTCATGCTTGGCTCCTCCAGACATAGCTGTGAATCGATACGGGCTTTCCCCGGAAGTGGCTGAGATCTTGGCGTCTGCACGTAAGCCCTCTACTCGCTCTGCTTATGCCATTAAGTGGAAGCGGTTCTGTCTTTGGGCCTTGCCTCAGCATTTGGACCCAGTCACGTGCTCTGTGAACTCCACTTTGCAGTATCTCCTCTCCTTGTATGAGAAAGGCCTGAGCCATTCCTCCATCAAGGTGCACATGTGGGCGATCTCTGCCACCATGCTCTGGTGGGTGACAGCATTAGCCCAGCTAGAAGTGGCCCGCACCTTCCTTAGGGGTTCTTCACATGAGACCTCCTTCAGGGACCTTGTCCCACCCTGGGACCTCCTTTTGTGTTAGAAAACTCACCCTTCCCTTTTGAACCCAAGAAGATGTGCAGCTGTAATACTTATCTTGGATTGCTTGTTTTTGTTGCTGTTACTCAGCCTAAGAGTTTGAGCTGCAGGCTCTGATGTAAAGAGCCCTATTTGGTTTTTCATAGGACTGGGTTTCCTCCAAACTAATCCTAAGTTTCTTCCGAAAGTGGTCTCGGAATTGACCTTCAACCAGTCGGTTGATCTTCCTGTTTATTTTCCTTCTCCCTCCAATAGAGGGAAGGTTCTCCTCCACACATTGGATGTCCACAGGTCCCTGAGGTATTACCTCAGTAGAACGGTTCAACACCGTACATCGGAGCAACTCTTTGTGGCCTTTGCACCACACCGCTTGGGTCAGCTGGTGTCCAAGCAGACTATCTCCAAATGGATTGTCCATTGCGTTTCGTTCTGTTACGAACATGACTACAAACCCCTACCGGGTCTGGTAAGGGGTCACTCCACCAGAGGTGTTTCAGCTTCTTTTGCCGCGATGCGGAATGTCGCCATTCAAGACATCTGTGCGGCTGCGACCTGGAATTCGGTGCATACCTTTGTTAAGCATTACAGCTTAGATATCGTCTCCAGATGCCGTGCTGGCTTCGGCCTAGCGGTTCTGCAAGGACTCTTGTCCTGACGGTCTCTGGAGTCAGCATATTCCTCCTCCCGGGGGCGACTGTCTCTCTTGCTTAGGGAACTGGTTGGGACTCGGTCCTAATGTGATAGCCTGCTGCAAGAGCTCTATCTCGATAAGACAGCATAGTTACGTAAGAACTTACTATAACAGTAGATCTTCGAGAGGAGCTCTTGCAGCAGGCGCTGTTTTCCCTCCCACCTTCCCCCTCGGAGTATGCAGGTTTTCTTCTCTTCTCTTCTCTAGGATGGGCTTCATCTCCTTCTCTTGTCAGGCCATCTGCTGGGTACTGGCGGGAGAACTGAGGTGGAGCTGGTTCCGCCCCCTCTTGTACCCTGACCAACGTCGGGGTGGGGCCGGCGTCGGGGGCTGTCCCCAGCAGGTATTGCTGGCAGAAGTTTTTCCGTGTGGTCCTAGTGCTTAGGGCATAGTCCTACTTGTGATAGCCTGCTGCAAGAGCTCCTCTCGAAGATCTACTGTTACGGTAAGTTCTTACTTAACTGTACTTTCTCCTTCGTTATAGTGAAGCCCGCTATAACGAATCCCCCATGTAACGAATGCAGGTCATGGATCTCAATCAAAAGCTGCATTTACTGCATGCCCACATAGCTCCATAGTAATTTGTCAATTACAGTACATTTTCAGTTAGCCACAGCATTCTGCAGTTTGTTCGACCCCCATGTAATGCAGTAAATTAATTAAAACTTCCTTGCCTGCTTCGATGTTCCATATGAAAATACTGTGCAATGAAATTGAATCTCCCTTCTGTACTCTGATGTTCCATGTCCAACCAAATCAAGTTAAAGTCTCACCTTGTCTCCGGTGTGCTACGCTGAAGGAATCACAACTTACGGTGTTCCTTAAGGCTAAGTGTTCCCTACGTAAAGTTTAAATGACAGGGACTGTGTACTTTCAAACAACAACAAAAAAAATAATACTGTGCTGCATTTTCGGCTCCTCTGTTTTCTCACCAGATGATCTGCAAAAAAGAAAGCCAAACACAGAAACAATCAGCGCTGCCATCTGACTCGGTGTCCGAGGAGGGAGAACTGATCTGCCAGGACATATGAGTCCCTTTAAATATCCCCAATCGTGGCCCAATCTTGGCACCAAAATTCAGATTGTCAACTGACTGTCCCTGCAGAGTCCAAGTGTCAGCTTGTTCCCTGTAACATTCTTCAGACTATAGTCAGGTTGCTGTTTTGTTCGGGTGGGAGAGGCCTATTCATGCGCGGAAAAGTAATATATATGAGCTGTCCCGCTGTAGCGAATCCTCACTATAACGAACTTCACGATTGGCTCCCAAGAGGTTCATTATAACGAGGGAGAACTGTACTTGGTTATTTGAGACAAAGTAGGCTAATAGCCCATTAAATTGTCTCCCACTCATAGTGGATTTATTGTCTGGGAACATTCTGAACAAGGAATTAATCTGGGTGTTTTTTAAAGGAGACAAGGGGGGGTCATGAACAATGTAGCTTGGTAAAGAATTCCAAATTCTGACTGTTCGAACAGTGTAGAAATTGTGGCATCTGACGGAGTTGACCCTTGGGACAGTAAGCTGTTTGCTGTGTGATCTAAGGTTATTTCTTGGGTGAAGTTTGATGCCACATTGACCCATTAAGGTTGAATTTTGAGAATTTTATGCAGAATTATAATATGGCAATAAATCAAATCAGCTTTTATTTATAACGCGCTTTTCAAAAACCAAAGCATGTGTACATTATAAAAACACAGACAAACATTCAGTCAATAAATTATATAAAAAGATAAAAGGCAGAAGAAATAAAACTAAGCATTCTCTCCAAAAGCCAAGATAAATAAATAAGTTTTCAGTGTGACTTTAAAGGTCTTGATGGACAAGCACTCTCTAATCCGACGAGGTAGAGTTCCACAGGGTCAGGGCCACAAAAGAAAAAAGCCCTGGCATCTGATGACTGAAGATGGACCCTGGGAACCTCTAGCAATCCCTCATTGGTGGAGCGGAGTGGACGGAGGGGGCAGTAGGGCTGAAGGAGTTCTTGCAAGTAGCTCGGTCCCTGTCCATGTGGGGTCTTATAGGTCAGCAACGCGACCTTGAAGGCGATCCTCCAATGCACCGGCAGCCAGTGTAGTTCGCGTAACACTAGCATGACATGGCAAGTTCTTGACAACCCAGTCAACAACCCGGCCGCCACATTCTGCACCAGCTGCAGGTGATGGAGATCCACCCCCGGTAACCCTAGATATAGAGCATTGCAGTAATCAAGATGAGAAGACACAAAGGCGTGAACCAATATCGGAAGGTCATTGTGCGGAACAAGGTGCTTAATCCGGGCGATGTTCCTCCGATGATAAAATAAGGACTTGACAACTGCTGACACCTGTACTTTTAGCGTCAGTTAATTGTCGAGCACTACGCCCAGATTCTGTACCCGTTCAGAAGGTCTCAACTGGTTACCCCCTAATACAAGACCAGACGGCTGCCCAGGAGTCAACTTCTCTGCACGATGACCTGGGTCCACCACCAACACCTCAGTCTTGTCCGGATCCAGTAACCTGATTGGCTGAGGATCTCAGAACCCAGTGTGGATATCCCATGACGATAGAAGTGGAAGAAGGTCCCATAGCCTCTTCACAATAAAATCAATAGTACCAGCCATTCCTGACTGCCGTCACAAATGTGGCTGTCACCTTTACTCACTAAAAACCTGCAACTAGGCCCTAAAAATAAAACTGTCAACATTTAATTCTTATGTTTATAAATTTATTTGCCCTCATAATACTCTTGTTATACACACACACATATATATGTGTATATATATATATATATATGTATGCATATATATATAACTTAAAAAAATGAAATACTACAATACTTAGAATTGTAATTTGTGGTGTTTCTTTGCTGATGAAAAATTCCCCTCCCATCCTCACCTGCTTACTAGGGAAATCTGTGTAATTTAAGCTGCTACAGATAAAACAAAAGCCCTGGTTCCATCTAAGGCCTTTTGTTGTGTGCTAGTGGGAGTAAACAGTCTGCCAGCAGAACTGAGCAGAGGTTTGAATTATTGCATTTTATCTGTAGCAAACATTCCATCTGTTGAATGTTGGTAAGACAGAAACTAAACAAGACAGAGAAAAGGGAGGGAATATAATAAAGAAGAAGAAAGAAAGGTGAGGGAATAGGTAAAAGGGAGTGGGTTGGGGGGATTAGAGGGTTTAAGAGCTAATTAAAAATACATGAATTTTGCTGTACACAATATTTAAACCTGAGATGGCATGTCGGTGCTGGAACTGTTTTAAATAAGTCATAAAAATGTTTCTTTTTTGATTTGGTGCATTTCTAGGTGCTCCCCCAAAAAAAAAACATATTGGACCCATTTTATAATCACAGTAAGACACTCCAAGGTATACCTTGTAGTGGCATTGTGCTTCGATCCACCCTAGGTGTGACGTTATTCAACGATGACGCACACCCTGTCATGCCTTATTGCTTAAGTAGTAAGTCCCCTCTTTTTCTTCTGGTCTCTAAGGTAAAAAGTTTTACAGAACTAATTATTTCATTATATTCCATTGTCTTTAACCGTGTAATAGATTTAGTTATTTTCCTTTGTATTTTCTCCATTAGATATATATCTGTTTTTGTGGTTTTATAACCCAGGTGTGAATGTTGGTGACCGCTGGAAGAAGCTTGCTGAAATCACAAAGCGCCATGCCCAGGACCATGTTCTCCTTTTTAATGATCTTCACTTTCTGATGTCACTCTTGGGGTCTAAAGATAGCGAAGCCTGCAATCAGCTAATCACAACTCTGAAGGAACGCGTCAAGTAAGACAGCTAGGGTCACGGTCATTAAATTGCTCAAGAGGAGGTGTGGGAGTGCATGTGAGCAGAACTATAGAAAGACGTTTCAACATCACGTGTGATGTTGCTAAGCTTTGGGAAGGCAAGTTTTTCACGGTATTATGCCCACTGCACAACCTTGACTAGCAGAAGCTACAAGTAATCATTGGTAAGAGAGAGCAGACCTGTTGGTCGCACCAGATGTAGAATACTTGTGCTTGTGTCCTGAGCCTAGGACTGCTGGGACAGGCTGGTAGGCGAGTGAAGAAACATCACAAAGGATGCTGTCCTTCTCTTGATAGCTGGCATAACTAGATCTGGTTTATTGGGGGGCTTTGGGACCGACATCTGTTAATTAGTGCTTTTTGGCCCTTTCAAAAACTGTGTAAAAGCAACTGACTGTCCCTACTGACAGCAGCATAAACCCAGTGTTGGAAGGATCAACAATTAAAGGGACACTGTTAGCTTTTTTACCCATTTTTAGTACTTCTGTAATAATTGCGCCTGTCAACAGAGCTCTGCCCAGTAATTGCTCTGATTACATTTCAGAGGCATATTTGCTATATTTAACAATCGTTTTTTCATAAAAATGAATTTCACTCGTCCCGATCTTAGTGCCGCAGTCTGCTCCTTCCCGTGCATCCCCGACATAGGTATGGCACTGAATGATGCCGAACTCATGCACGAACAAGTTCAGCAAACCAAGGGTGATGTCATATAGAAATTGTCAGTTGAAAAGTGAAACCGGGACTCTGCGCATATGCTTTTGAAATGTAATCATAGCAATTACTGGATAGAGGTCTGTTAACAGGCACAAAAGCTGGCAGTGTCCCTTTAAGTAATAAGGCATGCCAGGCATGTATCCTGCTGGGAGACCATCACAACTCTGATGCACTGTGAGAAATGAGGCCACAGGCTGATTGTCTTTAACCACCCAAGAAGTGACTTAATCTTGTGACACATGCACTGAAATTATTTATTGCAATTGTAAAATGCATATTTTTATGTGTTTTACAGTTGTAAGTATGCTGTTTTGTGGGCACTAGTTTTACCAGTGAAGTTGTGCTAGGATAACATCATGTGTGAAACTGGCTCTCCACCAGTCGGCTTTCAGCATTTCTTCTATCCATTTTATAATTGCTTATAATACTCAGCTGTTGGGAAGTTTGAAAGTGTGACTACAGGCTGGCCAAGTGCTGTGGCGGCTGCATATCATGCTGCCATTCTGGGAGGTCTGGCTTCATATGGAAGTCGAAGCATCCCACACTAGAGTATGCTGGAGGATAAGCACATCGCACATCTGAGGCACTTGATTCTCCAGAACTAGGGGGAAAGCCTTGTTAGCGGAACGGTTGCTTTGATTGTTATAAACATACATGTAAATGGACTTACAGAAGGCACTCCTGTAGTTTTCAGTCGAGGTTGCCCTGTGCTTTCCATGCTAAGATGGCAGAAAATGTCTGGCCATGTGGGCAGGCAGTTGTCGGGCACTCCAAAAAGGGGAAGGGATAGAACGAGCAGCTCCTAATGGCAACATTTTTATGCATTCCCTTCCTAACTGGGGAAAAAAATATGGCCTTATAACTTGTAAAGTCTTATAGAGGCAAGCTGCAAATGGGAGCTTTGGAGAACTTTTTACAAGTAAGCACGATAGCAGGGTACTGTTACCTGCGTAAACACATCCATGTGATCATGGAAGTGCAGTGCTGACTGGGCCCAGCTCGTCTATGCCTCCATTTATCCACTTGTGTATGTGGGTGTGTAAGCGCAGGGCTGTCTGGGCCCTGCCCTTCCATTCCACCAGAAAAGCAAATTTATGTGCTTCCTCATAATTTTTTTTTATTTTTTTATTTTTTTTTGCAGGATGGACCATTTTCAGTTCTCATTTCTTAGGGGCTTAGTGTTGTAGTCATAAAGACCTTTGTACTGATGTATACACTGTCCATTAACTCCAAAGATTAACAGAGTTACAGTTCATTAAAGCTGTAGTCTTATCCTATGGGAATTGTAATGTTTTATTCTTTTATCCTTTTTTTTTTTTAAATGGCCTCTACATTTTTTTGGAGGGAGGGTTATGTGTTATTGTTGTATTACTCATTAAGACCTTTATTTTGATGTATAGACTGTCCCTTAACTGCAAATATTGACTGAGGTTATGGCTTGTTAAAGTTGATATGTTGGGGGAAAACTAAATCCAAATTTTTTTTTTTTTTTCCATATGAAGGGATCTTTTTTTTTTTTTCATGAGGTTGTGTCGTTCATCTGAAAAAAAGATTGTTTTCTTTCACATTCTTTTTTTCACATGAAACAAATCCCAAATTATTTTTTCATATGAAGGGAATCTTTTTTGCTGTGGACCTGTTTGTTTTTCGTGTGGCCATATGAAAAAAATTCAGGTCACAGAAAAAAGATTTAAAAATGTGTTGTTACATTTCTGTGTGATTTTTTTTTTTCCAAAAACTAGCTAGAGAATCCACCTAATGGGGGCCCGATTAACAAGATACATATGTTGGTGTCTCTGCAGGATATCATTTTTATGGGTTTTCAAAAACCAGAAACAAGATGGCGGTCATACGATAAAATAATTTTCTGTCACGAAACAAGATTACCCCCATATGAAACAGATTCTTTTTTCGTATGAAACTATCCAAAACATTGTACTGAGCATGCTCAGAAACAAAATTTCAAATCCTTATAACGCTAAAACAGATTAGAATTTTTCACCAAACCAGTGAAAGGCACCACTCTGGCCCAAATCCTTTCTACTCGGAAAATTTCAGAGCAAAATTCCAAACTATATGGGCACTAGGCAAAGACAAAAAAAAAAAGCAAAAAAAAAACCTGATTTATTTTCACAGTGTGGATCTCGCAATTAGTACATCTGACCAGAATGAAACTCGGCAAGTCAGGAGACCTTGCCTCCAAGACCACACATGCAAAATATTGTAAAAATCTGTTGAACAGTCATGAAGCTATTAAAGTACAAAGTTAGGGGTTTAACATTAAACAGCTTACTCAACCCTAACTGTAGTGGCTCTACCGCGCCACTATAATAAAAATAAAAAATAGATAACCTTAAATTACAAGTCTGTTAATTTCATTTTGGTGTTTTGAAGACAAACAAATGGCCTGAGGTATAAGCAGCACACACTGTCCTATTGCAGCACCAAGTCACCTAAGCTAAAAAGGGAGAAGAAAAAAAAAGAAATATACAAATGGTACATTCCGCCAACACAAACAATATACACACACACACACATATATATTTATTTATTTTATTTAGCTTTTGTTGACCGGGTAAGTGCACTAGACAAATTCTGCCTATTTTCAGGCACGACCCGGGGGAGGGGGATACAGATGAATGCCAACTGACCTTGAACCAGATTAAGCTGTTGGTGGTATTTTTAGTGAATGAGGGGAATTTGGCCAGGACACCGGGGAAATTCCCCTACTCTGTGTAGGTGGAGCCTTTGCGCTGGCTACAAGATGGCCAGTTCGCATGATCCCCTGGAGGAGATGGACGCTGCTAGCTCAGGGAGTCGGCCTCCTCTGTGCTACCTTCCTTAGAGGCCCTAGAGGAACGCCTTGATGTAGCTGCTACTAGCAGCACGACTGTACTGGAAATTGACTCGCTTTCTCTGGCATGCCTGGTGAAGTTCGCTCTGCTGTACCTGTTTTGAACGGAGTTCCCCCTCGCCCAGCCTTCAGGAACAACGTAAGGCGCTAGTCCTGCGATTGCAGATTCTGGATTCGCACTGCTGGCTTCTGCGCGAGGCAACCTCGGACGCCTATTCCTTGCTCTCCTTCCTGCGGCGTTGACACTGGAAAGCCCCCAGTCGACGTCCCACCAGTAGATTCGGCTTCTGTCTCTTCCGTGTTGGTACCTCCTCAGCTCACTGCTGTCGACACCCTTCGGACTCTTCTTACCGCTATTCAGCAATCGATCACCGAACTGCAAATGAAACTGCCTTGAATGACGCTGCTCCTTTTTCAGTAAGTGACTCCAGCCCACCATCGACTGCTTCTGTTCTTGGGCAACCTTCTGTTTTTTTTTTCTCGCCACAAGAGCCTGGTTGGTCCAAACGTGGGGTTCATTCTTCCATAAAAAGCCAAACCCAACCAGGATACCCACTCAGACTGGTCGCCAGAGAAAGCTTTAACAAATGCTGGTTGGGAAAGGGTGTTGGAGGACTTGGACCCTGATTCCCAGGACCCTGTGTACCTCAATATGCTTCAGAAATCCTCTGAGAAAAATGTATGAGCTCCAACGAACCCCGGGTGTGTCTTCCTTTAACTGTTGCTAGTTCTACTATTTCTAGTACTACATCCACTATCCCTAAGACTACTTCTGCTTTGCAAGGACTAAACTGTTTTTTCAGGACCTACTTTGTTAGCTACTGCCACTGCATCTCAAGGTTCTAAATTTAAACTTGCTGATTTATTTTCCTCCAAAGGCGAGCCTGCACCAAGGAGGAACGCTGTTAGATTACTTTATAAGGGTGGTTTAGAACTTCCCCTGATCGCTTATATATAGCTAAACTCTTCAAAGGATCAATGAAGTTTTTTCCTCTGAGGTTTTTGCACTGATTAATATAGGTAACTCCAACTTTGATATCAGCTTTAAACAAATGTCTGGGCTTGATAGGTTTTGGGCTCAATATGACAAACTTCAGTCCACACCAGATTGGTCCCCTTCCAGGCCATTCCTCTCACTAAACCTGCAATTCGTAACATTACTGTTGTTTTAAGAATGAGGGAGTTCACATTGAGGATATTTTATTCTGGTTAAATAAACGTGTGATGTTTTGAACAGGCTCACCCCTAATCTAGACTCTGAACAAATTTGGATGGTAGTTGGAAGGTGCGTGTTAAGCTTTTTTCAACTAACACTGGCCCAAAACATCTGCCTAATTTTTTCTTTTTGGGCAAAGACAAGGGCTTCATTTTTTATGCTGGGCAACCAAAGTCTTGTTTTAAGTGTGGGGCACGTACTCATTTAAGCTCTGCTTGTGACACTCTTAAATGTAGCCATTGTTTTGAATATGGTCATATTGCAGCCAAATGTGCTAACTCATTTAAATGCAACTTATGTGAGGGAACTGGCCACGCTTATGGCAGGTGCCCCTGGGCCTCTCATAACAGAGATGATTGCCCTTCCCATGATGGCATCATCACTGTTGCTCAACAGTTGCTTGCCCACACTTAGCCTCTCCCCTCAGAGGTTACCCCTTCGTAGCTGGAGATGATCCTTCTGCAGCCCCTGTTCCAGATCCTCAGACCCCCTTCCTGCTGTACCCTTCCTGTTTCTGCGTGGATTCTCCTGTTATTCTCCATTGTTCTTGATACAGTCATGCCTCCTCATCCCACGAGTCTGGAGGAGACATCCCTAGTTTCACCACTGTTACCACAAACGAATCAGGAAGGGCCTTGCTGTTGCTAGTCGCAGCAAGGATACCCTTCACGTAGCTGGCAAACCCCTAACAAATTTGTGGTTCTAGCCACGGATCTTTCAGATAATGACTCTGGGGTGAGGATACTGATACCTCCTCCCTTCTTTCCTTCCTGATGGGGTCGATGGGGCTGATACGGACCCAATAGCCAAACGCACTAGGCAAAGACGGAGGGCAAGTCCCCACCCAATTCTTAAATTATGTCTTCTAAATATATGTTCTCTAAATGTGAATAGTATTAAAGGGAAGAAGAAGCTGGGTGGAATTTTTAACCCTTTCTGACCTGCACTGTGACATTTTCTGCCTAGTCGATACCAGGTTGAAGACCCATGGGGAACTATTCCAGGCCTCCAAGGCATGGACAGCAGGACCTTTCCTTTGGTCTATTGGACCAGACACTTGTGATGGTGTTGATATTATTCTCCAGCTCTGATTTTAGAGTATCCAGATTGGTAGATATTTTCCTGGTAGGGCCTTGTTGTTGGATTTTTCATATAAACCGAAGGTTTCGGATGATTGGGATTTACGCCTCAAACCAAGGCACAGAGGGTTTCTTTTTCATCTAATTAAGCCCTATCTTTTACTTCTAGATTACTTTATGGGTCGGAGATTTTAATTGCGCTCACATCAAACGGATCGAGGCCTACAAACTTCTAAGATGTTTTGTGACTCTATAGCTTTAAATACTATAGTTTCCATGGCTGCTTTGTGGATGCATATAGATATTTCCACAAATCGGTGGGTCTACTTTTTAAGGGGTCCCATACACCAGGATAGATTTTCTTTTATCTAAGGTTTTGATTTTACTTTCTTGTAAAACGGTGGCTACTGAATTCTCGGATCATGTTGCTTTATGTGCTCCTTTCCTGGGCCTCAGCCTAGATGTAAGAAAGCCAGTTACGCCTCAATGATTCCTTACTTAGTGACTCTTTTTTCTCAAACTCTGCACAAAGAGTTTTTAGCCTGCTTGTCTGTAGTTGACTTCTATGACACTGGGATAGACTGGTGGAGGCTCCAAGCTGAGTTGGAAACAGTTTTTTCAGAAAACTGCTGCATAAACAAAATACTAAATATTTGTCCTATTTAACCTTAAGGCATCAGTTACAGCATTTATTTTCTTTAGCCAGCTCCACTAATCATGATTTTAGTTCTCAAATTAGCGTAAATCAGTGCTCAAATGAGGATATCTCAGTATAATCGAGCTGACTCATTAGGTCAGGAGGCTGCTTTTGGCACCCATATTACTAAAGGTTGTTTAGATCCTTCAAGGCCTGTAAAGATAGAATTGACACTAAATTAATCACCTCTCTATTATCTCAGTCGGGAATTACTCCAAGAAACCCAAGATTTGCTTCACTGTGTTGAAAATCACGTTTTCAGTATGTTGGTACTAAACTGACCTTGTTAATGCAGATCACTTTTCAATCATTGTCCTTACCTCAACTTTCTGATTCTGATCAAGTCAAGCTTTCTTCTGATATTACTGAACATGAAGTATTAGCTGCTATTACTAGTCTGAATCCACATTCTGCCCCAGGGTCAGATGGACTGACCCCGCATTTTTATAAGACTTTCTTACTGATCTTGTTCCCTTGTTAACTGTCCTTATAACCAGATGTTACATTGTGATGTTTTAACTGCTCCATGAAAGAAGCATTGTTGATTTTACTGTTTAAAAGAAAGGGATCCTTTGATCTAAATAATTGGAGACCAATTAGTTTGTTAAACGTTGACTACAAGATCCTTGCCAAAATTTCTTGTCCAGAATGATTACTTTTGCATCACATATGATTAGTCCCGACACAAACTTGTGGTATCCCAGGCAGACATCTTTCTGATAATCTTATTTTATTGAGAGAAATATTGCTTTAGGAGAACATAATGCTGTCACTGGGTGGATTATAAGTCTGGACCAAGAAAGGCTTTTGATAAAGTTTCCTATGAGTTCTTATTCCTAGTTCTGGCGGCTTTTGGGTTTCCAGTGCGTTTCTTTCCTGGCCGTTTGTTATATAGAGATGTAGTGATACGTCCTAATGTTAATGCTGGATTGGCTGTCCTATTTTCTAGCCTGTGGGGTTGCCGTTGCCGCTTAGTCCCCTATTGTATAATTTTTATATAGATACCCTTTAAGAGCTATTTTTCTTGCCCACAGATTATTGGATTGTTTTGTACTCCTTCCTCTTTACCCTTAAAACATTAGCTTATGCTGATGATTTAGTTTTGGCTGTGGATTCTTCCACAAAGCAAGAGGCTATTGTTCAGGTTCTTCAGACCTTTTCTTCAGTCTCAGGCTCTAAAATAAATTAAAAAAAGTATCTGTACCACTAGGGCATACCTCCTTCCCAGTGCAGGCCTCTATGCCGGAGTTTCTGTTTCTACTGCAGCTTTTTCATATTTAGGCATTTTTTTTGGCCGTGAAAACATGCAAATATATAATTGGAATCTTGCTCTACAAAAAGCAGATAATGTGATTAATGGGTGGAAATGGCATTTAATCGGGAAGAAGAAACGGGTTGTGCTTCTTAAAACTCTGGTCACACCGATCTTTTTACATCTCAGTTATGTGTTCCCACCACCTATTTCTTTGTTTACCAGACTAACTGGACTTTTTTTCAAGGGGTTGTGGGGATCTAGGTTAAACCCCATTAAAAGGAATTTCACATACAGGCCGCTCAAAGAAGGTGGAATCAGTATGGTCCACCCTGTTGTTTTCTTTTATAGCCTTTTTTTTAATTATAATTATGGGAAGGCTCTGAAACCTGGGGATGCTTTTTGGAAACCCTATTTTTTAGCATGGTTCTCCCTTTGCCTTGATAATTGGCATGCTCGTTATAAGGGTGTTATTTCTAAATCCCGACTGATCCCTATTTATGGAAAGAGAGTTTTAGATGGCCTTAACCTGGTGTCTTCATCCTCAGGACTTCTGTATATTATCTAGATCCATGTTATATGAAAGACTTTGGAGGTTGGAGGCTCAGGAGGAGATTGTTTTTCCATCTTGTCCCCTGGACGCCTCCCTGGGTACTCCATCAACTTCAAAATCATCGTTACCTCCATATTTATGGGATATGATTTGGCTGAGTAACTATGATAGATTGGGGTCAATAACAATCATAAGCACAAAGCCCTGTCTTTGAGGTACTGCCCTAGAACTTCTTCCTCCATATTTTTGAAACTCAGCAACATTTATTTTGTGAATGTCCCTTTTCTTTGAAGTTTGGTCTACTTTAGCTACTAATTGGTCAGAGCCTCTGTTGTCTTCACTTTCTTATGAACATGTTATGTTTTGCACTAATGACCTGCTCAATAGAAAATATCATGTCGATAATTTGTATATAACCTTGCTGTTGTTCGTTATTATTTATGGCAAGTAAGATGTCTGTTAGTGTTACACCAAAACTATTTCGATCAGTGAAGTTCTTTGTAATATTCGGCAGCTTTGTGTTCTGTTAAAAAAAATGATTTTTTACTTCCTTCTACTTCTCAAGCTGTATTGTTGTGGCAAAATTGTGATAATTTTTTCTGTTGATCTGGATTTGATCTGTTTTTTTTGATTATTAACATATGTTGTGTTATTTTTCTGTAATGAAGCCCACTTTATTACCAATAAAATTCCCCTACTCTTTTCGATAAGTGCCATGGGATCTTTAACATCCACCTGAACTACCACCAATCCAGGCAGATGGGACCTCGGTTTAACGTCTCATCCGAAAGACGGCACCTCAGAAATGCAGCACCCCTCTCATGCTGCATTACAGTGTCAGTACTGGGATATTAACCCAAGTGCCAGATGTGGGAACTGAACCCACAGCCCTCTGATCTCCCGGCCTCAGAGGCGAGTGTGCTACCTACTGAGCCACATATTAATATTTGTATAGTAGACCGTTACAGTATAGAGTTCTTTAATCTGGAAAGACTGTGGGCTAAATATTCCATTTATGTGGTCGACCAGAAACGGATACAAAAACAGACACAGCAAAAGTATCACAATAAGTTATCATGAACAGTTACCTTCAGCATTGGAAAATATGAACACTTTAAAAGACTGTGTGAAGTTGCCTAACAAAGGGACACCAGAGATTGTAACAGATAAAGACTAAGTATTTAGGCAACCTCAGTGACCAAGATTGTCCCTTACTTATGTGTTTCCAGCGGATTACAAACACATTGTGAAAAGCTGAGACTGTGGGAGCAGTTCGCCTGTTAAGATTGAAAATTTTGTGGAATGAAGTCAGCACTTCATTTCAAGCATTTCAGTATGGGCCACAGTCATGAAGTGTTTTCATACCAATGTAGCTGTCCTGTAGTCACTTGTACCTACTCAGTGTAAGCTCACTGTAGGACCTCCCTCGGTCAACAATCCTTCTGGTATCGGGCTCCCCTGTGGTGTAACAACCCTCCACCCTTCATCTCCATGGCACCCAGCCTTGGCCAATTTAAGACTGGTCTCAAGACCCTCCTCCTTGCCTCTGCAGCATGTGACTGCACATAATACTCCATCTTCCTACTTTCAGCTCTATAGGTTGCTAAGCTTAATCCCTAGGAGGAATATTTTTCATAACTTGTTAGTTCACCCACTAGGATACACACTGGGAAGGGGAACTATATCTGTATCTTGTTTATCTCCCTCATTACTCCTCTCACGCTGTGTATATAGTATGACTCGGGGTCCACTTAAGACCCCCAGAAACTGTAACCTACCATATGTAATGACATGGGGTCTACTGTTAATGACTGCTACAGCTGTAACCTACCAATTGTATATATTCCCTGTACTGTATTACCTATGTAAGTATCCTGTTGTTATTTGTATATATGTATCTGATGTGGAGCCTTTGCAAAGGAGTCTCTGACTCAAAAGATTGTAATTCCGATTTCTCTCAAATAAAAAAAATTAATAAATCATCAGAGCAGATAGCTAAGAGTATAATGCTTGTCATTGATTGGCTGTTAGAGAGGTGGTTTTCAGTCCAGTGGTTAGAATACCAAGCAGTGAACCAGGAATCCATGTTTAAATCCCAGCATAGACACTGTGGGATAGATTTTCTAAGTGTGGCGCAGGGCTGGTGCCAAGCCCTGTGCCTCAACACCTAGGTCTTGGCAGCGTGCCAGACTACGTCTCCACAACTGGGCCCAATTTTACAACCTTCGGCACAGTTGCAACAGTTGATTTACGACAGCTTGCACCAAATATCTGGCGTAAGCTCTGTCACAAAAAGGCCCCCAGGATTGCCGCAAGTCAGACCTGAAAAAGTTGGTCTAACTTGTGGCAGTTGCTGCACGGGATAGAAAATCCTGTTCGATGCACCGCAAGCCCCATGCACCTTTGCTTTCGGTGATCTACGCCATTTGAAAATCCTGCCCTGTGTGCTTTCAGGTAAGTCATGTGACCTCCCTGTACCAGTACTTGCAAGTGCAAAACTCGTTAGAGCTGGACATTGATTATTCAAATATGACATTCACTGTAAGAAGTCTGTACCGTACTGTAAAGGTTTAGAATGTACAGGAACATTACAATATCTTTTTTGATCTGCTTAAGAAGTGTCTCTTGATACATGCCATGATTTTATCTGCTTTGCAAGCTGTTGTCCCGCACTGTTGCCCCATTTATAGTTGTTGCTTAGGTGTTTTCCGAGAGAGCTGTATATCTACTACCTGTAAAAAGATGTAAACCTGTCTGTATATTGTTTATTTTTTTTGGCAGAGAACCAGGTGAAAACTACCAGCTTGAGATAGCTAAGCAACTGGGACCCACTCTCTGTCAGGCACTGGTAGAGCATGAGAATGGAAATTACAGTCAGGCAGTCGAACTACTTTACCCACTCCGCTACAAAATCCTCCAAATTGGAGGTAGCAATGCCCAGGTAACGAGGCTCTTACCATATTTAGCTTTCTCTATTTCGTCTTTATCATTTTGTAATAAGAACCATAACTAGACACTAAACCTGATGCTTACCAAAATGTTTCCTCTGCTCTATGTAATCAAGTCTGAATCTCCCCTGAAAAAGGAACAGTTTGTTTGGTGGCCTCTGCTCTGTTATCAGAATTCTATATGTAAATGAGTGATGGTATGACAAGATAAAGAACTACATTACAGTAAATGTCATTAGGTCTAAAATGGATTAGCATCTGGTGCTAAAAGAACAATGACGACTTTGCATCCAGATCAGTTACTTTGGAAGCACTGAAGGGGTAGGGGGAGGAAGACAGTAGAGAATCCAGACCTTTTATATAGAGAATAAAGTATGGGTGGCGTGTGAAATGTTTTTCATACACCCAATGTGTCTGATGCCTTGTAAATGCTTAGAGCTACCCCTACATTATTTTTTATAACTGCCGACCTTCCTGACCTCCATGTTTCCCGTGATTGCCTGGCAAGCCTGGTGCTGAGTACTGCATTTCCTGTTTCCCAGCCCCTCTGCCTGTTCAGGGATGGGGATAAAACTTTTAAGATTTATGCCTTCTGCCCTGGTCTCAAAGTCTAGTCCTGGCTCCGCTGCCTGCTTTGGAGTCCAGGACCTAGTAATGCTAGGGGTAGCATTTTTGGTGGTAGGGAGGTGGTTTCAGCTGTGGACCATTTTCTTTTTTTCCCCATTTTTTATTTTTTCCGGGCTGGGCCCAGTGGGATCTCTGCCCTTGTTACGGCGCCCCGGAGACCTCACCCCACCGCCTATGGCTGCCGGGATCCCCAGTCACCCCCGGCTTGCCCCCCAGAGGGCGGGCTAGGCCACCTTCCGCATCCACGGAACCAATCGGCTGGTCGGGGGGTCCGTGAGCGGCGGTGGAGTCTCAATGTCCTCCGGGAGGGCGGCCATATGCACGCTGCCCTCGCTTCAGGTTTTCTCCTTGCAGAGGCGGGACGTGTACGACGTGAGCGCCTGCCTCGCCTCTTCTGGACCTGGCTCCGCCAGTCACCTGAGGTCCCCCAGCCTCCACTAGGAGCCCTCAGCGTGCGAGCACTTCCCTCTCGCCCTCCCCCAGAGAAGGAGAGCAGTCCTTAGGACGCTCTATCCTTCTCCCGCCGAGCTTCCCCAACCCACCCGGTCCGCTCCCGAACTCCGGTCGCCGCGCCGCAACGGAAATCTCACTGCTGCGCCAACGGGCTGGCCCTAGTTGTCGAATTATTTTCAAAAGCTTGCTTGACCTGCTGTGTTGATTGACAGCGCTGTGCTGTCTCATGCTTGCCTTTATAACTGGTTACACCACAGTTATACATTTTTAGCACACCGAGTCATAAATAAAACTGATTACATATAAAAAATAGTGCTGGGGCAAAATTTGAGCTCTGTTGTATAATACACCCAAGGAGTCCCTCTGACTCTAAATTGTGTTGTTAAGTCTTGTTTGAAACATGCAGTGGCATAAGTATTTAGTTAGCTTGGGGGGGGCAGCTGTAATTAATTAATTTAGATTTACAAGTACTGAGTGTAGCCACAGAATCTTATGATATTGGTTTGTTTTAAAATCTTAAGTCCAGCCCTGATGGGTTGGACCCCAAACTCCTACATATCTCAGCCCTAACCATTGCCGCCCTGCTAACTCACCTTCTGACTCTTTCCTTCTCCCTCTGTGCTGTTCCTTAAGGCCTGGAATGTAGCAAAGTTGCTGTCTCTCAATAAAGGGGGTGACCCTTCCCACGATGACTACCAGTCCATCTCTCTCCTCCCCTCCCTAGCCAAGCTCCAGGAATCCCTCGTCTACTCCAGACTTTATAACTTCCTCCACTCCTCTGAGTTCCTCTCCCCCTTCCAGTCTGACTTTAGGAAATACTATTCCATGGGTATCCTCCCGTTTGTATGTAGCAGACTCTATCCTCTCTGGGATGGATCAGGGACCACATCACCTCCGCTGTATTCATCGCAGATGACACCGAGATCTGCAGCAGAGTAGATGGTCCAGATGGGGCAGGCAGAATGAGAAGAGATATGGATAAACTGGCAAAATGGTTGGAAGAGTGGCAACTGGGGTTTAACACAAAGAAGTGCAAGATCATGCACATAGGGAAGAGAAACCCTGAAGCTACCTATAGGTTGGGAGGAGAGTTGCTGGCAATCGCAGGGAAAGAAAGAGACTTGGGCATCATCATCACAGATGAGCAGAAATCATCCAAGGAGACCACTAAAGCAGTAGGTAAGGCTGGGGGATGTTGGAGTGTATTAGTAGGGGTATCATAAGTTGTAAGAGGGAGGTAATAATCCCTCTTTACAAGATACTGGTTAGGCCCCATCTGGAGTACTGCATGCTGTACTGGAGGCTGCACCTTCACAAGGACAGTAACGACATGGAGGCAGTCCAGAGAAGGGCAACCAAAATGGTGCAGGGACTACATTAGAAAATATACGAGGACAGAGTAACGGAGCTCAATATGCATACCCTAGTGCAAAGGAGGGACAGAAGTGATATAATTGAAACATTCAAACACCTTAAGGGCATTAGCAAGGTGAAAGAGTCTAACATGTTTCAATATAAGAAAAATAGCAGGACAAGACACAGCATGAGACTAGAGGGAGGCCGATTAAATGGTGATGTGAAGAAGTTCTTTTTCACAGAAAGGGTAGTGGATGCATGGAATGGCCTACCTCAGGAAGTGGTGGATATGAATACAGAGCAGGGCTTCAAACAGGCACAGGATAGGCATAAGGGAGTAATACAGATGAGTATGAATAGATAGGCCATTGACAGAGTAAAGGCCTATGGCGCATTCATAAGGTAGAAAAAAATGGGCAGACTGGATGGGCCTTGCGGTCCTTATCTGCCGTCAACTTCCATGTTTCTCTGTTACTTGTGCATGCAAGAGTTTACCAGCAGCCCTTAATTATTGAACACAGGAATGTGCATCTCAGTTTGGAGCCAAGTAAAAGGGCCGTCTGCACAAATTAGTATTTTTTGCGATACTTTAGCAAAAGGTGCTTCATGTGAAAGTAGGGTGCACAAGATAATAAGATGGAAGGATGTAGGCACCGTAAAATGGTAATTGTTAAAAAACATAAAAATGCTGACAGTGTCCCTCTAATGATCTCCCCACTGCATGTATCTCCTTGCAGATCCGTATGTACACAGGCGACATGGTCATCTACACTTCTGGCCCCTGTGCCCCAGTTGTGGGTAGACCACTCCAGCAGGGCTTCCACAGCATACTGTGTTGGTTCCGTGCCAACCAGCTCAAGGTCAACACCAAGAAGATGTTTTCTGTGATCTTCGGTACCAGCCAGTTCTAGGATCGTGGATATGTTGTTCTATCCACACCTGTTGGCAGGTACCTTGCCGCTTTAAGATGTGCCGGAAAGTCTTCAAGCGTTTCCCCCACGTTTCCCTTTCCCAGGTCACACCTGAAAATGAACCTCGGCTCAGCATGCCTTTCCTGGCTCACAAATTTTTAAATAAATAAATGTTTAATCATTTCTTAAAGGGACATTGTCAACCCTTTTTGCATCATATTATTTCTGTATCGCCCCATGTTGTCAGTGCGGAGTTAATACATATGGGTAATGAGCTCCCCCACTTGGAGTAGTGGTACAACCTAAAGTTGTCAGTCAGCATAGAACCTTGTGCACATAAGGATTCTGAGGTCACCAGATCTTCTTCGAGGATATCTCTTTTATTAGGCCACACCTATGGAACTATAAGCCGCCAGGCACTCGGACCACACAGCGGGATCACCAGTTACCCAGTCTTTGCTGTACCACTGAAGGGGTAGGCAGCTTAGGTGGAGTTCTCTCTAAAAAGCATCTATTCTGCAATCAGTTAGTAGTTTTCTGGCAATGATTGTGCAAGTTTGGTGACAGGGAGCACCCTGAAATTTAGAAATCATGCCTGTTAAAGGAGTTCTGCTTTCACGTTTGAAGCCCCGACCACTGCACAGATCAGGGCTTCGCTCCTCCGACCCCCATAGGCATTGTATAAAATAAATGGTTTAGTTACCTCAACGCTCGTAAAATGTAGTGAAGCCCCTTGTGCAGCCGGCATTTTGAAACGTGGCACTTTCCACCTGGTCCGATTGCGCTTGTACTAATGTGAGATGATGCTTCACTGCCCCTGCCATACTGTTGCCCTTATGTACGGAAATATACTAATCTCCGTATCGCAGATGTCCATCAGTATTTTTACAGACTTTGCCTAGATGCCATATGTATGCCTGCACTACATCAATAAGTTTGGGGGGAGGGGCGCCCACTTTTACCCCTTGTGCAAGCAGGTGATGAGAGTTTGGTACTGGGCTCTGCAACACAACCTACAGCTGTTGTCTATCCATGTGCCAGGTGTCTAAAATGTCCTGGCAGATAAGCTGAGCCAGTCCTACAAAAAGTTTTTTTTACCTGTGCTCAGTACTGGAGCGGTGCACTCGGAAGGGGTTGCTAGACCCAAATAATAGCACAGTGTCCAAAGTCTGGCATCACTCTTAGTCACCATGCTGCTTCAAAAATAATTTACTACTTTAAAATTGTAAATTAAAAATAAAACTTTTGTTCCAAATTGGAACATTAAATGACTTCCTTCTCTCACACTGCCCTCACACTTCGGCTGTTTACCTTCCTCAGAGTTTAATAAGAGTGGCACCAGACTTGGGACACTGAGATAAGTTGAGCCGGTCGCAGTCCAGAATGCATGAATAGGAACTGCTCACCTCAATGGTAAAAGATCTGTTTGACAGGTGAGGTTGCCCAGAGTTGGACCTTTTGCATCCACACACAATGCAAAACTGCCACTTTTCTGCTCACTCGATCCAGGGCCTGGAGTTTTCTGGTGAGACGCATTGTCCATCTCTTGGAAAGGGGTTCCTCTATGTCTTCCCTTCCTTTTTCTCCAATTCAGAGAGTGCTAATCAAGTTCCAGATGGGAGTGCACCACCCTGATTCTGGTGGCTCCCTTTTGGCCTTGGTAGATTTGGTTTTTGTTGCAACAGTTAGCAGCAGAGCCTCCAGTGCCCCTTCTCCTGTGCCTGGGCTGGCTGTCACAGGAATGGGAGACCCATCTCCATCCAAACCTCTAGTCTCTTCGCCTTCATGCCTGGCTTTTGAAGATGTAGCCATTGCCAAGTTTAGTGGCTGACATCCTGGTGGCCACTAAGAAACCTTCTGCCAGGGTGATTTATTCCATGAAATGGAAACGCTTTGCATCGTGGGTGATTTCCCATTATCTGGACCCCTTCACCTACCCCGTGAACCAGATTCTAGAGTACTTGCTGTCCTTATCCGATGCTGGCCTGAAGTATTCTTCGCTAAAGTTGCACTTGTCCTCCACATCAGCCTTCCATGTGCCTATTGAGGGTCATATGATAGCCCAGTTGGATGTGGACTCTACCTTTCTGAGAGGCATCCTGCACTTAAAGCCTCCCATCTGTAACGCTGTCCCGGCCTGGGACTTTGTTTGTTTTGGAGAAACTTACTTTTGCTCCTTTTGAGCCAGCCACGACATACAAGCTATTTTTAGTTGCTAGTACCTCACCTCATAGGATTTCCGAGGTCCAGACACTCGTGTGTGAGCAGCCCTATTTGAGTTTCCACAAAGACAGGATGTCCTTGCATACTAACCCTAAGGTTTTGCCAAAGGTGGTGTCCGAGTTCACTCTGAATCAAACCATCCACTTGCCTGTTTCTTATCCGGAACGTGCCAGTCCAGGGGAAGCATTGCCCCATACTTTGGATGTACATAGAATACGCAGATATCATGTTCATCGCACAAAGGACTGCAGCAAGTTTTCACAGCTGTTTGTTTCTTTTGCCCCTGGGAAAGAGGGCGTACCAGTTTTAAAGCAGTGCCAGTCCAAATGGTTAGCCAACTGTATTATTTTCTATTATAGGAAGTACGATAAGGAACTGTCAAGGGCCACTTTTCCAGAGGCATGGCCACTTCTGTTGCCTATTGCAGAGGGGCCTCAGCAGCGGAGATCTGTGCCGCTGCCACTTGGAGTACTGTCCACACCTTCACTAGACACTACAATCTGGACATCACATCTCGAAGGAAGGCAGGTTTTGGTCTGGCAGTGCTAAAGGGCCTGCTGTTGTAGGCTGTTGCCTTCCAGCCATTCGGACTGTTTTTCTGCTCTGCAGTACTGCTTTGAACTCATTCCTAAGGTGTGATCTGCTGCAAGAGATATCCTCAAAGAAGACAAAACGGTTAGTAAGAATGTACCATAACAGTAGCTCTTTAAGAGAATCTCTTGCAGCAAGTCATGCTGTCCCACTCACCTTCCCCCTTGCTTCTAACTTTATCCTTTCCTGTTCTCTCCTTTTCCAGAGCGGTGAATCTTCTGCATTACACACTCCTTCTGTTGGGTCACTCTAGCTCTCCCTTGGTTCCCTCAGGAGCGCATTCTTGGTGGATGGTCTCCGACAGGGAACAGAGGAGGGTGTGGGGCTGCCCACAGCTATATAGGGAGAAGTCGACATGATGATGTTGCCATGGGTGACCCCAGTTAGATTGCCAGCAAAAATGTTTCCATGTGATCCTGGTGCCTGATGGCTATAGTTCCTAATGTGTGACCTGCTGCAAGAGATTCTCTCGAAGATTTGCTGTTACGGTAAGATCTTAAGTAGCTGTTCTTTGTTATTGGGGCCTCTCCTGGGAGCCCCTGGCTCCTATTGGAGAATGTTGTCTGATATATCTAAGGGATTGGTTTTCAGGAAAGATAACGTGTGTGTGAATAGAACTGGGTATTTGTATTCATCTGCTATGTTTATATTCTGTTGACCTTACCAGGCTCGCAGATTAACAGGTTACAATTTTTGGGTATTGTTCAGTGCTGTACCGTTTTCAGATTAGTGCCCTACTTGCTCTATTCTGTTACAGTCAGTATTATTTATATCTAAACCTCTTCTGTGTTGCAAGTGTTATTAGCAGCACATCAGCAGGGGCAGAGAATCAGTGAACTGACGCTTAAGATACATGACACAAAAACTGGTTGGCAAGATTCCTTCGGCCAGCTCTCCAAATGTGGTGGGTCATTCGTTCATCCTTTTTATAATGTCACAGATGCTTTACATGTGGAAAGTTATTTTGATGTTTGGTTGCGGAGAGAGTTCACCTTGGCAACTTGTTAATTAGTAGTTACACAGGTGTGTATAGGTACTGCGGGGACAAAGGTGACTGGCTAACTGGTGATCTTGGATTCCTCATGTGCACAAGGTTCTATGCTGATAGACTGCTTTGGGCTGTACCACTGCCCCAGTGGGGGAGTTCATTACCCATATTTATTAACTACCCACTTGCAACATTGGAGCTAACAGAAAAAGAGACTATGGTAGGTATAAAGGAATTGCCCATTGAAAAGCCACATTTTATAATTGCTTGCCTTCTCTAAAATTCGTTAATGTTTTATCTGCTTCCTTTCTTAGTAGAACTGAAATGTATGCTAATGGTGTAGTTATATGCAACTTTGTTTTGTTTCAAATCCTTGATCAACTGTGATTGCATGCTTTCTGAACATTAGGGACACCCCCAAACAGTGCAGCCACTCATGATGCAGTAGACTCCTCTCCTTCCACAGCATCATAAGTGGCTAAACTGTGTGGGAGTGTTCCCAAATCCAGGAATTATGCAGTGGAAGTTGATCAAGGAACGCAAACAAACACATTTTTTGTAAGTTTTAGAAGTAATAAAGGAATTAGAATCAGATAACCAGCTACATCAGCAATCTTTACAGAATATAAGCAATCCTAAGATGTGTTTTTTAAATTAGGGACAATAATCTGGCCCGGTGCTGAGGGTTGAGGTACTGGATGCCTTACCTCACACTATGCTGGTGACCCGGGTTCGGGAACGACTTTGATTCATCAGGATGCTGGTGTGTGGGGGGGGGGCAGGACTGAGTGGAGCTGGTAGGCTGCTCTTCTCCCCTAAGGATGGTGGGGGTGGGTTGTCACCCTCCCATAGTTACGCTCCCACAGGGTGGAGGTCTGGTGGGAAGTATAGGTGGAGGGGGTGGCAAGGACAGGAGGGCGGAAGGGGCTGAGCTGGTGCCATGGTGTGCGTGTGTGTGCCTCCATACGCATGCGCGGCTTTGTGCCGGGGCCTCAGGCGGGCGGGGTAAAAAACGATGAAAACCACTATAAACTTAATTTTTTTTTTTTGATTATTATATGAGGCCGAAGCGGTTGACAGTGCACCTTTAATTTTTGGGTGTGGCTTTATCAGACAGATACACAAAGGGTGTGCAGTGGCATAGTGAGTAGTGTCTGGATCTGATGAAACATGGACATTGGCACGGAACGCCCCTTGACCCCACCCTACAGTATATGGAGGCAGAGTTCCCCAAGCAGAGCTATGTAGACATGACCACAGGGAATACCCTGGTAGTAACGCACCTGGCTGTGCCGCTGAACAGAATCAAGTTGAAGCTGGAATGCACCTGGAACTGGAATGTTTCCAATGTATCAATTACCACCAGCCAGGCTGGCAGCAAGAATGTCCCGCCAACCTCCGGAGCGTCCGTCTCAAACCTGGAAATGACCACCATTCAGTTCCACTGGTACGGGTTGGGCATTCCATGGTTCAGTGCAGACATTCCAGAGGGTGGGATAACATTTTGGCTGGCAGTACAGCTGACGGTAATTGGTATGCCAGTATCATTCCAGTTTAAAATTGGTACCGGTTGCCACTCTTACACACAAGGCAGGAGTGTTGCCTACACCACCAGCGTAGGTGCAGGAATGATAGGAATTTTTACACCACTGATAAAGTGCACCACACACCTCGTCATTTATAGTTGGCGTGCCATTGGTTATGCGCACTGGTGATCTTTGTTCCCTCCCCCACTGATGTTCCTGCCGGCCTACCCACACACCCTACTACACTGCACCCCCTGGACTGGTACAACAGTACTGCACCCTTGCCACGCACACCTGATAACGGCCATCTTACAAGCTTACAGTTACATACACACACATGCATACACACCCAAAACACCACTGGCCACACATTTGGACTCACAGAGAGACAGACACCAGCCCTGTCCAGTACTGTACTGTAGGAGGTTCCTATGACATATGAAATGAACTGAAGCAAAATGTGCAGATGAAACGTTCATTTATAACAGGGCTGGGATGACAGATGCAGAAAACAGTATCACAGAAATTAAGCTTCTGCAACCTGCAGGGCGAGGGTCCACACATAGTACCCACTGTTGTCCATTTTGAAAACACAAAGTAAAAATGTACAGTAAGCCAGCATGTGTGACTCATGACCGGTGACAGTATTACACGTGGTAAACATGCTGATGTGCTGTATCAGTGATAGGGATTCCACTCAAAAAACAGCCAAGCATGGGCCACATATGGAGCTGTATACATCTACGTACTACTCTTTATCACTTTCCATGGTGAGGATGGGCAGGATGGGTGTGCCATGCTTAAGGACTGTGTTGTGGTGGTGTTCTGGTATGGCCTGGTCTCCCCTCTTCACCGCTCAGAATGCCAGTATAAGTCCCAGGTTCTCTCCCTGAAAACACATACAGCGGAGGGTGGCACTGTCAGTCACCAAGAACAGCAGCACAACATCTGCAAACTTCATAACTAAGAATAGTATCACTTGTGGTATAAAGGTGGCACGAGAATCCATGGGTGTATTTGCCATGTAAACCCAGCAGTGCAGTGCTGCATAGTGGCTGAGGGGGACGTGTTCAGGGGGAGCTGGTTTAGCAGTGGCTTGTTTGGCCATTGTTGACACAGTCAGCAGTAGCTTGTTGCCACACTTATGTATGTCTAGGGTCATCTGTAGGTCTGTACAGTCACATCTTATAAAGCACAGTGATGCTATTGACCAAAGTCTATCAAATGCTGGTATGTGTGCCACCCCTGGCACCTCCAAATATTTTCCATATATGTACCCCAGTGCTAACCAGGTGCACCCCTTGCAGCACAGTTTGCAGTGGCACGCAGGCTGGACCCAGTGATGCCCCTTGCCAGGTACAGTGTACAAAACATCATTGGTCATCTACACCAAGCTATGCTGCACACCCCTGTGGAGGATGAAGACTGCATGAGGGGCACGGGTCATGCAGTCACTGACCCCTGCAGTACCCGAAGACATAACACACAGGGCACACATCCTGGTGCACCACCCATCCCGACCTGTGCACCTTCGCCACAGACAGTCACACCCCATATCACCCAAACACTAGATTTTAGATACACCCAAACATAACAACCAATACTGCCATGCGCAATCACAAAAAACAATATGCACTATGTCACCACACTGTACAGAGCACACATCATGCATGTGAGTTCAGGCTGGTGGCCCTTTAAAGAGCACATTTTGTGCTCTTTCTGAATCCCCTCCCACCCAAGCCACAGAATTACTGTTATGGTCCTCAGGGTTGCAGGCTGCATGTAAACATTTTGTAATAAACTGGCTTTAAGGGGTGGAAGGGATCATATCACCCCCGTGCTCTCCGTTTGTGATGCAATATTTGGGAGAGCGCCCAGTCGTTGACTTCAGTTGGGCCCCTTTTTCAGTTGTGGTTTTCAACATCCTAAATGCCTGATTTGTACAAATCAAGGCCACTGCTTAGCTAAGGGCAGCCTGCTTAGTTAAGGGGTGGCTGTGATTTGTAAAAATTGGGTATTTAGAATATCGAAAACCATAATTGAAAAAGGAGCTTCCTTAAAGTCAATGGAGCACGACCCCCATGTTCTCCCAGTGATTGCATCACAAAACGTGAGAGCGAAGGGGTGTTCCTCTGAATGGGGAAGTGGAAGGGATCAGGCTTTTGACTCCACAGAGCCAAAATATAATCCCTTCTACCCCCTAAAGCCACATTATAAAAAAAAAAAATTTAAATATTGCCTGCAACTCCAAGGACCACAATGGAAATAATGGTATGCCAAGGTGAGTACCAGAAAAGGTGCTAAATGCTGTCCTTCAGAGCACTGGCTTTATCCAGTGTCTGGTCAGCATGTGACGGACAGTCGTATGGAGGTGTTTCTGAGCTGCAAGGGTCTCTGTCTCACACACACACACACACACACACACACACACACACACACACACACTATCTGGCTGACACATCAGTTGCAGCAGTGGGCAAGACCAAGAAGGCATGCCTAAAGCCAACACTAGTACTATATAAGGCTTGCCTTCCTGATAACCTGACCCTGGAAGGCGGTGGCTACAGGGATTAGGATGGGTCTGAGTGGCGTGTGGTGGGGTCCCTCCAGGTGAATGCACCGTTGACTAGTGCAGTCATTCCGTACTGCTATATTTCCTGTGTTCTGTAAACTACTGGCCACCTCCTGCTGTTATTGCAGGGTAACAGCCAGCCTTTTGGCACATTTATGCTTTGCGTTGGGGGGGGGTCACGTAGTACATTGGAGTTGGACCCACCCTGCGACCCAGCCCTGGATAGAGACCCCGACGATTGACCAGGGCTGGATTGCCTGGGGGAACAGAAGATTGAGGAGAGCCACAAGGAGGAGCACAACGGGGAGCTGCAGCCAAGGAATGCCTGGCATTGCCAGACAGGGTCATCCCTGTCTGCACCGCTGAACATTGGCCCAGGGAGCCATCTGGCCAGGCCCTAGGTGTTCCATAATCTGGTAACTGGGACTAACACCCAAAGCCAAGGAATACAAATGTTTGCCCAAAGTTGACATTACCTTTAAATTCGATGGCCATAAAATAATGTTTTTACATATTTTGGTTCATGGAAGTAATGCCACACCTGGGAACGGTTGTGCCTGGTCAGATAATTCAATTGGAAAGAGCAAGACCAAAGGTCTAAGAAACCAGCACCATACTAAAGGCAAACACACTATGTGATAATTCCCACTGCTGAAAGTTCCAACGTTTCATCAAGCCTTGTCCGTTTAGAAGGGAAAAACACTCACCAGGATTGAAATAGTGCTTCAATCCTTTAATCAATTGGTTCAGTACTCCAAAGTCAGTATAAAAGTCAATATAAAAACAGACGAAATCAGCAACAATTCCAGGTAACAACTTCCAGCTCCACCCGCTCAACGTATGTGCCGTTAGTCACCTGACATGTTTTACTCCACTGAGCTTTCTCAAAGGTGCGTGTGCATAATACCAACCGGTGCTTAAGTACAGGCCCAGTTAAAGTGACAGTGCTATATGTAATACAAAAACATTATAACTTGAATAAAGACTTCCAAAACATGATTAAAAACATTACATGGATATAATCCCACAATTTATGTTAGAACAAGAATTATTTTATTATACACAAAGGGGCAATAACCCTCCTATGTCATTAATTCATAATGTGGGATCAAGTATAGTGCATACCAATATAAAATACATGGGTACTTATACAGAAAACAATGAGAAAAATGCATAGAGTTCGATGCAGCCCATTATAACCCTGTTCGAAAATTCACAGCCAGAGAAAACAGTCTGATCTGGAATAAAAAGATAAATACATATAGTTACACACCACAGGAGTGTCAAAAGCATTGTAAAAACGGAAACTATATACAAATTAAACTTCTACTATAATACCCACAAATAACGTCGCCTATTTTTTATTATTAAGAAACGGTTTTATTTCCAATCTACCATTAAAACCTTTTCCTTCCATGCCTTAAAAGGAATAGATCCAGTACTGCTCACGTTTGAGAAGAAGATTATCATAGTCCCTTCCCCTGCGTGGCAGCACTGGCTTCTCAAGCCCCTGGAATTCAAAAAACATGTTCCTGGCTGTTATTTGCTTTCATAATATGCATAGCCAGGCCATTTTTACATCCATACTCTCAATAGTTCTGTTATGTTTTCCCACACGTGTCTTAAAAGCTCGCTTGGTTTTTCCTATATAAAATGCCCCGCATTTACAATTGGCTATATAAACCAGGCCACACATGGAACATGTCCTAAAACCTCTTATGGGGTATTCCCTCAGTGTTAATGGATGCTTAAAAGTTTTTGTGTTGCGCATTTGACAGCAAAATTTACAGTTGCCACATCGGTGGCTACCATTTTCCCTACTGGGAAGCCACGTACCATGGCAGTCTACCACTGGTTGGACCGAATGGACCAAATGGTTCTTCAAACAGGCTTCTTTATAGTATACTATCTTGGGGCTCTCAACTGGTAGTTCTTTCAAATCAGAATCTTGGAGGGCAATATGCCAGTGCTTTTTAACAATGTTGGCAATTTCCTTAGAATGGGCATTAAAAGTACTAACAAAACAGGTCTGCACATCACCTTGCTGTATGTCATTATTTCTGTTTTTTTCTTTCAGCAATTCATTTCTGTCTTAACAGATCCACATCTATTCTCGCTTTCCCTATGTCTCTCGAATAGGACCTCTCCTGTAACCTTACACATTTTGTTTTAGCAGATACAAGCTCTTTAATATTAAGGATTAATATTTATATTGGAGATCAGGTCTCATGGACCTAGAGTTCTGTCTAACCATTAATTACTGTATACTGCTTTATTATTTTATTTTGATTGTATTTTCTGTGCTGTACAGTGCTCTGGGCCTCCAGGGAAGGGTGTCTGATTTAAATAAATACTACTACAGATACTACAACGGTAACAAAATGTTGCTTTTCAGAGAGACGTCTTCAGTCAGTTGCTGATTCATTCTGCTTTGAATTCTGAGAACAAAGCTCATCAGAAACTTGCTAGGTAAGTCATGATGTTTTCCACGAATGCTTTACTAAAAATGAACTCTTGACAGACAAGACCAGCTGTAACTAATTGGATTTAGCAAGCTGAGCTATAATCATTATTCTTTGTAAAGAATAATGTTTGTAGCTATATTTATCCTTAGAACATGGGTGTTTTCAGGTAATACCAGGGTGAGAGTTTAACATTAATGTATTGTCCTGAAGTGTAGTCCAAACTACTTCTGGCTAGAGCGACTCACCACCCACATTACCGTGCTGGCCAGTAAGTTTGGCACCCTGCCCCCCACCAGCATACTTTGCTGAGAAAATAGTAAAGCCTACTCTCGTTTCATCCATGGGCAAGTTCAAATCTCAGTGGGACAATGCAGTTGACTAGTCAAAACAAAACTGAGCATGAACCCTGGGGTTATGTGATGACTTTGGCCACTCCCCCCCCCCACCCCATGCCTCTGGAAATGAGCTATTGTGGCTCACTGAGCCCTTCTCAGTAAAACTCTGTGAATAATTAAAAAATGGGATCAACCGAAATGTAGTTCACTGGTTCTGCTGACAACTAAGTATGGAGTAAATTGGACAGTAGATGACTTGGATTGTTGCGGTGCATGCTTGTGCAAGTGACTGCATTAGGTTGCTGAGAGCTGTTGATGGCTCAGTACTGTTTGCAACATTATGGGTTAAAGTCTGTGGTCTGTTTCTAGCAGAACTACCACCCTTTGGGGGTACTGGAGGCACAGGAAGCACTGGAGGCACAGAACTCCCTTGAGGATTCTGCCCCTAGAGGTGCCACAGGACAGCCAGTTCATTGGCTAAAGGTACTTTAAGAACGAAGCCCCTGAAGGAGAAAGGCGAACCATCGGAGGAGGAGGAGGAGGGGGAAGGATGGTGGAAGCAAATATATGAGCACCCAGGGGATGCCTAGAGCATGAGCTAATTATATAGTACTCAGTGGGGGTCATGGTGTGTGTCGCCTACTGCCACACCGAACCTCAGATTGCACCATGGAAATCTTATAGTACACCTGCTTTTGGGTCCACACAGGTCCCTTATTCAATTACATTCAACAAGTCTATTTTTTTTTTTTCTAAAAAGGTTAATTAGAAACCTAAAAAAATTGCTTCATTCAGAAGTTTGACCTGTTTGTCACCATTTGGGATTTATGCACCATTAGAACTAGAATGTTGAAGGTTACATAGTATAAGGAGAAACTAGAAAGAAGGAAACCTGAACTCTGTGTGTGCGTGCGTGTGTGCGCCTTCTCCACCCCATCCCCTTTCAGTACAGCCTCCCAGCCACATCATCTGCCTTCCCCGGGACCAGAATGAGACAAATTAGTTTGCGAGCTGGTGGTCAGTTTGGCCACTGTCTTTCAAAAATCTTGTAGCCAAATCAGTATTTTTATTTTCACTCAATTTTAAGGACTCAAAACTCACTTTGTGGACAGCTAGATGGTTGGCCCGTAACATTCAGAATTTGCTAAACAAATAATTTTTTAGTGGCCATTGGCCACCTAGCTACCCTATTTGTCCCACCCTGTCCAGGACTTGCTGTCTCCTTTTCTAATGGCCCAATGACTTATTCCCAGCCTGTCATGGCAAGGCGAACCAGGTGGGGCCAGCTCCTCAGGAATCCAAATAGAGCCTTACTTTGGAGGCAAGCCCAGCCAGTGGTGCAGGGCCTGCGGAGGATGCTCGTCATTCTACCAGGTGACCGTATGTTTCCTAGTTTCCCCTCCCTTGGTACAGCAGTACAACGTGTGTGTACCATGTGCATGCAACAGGAATGCCTAGACAGTAGTTGCATGTCTCACCTCCTGTGCCACCTTACACTGGACCTACTTGGGTTGCTTGGAGGCCCTGCTCACAGAGAGGACCACAGTCGGCTACCTGCCCTGAGGAGGTGAGTGCAGATTGGATAGTCAGTCCTCTTCTCCCCTGCCATCTTTTGGTAGCCTTGGCTTGTTCCGAAGCTCTGGTCACCAGCATTGCAAATAGCAGTGCTGGTCCTGCGAACCTTTACATTAAAAAATATAAAACTTTATTTTCCCATCAGAGTATTAATGATCGTAGGAACATAATATTTGTCAGCAGAAAAGGACCACTTGGCTGACCCAGTCTGTCCAGATGGTCCTTCATTAGTCAGTCTCTGCAGACCCTAACTGGTCTCCAGCAACCTTCCCTCCTCTCTGCTTATTTACTAATATTTCCCTGCGTCTGTCCCATGCAGGCTTGAAGCCCTCCACTGTTTTCACCTCCAACACTTCTGCTGGCAGTCTGTTCCAGGTGTCTACCACCCTTTCAGTGTAGTACTCCCTCACATCCGCTTAACCCCCCGCTTCATTCCGTACCCTCTGGTTCTGGTGCTCTTTTTCATTCAAAAGAGACTCCCCTCCTGCACACTGTTCACCCATGAGGTACTGGTAGGTCTCTCATGTGCCCTCTTTCTCTCCTCTCTTCCAGGACGTACATGTTGAAATCCCGCAGTCTAATCTCATAGGGCTTTTGGTGCAACCCCTGTACCATTTTAGTTGCCCTCTTATGGAATGCCTTCACCCTGTCTCTGTCCTTTCCGAGGCGTGGCCTCCATATCTGGACACAGTACGCCAGGTGGGGTCTCACCAGCGAACAACATAGTGACAACACCGCCTCCCTCTTCCTGCTGGAGACACCTCTCCCTATGAATCCCAGTATCCCAGTGGCCCTACCAATGGCTTTGTCACACTACTCTGCCACTTTGGGGTCATCGGATATGATAACCCCCAGGTCCCTTTCCTGTTTAGTGAGTGTCAGTACCTCCCCCACTTCTGAAGCAGGAAATCACCATCAGGTTACCTGTTTTATATTCCTTCAGTTTCTCCTTGGGATGTCTAACCAAGCCACAGTCCTTTAGAATCCAGGTTCTGTTTCTAAAAATAGAACTGGGGTAGCAAATTACTTGTACATGATATAATCTTTATAAAGTATCTTTAATTCTTAATACATGTATATGACCAACACTGAAATATTTTCTGTGTTTATCTTTTGCTTTTTTCCCCTGACAGTGTACATTAGCATGCAGGCAGGATCACTGTCCTCTAGATTGCATCTATTTGGACTGCTTAGCTACTGCTTGTCAGTCTGTAGTCATGGAAATGATTTTGTCACAAGCAGAAGCTTATGATGTTGGGAGTCCACAAGCAGCCACCTGTTTAACGTATGTTGTGTAATTTGTGTTGCTGGTGAATGGTGTTTCTGATTGCCATCTTGTTCCTTCATGAGGATGTACTTGAAAATGGGGTTTTGTTCAAAAAGTGTGCATTCTTGATGACATTCTGATAAATAAATAGAACAGATTATGGGTCTGATTGAGAAAAGGCCTACATATGCGTGATTGTGCATACCTAGCCTGCGCAGCTCTGCCCGCCATGCCGCACTGTGAGCCCAGCTCACGGGTGGCATTAACAGATTATGGCCACTGAGCTCCTCGTGGCAACTGGGGGTTTCTTGGTGGGGCAGAGCTAGGCGAAACACCAAACTTCCACTCAGAAACTCTGCTTGGCCAGCCAGTGATCCTCTGTTCTGTGTGAGCTGGGAGGTATGAGATACGCACCCACAACAAAGGCTGCACGAGGACAGAGGCGCTCCAGGGCACAAGCTCAGAATCCTTGACAAACCAGTCTGGCACTTTGATAAAGGACACAACTGTCCGAAATGCGTTAGGCATGCACTAATGATGTCTGCCTGTGATTGTACTTTGCAATAAAGGACAACAACGCTTTACTTTTTTGAGCCAAGTGTTCATTTTTAATTTAAGGTGGTGTGTGCCCGATTGTCTCGTCAACGTATGAGATATGAAACCCATCTCGGGCTGCCATATCCCCATAACCGGTAGTAATTTGTTTGTTTTAATAAAAGAAAGCCCTGACGTCCTTCCAAGCCCACTATACGGTTGTGCACTGCTGAGGACCACAGTGAGTCAAAGGCCCAGTTGGAGCCCCAAACACTGTGCAGGCCCATCGTTTGGGGGGGGGGGGGGCTTCCATTTGTTCTTCAGGTGCCAGCTCAGTATATTTGCAATTTTGCAGTCTTGGCTCCCTCACTATCTATTTCCTCTCTACTATCTACCCACCCTCCCTACTAACACTTCTCACCTTACCTAAACTATCCCATCATAAAAATATTGTAAAACAACGTAACTTTGAGAATAAATTCAGCTTCATCTGTTCAGAATGCTGTTGCACCTGATGAAGGGACCTGTGTAGCCTCGAAAGCTTCTGTTCTGTGCTATCTTTGTACACGTCGCAACATGTTGCTCCAGTGAAAGGTATCAAACTATCCAGCAACTCCTGGTTTCCAAGGACCAATACAGGACCAGTCTACAATTAAGCAATAAGGCATGACAGGGTGTGATATATCATGGGATATTGTCACGCCTCGAGTGGTTGGGCACGAGGCCACAGGCCGAGTGCGTCCAACGACCTGAGAAGTGATGCTATCCCATGATATACCACACCCTGGAGTACTTATTGCTATTATGAACTGAGTTTGAAGTTTTATGAATAAAAAAAATAAAAAACAGGTTTTAAAACATTTTATGAGTGAGTTTTTGGGTGGTGTAGGAGTACATTTTGAAAAAATAGTTCTCAGACAGTAGATAGCAAGGAGGCTGGTCGTGCTGGAACTTTTTCGAAGCCGTGATGATGTAGCCCGATATCATCACTGCTTCAGAGAGCTCTTGGCCAATCAGATTCCTCTATTTATGATCCTCTGTTCATAATAAGGGATGCAGTACTCAACTGCTTCTCCCCTGTGCTGTACCCGACATCAAGAGTGTGTTGCACTGGTGAAGGAGTTTTGTTTTATAAACCCTGTAGCTTTTTATCTCGTTGCTAATTTATCAAAAATTTATGAATTTTGCAGATGCCTCCTGGTGGAGCGAGACACGCTAAGACCAAATTCACCTTTGACAGAAAGACTTGTTCGGAAGGCAGCAGCCATACATGGTGTCGCTTAGATCAAACTCTGTCCACTGATGTTTGCTTTAATTGCAAAACAGACTGAGTTTCAGCCAGCTATGTGGATCAAATTGAGCAATGACTGCTTCTGGTTTGGCACTAGGTTACCTGGTTATAAATACTAAGTAACAAATCACTTGTAATTGTTATAATATGAAATTGTGTTTTAAAAAAAAAAAAAGTCAAAGAATGCGTGAATAATGTTTTAAAATGTGATTTTATGTACGGTGTAGTACTGCTGGTATACTTGAAATCAAAAACATTAATTTAGTCAGCAGTACTGTGGGCAGCTTCGTCCAGGAGTTGTGGATATCTGGTGAGGAGAGCCCCCTCTGCTGGCCTGTGCTGCATCTTGCAGTACTCTGACAGGAGAGGTTATGTCTTTGGAATCCGTTTAATGTTACAGGAAGTCAGCAGGGCTGCTCATCCTCAGCTAATGGATTCAGTACTTCAGCAGTCTAATTGTTAAGACTCAGCCCAATTATCGGAGCTGTTGATTTAGGTACAGCAACAAACAAAACTGCTGTGAAATCTGTGTTTTCAGCAATGTGGAATTGGTTTAAAAAACACTGGACACTGGAAGGAAGCAGTGGTTCTCAAGCCAGAAAATCTGGCAGCCTCAGAGTGTGACCATCAGACCTTACTGTGATGGCCTTACTCAATATTTTTCACCTCAAACCTCCTGATAAAACAAATCTGTTTACATATTCTGCAGTGAATCAAATCAAATTCCTGCTGCGTTCTCTGTTGACATGTATGTCTCGCCTGTGTTTTTTGTTTTACTTTCTGTGTTATCCCCATTGGTCACCAGCCTGGCTTCCTTCTTCCCCAGGCGATCATCTAACCCTGTCACCCCAACTAGCGGCTTCCACAGGCCTCACTGTTGCTTTTAGAGGAGGGGGATACTTACCTCCCCACTAATTTGGGTTCAGCAGTGGGAGATGACTGGCGGTTCCATGGGGCCCAAGTGTCCAGGACAGTGTGTTTCCAGCATCTTCTGCTCCTCCCGATCAACTGGATGTCAGCCAACTTGGTGCTCTCGGGCATGCAAACTTACAATGACATGCACTCCCGAGCCCAGCAGAAGCCCCTCTACCCTCTTCTACCACAGAAGCAGTGCCCCTTGAAAGAGGAGAATGTCCACTGGAATGCTCAGTCGTACTCCTCCTCTCCACCAGCCCTCTGAAGGCCTGGTCCCATTTCAAGTCACTGGTGCAGCAAATGACAGCACTACCACTTTGCAAACGGGCCAGCCCCTCCTGTGGTTTTAAAGTAAAACAAATTACGAGTTCCATCCCATTTTTAGTTGGAGTCATCTGTGGCCGCATACATTTGTGTTTGTCACAGCATTTGAGAAATACTGTGTTGGGGTGCACGGTTGCCACTTCTGCTTTTATTTAACCTGGTAGTTGGAGACTGTCTGGCATGGCAGAACTGCTAAAGACTGGATGAAGTTGGACCAATGGCGTGGAGGGTTGAGGCACTATATGCCACTCCTCTCACCATGCTGGCGTTCCAAGTTTGGGAGCAGACTCTGGTCACCTGGGGTTGGCTGGGGGGGAGGGAGGATTGAGCGTCCAAGGGACTGCACACCTCTCCCAGGGAGGGGGGGGGACATACTGCAGTGCTTCTAGACTGCCACCTCATGTAGGCGTAGTGGCAGAGCAGTGAGCATGGCTTAGCTGGGGTGGCCAGTGTTAGACACGTGGTGCATGCGGGCCTCTACAAGCATGCACAGCTGCATCATTATAGCCCATCGGCCGGAGAAAATGAGAAAGAGGGGCCATCTTGTGATAGCTGGCTCACTCCTCAACCCGCATCACCACTTGGGCAACGCAGCTTTTGAACTGGGGCTTTGGGTAGGAAGAGGATGAACCTCCCCTTGTCCTGCTGTAAGTTCTGGGAAGGCTGGTGCCAGATGAAGGTGGGCTGGGGCTGGGGCTGAGCAGAGTGCAGGCCCCTGGGAAGAAAAAAAAAGACTGGTAGCTGAGATTGCCGTAATTGACTGTTTAGAAGCCATATAATTTGGGTCCTTACACCAGAACCCAGTGATATGTATGAATGAATTATGACATCTTCCCCAGTAAAAAGAACCAAGTGTTTGAATCCCTGTTGACAGTATTGTGTACTGGTAGCTGCTCAGAGGACCAGGTGCACTGTGACACACTTCAGTATTAAAGTTTGCAATAGTCATGGCACTCAGGCTCAACAAATGCAAAAAAATAGGCATCACAAGTCCAGTATGCTTTCTGCCTTATTTATTTGCAAGTTCAACAAACGAGCCACCAAACAGACTTAGAATTCCCAACAGTGGTGATAACAAACCCGTTATGTTTTACCTGTGCGGCTTTTTCAAATGAATGTTACGGATTTGTTACCACCACTGTTGGGAGTTCTAAGTCTGTTTGGTGGATCGTTTGTTGAACTTGCAAATAAATAAGGTAGAACGCATATTGATTGGACTTGTGATGCCTGTTTTTTGCATTTGGTGAGCCTGAGTGCCGTGACTATTGCAAACTTTGGTACTGAAGTGTGTCACAGCGCACCTGGTCCTCTGAGTGGCTCTTTACCATGACTATAGCAAATGTTGGTCCTTGTTGACAGCATTGTTTCACCTGTGTGTGGTGCCCACATCAAGCATCTCCACCAGGAGCAAACCCAAAGTCGTTCAGTGCAAGGGACTCTGGGTAAGCAGAACATATATATACCCCTAGACACAGGAGCACCCCACGCCATGCCCACCTCATCCAGAGCATTAACGCAGGTCAGTCAGTGTACCATCTGAAGGGGATTGCATGTGTATGACCTAAGGGGCCAAATACAGTCACAGTTAAGGATGGTGGAATAAAGGGGCACAGAGAGGCTCCCCGTTCCACCACATCTGAAAACTGCCATACACAAAGGCCAGCCTCGGCTGTTGGGGAGGAGTCGTCTTCAGCTGCTGAATCACAGTTTAGATGATGGTCGTCAGGTGTTTGTCATCGCAGTGGACTTTTCGACAGTAAACGTAGGCATTGTGAGCACCGTGGATGCCTGGGCTTGGTATTGCTCCAGTCACATAGCACAGTGTCATGGCCAGAGGCCAAGGCATGAGGCACTACTATGGCTGACTCCTTGGCTGAGTCCATGTAGAATTTTCACATCCTCCATCTTCCTTGGTGATCTAGCGGCCCCTCAGACAGTTAATGAATCCCTCATATCCAGTAGAACTTCACCCCAGCCAAGTTGCGCTGTGTGTATAGTTTTTAAAAATAGTCCCTTGCTGATCTCTGTCCCACCTCAAGCCCAGAAACGGCTGCCGCACACCTGTGGCACTGCTGCTCATTGTTTCACAGGTGTCTGTGGCTTTGTGCCATGCTGGTGGCTGTTCGGAGGCCGGGAAGTGTCATTATTATGCAAGCACCAAACCTTTTCTTTGTGCCAGCACAATGCCCATTGTGGCAGCACTGGAAAAGACTTGCAACCCCTTTATGTACTGCACTGGTTACACATCAACCAACTTTATTTTATTTTTATTTTTTTATTTTGATTTTATTCTTTATTAACCGGGTAAGGCCCACTAGGCTATTTCCAGGGGTGACCTGGGAGCACTGAGAAGGTTAAGTGGCTTGCTCAGAGTCACACAAGATGCAAGTGTAGGTTGTGGGAATCAAACCCAGATCTGTCTACTGGATGTAGCAAGCTCATTACTCCAACCTCTAGGCTGTAACTGAGGCTCAGTACCAAGAAGACGGTGTGTATGAGCTTCAGCACCAACCAGAAACTGACCAGGCTTTCAACCTCCCCTTTTTCTCCATGCTGGATGGCACCCCTCTGGAGGTCAGCCCAGTCTTCAAGTACCTTGATGTGTGGCTTGATAGCACACTTGACTTCTCTGCCTACATTGACGTCATCCATGCCAAACTCTGCCCTAATCTCGGTGCCCTGTACCCCATCAAGGACTGCCTCTCCCTCCAGGCCCACTGGAGCGGGGAACCAAAATGGTTGTATCGGTCTTTGATTCTGCGGATGTGGTCTATGGCACCGCCTCTTCCTCCTCCCTTACCAGACTGGATACCCTTTGCAGTGCCTTCTGTCATTTTGCTAACAACTCTCCCCTCCGTACTCATCATTGCTTCCTCTCTTCCTCCCTCTTCATCCTGCCACTACCCTCACTGTCCTCACATCACCAGTCCCACTGTGTCTCCTTCACTGCTAAATACTGGTTTGGATCCCTTCCCTCCTACCTTTCCTCACTCATTTACTCCATCCCCTTCTCTTTCTACTGTCTGAGCTCCAGAAATTCCCACACCCTCTACATTCCTCACCCTTGCTCCTCTGCTGGACAAGCTGCTTTCTCCCCTCTGGAACCTACTTCCCTCTCCCCTTCACTTCATGCCTTTAGACATCACTAAGGCACCTTCCTGCACCCTCCTGTCCATGTCAACCCCCCCCTTGACTTCTTGCCTTCTCTCCTCTGTCACCCCTCCTGCTCAAACCCCCCTTTAGTTGAGGCTGTTTGTGACTCTGACCAAGGTCTAATGTGGACCCCACTAGTACTGTCACCTTCCTCAGTTGACACTGCGCACTTTATCGTATTCTCTCATGATTGTCCACATATCATTGCATAGTTCCGTGCTGTTAAAATATTTGGTCACCATATGGAAACCTCATCTGTAATGCTGTCTAACTGCTTTCACATGTTTAGTAACTCTGTTCTCTCTGTACTCCCCTTCCCCCGGCTCACACCTGTAAACTAGCCTTGGCTCTGTGTGCCTTTCCTGATTTACCGGTTTTTAAGTAACTAAATAAAATAAATATATTTCATAAAGGGGTGCAAGTGAGCACAATGGCTTGACGTCCACTTTTTCCCACTAAATTTGGACTGTGTATGGGGCCCCAGACTTTTTTTTTTTTTTTAATAATTCAGCACCAACAGTTGGAGGCGGGGGTCACTGGCAAACTGCCTTGTCACATACCAGTCCCAAACCCCATTCGTAATGTGGTTTCTAGAGGTGCCATTAGCACCAGGAGTAAATGCATTAACTCTGTGATGCACCTACACCCCACCACTGTAGGGTCTTTTTCTGCCGAAATCCTGTATGTTTCTGTAATAGAGGGTTTCTGTCACCAGAATGTCCTGACCAAGGGCCTTAACTAGTGATGTTTGGTCTTCATTAAAACATTTTAGAATTGTAAACCACCATTTCAGGCACATGCCTGTAGATACGGTTTCTTTTGTAGCTAGTTTCAAGTGTCAGAACAGTTTAGGTAAAAATAAGAGGGCGCAATCTCTTTCTTTTGTTTTTGTTCTGTTTTGAAAAGTCAAATCTTTTCCTAGCCAAAATATACCAGGCACTCTAGCAGGACTGTATCTCGCAATTCACATGCTCGTTCAGCTGTGCAAAGCTGCATTCCCCCTTGATACTATGTGTACGAGATGCTGAAACAGTTGACTTTATAAATTTATACAATATATGATAATTGAATGTTAACCCATTTTTATAATCATGCTGTAACTGAAAGTTACATATATTGTTAAAAAGTACAATGCATAGCAAAATGTTGACAATAAAGTACTTAAATAACATACAACTAGAAATAATTAACGTGCATGTATAACTCAAGAGTTGTGCGCTTCTGTCAAAAACCAGGGGAGGCTTTGTTGTTTCTTACGTCACCTAGAACCTTGTTCCAAGATGTAGCAATAGCAAAGGCAGACGTGAATGAATGACGAGATTCCTTCATTTTGCCCATGGACACAGTATTGTTTGCTCTGACTCGCTTGCCATGCCCAACCATTTCTCCAAAAGAGAGGGAACTGGGAAGAGGAGGCTGCCATCATTCTTGGTATAGATCAAGGGTCTCAAGTGGAGAAAACAAATTTACCATCAACAGGCTGTTATCCAGCTTACAAGTCTTGAAATGCTCTCAGAAAACTGCTGTTTTATAAATCCTTAACTTACAGTATTGAATTTGCTTCTGAAGCCAACTTTGAACTGACTCTTAAGAAAGCTTCCTTCAAACATGGGGAATGGATAAGAAGTCCTCCTCCTAAATACTGGTATCTTTAATGATCAATTTAGAGGTATACGACTAACAAGTATCTACAGCATGGTGGTTGGGAGTTGTGTCCTTACAGTGGTTGCCTACTGTAGCATCCTCCCTTGACATTTCATAACAGTTTTCCCCTCAGCCCCATCTAATGGTCTCACTAGCAGTCATAAGCTAACCCAGGCCCCTGCATTGAAGGAAATAGCCAGGCCTATCAGAAGTACCTCCAAACAAACAAACAAATGCATTCTGCAAAGGGTGTTATGTATAACAATACTAACCTACTGAATCAAACACAGAAAGAGAGCAGTCTACAGCCATAGATTACTTTCATGTATTGACAAAGATGGAAATAATTGTCAGTTTAAAGATCCTCTAAGATCTGATGTTGTGGGCATCTCTTGCCGCAAGCCACACCTATGGAACTACCGTCATCAGGTACTAGGACCACCTAGAAACTTTTCTAGCTAGCAGTCTTATCTGGGGCTGCCCACTCGAACAGCACCCTCTTACATTGGCCAACCCTATAAAAGTGGTCAGCCCCCGCTTCTACCTCCAGTTCTTTTCCCACTGTCGACCAACGCACGTTGGACCTCCAGAGACCACCAAAAGCTTCAGTCAACTGCCATTTTTCTGCAAATTTTCTTTTATTTTCTCGCCTTCCAATGTGAAGTGTGCTTGTGGGAAGTGGCTCCCAGAGAAAGCCAGACACTCTGCCTGCATCCTCTGCCTCGGGCCTATACATGACACCCAGGCCTGCAACATTTGTAAATGCTTCAACCAGGCCATTCAACGGCATCACCATTGGGCCCTGGAAGAATTTGTCTTGCAGCAAAAGGTCACCAACATGGAATGGGAGCTGCAGGCCAGAAGCTCCTATTCTTCTCCTCCAGCTCTATCTTCAGGATCACAACCCTCTTCCTCCAGGGGGGGGAAATCCAGTGGCAAGTACAAGCACTGGGACAAGGACCGCAAAAAATCCCAGTCTTCCTCCTGCTCGCAGTCCCCGCATAAGTCCAAGGCCGTGACGGGGTCAGACACCTCCTTGTGGGCAGCCTCTTCTGCCTCACATGCTCTGTCTTCAAAAGGGTTTCCTTTGGCAGCGCTGCCCACCAACCTCTCCTTATCAGGCAGTGGCTCTTTGTGGGTGGGTTCCTCTCACTCCCCGCAGCCCCTGCTGTTCAGGCCCCTTCTAGTGGCAGGGCCATAGTCAGGAAAGCTTTGCCAGTTCCTCTCAGTCCAGCATGGATTCAGTGAGCTCCAGGTCTTCTCCTGCAACCCATCCACAGCCCTTTTCCATGCAGGCAACCCTCCTCCATGGCTGTAGGCCCTACACCTTCGTCAACATCTCTTCTGGCCATCCCTGGGTCGCATTCGCTTGCTCCTCAGCTGCTCACCACCATCTCCCTCTGGGCAACGCCGGTCTCTCCTCACCTGGCACCAGCGCCAGTCTGGCTCCTCCCTCCTCCTACACCTGTCTAAACACAGCCCGCACCTTAACCGGCCCCTCAATGAGGGCTGGCTCCTTAACCAACACTGGCCCCGATACTCCCACCATCAATGCCTGTGCCAGTTCCCCAACTGACAGGCGCTGCTAGGCTACATGACATTGGTGACAATGGACTTTCAGTCTGTGTTGACGTCCCTCTGGGATTTTATGCAGGTGCAGCTTCTCCCTCTGCAGGACCCAACCCCATGTGGGCCCGCACATCCCAAACCAGCACCCGATGTCCCTAGGGACCTGCTCCCTGCCCACGTCAGCTGGCACCCTATACACCTCCCATTTGTCATACATGAGACGAGGGGGAGTATCACCCGGATCTCCAACCCCTTGAAGAGTCTGAGGAGTCTGCTGGGGTTGAGGGGCCTTCCCCTCCACCTCTACAGTTTCATCAGATGGGCAGAGACCCCCAAATACATCCCCCTGGTCTCCCCCAGATGACCCATCTTTTTGTGGGGTCATATATCCAGTCCAGTAGGCTGTGGGATTTGAAACTGAGGAACTGGACCCCTCCCGATGTCAGCTAACCATGTACCTCAAGCTGCCCGACTCTTCCCCATTTGAGGATGCCACCATGGCAATCATCCAAATCTTATACCGGCCATGCCTAGAAAGATGGATAAAAATTATACAAGGCACCAATGGGCAAGCCTTTCTTTGGGGAACAGCTGCAGGTGGACTCAGTCATTAATGCCACGCATGACTGCACTAAGAGGCTGAAACACCTGAGTTCCCTTCCTCCCAGCAGGGAATCCCAGAAGCTGGACCTCTTGGGCAAACATGCTTTCATCTCTGTTACCCTGGCGATCAGGACTGTTAACATATGGCCCACATGATTTAGTATCAAGATGTCCTGTGGGAACAAACCATGGAGATGGTCAAATCTTTGCCTGATGGACTGGCCACTCAACAGCTTCTCCAGGCTCTTAAATCTGGGGCTGATGTCAGCTGACACCTCCTGTGCTTGGCCTACAATGTGGTTGACGTTTCGGCCTGGGCAGCGGTTGTGGGCATATGCCTTTGCCGGCAATCCAGGTTGTGGGTGTTGGAGTTTGCTCAAGGTGTTCAGATGTCCATCCTGAATGTGCGTTTTAGGGGGTACAAATTGTCCAGAGCTGATGTCCAGGATCTCTTGTCCAATTTGCAAGCCTCCAGACACACCCTGAAATCGGTACATTCATTGTACCATACTCAACAAAAGAGCGCCCAAAGGGTGCCCTTTTGTTGGGTAACCCACAGGTCCTGACCCGCCTTCAAGCCAACCAAATGGTTACCTCAGCCTTGCCCAACCCCCCCCACTCCTCCAGCAAGGGCTCCAGAGAAATAGAGGTGGCACCAGCGCCCGCCCCTGTCTCAGCCTGACTCCTTGCACAGCCCCCCCAGCGGACCTGGTGGTAGGGGGTTGGTTCTCCCTACACCAAGACAGGTGCACCGAGCTCACAGGCAACAGCTGGGTGCTATAACTCATAAGCCATGGCCACACCTTAGAACTCGTAGCGTGACCCCCAGAGAGACCCTCCATCTCCTCTTCTTACCCCGCCAGTCACATACATGTACTTTGGGAGTAAATCCAGTCCCTGCTCAACAAAAGGGTAGTAGAACCCATACCAGAAGCCCAGCAGGGCAGAGGATGCTAACCCACTTTTTTCTGGTTCCAAAATGCACGGGCAACATCCAGCCCATTCTGGACCTCGGAGAATTAAATCTCCTCATCCAGTACAAAACATTCTGGATGGTAACCCTTCAAGGGCCACTGCCCCTCCTGAACAAAGGGGATTGGATATGCTCCCTCGACATGCAGGACACACATATACATATCAAGATATGTACTCCACACAGGCGAGATCTCAGATTTCAGTTTCAGGGGGCACAATTCCAGTTCCAGGCATTGCCCTTTGGCTTGTCCTCAGTGCCTCAGGTGTTTACCAAGTGCCTGGCAGTGGTCGCGGCTGCCTTCAGGGATTCTGCATCTTCCCCTAGCTGTACAATTGGCTGCTCAAAGCTACATCCAGGGGCAGCCTCATCCGAACTCTTGAACACACCAACCATCTGTCCCAAAACCTGGGCATTACAGTCAACTTGCCCAAGTCCATCTTGACACCCAGTCAATGACTTCAGTACATCGGGGCAGTCTTGGACATGTCACAGGGCATGGCCTTCCTTCCTCAGGACAGGGAAGACCATCTCATAGCACAAACCAGACTGATGTTCCACAGCCACTTTGTCTCTGCCAGAGTGTTTCTCCAGCTCCTGGGCTGATGGCAGTGGTGATAGTCATGGTGCCTCTGGCCAGATGGCATATGAGGATTCCCCAGTGGACGTTGAGAGTCCACACGGACAACCTGGAGCAAGAGGTCCTGGTCTCCTCCCTGGTGAAAAAAGTTCTCCTCTGGTGGGTGGAACCCACTAACCTCCTCGGGGGGGGGCCCTTTACTATTCCTTCCCCACAGCAGATCCTGACCACAGATGCTGAAGGAATGGGCTGGGGAGCTCATCTGGGCCCATGCCAAATGCAAGGGATGTGATCCCAACTGGAGTCCTCTCTCCATATCAATGTCCTGGAGCTGAGGGTGGAGTATCCCCTTGAGACCTTTCAGACCAAGCTGTCCCCAGGCTCTCTGCTTGTGCAGACAGACAACTTGACTGTAGTCCACTACATCAACAAGCAGCAAGGTACTCACTTGTATCCCCTCTGCAGGGAAGCGAGATTCTGGTATTGGGCTGTGAACCACGGCCTGGAACTGTCAGCTATCCATGTCCCTGACATCCAAAGAACTTTTTTGCATCCCCACTCAGTGCAAAATTGCTGCATTTTTGCTAGCTATATCCAGGGCCTGGAGTTTTCTGGTGAAACATGTCCCTTTCCTGGAAAGGGAGGTATCCTTACTCCTTCCCTCCCTTCCCATTGCTGCAGAGGTTGCTAATCAAGCTATAGATGAAAGGGGACACAATGATTCTCATTGCCTCCTTTTGGCTTCATCAGCTCTGGTTCCCCTTACTCCAGCAACTAGCAGTGGAACCTCCAGTACCTCTTCCTCTGTGCACCAGCTTGCTTTCCCAGAACTGCGGCACCTTGGTCCATTCAGACCTCAAGTCCCTACACCTTCATGTCTGGCTCCTGAGGACATAGCCAAAGTACAGTTTGGGTTGTCACTGAAAGTGGCTGATGTCTTGGTGGTGGCCAGAAAGCCTTTCACCAGGGTCACTTAAAATGTTATTTTTCAATGCTATGTTGTTTATGTGGAACTTTTGTAAATTAGCTATCTTGCTCGAAGGTGATTATCTGAACAAATAAACAAAATAAAATAAAAAACATACTGTATTAACTTCTGTACGTACATTATAAAAATACCTGCAAACAATGTTGTAGGCTATTACATCACAACTATATGGGTAGTATAAAGTCTTACGGCATATAGTCTGATATATTCGAGTTCAGTTTATTTACCTTATACTTTGTGGTGTAATATTGCTAAAACAACATACATTTCATTTATTTAGATGTATTTTGGATTATAATAAAAGCCATGAAATCTCTTTTCCTAAAGAAGACCTAAGGTCGAAACGTAGATTTTTAACTCCATTTTCTATTTTCAGCGTGCATTCAATATAATCATTTTGTTTTGCTTTCAGATCACATGGTGACGCAGCACCTTGTTTTTGTTTTCACACAGTGTGTGTGTGCGCATATGTGTGTGTGTGTGTGTGTGTGTGTATGTATATATATATATATGTGTGTGTGTGTGTATGTTGCAAAAAACTCAGTTAATGCATCAGTTAGGGTTAAAAGGACAAAAGTAAAGAAATGTGGCATGAGGGTTTCAAACCCTAACACCCTAGCACACACCAACGGGCATCGGGGGTGTGCCTTGAGGCCGTCAGCCCTAACACTCACCCCATTCCATAAGACAATAACTTCAGATGGATACAGTATAGGAGAATGCGGTGAGTGTTAGGGCCGACAACTCCAAGGCACACCCTGACGCCTGTTTGTGTGTGTGCAGGGTGGGTGGGATGTTAGGGTTGGAAACCCTAATGGCAAATTTTCCTACAGTACTTTGTCACTTTAACCCTAACTGATGTATTAACAGAGTTTTTTTGCAACTAATTTCCTTATTTTTTGAGATAGTATAATGGTATCCTAGAGTGCCCAGTGCTCTCATGCATCCATACTTTTTGACAGATTGAAATAGTATCCTTATTTCCCTATGGGTCCTCGGGGTCCTGTGCTGACCAGAACTGCAGAGGAGAGGAATATTTTTTTCATGAAAGCAGCAAAAGGCACATGGGTGGAGCAAGCCCTTTTTACCCTAAAAGTTTCAGAGCAACATTGGAAACCGTTTCTTTACAGTGGAGTGATGAAGAAACGACTGTGTGCACCTCACATTACAATGTTATCCTGTGAGAAAAGAACAAAAATTGAAACCCCCCCCACAACTCCAGAGCATTGTAATATAATTTTCACCAAACTATGAAAAGGCACATCTGTTGGGCAAGGCTTTAGCACCATGAAAATTTCAGACCAAAACCAGAAACCGTTAAACTATGAAGTGACAAAAAAAACAGGTATTACTATTATAGTCAATGGTACAGCATGGTAAAGGATCCTGTTTAGCCAAACAGGATTCTAAATTGTGCCAATCCCATTGTAGTCAATGGGAAAGCATTATAAAGAATCCTTTTTCACAAAACAGGATCCTAGATCGAGCCAATCTCATTGTTCTCAAAGGTAAAGTATGATAAAGGATCCTTTTTTGCAAAATAGGATCTTATTTTATGCTAATACCATTGCAGTCAATGACAAAATATATTCCCTGGCAGTCTAGTGGTCCCTCCCCAATGTCTGATCACTGTTCCTGTATAACAGATGTGTTGCCCTGGTACTCTAGTGGTCCATCCCCCAGTGTCCGATGGTCCCCGTATAAAATATTATATTTCATTGGTAGTCTAGTGGTCCCTCCCCCTCCCACAATGTCCGATCGCCCTCCCCGTGAAAATAAATACATTTGTACTGTAGTAGTCCCTCCCCCGGTGTCCGATCGACCTCCCGGTATAATGAAAAATTTCCCTGGTAGTCTACTGGTCCCTCCCCCAGTCTCTGATCACCATCCCCCTGAAAAAATATATATCTCCCACTACTGTACTACTCCATCCCCTTCCCCCAGTGTGCGATCTCCCTTCTCGTAGAATGAAAACTCTCCCTGGTAGTCTTGTGGTCCCTTCCACCCTCGCCGATGTCCGATCGCCATCCCCGTAGAAAAAAAATTCCATGGTAGTCTAGTGGTCCCTCACAGTTCACATCCTGTTGAAACCCACCCTATCCATGGTGGTCTAGTGGACTCCCATATCCTGTTAGGTAATCATCCACCACCCTGCTCCCCCATCCGCACTCCCGGTCGGCGAGCAACACAGCCCTCCTCTCACCTCCACAACTGCCTGCTGACTGAGCTATAATCCTCCCAGTAGGTCTCTAGGGAGCACTTTGTGGTTCGTTGCCCACAGTGGCCTGCCCCATGGTGGCCAGCATATGGTCATCCCCCAACACACAGGCATGGCAACGGACCTCATACACCTGGTGGACCATGATGATGGATCTCTCGTGTTATCTGCAGAGAGTTCTGTGTTGTTTGTCGTACCTGATGATGGCTGTGTCTGGTTGCTTGTGTTGTCTTGACCCTTCCGCTGCTTGTTTGAGTGTAGTAGGTGGTGGTGGGGAATGTGGAGTTAGAACTGGAAACCCTAACGTCAAATTTCCCAGCTTTTGACATTTTAATACCAGCCCTAACTGATGCATTAACGTTTTTTGCAGTGAATTTCCTTACTTTTTGAGACCGTATATGTAACCCCTTTGTTACCCGGGGTTACTAGAATCCCAGTAAGACCTAGGAGTAGGCAGGGAAGGCAGCTTTTGAAACTCCAGTTAAATGGGTTTCACACTGTCTCACTCTGTCCTCAGTCACAGCTGAGACTTGAGAGATGATATCATAATAGAACTGTCGCAGCTGCATGAGCCACATTTGGAATCTTCAGCTCAGAGTAAGTTTAGAACCTTGGGAATTCAAAGTCAGTCTTCAGTTTGTCCTTAAGCAAACAAGAAGGACAACAGTAGTTGTCTGTTTACCCCCCTCCCTCTGGGGAGGGGGGAGGAAAAGTTCTTTATGGGTTCCAGGGGCAATCCCCTTCTCCCACCCTGGGAAAAGCTGCCTGTTTTAATTTAAGTTCAGTCTGTTCATGTATAACAGCAAAGGTTACAGTTTTTCGCCTGTGGGGCACCTGCAACGAATGGGTGAGTGTTTGGCCCCATTGGAAGGGGCAAACAAGTTCTTTTCTTCAGTTGGATTTCAAGTATTGGGGACTGCTATTTGGGAGGACTGTGTCAACTAGGACAAACAAATAGAGCAGTCATCTGTTTAAAGTGTTAATCCACCGTCAATCTACATTTTAAAGTCTAAAGTTCTGTGTGTCCAGAGAAATGGCCGGGTATGGGCTGTGGGAGCTGGAGGTGGGAAACCCCCATCTTTAGTAACCAGGCCCACCTCTCGGTTCTTCTGTGTTTTACTACTTGCCTCATCACGCTTAGCCAGTAGAACAGGTACCCAGGCGTGGGTTGCAACTGAAAATCTCTCTAGGAGTCACAGACTTCAAGTGGTGTGGGGAGCCACAGGATGGGAAAATTACTCCTTGTTGGATGGGAGTACTCCTTGTTTGATGGGAGTTTTCGATTTGGAAGTACGAAAACAAATCTCTCTAGGAGTCGCAGACTTCAAGTGGTGTGGGGAGCCACAGTTTGGGAGCCTCCTTGTTTGATGGGATGTCTTTCCAAGTAGAGTTTGGGTCCATTCACCAAGTGGACCGTCAGTCGAGTGGCCGGCAGGGGAGCCGGGCCAGTCGGGCTGTGTATCCAATGCGCATGCAAAGTCCGGGCTGAGTGCCTGGGGGTCCAAAGCCAGACAACTGTTGTATTGTGTTCATTCCTCAAATGGACCACTGTGTTTAACCTCTAATCTGCATTACAGTTACGTAGCCCTGTGGGGGGACCATGCAGTGCTTTGTTTATGTTCAGTGAGTTAATAAATAAAACCACACTGAAAAATCCCAATTCTGGTTCTGGACATTACAGTTATTGCTTCCTGTAGTTGGATTTACTTGGGTGCCCCTGTGCAGAGTAGCCAAACCTAGGTCTCTTGTGCCAGGTAACCTCATCCTTCCCTGAACCCGTAGATACACATATGTATATCCATGTTACAAAAATGGACATATGGGTTATATATAATTGTAGCTATATTTGCCTGTGGGCCTTGCGCTCCCAACCATATATAGTTTTTCAGATAGCGTAATCATGTCCTTATTTGCCTGAGTAAGTGTTCCCATCCCTCCATAGATGCATATATGTATGTAGCTGTGGAAGGGCCCTGCACTTTCATTTATTGGTCAACAGTGACCAATTTGTCAGCATACACGTCTTATTACCCTACCTCATGTACCCAGCACTGAAAATGTTTGAATCCTTGCCAGAACATAATTCCATGCAACTGCAACATCATTCTGCGCCACAGGTGTGAAAACACGGTTCCGTGTTATAATAGCAAAACTAAAATAGAGATCGCTACAATAACGAGGACATAACATATAATATAATAGCTCCCGGATTTAATGGCGCCGCACAATTCAGCGGCAACACAATAATAGCACCCCGACTTTATAAGTGGTAACGCAGAATGCTGCTTGCTCAGAGTCTTTTTTTAAATTTCTGGTTCACTGACTTAAAGTGCTTCTCTTTCTTTTCAGAATCTAACAAGATATCCCAAGAGGGCCATCAATACAGTCAGTTTAGTTACATTTTCACCAATTATATAGGTTTAGTATTGTTATCTTACAGTCCTGAAATATTTGGGCGGAACTTTGATTTAAACTGAATGTCCAGTCTGGTCATTCAAGTCTCTGGCTCATCAGTGCTGCCACCTGATAGTGCCTAAATGAGGCTGCTAATAATCGTCATTCTCGACGTTCGCCAGTGTTACATTTCCATGGATTTACCAACACTTGTGTTGTGCGTGTGCCCTGTTAGGTCGATATTCTGGTAAACTTACTCCTGACCATTACTTCACTTCTGTTTGACACCAATCAATGGCTTTACTGACATTCTTAGCTACCTGCTACTCGTGGTTTCGATAAGTCTGCTGCAGCTGTTAGTTAAAATTAACTTTACTGCAGATTATAGCTACATTTTTCATTCATAATGTCTCTGCCATTTCTCCCCACATGCACAGAGATGCAATCGAAACTTTGTTCCTGACTGTTAAATGCAGCAAAAGAACCACTTTCTCTATTTTGACATTCTCAGAAGTGCTATTTCAGTGTGGCGCGCTATTATTGACCGGTCGCAAATGTGGATCTCGCTATTATGCATTCGTTATTATTGACTCACTGTTTAGGAGTTGCTATTATCACGGGATACCTGAAAACACATTTTGACCAGGATTTGAAAAATGTCAACTGTGACATACGTGTGGTGGGGTAATAAGTCTGTTTTGAAAACTTGGGGTCAAAATATTTACAATTTCCAAAGTTACAAGCGTATGTAGCGTAACTGCAATGAATGGTCATAACTCTGCCATTTTTTTTACATATTTTGACCCCAAATTTTTAACATAGCCTTCTTATGACCCCAAGTTATGAACAAGGACAAGAAAAAATGTCAAATCCCATCCAAAAGGTGAATTCGCCAACCGACCGAGAAATCACCTTTCAGGCAGGAGCTGCGTAATGACAGTCGTATTGTTCATGAGGTGGGGTCCCCAAAAGGCCATGTTGAATATTGGGTGTCAGAATATCAAAAAATGGCTTGAGTTATGCAGAAAAGTTGAAGCCCCCATTGAAATACATTGAACTGCATTTACCTTAGTTTCTCATTTTGCAGTCTCTGGTTCCAGCAGCAAAACGTGTCTTCAAGCGGAGAGTGGATCTCGAATCTGGAACCTGTTCAGGTGAGTGGGGTGTACTGGGGGTGGGGGGCTGATAGGCGAAGGACTGTTTTCTTTTTGTGCAGGAACCAAAAAAAAATAAAAACATTGAGTGATGGTTTTCTTTATTTCAGGGACCAACACCGATAGGGGGGTGCCACTAGACACCAGAGACATATACTGGCAGCAGGGGGACGGTGATCGGAGAATGGGGGAGGGACCACTAGACTACCAGTGAATAATACACAAGAGGTAATTTTGCCTATGTACACATCACTGGTAAGACCTATTCTGGAATATGGGGCCTAGGTTTGGGCACACTACAAAATCCGTGATGTGGCAATGTTGGAGAGGGTCCAAAGAAGAGCTACTCGGTGGGGGGGATAGTAAATATGGCAGGTTTAGACTAAGACGAGACAAGGCGGAAGGAACTAAACCTATTTCCTCTGGAGTATAGGAGGAAGAGGGGGGACTTATGCTTAGGCTTGGTTTGATAGTGACCTCTGGGAGATCTTAGGCCTAGAAGCAAGCAATAACAAGTACAACACTGGCTCTCACCCACTGCAACTGGAGGCAAGGTATATGTACCTTGCCAGGACCAGCAAGTGGTTTAACCAGTGGGTGGTCCACGAATGGAACAGACTACCCATAAAGGTAGTTGGGTGCACTACCAGTCAGACTTTTAAGCATAGACTGGACAATTTTTATTCGGGATAAGGACATAAGTAGAAATGGCAAGCATTATGGACCAAGTCTTTTCCTCTGTAGAAATCCTATGAATCCTATAAGATGGCAATTGGGGAATGTGGGCAGGACCACTGTACTACCAGTGGGAATAAAAAAATAATACAGGGGGACAGTGATTGGACAGTGGCGGAGAGATCACTGAACTACAAACGGAAATGTAAAATTTATTGGAGGACAGCCAGGGGAATACTTTTAAAAATATATGGGGAAGGTGATCGGAGAATGGGGGGGACCACTGGACTACCAGGGACATATTATGTTATCTTCAGGGGAGGGAAATGGGTGGGTGGGAGTTGCCACTAGACACCGGGTAGCTGTGACAGTACAAACTGTCATGGACCTTTACTCTTCAGTCTTTTCAGTTCAAGCAGTAAAATTCGAACTGAAAAGAGCTGCAAATGGTTATTGTCCGATCGAACGGTCTTTAACTAAGTGAGTGACCGACGAAACTATTTTTGCCACACTGACATTTCCAGTGTTAATTTTAAAATACTAATGAAAGAATCCAACAAAGTATGTGAAGAAGACCTAATTAGTGGTCTTGTTCATTAGTTACCAGGCAGTAGTTGGGTACAAAGAGTTTGTTACCACAGAAAAAAAAAACAAGATGGGTGACAGCACGAATAGTATTTTCTCTGAGCAGGACCAGTCAATTTACAGTTCAAACTGTTTTCATTTTTCCTTCCTGTCTTGTGGCTGTCACAAAAATTGTTATAAATAAAATATTTTTTCACCAAACCATCCAAAGGCACACCCTTGGCACAGACCCCATCATCCCTGAAAATTTCAGAGAAAAATTTTCTTTCCGTCTGGTATGTAGATGATGGCAAAAAATCCCATGTTAACCAATGAGAAGAAAGTTATTTTTTTTCTGTTTTTTACCACTTTTTATCTCAAAAACCACACAAGATGCCATCACGAAACTTCGTGTCTTGAAACTCGGGCAGAATGACTGCGCATGCCAAATTTTGGGCTGTTTCATTGAAGCACAACAAAGTTATTAAGGTGCAAAATTTTGAATTTAATATTAAAATGCTGTACCAACCCTAACTATAGGGGCATGACCACGCCCCTATAATATTAGTTTGCTGTTATTGTTTGAAGTCTTGTCATTTGAATGATTATTGAATTTGAAATGTAATCATTTCATATGACGACAAAAAGTGTACATCATATTAGTAACATTTTTTATTTTCTTGAACAAAATAAAATGAAACAAGAATGACAGTTTATCTTTTCTCTTCAAGTTAAACATAGAAACACAGAAACTGTTGCCAGATAAGGACCATTAGCCCCAGCTAGTCTGCCCATAAGTCCTGTACTTGATTACAGCTTCTAACCCTCCCTCTGGTTTACCTCTATGGTTCCCTTATGCCTGTTCCATGCATGTTTAAATCCAACCACAGTTCTTGCTCCCACCACCTCTTGTGACAGACCATTCCATGCATCCACCACCTTCTCTGTGAAGAAAAACTTCCTCACATTCCCTCTTAACCTGCCACCTTCCAACTTCATGTCATGCCCCCTCATTCTTCTACTTCTTCTGTATTGGAAGATGTCTCCCCTGCACCTTGTTTATGCCCTTGAGGTACTTGAATGTTTCTATCATGTCCCCCTCTCCCTCCTCTCATCCAGCGAGTACATATTGAGGTCCCTTAATCTCTCCTCATAAGCTTTGTGGTGCAAGCCCTGTACCATCTTAGTCACCCTTCTCTGGACCTTCTCCAGCCTGTTAATGTCCTGTCGAAGGTGTGGCCGCCAGAACTGCACACAGTACCCCACAGGCTTGACCAGGGTTTTATATAATGGCATCACTACCTCCAGTCTTCTGCTAGTGATACCTCTGCCTATGCACCCCAGCACGCCACTGGCCTTCCCTGCTGCCCTTGTACTCTGCTTTGACATTTTCAGGTCATCTGAAATAATAACTCCCAGGTCCCTTTCTTCCTTGGTAACTGTCAGCAACCCCCCAAGTCCTGTAGCTCTCTTAAGGGTTTCTATGCCCCAGCCCAGGTGAATAACTTTGTACTTCTTTGAATTAAGCCTCAGTTGCCACTCCTCAGACCATTTCTCAAGCTTCTCCAGGTCCTTCCTCATCTTCTCCACCCCTTCTGGAGTATCCACCCTGTTACAGATCTTGGTGTCATCTGCAAACATACAGACCTTTCCTTCAAGCCCCTCTGCAAAGTCTCTGATGACGACATTGAACAGAACTGGCCCATGGACTGATCCCTGAGGTACCCCACTGGTCACCTCCCTCTCCCCAGATTGTACCCCATTTACCACCACCCTCTGCCTCCTGTCTGTTAACCAGTTCCTAACCCAATTTACCACCTTGTCTCCCATGCTCGGACTACCCATCTTGTTAACCAGCTTCTTATGTGGGACGGTGTCAAAGGCTTTTCTGAAGTCGAGGTAGGCAATGTGCATTGCCCCCCCCACCACCAATTTACTTCCTTCATCACCCAGTCAAAGAAATCTGTCAGATTCGCCTGGCATGACCTACCTGCTGTGAAACCATGCTGCCTAGGGTCCTGGGTACTGATGGCTTCTAGATGTCCCACTATCCTTTCCTTTAGCAGAGCTTCCATGATCTTCCCCACTACTAAGGTGAGGCTGACCGGCCTATAGTTCCCCACCTCCTCCCTACTGTCGGATTTGTGTAGAGGGACCACATGTGCCCTCCTCCAATCCTCTGGTACCACTCCTATGTTGAGTGACTCTGTGAACAAGGCTGCCAGAGGTTCTGCTAGCTCTCTTCGCAGCTCCCTTAATATCCTCAGGTGTATGCCATCTGGCCCCATTGCTTTGTCCACCTTCAATTTAGTGAGCTCCTGCAGGACTCTCTCTCCTGTGAATGGACTGTTACCCACCTGTTCCCTCCTTGACATCTGTTGCATGGCTTTGTTCCCTGTCCCTCCCCCTCTTCCATGAATACTGAACAGAAGTATTTATTCAGTTTTCTGCCTTATCCATGTTTCCCTCCTTACACTACCCTTCCTCCCCTTTGAGCCTAGCAATCCCCCTTCTGGTTTTCTTCCTTCACTGATGTACCTATAGAACGTCTTATCTTGTCCCCTTTCTTTACTGTCTGCGCTAATCCTTCCTCAGTCCGCACCTTTGCTCTCCTTACAGCTCTTCCCGCTTCCCTTAAACACTCTAGGTACACTTCCTGTCCTCTTCTCTTTGGGTCTCCTTATATTTCCTGAACTCTGCCTTTTTAGCCCTTAGTTTGTCTACAGCCTCTTTCGAGAACCATAGTGGCCTTCTCCTTCTCTTGCCTTTGGATACCAATCTGAGGCATTGGTATGTCACTTCCACTATGGCTCCTTTTAGGTGCTCCCACTGTTCTTCCACCCCGCCTCCTATCCCCCATTTCTCCAGGGTTATTTTGATAGCTCTCCCCATTTCAGCAAAGCGTGCCTTTTTGAAATGCAAAGCCTTTGACCTAGTGTGACATGACTGAATCCCTGTCCCCATGCTGAACCACACTATATGGTGATCACTGGATCCCAGTTGCCCTTCTACCCAGCCATCTGCAATTCTATCCCAGTTGGTCATCGCTAGATCCAGAATCGCCATGTCCCTCATGGGATCAAGTGCAAGCTGCCAGATTCCTGCCTCCTGTATGGAATCTAGGATGTGTCTGCTTCTGGCTGAAGCTGCTGCCTGGGTGGTCCAATCCATGTCTGGTATATTGAGATCCCCCATAAGCAGAAATTAACCTTTCATTGCCATCTCATGTATTTCATCCACTACCTCCCTGCCCACTTCCTCTCCCTGCCCTGGAGGCTTGTATATCACCCCTGTGCATATTGCTATGCCATTTCCAGGTTCAAGGGTGACCCACAGTGCCTCAGCCTCCCCTTGCTTACCCTGTATCTGTGTTGCCTTTTTACTCTCCCTGATATACAGGGCGACTCCCTCACCCCCTTTTTTTACCCCCCATCCCTATCCCTCCTGAATAGAGCATAGCCTGGTACATTGATTTCCCACCCATGATTTGTAGTGTACCAGGTTTCAGTTATTACTACTATGTCCAGCTGTGCCTCTACCATCAATGCCCCCAGGTCTGGGAGTTTATTTCCCGGGCTGTGGGCATTAGTTACCATGTCCTTCCATGTTGTGCATTTTTGATTACTCCTTCTGCCTATGTAACAGCTTTCCTGCTCCCTTCCCCGACCCCAGTTACCTTTCTTGTGTGGTCCTGATTCCACCACTTTGGCACCCCCCCCCCCCCGACAACTTCAGTTGTACTTGACGACAATTTATTTTCCTGCATGTGCCCTTGGGGGATATTACTAAGCCTCCTGACCCCTCCTGGCTCCACCCCCTTGGCCAGTTTAAATGCTCGCTGCTGAAGCATTCAGACTTGTCACTCAGGATCGTGGTCCCCTTCCCGGATGGATGCAAACCGTCGTCCTTATGCAGGCTCGGATCTGTCAAGGTGGTGCCCCAATCCCCCACGAAGCCAAACCCCTCCCTTGCACACCATTCCTTCAACCAGGAGTTGAATTTCTAGATGTGGAGCGTCCTAGCCTCCCCTTGCTGTGGATAGGTAGAACCTCCAAGAAGGAAATGGAGTGTGCTACCTGCTTCAGGCCCCCCCCCCCCAGCTTCCTGAAGTCCTCCTGTTTTCTGACTAACTCCACCCTATCTCCTGCCACGTCATTCGTCCCCAGGTGGACGATGACATCTAGTTCCTCCCTCCTTGCTATTGCCCTTGTGATCCTGTTGATCCACTTCCCATCCCTCCATGCTGTGCTTCCTGGGATGCACTTGACCTCCCTATCCTTCCCACTAGGTTCCCTGAAGTAACTCCCTTGACAATTGAGTCCACCACCAGTAGAAGCTTCCTCCTCCTCTGGGGTTCTGTATCCCCTTCCTTTGGGTTCTGTCGTGGAGGACCCGCTCATCCTCCCTGGTCTCAGCTGCAGGTGGACCTATGGGGCTGTCCCACACCTCCAAAGCAGCGTAGTTTGTTAGCTGGACCGGTTGGGGGATGTGCCTTAGACCACCCTCCCTCACCTTCCCTGAGCCCACTGTGATCCAACCACTCCTCCTTGGCATCCTTTGAGGTTTAGGTTGTGGACCCAGTGGCCTCTGGGTGGGGATAAAGGCCCCCTGTAACCTGGCCAACTTAGCTCAGAGACAGGTGACTTCCTCCCTAAATCAAAGTTAATCAAACTTATTAAATATGATGCCAAAACATTTACATCTATTGTGAAAATCTACTGTAGCTGTTAAAATGATTATTAATGAGTTGTTTATTTATATAACATTATATTTAATAACATTACCCATCATTTTTTATTTTATCATACCAATTCAAATAAAACTAATTTAGACTAGCAGCATTAGTCTGATGTACAACTGTGTAAAATAATATAAAAACATTAATTGATTGGAGACCCCCTGACAAGGGTGCTCTGCAATTTCTCCAGCTTGCTGATGCCTGCCTCACCCTGTCCAACTGTCAACACTGCCAACATAGCAAGATTGGAGACCCCCTGACAAGGGTGCTCTGCAATTTCTCCAGTTTGCTGATGCCCGCCTCACCCTATCCAACTGTCATCACTGCCAGCATAGCAAGATTGGAGACTCCTTGACAAGGGTGCTCTGCTCTGCAATTTCTCCCACCTGCTGATGCCCACCTCATACTGTCCAACTATCACCACTGCCAGTATAGCAAGACTGGCTACCCCCTGACAAGGGTGCTGTGCTCTGCAGTTTCTCCAGCTTGTGGATGCCTGCCTCACCCTGTCCAACTATCACCATTGCCAGCATAGCAAGGTACGGTCTTCCTACAAGCATCTGGGATTTGAGCTTGGCGCCTGCAAGTTTTCTCCAGGATTGGCTGTTTTCTGTTTATGTTTTATCCTCGATTGGCTCCTAATGCTGCGGCTAGACTGCATTCTCCAGCACTATTCTTTTGCTTGAGCCAGCTTCTCTGACAGCCTGCTTCTCCTGGACTGAATTTTACTGCTGTTGTCATTATCAAAAAATGGAACTATCACCTCAAGACACAGAGGGACAGTTTCAGCAATCCAAGGAAATTCTGGGACTCCATAAACTCCCTTCTTCATCCCCACACTAACAGCCCTAGCCTACACCTAAATTCCCCCCGGTCTACTGACCCACCCCTCAGATGTAGCTAAGACGCTTAACTCCCAATTCACCGACCTGTCAGCCCTTCTCAGCAAACTCCCTTCCAGCAACCACCCTCCTCCCTGGCCCTTCATCTCCTCCACCTCCCCTCCCCCACCGACACTGCTACTCTGTCCTCCAACCCTGGCGTAAGCTCTAACCCCATCCCTCTCATGGCCTTCCCCACTCCTCCACCACTCACCCCCCATTCTAGATTAAGGCCATCTCCCACAGGGACACCAGCAAGCTGCTCAGGGGCCTACCACATTGGAGCAACCCAGGCGCTGATGGCTTCGACCCATGCTTTTTAAAACTTGTCTCCTCGGTAATCGCCAAACCACTTACCTTCATATTTAATCTCGCTTTGTCCACCTCCTCCATGCCCCACTCCTGGAAGGTTGCCAAGGTGGTCCCTATTTTCAAAGCCAGCGACCCCCACTCCCCCAACTATCTGCCAATATCTATTCTCCCTCACCTTAGTAAACTTCTTGAAAAGGTCCTCCACTGCCAGCTATCTGAATACCTCACCAAACATAACCTCCTATGTGCCCAACAACACGGCTTCTGAAAGTATCACAGCACCGCTATGGTCTTGGCTCTCTTCACCAACCACATCCTCTCTAACATGGATCGCTGCTCTGCCACCGGTGCTACTTGTTTCCATCTTCGTAAACACCCTCCCCTCTGACTGCCTCAACTGCAATATGCTCCTCGACGCTCAACGCTGATGACCTTGTTATCTTTCATAGTGACAAGTCTCTCCCCCATATATCTACTGCCCTCACTCAGAACTACAGTGCTGCCCACAGCTGGTTCACTAACAACTTACTGCTGGTAAATGCCAAAAAGACTACGGCAATGCTATTTGCATCTAAACCACTGCTTGCTAAATACCTTACGGACAACTCTTCTCTCCAAGTCCCCTCACCCGATGGCCCTGCTCTTGAAAATGTCTCTACCTTTAAATACCCAGGGGTTACGCTTGACCCCTCTCTCTCCTTCTCTGATCATGTTGACCTTGTTGTCCGCAGGATTAGCCAAAAACTAGGAGCCGCCTATTGTATAAAACCCTATCTGTCCAATGAATCTCGCCTGGCCATAGTCGGGCAACCTTCTCCCCATACTAGACTACTGCTCCCCTATATACTCTCATGTCTCCGCCACCCTGCGGGTTAGACTATTGTCTGCCTACAACAGCGCTTCTCACTTTGCGCTGTCTGCACCTTTCTGCATGCATCACTGCGACCTCTACAGCTCCCTTGGCTGGCTCCCCCTACAAGACCGTTTCAAATTCACCCTAGGCTGCTTTGTAGACACCATCATCAGAAATAGTGTTGTCTCACCTCTCTCCAACCTCTGTAAGCCACGTACTTCATATAGGTGCCTTTGATCCTCTATTGTCCCTCCCCTTGAGGTGCCGCGAACCAAGACCAATATGGGTGGAAACGCCTTATCGATAGCAGCGCCCACCTTTTGGAATGGGCTTCCCACCCACCTCCAATCTTCTAACACCCATCTCTGCTTTAGGCTCCACTTCAAATCCTGGCTTCTAACAAACCACAGCTGCAAATGCCCAGCAAGATAGCTGCCCTTACTGCCTGGTGCTCCATCTCCATTCTCACCCTCCCCAGCTGTGCCAACTGGTATTACTCCCTCTATGTCAACCCTCCTATCCCTACATCTCCCACCCCTCCCCCCCTCCCTCCCTACTCCCCCTCTGGAGACCCCTTCCGCATCCAGGGCGACTGTTCCACCTATCTGTTGGTCCATGTTCCATTCAGGAATATTGCTTGTTATTCCTGCCATTTACTGTAAATCTGACTTTATTGTATTTTGCAACCTTGTCTTGTATATCATTTGTATTTTTGTTTTGTTCTATTGTTCCTGTCTTTTTCTCTATGTTCTGTACTTATTGGCCTTCTTCTGTGCCACTGTATGTGGCCTGGGTCATGCCTGAAAAACGGTCCCTGGGATCAGTGCACCAACCCGGTTACCAAAGTCATAAATAAATAAATAAATTAAATTATTAAGGTAAGGTCTGTTTTTTTTGTGAGGTCTGTTTTTTTTGTGTTTTTTTTTTTTTTAATCTCCCCACTTTTCCATTTGCAAGTTACGCATCTCTACCACTTGAGGGCAGTGTTTCTAAGCCAGCACTACTTAAAGGGAAGAATCTATCTTTCTGACACATCACCTGACTTTAAATTAGGTTCTACTTACGGCTTCAGCTCCACCTTATCTAAACCTGTCACTTAACTAGGCATTACAGAATTACCTTTCCCTAACCACTCCAAGTTGTCTGCAAAAAAATAAATAAAAATAAATAAACCTTGCCTGGCCCTCACATACCACAGAATGCTGACTTTACAAATAAGCTGCCTACTTCTCCATACTCTGTTTACTGTCTCACTTCTTCCCACGCCACCTACCCATGTGAACCTCCTAAATAAACCCTCATTAGCCCATCTTGTTTATTCTCTTCCTCTAATTTCAGCCCCTTTGATCCCGATGTTGGGATCCCCCACTCCATTCCTCCAACTTTGGGCTCACCATACATTTCTACCCTGTGCATCCCTCTCTTCTGTCCCTAACTCCTATGCACTCCTGTGCTCCCTATCTATCCGGTTTGCTTCCTCTTACTATCCGCCTACCCCTTATAGCTCGGTCACATCTAAGTCATGGTACAAAAGTTCAAAGCTCCACTTTATAATTGTCTCCCTTCTCCTACTATCTGCCAGGGATATAAACCCTAACCCTGGCCTCCCTCTCTATCAGACATGCAAGCAGCCCCTCTCCCACACACACCCTCCCCTGCTTCCAACATGCCAACTCTCCCTCATGGTCTTAAAATCCTCCATCTTAACATAAGAAGTCTACTACCTAAACTAGTCCTGCTGCAACCCCTAGCACTATTGCTGTCCCCTGACCTTCTCATAATAACCGAAACCTGGTTAAATAATAAAACACCTGATCCCAGTATATACATCCCTGACTACAGTATCACCCGGCAAGACCGCGAAGGTAGGGGTGGCAGTGTAGCTATATACATCTCGTTCTCCATTCATACTACCCCAGTCCTATCTGTATCAATCCCCACAGCTTATGAAGCCCTTGTCCTTAGGCTCTACGTGCCTTACTGTATACCAGTCTTCGTTGCTGGGATTTGCTACCACCCAGGCCTCTCCCCTACTATTGCCTCTAATCTTCTCTCACAAATTTCCACCCTCACATCAAATGGTGACCTCTATATACTAGGCGACTTTAACCAAAACTGGCCTGACCCCTCCCTATCCAAGCTGCGTAACAACATTGCAGCCCTTAAATTAACGTAATTGATCCACGAGCCAGCCTGACTAAACACTAATTCGGGCAACCACTCTGTCATCGATTAGGCCCTAACCTCACATGTCCACAGAGTAATCGAATTAGGTCTCCTCCCGGATGCATTTAGCGACCATCATATGATCTACTTGGTCCACAGACTCCACTGCCCAAAAGCCACGCATAAAACATTGCTTGTCCACTCATATAACTCCCTAGACCTTACCCACCTCCTATATGACCTAGCCCACACTGACTGGTCTCCTATTTCCTCTGCTACCACAGTTAATGAAGCCCTGGACTATTTCCAAGGCCACTTTCTTAACATCTGGAACAAGCACGCACCCTTTAAGCACACTTGAGTACATGGAAACCACCTCCCGTGGATCACACCAGAATTTATAGCATGTATGAGAGCTCGAGACTGGGCTAGGAAGGCTCACAAAGTCTCTAAATCAAATGCTGACCATGACAGATGATAAGCCCTCAGAAATGCCTGCTGCAAGGCTACAAGGCTCGCTGAGTCTGAATGCTTTAGATCCACCTTTGATGCTAACATATGTACCCCGTCAAAAATTTTGGAAAGTTATTAACACCCTCTTCTCTCCCCCCTTTAAATCCCAAACTCCACTGATCTGTGTCAGTAATGCCCTTGCATCTGCCCACCTCTCAGTTGCCAGTGAATTCAACTCTTACTTTACCTCATGTGCTGCTGCTTTACTAGCTTCTCTTCTGCCTACCCAACCAGTCGCATTTGTCCACAATTACTCGCACCCTCCCTAGCAACATCTTCTCCTTCTTCCCAGTCTCACCTCATGGTACTCTAAATGCTTTCCTTGCTCTCAATCCATCTAAGGGTTCCTCACCTGATGATCTTGACCCCAAACTTCTCTTCCTCTCCACTCCTGCCATTTGTTCACCACTTTCTGCCTTACTAAACCTTTCCTTCTCACTGACCTCCATCCCTGACGCATGGAAGCATGCTGTAGTTCTCCCACTACCCAAAGGAGGTGATCCTTCTGTTCCTGGGAACTATCAGCCAATCTGTCTCTTACCTATTCTTGCTAAGCTTCAGGAGCACCTGGTCCTCTCCCAGCTCTCCTCTTACCTCTCTGACTCTGCCTTTTTCCTCTCCCTACCAATCTGGTTTTAGGAAAGATCACTGCACTACCAGTTCCTTACTTAGGCTCACTGATTCCATACTCTCAGGTATGGACAGTGGTCTCATCACATCTGCGATCTTTGTCGACCTTGCAAAGGCTTTTGACACTGTCTCCCACCCTCTCCTCCTAGATAATCTGTTATCTGCTGGCCTGTCTGATTCAGCCATAAACTTGTTTAGTTCCTACCTAACAGACCAGACACAGTCAAAATTGCTGATTCCATCTCCCCCTACAACTTCAGATTAATGCTGGTGTACCCCAAGGCTCCATCCTTGGCCCCCTACTATTCTCCATATTCCTTACTGACCTCCAGTCAGTGTGCACCTCCTCCTCCATCCATATGTATGCTGACGATACTGTCCTTTTCTGCTCTGGCCAATCGCCAACTGATGTCGCTTCCACACTTCAGCATGACTTTGCGAAAGTTCAACAATGGCTTTGCTTCCATCAGCTTTTCCTGAATGCCAAGAAAACAGTCTCCATGACTTTAGGCGCTAGGGGCAGAGACTCTCTAGGCTAACTAAATTGCCCTCATTCTACACCCTTGATGGCTCTACTGTAGAGGATCCCTCCTCCTTTAGGTATCTCGGGATCTGGCTAGACCAGCACCTGAACTTCACTGGACACACAGACGCCATCCTGAAAAAGCTGTGCCCCAAATTAGGTGCCCTTTACAGGGACGGAAGCTGCCTACCTCCACAGGCCAGGCGGGAGATTGTCCAGAAAATGATACCCATCTTTGACTACTGCGATGTAGTCTACAGTGCCACACCGAAGTCATCCTTAACCAGATTGGATACCCTTTTCAATGCTTTCTGTCGTTTCGCTCTGGATGTCTCTTCCTTTCCCCACCACTGTGATTTATATCGCTCTCTAGCTTTTCCTTCCCCGGAAACCACCGTCTAGCCCACTGCATAAAATTTGTCTCTAAATTCCTGTTTGATACACTTCCCCCTTACCATGCCTCCTCACTGTCCTCCCGCCCCACTGCCCCTCTCTCCCTCAGATCCAGTGACTCCCACACTCTAGCTATACCACAACACACCACCGTTATAGGCCAATCATTGTTCTCCTATAGGTTCCCTAAGCTCCGGAACTCAATGCCTCATCAAATCAGGCACTCCTCCTCCTCCTCTCCCCCATGGTTCATCTCGACCTCCCTCCTTAACTTTCTCTCTCCACCCTGCAGCTGCTCCTAATTTCCCCTCTGGCTCCTCACTCCTCCTAATTTCCCCTCTGGCTTTCCCCATCTCTAGCACTTAACATGAGGAGAAACCAATGTACTTTATTGCACTTTCTTGTCCTCATTGTATGTATTAGTCTGCAGTGCTGTTAATTTGCTCCTCTCACATCAAATCCCAATGTTTATCTAGTGCTACTGATGTATTGTTTTTTCACTCTGTTGTTTCTCTGTTTTATATCACCTTTGGAAATATGTTGTTGAATATTGTATATATACTTTTCTATAATACTGCATGGAAATGTGCTTTTGATTACTGTAATTCCATGTTCCCTTTCCCTCAGGATGCTCCGTGAGATGAGCAATTTTATATTGTTTAGTGTACCTTTCCTGGTGAAACTTTTCAATAAATAAATAATTAGTATGTAACTGGTTTGTATTTAATCTGGTTATGTGTTGGTAAACATCACCATTTATGGGCTGGCAGTACAGCCTAGAGGTTAGAGGAATGAGGTGTGAACAAGCTCGATACATCCAGCAGACCAGACCTGAGTTTGATCTCACAACCTCCACTTGCATGCTGTGTGACTGTGAGCAAGTCACTTAACCACCCAGTGCTCCCAGGTCGCCCTTGAAAACAGGCATTTGTGCCTAGTGGGCCTTACCCGGTTACCAAAGACTAAAATAAATAAAATAATAAATTTACAGAACATTAATTCTTGGAAATGAAGCTATCATCATCACACCATATAGTGAAAGATGGCTATTACTGCAGTAGTGATACATGTCAAATAGCACAAAGGTCGCTTTTTGTAATATGCATAAAAGTAGCGCACTGCAAAGGAGCGTGCTACCTGTCTCAATATGTGGCTATGAAAAGTTAGTTCACATTGGCTATTCACTGTGCTGATACTGCCAAATGCTGCTTTCTCAACAAAAAGATGTGTGTACTCACAACAGGATAGCCAAGTTGAGACTGCAGAAATGTCTAGTGGCATCTAGGATCCTATGATGTTAACACTACATATGACCTATCTAGCAGCAAGTTGCAACATGCGTCCTCCTACAGCTGATTCCTTCTCAGGATGGTCAAATGATTAGCACGACAAGAGTCTGTTATACTGAGTATCAAAATGTCTGTTTCCTCATCTGTCAAGCTAAAACATATATTGAGAACTGCATTCATCAGGCCATCAGTGTACCCTTTGAGACACAGATATGTTAAAGACATCATAAATACGCAGTCACAATTATTTAGAATTAACAGTCATGCCATGGGAATGTTATCTTTTATATGTTTGTACACATTAATTCTAAGTAGCATTTACTTATGGATCATGTGAATCAATTAAATTCGGGACCATCCAAACCAGTAATAGTGCACCAGTATCTCACCACAATGGAACATGATGGCTAGTGATTCAAGCATCAGGGGATGCTTATCTTCTGGGGCTGCCCCATGCTAACAAACTATTGGACCCAAATTATGAATAACATGAGCAAAATTCTAGATACCCCTATCCCTAACACATGCCAAAACTTAATAATTGGTGAATTTCTGACATGGATCTGCCAGTAGAAGGGGCAAATACCTATACAATTAGTTTCAGAGCAGTAGCCACAAAGAATATAATGCAGCAATGGCTGACAAGGGTAGTTCCAGAAGAATCTCATTGTCTTGTCACCTGCTCCCAAATTAAGGAAATGGAAAAGATTATGGCTCAGCTCTGCTTTACTAAAAAGATAAATTTAGAGCAAAGGGGCTCCCATTTATGGAATTTATTTGTGAGATGGAGGGTTTCACCATTCTTGAAGGGCTAGCTCAAGATATAGACATTTTGCCATACATAATGATGGAAGAAGCATGTATTTTTAAAATGTAATTTTATTGAAATTTTCATGAAACACTACAAACGTAATGAACTTGATACAAAATTACAACAGAGTGCACACGAAAGTTCACTATATGCAGATTTCCCCATGCATACTTATTGAGAACGTATCTATATCATGCTGCATTTGATGCTAGTTTTAAAATATTTTGAAATAAATTAAAAAGACAGACTATACTAAGAAACATTACAATCAGTATACAAAACCAAAAAAAAAAAAAAAAAGAGAGAGAAAGTGCAGGAGCTTTGTTTAATGCCTTAGATCATGAGGCTTGTTGTGGGGGTGATTGGGCTTGTCTGGCTTCTACTTGCAACACTCAGCTTTGTTCTCCTTCCAACATTATGCATGGCAAAATGTCTATTTCTTTTTTGCAGGAATGGATGGTGGGTGGTGCTATTAGACACCAGAGACATAAAGGGCTGTATTGGGGATGGTGATCAGACAATGGGGAGGGCAGAGGGACCACTGGACTACCAATGAAAAAAATAAAATATGGAGAGACAATTGGAGAATGGGGGGGACCACTGGACTACCAGAGGTTTGTTACTTAATATTACCAGGGACAGTGATCAGAGAACGGGGAGGGGGGAGGGACCACTAGACTACCAGGGCTTTGTTTTTTTATTACCGGGGATGGTGATTGGAGGAGGAGGGGAGGGAGGGACCACTAGACTACCAGGGCTAATCTTAACATCAGAGACAGCGATCAGAACGGGAAGTGGGGCGGGACCACTGTGCTACCAATGTTAAATACGGGACTACCACAAATCGGAATGGGAATTTTACTGTTCGAACAGTAAAGTTTGAACTATTAATGAGTGCAAATGGTTATTTACCATTCGAACAGTAAAGTTCAAACAGTAAATAAACCGAACGATAACTACTTAGCGAGTTATGGGGGACATGATTTTCAGTGGGGAAAACACATATTTGCCATGGACATATACTAATTTTAATACAAACATGGAACTAATCATATCACTGAGACCTAAATACAGGTGTGCTGTCCTTAGCATGCAGTAGTTGTGTAAAACACTATTTTGTAAATTGTTAGAAAAACAAGATGGCTGACAGCATGAACAGTATATCTTTTTCGGGAGTATCTCAGTCATAGGTTCTCACTGTAGGAACTTCACCATCAGTGAATCAGGATCCACTTGGAAGATTTTAAGCAGTACTACTGGGGTCGCCCATACTGACGTCATCTTCGGAAGTCACCAACCCTATAAATGCGTGGGCAGCCCCACTCCATCCTCAAGTCTTTCTCACCATTGACTTGCTTGCACAGGTCTCCGTGGAAGCTCCATTGCAGCTTCGTGCCTTTTTCAGCCTTCGGCTTTTTCTTTTCATTACCTTAGAATCTCTTTTTATAAAGAGATTCCTTTATTTTATGTTGAGAGTTAATCCTTTGACTTCTCTCTGCCATCACTGCCACTGCAGAAAGAAGATTGCCTACACAGATGAACACTCTCTCTGTGTCTGCTGTCTTGGGCCTGACCACAAAGTCTCTGACTGTGAGCTCTGCCAGAAGTTTAATCAAACAACCCTCAGGTGACACAAAAAGGCTCTCAAAAATTTTCTAATGGAGCAACAGGTAGCCAGTTCTGGGCAGGGGTCCTCCGGTGTCCCAGCCTCTCAGTCGCCGGCAGGGTTGTTCAGCTCCCAGGCCTCTAAGACCCGAGATAAGTCCTCAGGGGAAAAGTCACAAAAAGGACCAAGATCGGGACCGCTCCCCCCGGCAGTGGTCTCATTCCCCGATGGCTTCCTTTCCTTCATTTGAGGATTCTTCTTTGGCTGCAGCTCCACCGACACATAGATCCGCTGTCCAGGTCTCTGTGCCCACCAGACCATACTGATACTGCCTCCACCCGATACCCAGGGCAGCTGGCCGTTGACCTCCAGATTGTCGGCCCCCTCCTTTGTCGATGACAGGGCTCATCATTGACATCTCTCCCAACGACGCCTGATCCCAGTCCAGGCCCTTGGGTTGCAGCTTCTTTGGCTCCTCAGGGCCCCTCCAACGGGTCGTCTGTAACTGCGCTGCCCCCCCATCAATGCAGTCTTCGACAGTCGTCAATCTTAATGAGATCTTCACTAAGTTCACTTCGGTGATTGTTCACCAGCTTGGCACCTTTAGGTCTTCATCGCCAGTGCCATCGGTTGCACAATCAAATTTTCCTTGTGGCACCTAGGAATTGGCCACTCCAATGGTCCCACAATTTCTCCTGCTATCTCCCTTCCTTCACTTGCTGTTTCTAGTTCTTTCTCCCCTTGCTTCTCTGTGGTTAAAAATATGTATATATATAACTGTGAAACTGAGATCTCTTGGTTTGCAAATGTGTATAATTACACTGCTGAAATGAATGGCAATCTGTAATGCAAGTGGTTAACCTTGCGCTATATTTTGACCTCCACAAGCTTGTTTGCAGAATTAACTGGAAACTAGCTCCAGGGCAGGATGTCTTCATTAGTTGCACACGTTAAGAAGACTAATGCAGTCTTCAGGCTGCTCACAGGAAAGTCTATGAAAAACATTTTTTGTGAAAACAGGAGATGAACTTACAAGAACAGGATGCAGAGGTTAAACTGGCAGGCAAAGACATCTATAAAGAGAGCAATGTCTTTTTTATTTGGAGTGAGAGAGCGCTGAAGATTTTAAAGAGACTCTTAGATGAAGGACTTCTGTCCATTTGAACTGCCTGTATAAAGAGCCATCCTGTACAATTTGTATTTGTTTTTATTTTATTGTTGTTAGTAATAAACTGCTACTTGCAAATTTTATAACTTTTCCTGGTTTGCATATGCTTCCTGACTCATGCCTCTACAACAAATACAACTAAAATGCAAGCTATGTTTTTTGGAAATACCTTAGTTTGAGGTTCTGTCTGTTCTCCCTATCTATCGTTTATCAGGGTGGAGCCCTAGTTCCCACTGTCATCTCCTATGGTGTCACCCTAGATTCCTCAGTTGAATTCTTGCCTCATGTGATGGGTGTATGTAAAGCTGTTAATTCCATGATGGGTGTCTAATACAAAGTCAGTTATAATCTTACTCCTCATGCTCGACTGCCTGTTACCCATGAGATACGGCTCCCCAAGCTCCTCAGAGGTGCTCCTGTTTGCTCAGCTGGTTCCAAATCTGGATATCACTTATAAAAACATCTGCCAGTTTGCATTGGCATCCCACCGACTCATCCATTGTTGCTCCCTGTATGCCAGGCTTGGTTGGCTTCCCCCATCTTCATCACATGATCATACATTTGGAGGTGTAATCTTTGTCACTCTGTCCAACCTCCTACCTTTATCCCTGACTTCACTCCTTAAACCTGCTCGTAGTACGTACCCACCGAGGTCTGGTGAGCATGCCCCATTGTCTGAGCCTAGACTGCGTACGAAGACTGGCGAATCTTCTTTTGCTTATGCTGAGGTTATGGAGTGCAATCCCCCTAAACTTTGCTTATGCCCCTCTGTTGCCTCATTCCATAGTAGGTATCGTGAGTATCTTCTTAAGATGGCAAACTGTTCTTGCCCGTAGGTTTCACAGCTGTTTTGCAGATAATTGTTGAGTTGTACATTGTATTAATGTAATCATATGACCCTTGCACTATTTTCATATTTCATGCATTGTGTTACACCTTTCCTGTTGTCTTCTGCTGTTATCTGTTTATTGTACTGATCTCTTTTGTGCTCATTGTATATTGTACTGCCTTATTATTTAATCTGTTCGTAATCTTCCAGGTTGCGCCCGAAAATAGGCATTTGATTGTCCAGTGCATTTACATGGTTAAAAACTAAATCAATCAATGCTTCACCTAGCATTGAGTGCAGGAGAGGGTACAGCTAAACACCAGTCAGTGCTTATCATAGGACAATATGAGGGAGAGGAGTGCCACTGGACACCAGGGAGTCCTTGGCAGGAGGACAGGCTGAGGGAGGGTCTGCCACTGAGCACCAGAAGGGAGTCAAGCCTGGGTCTTCAGCTTAACAGCAAAGCGCTCTACCTCACCTCAGCTGATGGCAGGGATGGTAACCAGTTTCACAGCCTGGCGCCACACTATCCCACCCCCATGCATAAAGGAAGTAAGTGGTGTTTGGAGGGGGGTCAAATGTGGGTTCCAAGTTATGCCATGACTGCCTGGGTTTGGTAGGGATGAACTCTAGTACAGATCACAGTACCCTTTTAGGTCCATAATATATACCAGAATTCCGTGTTTCAAAAAGGTACAGTAAGGCGTTGGCCTGTTGGTGCAGTGCAGTGATGTTCAGGAACAATCCCCAAACATCCCGGGCCTGACGGGGGGGGGGAGGGGAGAGGAGCTTGAGCATCCCAGAAGATGCTGTCCTCCAGATGCTCTCCTTCACCAAGAAAGGCGGGCTGCAGGCTGTGCTGCAGTACTGCTACCTGGGTGACTACAGGTGGCCATGCTCTTGGAGCAGCTAGTGGGAGGGAGAACGCCAGTTGGCACCCTGAGCAGACACACATCGGCATCAGCATGTGCCCTTGTTGCTAATGTCCTGTGGGGTGGGGCATGTGGAAAACCCTGCAGCACAGCAGGATGACGTTGATGCTTTTAGGCCCCGTCGCTCCAGCTGGCCACCTCCTGCAGGGTGTAGCTGCCCACAACAAAATCTACCATAGAGCTGGACCCCATGGAAAGAGGTTAAGTACAAAGGAAGGGGCTGGGATTGTGTGGTGGATGGAGGTAGCAGCAGTGAATGGGAAGTAAAAAAATAGAAAAAGGATACTGTAAGATTTGTAACCCAGTAGATCACACAGAGACAGTACTGTTACAAAGACAATTTTACTAAATCATGTGTAATTACCTCGCAACTACTTGAGATTGATACAACAGGCAGTTGCTACTTCATTGTGACATACTAATAATGAAAATTGCACATTACTGCCGGCCCAGTGGGGCTGAGGGTTGAGGCGCTGGATGCCACAACTCGCGCCATGCAGGTGACCCGGGGTCGGGAGCGACCTTGGGTTGCCGGGGATTAGCAGGGGAGGGAGGGAGAGAGGGGGTCAAGCATCCGACAGACTGCTCTCCTCTCCCAGGGAGGGGAGGGTTGTTGCCCCACTCCTTGGCTGCCCCCTAGTGGAGGTCAGAGGACAGCATTGGAGACAGGGAGACACAGAAGCGCAGATGCGTGGCATGCGCGTGCCACCACACCTACACATTCATGCTGTAAATTGGAGGGAGAAAACATGAAAATGGAAGTGGCAGGCTACAAGATGGCCTAGCTGCATCCCTGTTTCCAGGATTCACCCGGCTACTAGATTGTGCTCTGGGGAGGAGGGGAACTCCTCCCTCTTGCCCTGCTACAGAGAGGAATCCATGGAAGAATTTCCAGAGTGAGCTGGCTTGAGGGTGACTGGGCTCTGAAAGACGAGCCTTCTGAGAGGGGTCTGGAGCCACCTGCCAGTTCCAAGAGATGGAAAAACAGTTGATAAAAAAAAGAAAACTGCACATTACAGTACCATCAGCAATGGAAGCATCCATCGTTCCTTATAATTCACAGTGGCAGTTCACAGTGACAGCTGCAAAGCTCTTGGGATCCATTCAATGAATTTTGGGATGCAAGCAATAAAAACAATCCCAGAATTCAATAGAAACTCATCTCAGGGACAATAGGTTTAGCAACAGTAATGTGGAAATAGAAAGTGTTAAAGGATAGTTATGCTTGCTAACCCAGTTTACCTGAACTGGTTTTGGGGTTTTGAAAACTTTTTGCTCTACAGTATAGTGTGGACAGGACTGAAGAACTGAGGCATCTAAAGAAAATAGGAAGACAAAGTGAGAAGGGTTGCTTTGGCACTTCTCAGAACCTATTGGTATGTTAAATAAATACTGCTAGTGCATGGACTGATGATTACTATGGAATTTACATTTCTGTGAGACATTTCCTATCTAGTTTACTCACGCTGACAGATAAATGTGCGTACCCATGATGCTTTGCATTGGGTTTAACATGCATGCATGCATGCATGTGACTTGGATAGATTTGCAAATACAAAACAAATTGGAAATTGTATGTCTTCTTGTACTGCTTATGCAGCCTACATACTGCTCTACTTCCAAACTGCCTCACTTATATGCTATTCTAGGTCAGCATTAGTGGTTTTGAAGGTGTTCCACTGTCTGTCCAGCTGGCAATAATTGTCCATGAACTCAGTGAAGATCCATTTATGATGTCTTTCCTTGTCTTAAAATAAAATTAAAACTGCCTCCATTTCCACTCACCGGTCCTGGTTCCTACTGGTGAGGCAAAGGCAGACATGGGCTTTATGCTCTTTGTTTAAAGAAAATAAAATGTTCCCGCTGTTTCCACTCACCAGCCCTAGCTCCTGCTGACGAGGGAAGGACTGCCTCATGATCTTTTTCTTCATTAAGTTTGTCCCACCTTCTGTCCTGTGTGCCCCCTTGCTGGCGGCTCTCCCCAGTAAAGTCACCCACAATCTCTAGAACTTACTTCATTGTGCTGCCATAACTTGCCCCCTCATGGTGGGGTTGGGGAGGGGGACTTGCTCTTGCCCCCCCCCCACTGAGGGAGGATCTGATGTGTGAGTGCCTAGTCAGTGGTGCCAGGTTGTTTCTCCCCATGAGGACATCGGTGTGCAGTGACACAGTGCATCTTGCCGACATCCCTGCCCTTCTTGGGCCTCCCAACTGCCATGACACCCAGCCTCCATCTCTGTGAAGATTAACTTCTCAGAGGATATCTTCCTCCAAGGGGGGAGGGAGGGAGGGTAACTGCTTCCCCTACAACACTGCCACCTGGGTGGTTGTGCAGTGGAGATACAGAAAGGAAGGGGGGACATGGCCCAGGCTCCACCCAAGCATACCTTGCATGCGTGAGCATGAAGCCCCTAGCAAAATGATGTCCATGGGGCTCAACACACCCAGAATGAGGAACAAAACACCCTGGCTGGTGCAGGATGAACCCAGACATGCTTGGGCCCTGATCCCTGCCACTATCCACTATCTTCACACCCAGGGAACTACTGCCTCAGCACTCAGGAGGAGGTGGGAGGTAGGAGTCTGACTTCATCGGGACCAACCACGGGATGTAAGCCCTTGGTATGAAAACAACAGAGAGGTAGCGTCAGGGAAGTGGGGGTGGGATGGGCAGGGTCCAAGCCAGGGGCCATGCCACCAATGGCATAAAGTGTAAATTGTACAATGTACATGAATAGGAGAGGGAATTATATGGGAGGCAGTGTGATATAGTTGTTAAAGATAGGCTTTGAAAGGAGGCCTTAGTTTGAATCCCACCAGAGGTGTTGATCCATGGTGTGATCTTGAGCAAGTCACTTGATCTCTACATGATTCAGTGGCCCTCTTCCCCACTGTAAAATTCTATTGAAGAAGGAAAATGAAATGTTGCATCATTTCAGCTGGACTAGGATATAGTATCATAGTATTTACGGACAAAATATAGGCCAAGGCCCTTCAAGTTTCTCTGCCACCAGCTCAATGGATGAGGTTATTGTTGTTCCCCATGTGTGTGTGTGTGTGTGTGTGTGTGTGTGTGTGTGTGTGTATGTATATATATATATATATATATATATATAAAACTTATTTTTAAAGCTGTGTAGGGAGTTACTATCTACCACCTAACTCAGTAATCCATGTCAAGCTTCAGCCACCCTTTGGTTGAACCAGTGCCCTCTTTGTCTTGTCCTATATAACTCCCCCTTCAGCTGGTATTTGTGTCCTCTTAAGATTGTATCATATTCCTTCTTTTGAATGTATAAAGGGAAAGGGAGGTCATAATTCCGCTATACAAGACACTAGTGAGGCCCCACCTGGAGTACAGTGTACAGTTCTGGAGACCATACCTACGTAAGTACATAGACAGGGTAGAGAAGGTTCAGAGGAGGGCAACAAAGATGGTGCATGGGTTGCATCACAAATCCTATGAAGACAGGTTGAAGGAACTGAACATGTACTTCCTGGAGGAGAGGAGGGAGAGAGGGGATATGATAGAGACATACAAGTATCTTACAGGGAGGAACAGGGTGCAGGAAAACACTATTTTTAAGCGGAAAAGATGTTTCAGGACTAGAGGGCATGGGATGAAGTTGGAGGAGGACGATTCAGAGGAAACATGAGAAAGAATTTCTTCACAGAGCGGGTGGTGGACAAGTGGAACACCCTGCCAGAGGAAGTGGTGGGGGCTGAAACAATCACGGGATTTAAGAATGCATGGGATAGACATAAAGGAATTCTAGAGGTCAGGGGTAAGGGGAAATAGACTTCTAGGAAAACAAACTGAACTTACAAGCTCAAATGGGCAGACTAGGTGGGCCATAGGCCCTTATCTGCCGACACTGTCTATGTATCTATGTATAAACAGTCAGATGAGTTTCTGTTCCTAACTGCTTTATATACAAGTGTGACCCCACTCTCATTTAAGAGGGGCTGATGCTCCCTTTGGGGACCCCTTTCTTTTTTCTTTTGCCCCCAGAAGTTAGGGGTTTTAGTGCTCTGGGGGCACAATTTCCGCTAGCCTCCACTTGGTGGCAACAGAGAAGAGGATTTCAGGGTATAAACAGGCAGTTTCAGGGAGAATAGGGGAGTTGTGCCACCTAGGAGAGGAAGGACATCGGGCACTGCAAGGGCAGTGCAGGGTGGGGAACCCCCCCCGCTATAGGCAGGTTGGCAGCTTCAGCAGCAAGGTGCTGGGTTCCTGAGTGGGCATCCATGGGAGGACATCAAGAATAGGCAGCTGCGGTCATTTGTTTGGGGTCTTAGGCCCTGTGTGGGTTAGTGGGAGAGAACCACCAGGTGTAAGGAGGTGCAGGTAAGGTAGGAACCCCAGGGTCCCGGTTTAGGCCCTGTGAGTGAGGGTGGTATTCCTGGGTCATTGGGACTGCAGCAGGCTATGGCAGGGCCTTTGTAGCCCAGTGTGGCAGGGCCACCTACGGGTACTGGTGAGGGGGACGGGAGCAGCCTTTACCAAAATGGGGGTCCTGCTCTTAGTGACAGGCCCTGGGTTTGGGCTAAGGTATTCCGGGTGGGTCCTTGGGTGGACAGGTTACTGAAGCCCTTTAGGCCAGTTCCCATCTGGGTTGCAGAGCTCGGGCAGCAGTAAGCAGGCAGAGGGTACGGCTCCAATTAGCTGCTGGCTTTGGAACGCTGCGCCAGGAAGAAGCGGGATGCCTTAGGGAGGCCTAGCACTTTTGGTACCCAGTAGGCCAGGGTAACAGCCTGGGGAAAAAGCAGATTTATTTTATTTTATTTAGAAACATATTGGAATTACAATCCTTTGAGTCAGAGACTCCTTTACAAAGGCTCCACGTCAGGTAACGTACAGTGATAGTAATACAGTGGGATTATACAACACAGAGGTACATTTAAACATTAGTTTTACAGACAGGAATCAAAAGCATAGGGTGGAAACTAAGCAGTAGGAGTGCAACGTTCTATGGATAGGCGGGATGATGATCCCTTGTCAGGAAGCCATGGGTTGAGGTCAAAGCATTAGCAGGATAGGAATCCATTGTCAGTGGGTTTGCAGGTCAAGGGGGGAGAAGGGTAGGGACATTCATATTCCAGGAGCTGCCTTAAGAGGAAGGGGGGGATGAAGGGTGGTCTAGTAGCAGTCACAAGTACCAAAGGAGCGGAGGTGTTCCCTGAGAAGGGTTTTGAAAGGGCCTAACTTGTTTTCAGAAGTGAAGGCACTTGGCAGTGCATTCATCCAGAGGGGAACACTGTAGCAGAAGGATCTCTGACCCAAGGTAGTTCTGCAGCGGGGAATCAGGAGGGAGGATTTGGTGGAGCTGCAGGTGGTTTTCACTGACGGTGCAGGTTGCAGCAGGTTGGTAAGGCCGGGGGGGGCTAAACCATTGGTGATCTTTTTGGCGAGAAGGCATGGCTGGTGCCTGAGTCACCCATCAAAATCAAGCCAGTTAGTGAGACTATACAAAGAGCAGGTGTTCGTCCTCCTATCACTACCTGTGACAGGGTGGCAGGCTTTACTTAGGGATATTGTGATTCTGCAAAGAGCAGTGCTGTCAGCCATCCCATAGACCAAGATCCCATAGTCAATCAGAGACAGGCTGGATTTTGACAGATCCACACAGACAAAACCAGCCAGACACCCTCCATCAAGGGCAGTGTGGATATCGTTGGAGAATTTCAGGAGAGCAGTGGTGGTGCTGTGCCCTTTATGAAATCCATGTTGTTCCCGACAGAGTAGGTCATATTTCATGAGGTGGTCAGTGAGTTGGCCTGAAATTATTTTTTCCAGAGCCTTTGGGGGTGGAGATGGAGTGGTAATTCCCTGGTAAGGTATAGTCGCTGCTTTTGTGGATGGGGTAATGAACGCAACTTTCCATTCTGAAGGGAACTGACCAAGGCAGAGGGAGTGATTAAGGATGTTAGGGAGAGGACTTCATCCAGGGCCATGTGGAGGAGTCTAAGGTCCAGAGTATCACTACTGTGCCGAGACTTACCAAGGGCTTTTAAGAGGTAGGGTTTCGCCTCACATGGGGTGAGGGTTTTGAAACAAAAAGGGGGGAGTGGGCAGGGGGTGGGGATCAAAGACATTAAAGGGGGCAGGGGGTGGGGATCAAAGAAATTAGAGGGGAGTGCACTACTGAGGTCGGAAAAGGAGGAGTTGAAGGTGTCTGCGATGAGTTGGGGGTCAGTGGAAATACTACCGTTGACATTGAGCTGGGGGGGTAGATACCGATTTCCCATTGAGCTCCTTTAAGTTATCCCAAAATTTATGGTCTGAGCCCCAGGGGGAAGTGAGGGATGCCCTGTAATGGTCAGCATTGGCCTTGCGTATGTCCCAAGTGCACTTATTCCTCGTGGCCAAATCACACTGTCTGTCTGCCAGTTTGCCAGATTTAAGGGCCAGGTGCCAGAGGGCGTCTCTGTGGCGCATTTGGTCTAGGAGCGCCTGTGAGATCAAGGGAGTATTTGGGCCTTTTACAACATGTTTAGTGAAGAGGGCAAATATATCACAGGCGGAGATGAATGCACAAATAAACTAATCAAGAGCTGCATCTATGTCAGGGGCATGGTCATGGGGAAACTAGTCCAAGTGAGCGAGGTGGTTTTTGAGTTGCCCCAGCTTACCAGGTTTGAGCCGGCACTGGTAGACAATTTTTGGAGCAGTTTTTTTTTTTTTATCTTAGAGGACCAGGTCCATAGCACTGGTGAGTGGTCACTCAGGGCATCAAGGAGCACTGAGGCACCAGTGATTTTATTAGGGTGATTAGTTGGCATGATATCAATTAGGGTGGAGGATCCATGTTTGGGGTTTGAGTAGGGGAGGCAACAACTTGAGAGAGATCTATAGCGGCTATAGCATCCTTGTAAGGGGCAGCAGAGCTAGATAGCCAGTTAATACTGTAGTCCCCTAGGGCAATGATCTCCAAGTTAGGGGCAGGAGGGAGAGGAAGTTCAGAACAGATTGAAAACCAGATTTTTGGGTCCAAGGGGGAATGTAGATGGAGGTAATAAGGGGGGGGGGCCCTTGCCATGCCAGTAGAGACTTTCAGAGTGAGTGCTTGGGCACCATGCTCCAATTGGGTGGGTGGGAGTGCGTGACTCTGTAAGGAGTCATGGGTATAAATAGCACAGCCACCCCCGCGTTTCCTGACTCTGTCCTCACGGAAGATGGAGTACCTGAAAATTGATACTGCCGAGTCAGGGGCATCCTTTGAGAGCCAGGTTTCTACTATGGATAGGATATCAGGCTGGTGCTGGGCTATCCATCCTTGAAGAATATCACATTTTTTCTGAAGGCTACAGATATTGATGGATGCAATACGTAGCCCATTAGCAGCAAAACAGTGTGTGTTGGGAGCAGAGGAGGGGCCCAGGGTTGGGGTGTACATTCCCTGACATGAGTAGCAGTAGTAGGGAGGTCCTAAGAAGTGCATACCTGATTTGTTTGTAAAGGTCGGCACCCAGGCAAGGGCTATGAGCGGGCTTGGTGCAGGAGGCCGGGATGGGGAGGGCATGTAGATGAGATAGGGCAAGAAAAAGGGGGGAAGGGGGCAGGGCTGGAGAGGACATAGCTAGAAGGGGGAGGGACAACCGTGAATGCAGTGTGGGTGAAAAGGGGAGCAGCTAGGATGGGAGTGAGAGGTGTGCACATAAGGGCTGTGGGGTTCAAAATAGAGGTCATTAAAGTAAGGAGAGGTATGCAGAACGGGGTGAGGAGGAGTGGGGAGGGGTCTAAGCTGGGAATGTCCATAGTCAATAAATGCATTGGGGGACCAGTGGACAACAAGCCACACAAAGGAGGTACAGGCTAAGGTGGGTATAAGGGTAAGTAAAACCAGGAGACACCTAATAACAGGGCAGTCCACCATGCTCAGTGGTAGCATCACAGACTATGGTGCTGAAGGTGCCGGGTTGAAGCCTTGGGGAGGGAGACTTGGAACTCTCTTAGCGAGGTGAGCGAAGAAGCTTGAGCGTGGGGGGGAGAGGAGGCGAGGAGCAGGACTAGAGTGGTCATGAGGGGGAGGATAAGTGGTGCAGGAGGAAGTGCAACACTGACTCCTAGTGGTCGGAAATGATAACCGACTAAGGGGAAATCAGGCACTTAGATATAAAGGGGTGGGTCATGTGACCTGATGAGATCAATAAATTAAGGGACACCCTCAGGTGGGGCAGTCGACGCAAAGTGTCGGTGGGCTAACATCCCACAGGTAGAGTGCAGCAGGAGGGAGACAAATTACCTTTAGGGGCTCCGCTGTCCGCTCAATCCCAGTCGAGTGTGTTGGCATCCTGAGTGTGGTGGGAATGAGGTTCCAGGGCCACCTAAGTAGTGGAAACAGACAATAGAGACATTAGTATGCAGTGGAGGGGGGGGGTCTCTACACATCTCAGAGGGGAAGCAGTACTGTGCATGCGCGGACAGTCTGCTGCGGTGGGGATGGAACTCCAGAGTCTCAAAATGGAGTCCTGGCTGGAGACACCAGAGAACACTACCATGAGGTGCAACTAGCTGTCCCAAGGCAGGTACAAGCATTACAGGTACAGACCACAAACTTCTAGCCACATATTACCTGTGCAACCCCATAGTTCTAGCAAGCATACACAGTTCTGGCAAGGAGGTAATGCTAACAAAATCTCTAAACACAGTGGATAGTTAACCAGAGAACAATAGTAAAACCATAGAAAATTGTACTAACTGTACTGTTCAAGTTAGCAATGTAATAAGCGAGCATCAGGAACTGACTATTCTGAGGACCAGAAATAGTAAATAAGCGGAGAACTGAGAGCTCTTAAAGGTCCTGTGATCACTGCGGGTAGTCCCCGGTCAGGCAGTAAAATTTATAGTAGAAAATTCAATCAGTCATTGTCGGAGGCCAAAAACAGCCCTAACACCCCACAGGTACAGTGCAGCAGAAGGGAGATGAAATACCTTTAGGGGCTCCGCTGTCCACTTGATCCCAGCCGAGTGTGCTGTCTTCCTGAGTGTGGTGGGAATGGGGTTCCAGGGCAGTCTTTAGGGGCTCTGCTGTCTGCTCGATCCCAGCCGAGTCTGCCGGCATCCTGAGTGTGGTGGGAATGGGGTTCCAGGGCAACCTTTAGGGGCTCTGCTGACCACTTGATCCCAGCCAAGTGTGCTGGTGTCCTGAGTGTGGGTGCGAATGGGGTTCCAGGGCAGCATTTAGGGGCTTTGCTGTCTGCTCACTCTCAGCCGAGTGTGCTGGCATCCTGAGTGTGAGATAACCTCCAGGATTTGGGGTAACGGTGGTGGCTGATTGTCCTGGTACAGTACCATTCCATGTCCCTTGGGGCTGGTAGTAGAGCCGGGGAACAGGTTTAGGGAGAAGCTGTACACTCCCACATAATGGGATCCCCATTCCAGTAGTGAAGCAGTCAGAAGGTACTTACCAGTGCCAGTTTGGAAACAGTGTTGGAGCTTCACAGTCCAGGTTAAAAAATTGTCATTATTATTCCTGGGAAAATCTTTGCTGCTAAAGATTCTGCTCTTTATAGGTCTTGCGCTACGTAATGTTACTGCCATTTCACTTGCATAAAAGTTTAGCCCCACAGAGCTGAAGTTTCTTTGCTAAAGATTAAGGGACCCTGTAGCCTCTTGAATCGTTTGGGCTCAGGAGAAATAAAGTGATTGTTTTAGAAAAAGAAATCAGGAGTCCCGACTCCGTTTGTAAGTAAGGATGCTAATGATATATAAATCCTTAGGTCTTAAAGTACTTATGAGTTAATTTCAAGGGGGACTTTAGTTTGGAATTCCTGCACCTTCGTGTATCCATGGTTTCTCCCTCGGGATTTTGGGGGTGTTTCCAATTTCTGCAGCTGTGAGGAGCTGGGGTCCAGCCACTCTTGAAGACATCTCCAGTTAGGCTGAAAATTTATTCCATGCTTGGAGCCGAGGAGAGTCTCTGGTGAGATTTTCTGTGCTGTGAACCCCCCCTCCCACGGAACATCGCAAACCTCTAGACATGGGGTGGAGGGGTTGGGGAGAGACTACACAAGGATCATGTCCCCTCTTATTCTTCTTTTCAATGAAAATAACTTCAGTTCTTTCAGTCTGGTCACATAATCCATCCTTCTGACGTAAATCATCCTGGTTGCTCTCTGCTGGACAGCCTCCGATCTAACCACAATTATCTTTCTATATGGACACCAGAACTGCACACTGTACCCCAAGTGGGGCCTTACCAAAGATATAAACAGTGGTACCATCACTTTCCTATCCCTGCCCACAAAGTTCCTTCTTACACAGGATAGTAGTCTGTTTCCCTTTTTAATAATGTTATCACACTGAGCATCACTCTTTGTTAGAAACTGGTACCCCCAGATCCCTTTTGTGTTTACTTTCTCTCTGAATTTTTCCATTTAACTCACACTTAGCTAGTTTGTTTCTTTTTCCAACATGCATAACTATGCATTTGTGTGGGTTAAATTGCATCTTTCCCTGATGTACCCAGTTACTTAAAGAGTCTAAATCTCTTTGTAGTTTCCCTATTCCTTCCCAAGTGTCCACCTCTCACATTATTTTGATATCACTGGTGAATTTGGCCATCCATCCACCCTCAGTACACTGCATATTCCCCGCATAAACAGTAACAGTGTAGGACCTGACACTGACCCCTGAGGTACCCTGCTGGACACCTCTCCCCAGTCCGAAATGTATCCATTTATCCTAACCTTCTCTATCTCCTTGATTGTAGCCATTTGGCTATCTTACTGTAATCACTGCGCCCCCCCCCGCTACTTTACAAAGTTAGCAACCCTGGCACCCATACTGGGTACACACTCAAAATTTAGAAATGGTGCCACCCCTCGCTTTGGGAATGTATACCAGGCTCATTCTTCTAGAGATCAAGGGGTGGGGATGTACAAAAGCACAACTATTTGGCACTTAGAAATCAGGTCCTGAGGAGAGATTTTTTTGCTAGACATATGCTAGACCTATCTTCTGGAGGGGTACCCAGTAAATTCACACAGGAAGCAATAACATAACTGTCCAGACCATAGATGGGGTTCTAGAGTGGGTCTTTATTCAAAAAATGTTCTTCAAAGCAAGGGTGGACCCCCCCCCCCCCAGGGTTTATACATCTTGGCACTAGAAACTTGCAGAACAACAAAATCAGACTGTATCTGACAGAAACTTTTTGTATTCCCACCATAGGACAGAGAACGCTTGCACTTGGTATTCCCACATGTCGTAGGACATAGAATAACTTGGACTTGTATTCCCACATGTCGTAGGACATAGAACATTGCTTCCAGTGGCATATTGGCCGAAACTGAAAACACATTTGGCTAGCACTAGCACCCTTCTTCCATAATCGGAGAAGAAACTGTAACCCACTCCAGGGGTTAAACATTCTTTTCAGACATTTGGCCATTTGTTTAAAGTAACCAGGTGCCCTTACTGAACCCTGTTAGTCCTGAACTGGTTACTCTAGATGGGGTTCTACGCAGCCTTTGCTCCCAAATCCATACTCAGCCATTCTTTCAGAGTTACACCTTAAACATTTGAAAACCTTTTGAATCGCTTTTGAATGAAACTTGGCATTCAGAATTCAAATTCACCACCTCAGTAGTGTAAAAGTAAAAAGTCCCGAACAGTGTGATATAGTCATACCTCTGGAAATCACACACCTCAGCCAACTTTACTTCAAAGACAGTCTTGCATGTCTATACTTACAGGAAAAGAAGTTGTGCCTTCCCTGTGGGCGTGGAACACAACAGAACAGGTACTTTTTTATCTGTAGCAAAAGTCAGAATTCACTCACTGTTAGACATTTCAGGCAGCTTCAAAACATCCTGGACCCAAAAGGGGGTTGCCCTTGGATCCACCAACTAGCATTCCTTTTCACCCCTCCAAGGATGAAAATCAGGAACTGTTGGTGAAAAGAGTCTCCACCACTTCACTTGGCAAGCTGGAGAATACCAGAACTAGGGTGAGAATTCAGGACTCTCAACTCAGAGCTCACTGGCAGCAGCTCTCACTCCCTCACTCCAACTCTACTCACTCCAAACTACAACTACAACTGACTCACACTGACTGCCGTCTCAACAATCTAACTCCCACCTCAACAGCTGGCACAAGGGTTATGCTGCTGTGAGCATTCCAGATGAGCTCATCACTTCAGTCTCAGCTGAAGCCAAGTAAACGGAAGAGTGAACAGGTGAAACAACATTTAACTAGTTAATCACCAGCTGCCTCTCCCTGCCTAGCCCTGTTACTGAAGGGATTCTAGTAACTCCAGAGGACTGGGTGGTTACATTACTATACTGTAATATATGGATTGTTAAAATACCCCCAAAAATTATATAAAAAAATCCCTGTAATATCCTAGTTAGTCCCATAATAGTATACTTCCGGTCCTCGTAATATTATACTTCCAGCCCAATAATACTATACTTCCGGTCCTTGTAATAGTATCATTGGGATCACTGATGCGACTACTGTCTAAACCGTGTTTTTTTTTTTTTTTTTTATTATTATTTCTGAGAGAAAGAAGTGGGAATGGGAATGGGGGGGGTGCGAGTGAGGAGCAAGGAACAAGATTCGGAGTCTAACTCTGCAGACCGCAGCGCTGTACAGCCAAAACAAGTAAGAAGTTGAAAATTCCTCACATCCATATACAAAAGATAACAAATAGTTTCTGGTGTTTCAAGGCAGAAATGCCATCGAGAGGTTCTGGGGACACAAGAAACCTCTCGAGCTTTGCTCTCGAGGTTTCTTTTGTCCCCAGAACCTCTCGATGGAATTACTGCCTTGTAATACACCAGAACCTATCTATTATTCTGTTTATCAAATCCTGTTTCCTTTAGTTTATTGATTAGCTTCATGTGTGGCATGGTGTCAAATGCCTTGCTAAAATCCATGAACACCACATCCACAGGAATACCTCTGTCTAGTGCCATACTTACAGGTTCAAGAAAAATAATCTGGTTCGTAAGGCATGATCTTCCAGTCCTAGAACCATGTTGAGTGCTATCCATTCTGTTATTCTCTGTCAAATACATTTCTATTTGTTCTCTTAGAATTTTCTCCTGTGTTTTTGCAGCTACTTATATAAGACGGACTAGCCTATAGTCATTTTTAACTCTCTTGTTTCCTTTTCCTTTGTAGATAGGGACAACTATATCATCCTTCCAATCACCTGGAAGAACTCCCTCCCTCAAACTGTTGTTATAGATATGGGTAAGAGGTCCAGACAGTGGTTGAGGTAGTTCTTTTAACACTCTAGGATGTGTATTGTCTGGTCCTGGGGATTTATTGAGGTTCAGTTCCTTGAGATATTTAAATACTTTCTCCCTGCTTATAGTAAACCCTTGCTTTCCATTACACTCAATTTAATCTGTTGTTACTGAGCTTCAGTTATAAACAGAGCAGAAAAACGGGTTTAATTTACATGCGATTTCCTCCTCGCTTGCTATCTCTTTCCATCTTCCACTAATGGCCCAACTTTCTTGCTGTTTCTTTTTTAGAACTAATGTAGTTAAAAAAAATTGGATTCCTTTTTGCCTTTTCTGCAATGCTATTTTCCTCATGCCTTTTGGCTGCTTTAATTGCAAATTTACATTCTCTTTGTGCCTTTTTGTGTTCCTCCCCTACCTCCTTGCTGTTTATCTTTATTGCTCTACTTCTTCCTTATTTGTCTCTTTACCTTGGTAGTCAGCCAAGTTGGTATCTTACCTTTTCTGTCGTATTTTTGGTGAATGGGGGATAAACTGCAGTTCCAACTGTTTGTTTCTTTTTTTAACTTGCCCCACGTTTCAGTTGGCCCTTTCTCACGGAAATCACTCTGCCAGTTCCAATCACTTAATACAGGGTTTTATTTAACTCTAAAAATTGATTAGCTTTTTGCTCATAAAACTTCTGAAACTTTGTGAGAATGCATAGCACTTGTCTCACTGTGTTTAACAAACATAACACTTCTAGATAATCTATATTAATGCTTTCTGTACAGTTACTATTGTCACAAGAAATTAACTGCTAATCAATTATTTAAAGCCCTGTAATATATTGAACATGTCACAAAACTTTGCCTTAGAGTGGTTCCATCTATATGTAATGCACCTTTCTGTTAGTACTTTTCTATTTATCCTGAACTGCACCATGTTATGGTCGCTGTTACCCAGCGGTTCCCGTACACAGCAATCCTTTATGTCACCTGCTGTATTACTGACTACTGTGTCCATTATATTAGCGTCTCTGGTCACATTGTTGACATGCTATGTTTAAATTATTTTCTCTTATGATTCTCATGAAATCTTTTTCGAACCTGCTTGTAGAATAAAATAACTACTGTAACACTAGACCCTAGTGCCCCCAAATATTAGCATACATTAGATGTTGTTTCCTACTTTTGTTTGCTGTTTGCGCTCACACATTTTTGCAGCTGTCTGCTGTTCTTTTACCTCGTCACCAGGCCAGCTTCTCTTACTGAGCTGCCCACAGATGGTTGGCTGGGAACAGAGATATTTTCCTGAAACTCGATCATGCACATATCTGAGTCCCTTGGAACTGCTCAACAGTATAGCAGTCAGATGTAATAGCTACTGCACCTCCCTGCTGACACATTGCAGTGTCCTCAGCAGTAGCAGTATTTACACGAAAGGATCCTTCCCAGTTTTCAATAGTAACCGGTTTGAGTTAAACTTTTGCACTTCAATGCCATGGACAGAAGAGCACAGCTGAACCGAGCGGAAGACTTCACATTTATCAATCCTTGGGTTAAATATTTCCTCTTTATCTTCAGCTTCTTATTTTGGGCAAGTATGAAAAATAGTAATCCTTGCATCTGTTGATTTTATTACGGCACATTACCTTCTGTTAGTTAGATTTTGAAGATTGTCATTTGAATTTTTGTAACTAAATTATATCATAACTTTATGTTCTTCTATCTTTCTTGAAGCTGGATCCAGCATGCATATTTAAGGAAATAAAGCCAATATTACATTTTTGTCAGCTGCAAAAACAATACAACATCCTTTAAATATTTTTCAAAATATCCATGTTACTGCATTATTCAGTTTTTTTTTAAACAGGGACCAGAACTGACTCTCTTTCCATGTTTAAGTGTAACTGTGAACTGTATTTAACCTGCAAGTCTATTTTCAGTAGAATCTGTTTTTTTTTAAATTAAGTAATGGGTCACATTCTGCTACTGTTTCATCTGTACTAGCCCTTTAGTAAATTCACTGCGCTTTCTGATCGACACACTGGTGTTGAGTGCCATTTTAGAACTGAATGTAGTTTATGTCCTCGTTAAGCTCTTAGATTGTTGACACACTGTACCTCCATTCTACTACAGAACTCCATGGCCTAAAGGGAAATAAACTATGTCAGAGTTCTAAGATGTGCTAACCACCAGTGTGTAAATTAAAAACACCCACTGAGTTTACTGTGAGACCAGGGAAGATGGAACAATAACATAACTGGATCCAGTATTTAAACACTGCAACGTTGCCTCCTTGACTTGCCCGCTATGTTAGGGTCCATCTACAGCTCCTTTGCAGCTTCACCCTTTCCTATCCAGCTGCCCATGGCACAGGTGAACCCCAGGAGCAAGGCACTATATAAAATCCAACTCCTTTCCTTTCTTTCCATTCCTAATGACACTTGTTGATGAACGCAGGTCGCTGATGTAGCAAGTATAGCCCTACCCCCGTGCTACTATACCAGCCCATTTAAAAGCAGCTTCCATGGGGAAAAAATCACTTACAGGTTCAGGAAAGTTCTTCTTTAATGCAGGCTAGCTTTCAAGTAACATTTTCTTAGAAAGTAGAGATGGTATACAGCATGTCCAGAGGACCTGAATTTTTATAGTATGACATTTATGTTATTGAACTTTGTTATTTTCTAAAGGGAGAAAATGAATGGCTGCACGTTTGATACTTTTGTTGTAGCTGTTGTACAAATTGTGTTGGATATGAGGACTTACTGAAGCACAAGGGCTGCAAGCAGTGTTATTTTCTTTGTTTCAGAACCAAACCATGTATGTAGGAAAAGTATCATTTTATCTGTTCTCCAAGTTGAGGACTTGTGAATGTGTTTTTCCATGCATTTTTTATTTATTTAGTTATTTATTTGAAAATTGGTAACTGAAAAAGGCACACTGAGCTGAGGCTCGTTTCTACATGCGTCCCACAGGCCAAGGTACGGTAAGAAGAATAAGAACAAAACATTAAGTTGAATATGAAGAAACAAATGTAAGAATAATTACAAATGGAACACAAATGTAGTATATCTTTGGGTGCATATCCTGTTCAATTTGTTGTTACTTTAATCATGTAGTATGTAAATGTCTTCAATATAATCTGTAATTAAAGGTTATTGGTTTAACATTTTGTTAATGGTTGGTCACTGGTGCACATAGAAACAATAAACACTATTTTGTAATAATCCTTTATGTTTTAATTTAGTTCAGTGTAGTTTTGGTTATCCAGCATGCAAGCACAGTGTCTGGTGGTGTCTGATCGAGAGATAGCAAAGGCCGCCCGGAAAAGCATGCGGAATAGCAACATAGAGGCCACCACCGCTGTGAATGAAACAGTACTGATTGTGTATTATATTTACGTTTTTATTGTATCAGTGGGTATATTTGTGTTTACAATTATATTTACAGAAACGTCTGACCCAAACTTTTTTGTAAGTACAGTTGGAAACAAAAAACTTTAGTCTAATGCATGGCCATTGCTGGTTTCGATCATAGCTTTTTCCAGCAGCCTTTGCTGCCACTTGATTGGACACTGCCAGACCTTACGCCTGTGTTCTGAGTTTTTCAGAACTGTACTGAGCTAAATTAAAATATGAAGGACTAACAGAAAATTACATTAATTGTCTCTGTGGGCCCCAGGGACAGCACACTTAGGTGGGTTACAGTGGAGCACATACTATGTAAAACCTTTGCTGGTCACCTTTAGGAAACTTTTTTTTTTTTTTTAGCATTACTAAAGTAAAGTAAGAAGCTTACACGCAAATAAATATCCAATACAGTAAAGGAAAGGCAGCGTAGTGGTTCGAGATATTTGAACCCAAGAGCCAGGTTTGACTCCCACCATTGTGACTTGATGTATGACCGTTAGCAAATCTTTCTCCCTCTCTCTCTGTCTCTCTCTCACGCGCACACACACACTCACTCATTCACTCTCTCTCAGTCTGTGCTCCCGGAGCATCCCATTACATCCATCAATCCGTAACCCTGATGCAACTGTTTATGACTTGTAAAGTAGGTTGGGATACAGAGTATATGAAAGGCACTATATACAATCCAGCGCCTTTCCTTTCTTTCCATTCCTAAAACAAGTAAAGGAACAACATGAAATTATTTCAAATTAGAATTCATGGTTACTCTGCATATTTTTATATTACTATATGTACCTCTCACTAAAAAGTTAATTTACATTTATACCTTAAATATTGTTTCTTAAGGAATTATGTGGCTCTATTCAATATTTCTTTTGACACTCAATATTAATAGTGCTTTGATGTAAAGATGTACCTAAGCATGTTGATCCAAGTTGACCACACTATCAGTTTATCAGCCTTCCAATAAAAAAAAAATCAATCTTCTGGCATTGAATGCAGCAGTTAAAATTACTTTTCTTGTTCAGGGTAACACGACTTTGGTGACATCAGGAACATGGAAAAGTGCCACTGGAGTTGACTGTATCTTTTAGACCGCTCACATACAGTACTGTTTACTTTTACCTAGAATGGTTTTATTTCCTGGCAATCCCACATCACCATTGAAAATGAACCACAGTTAGTTGACATGGTTTCTCCAAATAAACACATTTAAAAAATGGGCACTGAGAATCCTTCACCGGGATTCCCTGATACTTGTTTCTGCTTGCTGGTTTGAGACAGCACAACCAATAGATATGAAAAATTCCAGGAGCCCAATATTCAAAAGTTAGTGTGGGTGCAAATGGGTGTTTATATTCAAACAGAGGAGAGAAAGAAGTAAGTGCCTCAGCTGGGATTTGAACACAGGTCACCTGGAATACCATTCCGGTTGCGCTACCAGCTGCACCACCAAGGCAACTGGAAACTGGGCCGTCCCAGAGCACATTACTCTTTCTCCAATGCACAATCTTGTGCTGCACAGATGATTACATTTTCAATCACAAGACTGCGGTGTGCCCATGCAGACTGGGTTTTGTGCCCAGTTTGTGGCTGGCGTCTATTTTCAGATACCCCCACAGCACAGGCAAAACCTGTTTACGCCCAAGTGCAAAGTTACTGCTGCACCTGTGCAAATGAGGGGGGCCCTCACTGCATATGGGTACAGTGGTATATTCAGAGGTTTGAACAGGTGGTAATTCCCACTCAAATGGGCACAAATTACCACCTTTCAATACCCCTCTTAATGGGGGTGCAAAGCCTTAGTGGCCAACAAAGGTACTGCAGCCACCTGCCCCAGCCTGTTGACACGAAGATGTCCCTGGTGCGTAGTGGTTCCCCTCCAACACCATTGGAGCTCCCTCCCCCTGTGCACAAAGCACATCCCTGGTAGTCTGTGGTCCCCTCTCACTCTCCAGTCACTTTCCCATACTTTCCTGTAATGTGCCCTGGTAGCTAGCAGTCCCCCCACACTCTGATTGCTTGTCCATACATCCCTGTCATGTGCCCTGCTAACTAGCAGTGCTCCCCATCCTCTGTTTCCCAGCCCCATGCATGACAAGTGCCTCCCTGGCATCCAGTGCTCCCTCCTCGTCATCTGATCCCTGGTCCCGTGCCTGACAAGTGCCTCTGTGGCATCCAGTGGTCCCCCCCTCCTTCCCATCCCCGGCCCCATGCATGAAAAGTGCCTCCATGGAATCCAGTGGTCCACTCCACTCTCTGATCCCCAGCCACATTCCAAATACACATGTTCCCCCATTTGTAAAAGTGTGTAGTCACAAAAACAAAAATTGTATTGAGAATAAAAAGAGAAAATATTCCCTGGTGTCCAGTGGTACTCCCTACCCGCTGATTGCTGTGCCCTTGTCATTACATGACTCCCTGGCATCTAGCAGCCCACTCCTGTACCACGGCACCATAAACCCTCCCTGCCACCCCCCCCACCTGAAGTGCCAGTGCCGCGGCTCAGCTCTCTCGATTTCCATATGATGGCCAGACAAGGAGGTGAGAGGAGGGTTGTGTCAGTCGCCGTATCTGAGCCACAGCACTGGCACTTCAGGTGAAGGGGTTGGCAGGGAGGGCGTTTGGTGCCACAGTGCAGGGTTGAGCCACTAGACACCAGGGAGTCATGTAATGACAAGGGCACAGCGATCGGTGAGTGGGGATCCCACTGGACACCAGGGAATATTTTCTGCTTTTATCCTCAGTACAACTTTTGTTTTTGTAATTACACACTTTTACAAATGAAGGACATAGAAACATAGAATTTGACAGCAGATAAGGACCACTTGGCCCACCCAGTCTGCCCATTTCCCTACCTGATGGATAAGTTGCAGATCCTAGTTAACCAGCAGCCTACTTCTTCCTACCCCAACCCCCTAGAATTGCCTTATGACTGTCCCATGCATGCTTGAATTCCACCACTGTTTTTGACTCCACAACTTCCTCTGGAAGGCCGTTCCATACATCCACAACCCTCTCTGTGAAAAAATACTTCCTTAAATTACCTCTGAGCCGCCCCCCTTCTATCTTCAAATTGTGCCCCTTGTTCTTGCACACCTCTTTTTTTGAAAGATGCTACCCTCTTGGACTTTGTTGATTCTCTTGAGGTACTTGAAAGTTTCTATCATGTCCCCCCTCTCCCTCCTTTCCTCGAGGCTATACATATTAAGCTCCTTAAGTCTCTCTTCATATGTCTTCTGGTGCAGACCCTGCACCATTTTAGTTGCCCTCCTCTGGACAGCTTCCATCCTGTCTATGTCTTTGCTGAGATTGGGTCTTCAGAACTGCACGCAGTACTCCAGATGTGGTCTCACCAGCTGTCTGTACAGAAGGATAATAACTTCTTGTTTTCTACTGGTGATGCCTCTCCCTATGCATCCCAGTATTCCCCAAGCCTCCTTGCTGCCCTCTCACATTGCTTGCCCACCTTTAGGTCATCTGATATGACTACCCCAGGTCCCGTTCCATTTTGTTGTTGTTAGTATCTCACCCCCATTGTGTACTCTTCCCTGGGTTTTGTTTCCCCAGGTGCATTACCTTGCACTTCTTAGCATTGAATCTAAGCTGCCATACATTTGACCATTCCTCTGACCTTGCCAAGTCCCTTCTTATCCTTTCCACCCCACCTTGTGCATCAACTCTGTTGCAGATCTTTGTGTCATCTGCAAAGACATACTTTTCCTTCAGTCCCTCTGCAATGTAAACATAAAGACATTGAAGAGGACCAGATCTAATACTGAACCCTCGGTGCCCTACTAACCCCTTTTTTCAGAGTGGACTCCATTTACTATTACTCTCTGTGTCCTATTCTCCAGCCAATTCTTTACCCAGGCTGTCATCTTGGGACCCACTCCCTGGCTGGCTAGCTTGTATATTAATCTTTTGTGTGGGACTGTGTCAAATGCCTTGCTAAAGTCTATGTAGGCCATGTCCACAGCCCCTCCCTGATCAACTACTTTGGTCACCCAGTCAAAGAAATCTATCAGATTTGTCTGGCATGACCTTCCTGCTGTGAATCCATGCTGCCTTGGGTCCTGTGCCCCTCTGGCCTCTAGATACTCAACAATTCTTTCCTTCAGAAGTGATTCCATCATTTTCCCTACCACTGAGGTTAAACTAACAGGTCTGTAGTTTCCTGCTTCTGCCTTGCTCCCACTTTTGTGAAGGGGAATCACATCTGCCCTCCTCCAGTCCTCAGGTACCACCCCATCCTCCCATGATTTGTTAAAGAGGGTAGTCAGTGGTGTCACTAGTTCTACCCTTAGTTCTTTTAGAATTCTGGATGAATCCCATCAGGCCCCATTGCTTTGTCCACCTTCAGTTTTAGAGCTCTTTCAGAACCCTTTCTTCTGTAAATGGGCTGGTATCAACTTCTGTATCCAGAGTGTTTCTACTGTTTGTTTAGGTACCTCCCCTCTTCCTTTGTAAATACTGGCGAAAATATTTGTTTAGTATCTCTGCCTTTTCACAGTCTTCCTCTGCCCACCCTCCCTCTCCTTTATTAAGCCTCACTATCCCTCCCTTGGTCTTCCTTCGCTTCCTGATGTACCTATAAAAGGTTTTATCCCCCTTCTTAACTGATTTGGCTATCTTTTCCTCGGTTTGGGCCTTTGCTGTTCTGACTGCCTTTCCAGCTTCCTTTTACTTTAACTGATACAGTTCTCTGTCCTGTTCCTTCTGTGATTCCTTGTACTTCCTGAATGCTTTCTTTTTCTCTTGAAAGCATTCAAGACACTTTTCTTTGGAATGTGGCCAGTGATCAGAGGGTGGGAGGATCACTGGATGCCAGGGAAGCACTTGTCATGCACTGGGCTGGGGAACGGAGGATGGGGGGAACCCCTAGCCACCAGGGCACTTTACAGGGAGTTACAGACAAGTGATCGGAGATTGGGGAGACCACTAGCCACCAGAGTACATTACAGGGATGTACAGACAAGTGATCAGAGGACGGCAAAGGACAACTAGCCACCAGGGACTGCTTGCAATTTCAGGACCAGGCAATCGGGGTGGGGGTGGTGCCGCACAAACCTGCCACTGCTTCCCATGCAAATGAGCCCATTATGGGCATGCAGCTGGCCCCTTACTGCCTTGCATGCCCAATGGGCCCATTTGCATGGGTCTGTCTGAATATCGTGCCTGGGGATACCGGTGCTATTGGGTCTGGTGGTGTTATTCCCTGCACAGCGGGGATCCATGTTGGGGCAGTGCTACTTGATTTAGTGCTGCGCCAACATGCCCCCCTATAGTCAGTTGGATAACGCTATACAGCTGAACATAGCATCCTCAGAATTCTATGCAAATCTTTGAGCTCCACTTTGCCCATATTTGAATATCAGGCCCCAGGTACCAATGTTGCTCAATTACTACAAATACCAGTGTGCAGCTCCTCGAAGTTGCAAACCCTATTCCCAGTTACTTTACATTATACAATGGCAAGAAAACTCCCTAAGCTGTGATTGGTCAGTTGGTACCTGGAACATAACATCATTGTATGAAGTCCAGGCACACACATGACCGCACAACAGTCAAAAATCATGTGACCGCTGCAGAGGTTATCCCCGCTGTAAAGCTTCAGCAATCAGGAGCAAAGTGCACCGCACCACACACACACACACACACACACACAACAGCCATTTCCACTATTTAAAAGCATATTAAATAGTGTTTTTTGTTATTTTTCTTTAAACCAGCACTGCAGCTTTTCTAAAGCATTGACTGAGCAGATGGTTGACTGGGGGGGGGGGGTGCGGTGGATGTGGCCTATCTGGACTTCAGTAAGGCCTTCGACATTGTCCCTCGCAGATGGCTAGTAAATAAGCTGGAAAGCTTAGGGGTGGGACAGAAAATAACTAGCTGGGTGGAAAACTGGTTGGCAGTCAGAAATCAGACGGTGGTAAATGGGGTGCATTCCATGGTGAGGGCGGTAACGAGTGGGGTGTCCCAGGGGTCGGTGCCGGGACCCCTCCTTTTTAATATATACATTGGTGATATAGCAGAAGGTCAGGAGGGAAGAGTGTGCCTATTCACGGATGATACAAAAATCTGCAATAGCATGGACACCATGGGGGGGGTAGAGGCTGTGAAGCATAACCTGAGGACTCTGGAGGGGTGGTCAGAAATGTGGCAACTAAAATTCAGTGCCAAAAAGCATGCTGTAATGCATCTGGGGGTGCAAAAACCCATGAACAGATTACACTCTAGGAGAGGAGGAAATCAAAAAAACAGAGCAGGAAAGGGATCTGGGGATTATAGTATCAAGCAACCCTAAGGTGGATAGGCAGTGTAGCAAGGCAGTGGGGAGGGCAAATGGAATGTTGGCATGCATTGGGAGGGGCATAACTAGCAGAAGGAGGGAAGTGTTGATGCCTCTTCACAAGGCCACGGTGAGACCACACCTGGAGTACGGGATTCAGTTCTGGAGACCGCACCTATGCAAGGACATTGATGGGATGGAAAGGGTTCAGAGAAGAGCAACCAAGATGGTGCACGGTACAAACAGAGGTGTAGTGAATTGTATCTGTACCCGTTGGAGACTAGAAGGGGGGAGGGGGGCATAATTGAAACTTTTAAATATGTGAAGGGGATCAATAAGGCGAAGGAGGGAAGCTTGTTCAGAAGGAAGGAGGGGGCTAAAACTAGAAGGCATAGCCTAAGATTGGAAGAGGCAATGTGAGGGGGTGATTCTGCATGGAGAGAGTGGTGGAGACCTGGAATAAACTACCAGAGGAGGTGATGGAGGCAGAAACGGTGGAGAAATTTAAGAGAGCATGGGACAGACATATGGGATTGGGAAGTGAGGGAAGGGAGGTCCGTAAGAGTGGAGAGGAGTAGGGGAGGGGGGAAAGGGCAGACTCTGTGGGCCTTTAAGGTCCTTTTCTGCTGTCAGATTTCTGTGATTCTGTAAAGAGACAGCGCATGGCTGTCCCTTTCCACACAACAAAGGTGGATTTTAAACTGGGGGTGGCGGTGGCGCTGATAGGAAAAGGGTCCAGAAGGGGCCTAGTGAGCTCACCTCCTAGTCATGGGTAAAGGCAGTGGGAAGTGGCACAGGGAGGGATAAAAGGGGGGGGAATAGGGTAAGGAAGGGGAGGAGACTGGATGGAGCATGGTCTCACTGAATGCAAGAAGCCTAAGGAATAGAATAGCAGAGTTACAGGCTCTCTTGGCAGTGGAGGGGTGGACATTGCGGCCATCATGGAAATGTGGACCACCCAGTACCAGGACTGGGATATGATGATCCCGGGGTTCAGATTATTCAGAAAAGATAGGGCTAAGGGGAATGGGGGGGCGGTGATCTATGTAATGGAGGGAATAAAGTGCGTAAGGGAGGAAGGAGGGGGAGGAGGGTAGGACAGAAGCACTATGGATGCAGTTCCAAGATACAAAGAATAGGACACTGAGAATGGGTTTTGGTGTACAGGCCACCAGCTCAGGGGATTGACCTGGACAGGGAATTAGCTGAACAGATTAGGAGGGGAGCACAGTAGTGGTGGGGGACTTCAACCTACCGGGGGTGGAGTGGGGCACCCAGTCCACCACGAGTGCAAGGGAGTGGGTCCTGCTAGAAGCATTTCAAGACAGCTTTTTGACACAGCTGGTCCAGGGGCCGACTCAGTTAGAAAGGACTCTGGACCTTGTACTGGATAATGGGGCAGCTGTAAAGAATCTGGAAGTGGAGGAACCACTGGCTGGGAGTGACCATTATTTGGTGAGGTTCATGCTCAACATGGGAAGGGAAATGGGGCATGGGTACAAGGGTGATTGAGTTTAGGGGGTGGACCTTAAGAAGATGGGGGAAATTTTGGGCAGGCACCTGATTGGAATGCAGCCACACATGAATGCAGACCAGAAATAGGACATCATAAAGGAAGAGCTGGTGGAGGCAACAGAATCTTGCACTAGGAAGAAAAGCAAGAAGAGAAGGGCAAAGAAACCCAGTTGGCTAACACAGGAGATTATGGAAGGGGTGAGATCCAAGAGAGCAACGTGTCGAAAGTACAGGAAATTGGGGTGGGGTGAAGATAAGGACACGTACATGGGGAAGTCCAGGGAGGTTACCAGACTGGTCAGGGTGGCCAAGGCGTCTAGGGAGCTGAGACTGGCGCAGGGAATCAAAAGTGGGGAAAAAGACTTCTTCTGCTACATCAGAGACAGAAGAAGGAGCAAGGATCAGCTGGTGAGGATTAAGAAGGATGGGGGTGGGCGGGTGGAGAAAGGGGTGGAGCAGGTACAGGCACTGAATGAATACTTCTGCTCTCTATTCACGCAGGAGAAGAAGGGGCGATAGATGTCGGGATTACAGAGAGCAGGGTACTAGATGGGTTGACGGCATTAAGGGTGGACAAAGCACCTGGACTTGATGGCATTCACCCTAGGGTACTAAGGGAGTTGGCAGAGGTCCTGGCGGGGCCACAGGCCAACCTGTTCAATACTTCCCTGGATACGGGATGTGTACCACAGAACTGGAGAATGGCCCATTTATTTATTGATTTATTTATTGAATTTTGTTGACCTGGTAGGCCCACTGAGACTAGAAGTCCCTTTTCAGGGGCGACCGGGGGAAGGGGGGCATATAAATGGTAAGCAACTGAAATTGAACCAGATTAAGCTGCTGGTGGTATTTTTAGTGAATGGAGGGAAATTTGGCCAGGGCACCGGGGAAATCCCCTACTCTTTTTGATAAGTGCCATGGGATCTTTAACATCCACCTGAACTACCACCAATCCAGGCAGATGGGACCTTGGTTTAACAATTCATCCAAAAGACGGCACCTCAGAAGTGCAGCACCCCCCCATGCTACACTACAGTGTCAGTATTGGGATATTAACCCAAGTGCCAGATGTGGGAACTGAACCCACAGCCCTCTGATCTCCCAGCTTCAGAGGCGCGTGTGCTACCTACTGAGCCACTGACACTAAATGCCCATCCACAAAAGTGGCCCAAAGGAACCAGGAAACTATAGACCAGTGAGCCTCACATCAATCATGGGAAAGCTCATGGAGACCATACTAAAAGAGAGGTTAGTGAGCTTCTTGGAGGAAAAAAGTCTCCATGATGGTCAACAGCACACATTTATAGCGGACAGATCCTGCCAGACAAACCTCGTAGAGTACTACAACTGAGTGAAATGGGAACTGGATAAGGGCCATGCAGTGGATGTCCTGTATTAGGACTTCAGCAAGACCTTTGATTCAATACCACATGAGAGGTTGGGGGGGGAAACTGGAATATGTGGGGGCAGGACCAAAATGGTAAAATGGATCACAAACTGGCTAAAGGGAAGGCAGCAAAGGGTGATGGTGGGGAGGACCTCTCGTCACCAAGAGCAGTGACGAGCAGAGTACCACAGGGATCGGTACTGGGACTGGTGCTGTTTGGGATTTTTATTGCAGATATCTCACACGGGATCCTGAGCAAGATCAGTCTGTTCGCAGATGATAATACCAAGATGGAAGCTGTGGTTGATGACGCGGAGGGGTGGAAGGGGTTGCAGAAGGACCTGACTAAGCTGCAGGAGTGGGCAGAAACATGGCAGTTGGGGTTCAATGCCAAGAAGTGCAAGGTTCTGCACTTCAGAGCCAGGAACCAGGGGAGGGATTATCACTTGAATGGGGTACAGTTGAGGAGCTCCGCAGAAGAGAAGGACCTAGGAGTGATCATTACAGGGAGCATGAACAACTCTTCTCAGTGCAGGAAGGCATCAGCAAAAGCCAACAAAATGCTGGGGTGTATTGCAAGAGGGGTCTCCTCCAGAAGGAGGGAGGTTATCCTGCCCCTGTATAGGTCATTGGTCAGGCTCTGCCTGGAGTACTGCGTGCAATATTGGTGCCCATTCCTGAAGAAGGACATCAGATTGTTGGAGGGGTGCAGCGAAGAGCCACAAAGATGAACCAGAGATTAGAGAGCAAGCCCTATGAGGACAGGCTGGGAGAGCTGAATATGTATTCACTGGAGGAGAGTAGGGATAGGGGGATATGATCATAGAAACATAGAAGTTGACAGCAGATAAGGACCTCAAGGCCCATCCAGTCTGCCCATTTCTTTTTCTACCTTATAAATGTGCTATCGACCTTTGCTCTGTCAGTGACCTATCTATTCATAGTCATTTGTATTGCTCCCTTATGCCTATCCCATGCCTGTTTGAAGCCCTGCACTGTATTCATAGCCACCACTTCTTGTGGTAAGCCATTCCATGCATCCACCACCTTTCTGTGAAAAAGAATTTCTCACATTCCCCTTAATCGGCCTCCCTCTAATCTCATGCTGTGTCCTCTTGTCCTGCTATTTTCTTATATTTAAACATGTTAGACTCTTTCACCTTGTTTATGCCTTAAGGTGTTTGAATGCCTCGATCATATCACCTCTCTCCCTCCTTTGCTCAAGGGTATACATATTGAGCTCCGTTACTCTGTCCTCATAGTCTTCTGATGCAGTCCCTGCACCATTTTGGTTGCCCTTCTCTGGACTGCCTCAATTTGAGTTAATGTCCTTGTGAAGTGTGCTGTCAATACTGCACAGTACTCCAGATGGGGCCTAACCAGTGTCTTGTACAGAGGGATTATTACCTCCCTCTTACGACTTGTGATACCCCTACTAATACACCTAACACCCCCTAGCCTTACCTACTGCTTAGAGGTCTGCTTGGATGATTTTAGGTCATCAGTGATGATGATGCCCAAGTCTCTTTCTTCCTTTGTGACTGCTAGCAACTCCCCTCCCAGCCTATAGGTGGCTTCAGGGTTTCTCTTCCCTATGTGCATGATTTTGCACTTCTTTGCATTAAATCCCAGTTGCCACTCTTCTGACCATTCTGCTAGTTTATCCAGATCTCTTCTCATTCTGCTCACCCCATCTGGATCATCTCCTCTGTTGCAGATCTTGGTGTCATCTGCAAACAGACAAGCCTTACCCTCTAGTCCATCTGCAAGGTCACTAATGAAGATGTTGAAGAGGACTGGCCCCAGGACTGATCCCTGAGGTACCCCACTTGTGACTTGCATCTCTTCTGACTGTATACCATTTACCACCACTCTCTGTTTTCTGCCTGTCAACCAGTTTGCCACCCAGTTGACCAACTTCTGACCACCCGAGCCTACAGCTTATTTATCAATCTTCTATGTGGAGCAGTGTCAAAGCTTTGCTGAAGTCAAGGTAGGCGACATCAACTGCTCCCCTTGGTCCACCACTCTAGTTACCCAGTCAAAGAAATCTATGAGATTAGTTTGACAGGACCTTCCTTTTGTAAACCCATGCTGTCTTGGATCCTGTGCCCCTATGGATTCCAGGTGTTGCACTATCCTTTCCTTAAGGAGTGCCTCCATAATCTTGCCCACTACTGAGGTAAGACTGACCGGTCTGTAGTTCCCCACCTCCTCCCTGCTACCACTCTTGTGGATCGAGACCTTTAAGTATCTGAAGGGGATAAACAAGACCAACACAGAAGGGATTTTTCAGATGAGAAGGGGGGAGGGACACGAGAGGACATGGACTGAGATTGGAGGGGGGATGATTCAAGAGGGAGATGAAGAGACATTTTTTTCACGGAAAGAGTGGTGGACAAATGGAACACCTTACCAGATGAGATAGCGTCCTGTAAGACGGTGGGCAGTTTCAAGAGGGGTTGGGACAAGGTAAGGGGAAGGGATACTGGGAAGGGGGGCAGCTGCAAGATGAGGGGCTAGCTGCACACTCGAGCAGACTCTGCAGAGCTGGCGATTTCGTATGTTCACAACATTGTCTCACTCCTTAGAAACTAGCTTTTATTTTCATTCACTCTCTGAAGCTTTGTATATGAAAAAGAAAAAAAAAACCTTAACTCTGACCATGTCTACAACCAGTAAAAGAGCAGAACTTCAAAAGGACACATACCTGTTCCTTTCAGTTACCGCTCCCACTCGGCCATGCTTCCACATGTAGCAGTATAAAAAACCACATCAGGGGCTACTCACTGGAGAATCAAGGAAACGATGAAAATGGAAAAATGTTTTCTCCAAAACAGAAGCAGCAAAACAAGCGACTTGGTGTGTGTGGCAGGGGGTGGAGAGAAGCGACACTGTGATACATTAAACAGGAGGAGACCTCCACAGATTGAGAAAGCAGGCAGCGTGCGGTGGCAGCACCGCCTACAGGTAGAAAAAGAAGCTGTGGACTAAAAATATACACTTCCACATATAAAAAATTAAGCAAATAAGTATTTACATTTTTTTTTTACATCTTTTTTTTTTTAATATAAACAAGCCATTGTATAATAGCAATAAGGCAGTCCATGGATGTGTGTTATTGTGTAATAACATCACTTTTCAGGTACTGAACACACTCGGCCTGTGGCCTCATGCTTCAGCCACCTGAGGCGTGACGTTGTGCCTTATTGCTTCAATGGACACTACTACTTTGCTGGTCTACTCAGTCACTGAACTAAAAAATCTAAAGCCAATTAGTTGCATTTCAAATCAACGAAAGAAAACAATATCAAGGTTTTTTTTTTTTTGTTGTAAAGAAAAAAAAAAGTGAAATAAAACCCAGGGCCTGGGATGACTTCAAGAGACAGTTCATCACACAAAAAGTACACTCACCATAGTGGCTCACACAGTGCAACTCAGGCTAGCACCCTGCAGTGACGGCCCATTTATGGAAAGACTGTTTGATACAAAACCGCTGATTTTTAAACATTTTTCAGTTATTTTTAATTTTCTTACATTCTCAACAGAGTACCCATTTTATAAGCAGAATAAGATACCAAGGGCTGAAGACACATGTCCTTATGCCTCACTACACTTCTGGGCACAGGGCTGTGGCAGCCCATCAACACCCCGACACCCCAACACCCACTGTGTGTTATTGCTTACATTACTGCTACTTCATTTAAAAGTTTTCCAGAGGAGTCACACACATAAGTGCTTTTTTATAGTTGATGTTCCCTACTCGTGTTCTGCAGGACTCACTGTATGAATTTCTTTTTTTTTTTTTTACGTTAATAAATTTTTATTTTCCAATTCTTAATACAGAAAATAAGATCACAGCAGTAATCATAATGTCCAGTACAACTACAGGTTCAGAGAAACAGTAAACTTTGGTACAAAAAAAAAAAAACAGTCCAGTGTAGATACAGCATGGTAAGCAAATACAACTGTATGGATTTCATATAGTAAATAGTCTGTGGTTTGTTATTTTTTTGTTGGGGCAGCTGGAGCAGTGTTGACATCTAGTACATAGTAAATCTGTTATAAAATTGTCCTTTTCCAAGGGATCTGTCCTCAGTCAGGCATATTTTTTTTTCCAACTCTTTGTATCCTCTGACTGCAGGCTGCCCCCAATCATCTGCCACCCTACCGGAGCTTGGAGTCTTCTGGGGTCTTATAGCACCATTGCGCGCCCCAGCGGATCCCCAGAGCCTGGCCCGGAGGCTTCATCCTTGGGTGGCCCCCATATTTTCCTCCATTTTCTCCCAGTGACCTATTCCTGAGACCCCCGGAAGCGGTGATGCATGCGCGTGGAGGCGCACATGCGTACCGCAGCTCCAGTGCCAGGTCTCTTTCTCCCTCCCTCAGCCTAGTGCCAGTGCTTCTCAGAGTGGCACCATCCCTCCGGCCTCCACCAGGGGGCAGCCAAGCTCTGAGAGAGCTGAGAATTCCCTCCTGAGGCGGAGAGCTGCTGTCCGGTAGCCTGACTCACACCCCCCGCCGACCTCTGACGAGCCTGGCTTGTTCCCAAACCCGGGTCACCGGCATGGTGTGAGGTGTGGCGTCCAGTGCCTCAACCCTCTGCGCCACTGGGCTGGCTCAGCCCAGCATATTTAGTTATTTCTTGCCACATATTTATACAGGATATGATCATTGAGAGACTGTCCTAGTTATGGGATTGCCCAGATTGACAAGTTGTAGACATCCTAAATCTACAAGTATTACAGAAGAAAAATGTGCATTAAAACAATTCTGTATGTAATTTTCTATATTAATTCCATAGTAATAGCACAAGCAGAGCATGCAAGGTGCTACCAGGCAGACAGTTAACAGGAATGGTTAATGATAATAATTGAGTGCCACACTGATGGCCCAGAGGGAGCATGTTAGACTGCCGCACAGGCAACCTTGGTTCGGGAGTGAACTCGAGTCACCACATCGGAAGACAGGCCAGTCCATAGCAGCTGCTGCTTAGCAGTGTATGGCACTCAGTAAGGAAGGTGACAGGCACCCAGCACCACAGTGACTCTAGTGGTGGGGCAGCGGAGCAGGCTCCTTCCACAGGCATTGCTGCATGCATCCAAGGCCATCAAGGGGCTCCACCCACTCCAGGGGTGATGGGAGAGCCTGGTTAAAAAAAAAGGGATAAAATCTCACAATCCTGTGTATGACGGCTGACGTCCCTGGCTTCCCTTGGTCCTAGTACCCAACACTGAATCCTGTTGACTTGGTGGACTGCTTCAGAGAGAAGGATGACCCCCATGCTGGAGTCCCCTAATCATGGAGGGGAAGCCATGGGAGTCGTCGGGGGTTGCTGGATCCAGAGAACATTTGGAGAGCTAGGCCTGAACTGGGTATATGCCTGGGACCACAATATATCCCTGAAAGATGAGAATGGCTGAGGGAGACAGAGCTCTATAGAAAAAAATTGAATAAATAACTGAGTCAAGACCCTAGTACAAATGTGCTTATATGTCTATGTTTAGTTGGGCACCAGTTCCAAGAACTACAGTAGCGGGAGATATCAATGTATGATATCATGAAGCTACTCTAATTGTAACTGGCTCTCTGTATTTAATGTTCCATAATTATAGACAGATTCTGTTTCAGTTAAAAATGTAGTCAAGTATTTTGGCTGTCCCGTCTGATCAGGTTTGGACAATCATGTTCTATACTTTGTGAACCTAACTTTCAACTGGTTCTCGCATGACTACATAATGTTTGTCAGGCTCTGTTGGCAATGGCAATCAAAGTTCTTCACCTAGCTTTAACCCTATCCCCATCTCTTAATGCCCCCTCCCATCAGATCTGGGCCTGGCATCTTGTGCTCCAATGGACTTATTCAGGTTGCTTCCCTTACTGAGCCTGCTGCTGCAGTTTGGATACAGGGTACCACCTTCCATACCATTACCTGATCCAGTACCTAGGTCCTTTGTAAAGACATTGGCGTAGGTCTCAGTGGTAAGACATAAAGGGGGAAGAGAACAGGACATTAAAAAGAAAGAGAGGAAGGAGGGAGGGCAAAAAGGAAAAAAGGAGGTAACAAGCAAAGTGGAAACAAAATCTGGGAGGCCATGTGTGTGTAAATGCTAGCAGTGTAGGAAATAAGATTCTGGACCTGAGGCCATCATGGGGACTAGGAATAGATAGGCCACTGACAGAGCAAAGGCCGATGGCACATTTATAATGTGGAAAAAGAAATGGGCTGACTGGATGGGCCTTGCGGTCCTTATCTGCCGTCAGCCTCTGTGTTTCTATGTTTCTATGGCAAAGACCAACCTGGATACTGGAGCCATTACCAAGTCATGGTGCACTGAAAACCATGACTCGGACATGGCTATGCCAGGTTATGCTCTGTTCAGGAAGGACTGGGTGGGAGGGAAAGGAGGGGGTGTGATGCTTTATGTGAGGGAAAGTATAAAAGCAACAGAGATACAGGAGGAGGCAGAGGTACTGTAGGTCACCATGGAGATGGGGAATGGCGTCACTATTCACACTGGAGTGATGTACAGATCTCCAGCACAGGAGGAGGAATTAAATAAGGTACTGGTGGAAACCACTGGCAAGATGGCAGAAAAGGGGGAGGTGCTGCTGGTGGAGTGGGGGGGATCAACCTGCCGGGTGTAGCCTGGAGCCTCCCAACACCAGGTTCAGCTAGTAGTATGGACATCTTGGACTCTCTGCAGGGGCGTTCCTCAGGCAGCTAGTCAGTGAACCCACTCGTGATGTTGCAGTACTGGACCTGGTACTCACTAGGTGTGGTTAAGTATAAGGACGGCTACAGAATTGAACCACACAAAAGCAAGGATCCTGGACTTCAGGAGGGAAGATTTTATAAAGATGGGTGAATGGCTGAGGGATGACATGGTAGGAGGGAAGGCCTGGGTGAGGTGGAGAAACGGTGGACAAAGCTAAAAAGGAGCATAGTAAAGGTAACAAACCTCTGCATCATACATGTGAGCAAAGCAAGAGGAAAAAGAGACCTCTATGGTTCTCGAAAGAGGTGACTGAAAAGGTAAGGGTTGAAAGGATAGCATTCAGAAGGTATAAGGAGACACAGAGGGAGAAGGATAGGGAAATGTATCCAGAGAAGCAGAGAGAGCCAGGGAAAGCAATAAGGAGTGCAAAGATACAAACTGAAGACAGAATAGCCCAGAAGGTAATGAAAGGGGCCAAAATATTTTTTAGGAATGTAAGTAAATAGAGGAAGACAAGAGGGTGGGATTGTAAGGTTAAAAAGGGAAGGGGTCTGTGCAGAGGGGGACCGTGAAAGGATGAACATATTGAGCAAATACTTTTGTTCAGTGTTCACAGATGAAGGAGAAGGCAAGGGACCATAAAAATTTAACAGAAGCTTTGGAGGGAGGGAGGAAGACACCAGTCCTTTTTCAGAGGAGAGAGTCCTGAAGGGACTCACTAATCTGAAGGTGGACAAACAATGGGGCCAGACAGGGTGCATCCCAAGGGTACCGAGGAAGCTCAGAGAGGTACTGGCTGCACTTCTGACAGTCCTGTTTAACAGCTTACTGGAAACAGGACTGGTTCTGGAGGACTGCAGGAGGGCAGATGTAATTCCGCTTCACAGAAGTGGTAGCAGGGAGAAGGCTGGCAATTACAAGCCAGCCAGCCTAACATCGGTGGTGGGAAAGTTAATGGAATCACTGCTAAAGGAAATGATTGTGGAATATCTTGAATCCCAATGAGTTACAAGACCCAAGACAGCATGGGATCACGGAGAGGTCATGCCAAATGAATCTGATATATTTCTTTGACTGGATGGCAAAGGAATTAGATCAGGGTGGAGTGATGGAAGTTGCCTACCTAGATTTCAATAAGGCTTTCAGCACTGTTCCATATAGGAGACTAGTAAGCAAGCTGGGTAGCTTGGTGGTTGGTTCAAAGGTGGTAAATTGGGTAAGAAATTGGTTAGGGGATAGGCAACAGATAGTGGTGGTAAATGGAGTTCATTCCGAGGAAGGGAGGGTGACCAGTGAGGTGCTTCAGGTATCAGTGCTGGGACCGGTCCTCTTTAATGTCTTTATAAGTGACATTGCAGAGGAGCTGGAAGAAAAGGTCTGCCTCTTTGCAGATGACACCAAAATCTGCAATAGGGTGGACACTCCTGGGGGGTGGATAGGATTAGCTCAGACCCGAGAAACCTAGGAGTGGTCAAGGGTATGGCAGCAGGGTTTCAGTGTGAAAAAGTACAAAATAATGCACTTAGGGCACAGAATCCCAGGGGCAGAGTACAAAATGGTAGGAGTGGTACTGACAACTACCAAGCAGAAGAGAGACCTGGGGATAATCATATCTGATGACCAAAAGTTGGCCAGGCAGTGTGACAAGGCAGTCGGGAGGGATAGTGGGAGTGCATAGAGAGGTGTATCACCAACAGAAAGAGGAAAGTGGTGTTGCTTCTGTATAGACTGCTAGTAGGACCCCACCTAGAGTACTGTGTCTAGTTCTGGAAACCACATCTCCAGAAGGACATAGACAGAGTGGAGGCAGTCTAAAAGAGGGCAACTAAAATGGTGCAGGGCCTGCATCAAAAGCCCTATGAGGAGAGACTAAAGGACCTCAATATGTACACCCTGGAAGAGAGGAGGGAGAGGGGGGATATGATATAGACATTTAGATACCTCACAGGGGGAATAAGATAAAGGAGTGAAGTATTTTTCAGAAAAAGGTGCTCAAGAACAAGGGAACATGCTATGAAGCTGGAGGGGAGTAGAGTCAGGAGAGATGTGAAGAAGCACTTCTTCACACAAAGAGTGGTAGATTCCTAGAGCAGCCTTCCAGTGAAGTGGTGGGGTGAAAACAGTGATGAGGTTCAAGAATGCATGGGATAGGTACAAGGGAATTGTAGTGGAAAGAAAGGGTGTGAGAGAGAGAAAGAGCTGTAGATCAAGTAGGGTCTGTGGTGATAATGTAAGTCGGGGAAACATGGGCAGACTGGGAGGGCCAAGTGGCCCCTATCTGCTGTGAAATTCTGTTTCTAATGTAAAATGGCAACTACTTTCTTAACAGGAAGTTCCTCTGGGTAGTCTGTCCCAGAGGTCACGCAGTAAACTGGATAGGTTGGTTTAGCCACAGCTCCATCTGTCACCACAAGAACTATGTTGTTATTCTACTGCAATGGCATTTGTTTTATTCCATAGAAAAGACCAAGAAGTTGGTATCTTCTGTGTAGAATGGAGATTAATAAACACCACCCCAGTGGTGAATAAAATGGGTAATTTTTTTTTTATTTTTGGATAAATGTTAATTTTCACTTAGAACACACATTACTTCCACTTAAAACATGTTATTTCACTTAGAATCTGGAAATATGATAAAGGGCATAATGGACTGGCTAGCTTGCAATGGAAAGAAAAGCAGTTTTAAGCTAAAATATATTGAATACATAATGGATTGCAGTGGAATAACAAATTTAACTCCACACACGAGCAGTAAATACTTGTAACTAACTTGTGACTTAGCCACTCATCAGTTATGGATCTTCATGTGTTATTCCACTGCGACCCATTATGCATTCCATAATTATATAATGACAAGAAAGAATCCTGGACTGTGATTGGTCAGTTTGGGGCTGGACCCATGGCGATATCCCAGCATAAATGCCACAGGTCCAGTCTCAGCACCATGAACCACATGGAGCATAAGTCTATGCTCTTTTTTTTGCATCTCCTCTTAAGAAAAAAAATATTTTTCCACATTAATAAAAACATTCTTTAAAGGGAAACTCCGATTGAGTCCCTCAGTGCAGCAGCAGCTGCAGAAATGCCCGATTAGGGTTTACAACATAAAATACATTTTTTTACTACCTGGTGCCCTGGAATTTTAATAGAAAAGATCTGCTCGCTCCATCATGGTGACAGACCTGCAGGCGGACATCTTGCGCACCTCGGGTGACTTCTGCCGTGAAGGTTGTGCTAATGAGGGCTATCAACATCTGCCATGTGTTGGTAGCCCTCATTTGCATAACCTTCGTGGCGGAAGTCACCCGAGGTGTACGAGATGTCCGCCTGCGGGTCTGTCGCCATAATGGAGCAAGTGGATCTTTTCTATTAAAATTCCAGGGCACCGGGTACTAAAGAAAATTTATTTTATGTTGAAAGCCCTAATTGGGTGTTTCTGCAGCCGCTGCTGGACTGAGAGACTCAATCGGAGTTTCCCTTTAAAATATTTTATTAATTTTATATATAACAACAAGCCATTGTATAATAGGAATAATGCACTCCAGGGTGTGTGTCATTTGGGATAACGCCACGCCTGGGGCATTGGACGCACTTGGCCTGCGGCCTCGTGCCCAACCCCCCCCCAGGCATGGCGTTATCCCAGCACGACACACACACCCTGTCATGCATTATTCCTTTAATATTACACATCTTAGTAAGACAGCATTCAGACTTCTAGGGGATCACTTCCCTCTCAGAAATAGATATTTGTGGACACATAATTTATACTGTATGGTATTAACCATTTTTTCTCCTACAATCTTTAAAAGGTGTTGCTGCTTTTTTTCAGAATTCTAAAAATGGTGGTTGGTTGGTTGTAAACACAAACTAATGACATGTTACCATAAACTTGGGTAGCCAGTGGCAGCCCTTCAAAGGTGTTTAGAAATACAGGAGGGACAATATACAGATCTTGATGAAATGAACTTTCAAATAACAAGTTATTGTTTTACACACCATGTTCTCATGTCTTTAAAAATATATTTAAGTCATGATGGCTTTATAAAATTTACTCAAGTTTCCCAATTCAACAGGTGTTCAGTAGCAATGTAACAGATGCTTAGTGATGGGTGCTTTTGATATCTTTGAACCGACGATGGCTTTCGAAAGCCCTCATCATTTGTTTGTTCTGCTATTGTGTCAGACGGGGGACTGCTCTATATACCATAATCCCTGCCCTTTTGTTTATGTCTCTGTGTGACCGGGTTTGGGCTCAATGCTGACACAATGAACTATGACAGAGTGATGATTTTGCAAATGCAGACAGTTTACAATTGATGGAAACGACCCCATTAGTCTGAAAGCTCCTGGCAGCCAGAAAAGCAACATAGCCCAAATTCAACAACACTTACTTCACAGTCAGCCTTTTCATAGTATGAACTGTACAGCCACTCAGAACTCCAAGAGCAGAGGGGTCACAGGATGCTTCTGCTGTCCAGCTGACCTCACGTCTAACTGGTTTTCTGTGTCTCTGTCCAGCTTTTCTAAAGAATCTCTTGCTAATTTTGTTAATCGCCACATTCCATAGAGATTATACACCAATTAATGGAGACAGTGTAGAAAGACTCTCTTTATTAAATGAAACAAATAGGATGAAATAAAACATATGCATAGATTGTTAAAGACAGAAACAGCTGTGGGTCCATCAGTTCTGTCATGAAGTTCCTATATTGCTTCATTCTGCTCTTGTGGTGCTCCCTGCTCCCTCTCTCACCTGCCTTTTGGTCCTAATAACCCCCCTCAAAATGTCTCATTGGGTTTTTGAACCCTGAGATACTGCTGTCCAAACACTGATCACAGTGCTGGGTAGACTGTTCCACCTATCCACCACTTTCTCTGTGAAAAAATACTTTCTGATATGCTTCCTGAATTCCCAACCCCTCCAGTTTAAGATTGTGCCCCCCCAGTGATTGTTCTGTTCCTAATTTTTTTGTAGCTTACTGTTGATGTGTAAATAAAAATAAAATAAATAAAACTGGAAGCAGTCTGTGTACACCAGCATCATCTAGATATGATTGTGATGCTGAAATAACAGAACCTAATAATGTTGACAAATAGTATTATTAGTGCCCTCTAGTGGAGGAAGGTTTAAATAATGAAACTACTAAATAGTGCAGTCTAATATTTCACTTAAAAGGACCTTCCCTTTAGCTGCATGGTTAGAGCTGTTGTCTTTGGGACTCATGGTCCCAGGTTTGATGCATGGCAAGGGCTCTAGATGATACCTGCAAAAGCATCAAAGTGCTATCAGTCTAACTTCACAGCTAATGGGAGTTGTCCTCTGTCTGAATACTTGGAGCTGTTCCCTTTGGGATACAGGGCCTTAGGTCTGATTCCCAGAAAAGACTCTTGATGAAGGGCCTGATGTACAGTCCAATCTATACGCATGGTGGGGTGCTTGTTCGGGCTCATGGAGCTTGGAGGTCCCACTCCACACATGCACTGACCTCTGTGCATCCTATCTCCTTTGAGGAATGTACCTTCTACACCTGATCTTGTGCCGGCAACACTCTTATGCACCACAGAGGCAGCAGCAGGCATGCACCGTTTTGTGGCAAGTTTCCATGCTGTGGAGGGCTGGAAAATAGGGCAGACGCTATGCAGCCTGAGGGGTTGCAGTAGTGGTTATGCACCCCCTCTGCCTGACCACAAGGCTATCCGATATTCCCAATCCGTGGCCACATCACCTGCCCCAAGCCCTCAGATCCCCTACAAAGAACTGGGGGACATACCAGCACAGGCTGGTGCAAGAATTAAAAGTCTGAAGGTGCCAGTCCTTGAAGAATTATCATTATATATATATATATATATATATATATATATATACCACCAGCCCCTGCTTTGTGTGGGACTTGGGATCCAGTGTGGTGCTATCCCTACACAAGGCTTTGCACTTACAGAAAGAGGAGGGCAGGGCCTGTGTATGCCATCTGGTGAAACTGGGAACTGAGGTGCAGAGGCACGCAGCCAGGAGACACTCAAATCACACATATCCTGTGTCCCTTTGTGGACTAGACCTGAAGCTTGCCCAACTTTAGGGACAGATGTAACAATTCATAAGTTGCATTTCCCTACATATTAGTGGCCTAGCAGTCATAGACTCAAACGATATTACCTTTCTAAAACCTGCAAATATGACTAAAATGAAATAATTTATTCATAGGTTTTTGACAGTATAACCACATTCAGGTGTATCATCTAGTTTGCAAAAGGGTCTCAGGGTGTAAAGAGCAGGATAACACGTCAAGTTTTCTTAACTACACTCTAGTTACAGTATAATGACACTGTAACTGCTTTGCAGTGGCAATGTAGTTATATTCAACAAACTTGTAACTACAGTGTAATTACCCCTGGTTGCATGTAATTAATGATTACCTACCCTGCAGTTGCATTGCAACAGACACTTAAAATGTGACCAAGAGCAGTAGCAGTGGTGTACATTATGTTACAAAGTGGTACAATCAATTAAATAAAGCAACACGTAAATGACATAAAATGAAAGCAGGGAATAAACACATTTTGATACTATATATCATGTAATTTCTTTGCCTATGACAGGTGCAGGGTGTATTGAGGAGGTTATAAAGCCTTGATTTAAATAGGTGTACAGAGACAAATAAGTATGTTTCATTAATGACACAGGGCTCTTTATAGATTGGTTTTAAATTCCAAGGAAAGGAACTGGAATTTGAGTTCAGTTTGCTCAAACACAGTGAAGAGCCTTCTGGTTTGGTCTCAAAAAATACATATTCCTCTCTAATCATTTTCAGGATAGTCAGCTGGCACTGTACTTTGGGTCTTTCCTTTCTGTATGTGGGAGTGACTTTGGTACATGCTACCAGACACGGTTATCCCCACTAGGGTCTGTATGTAGAACCACATTGCAGAAATGCAGAGCAAATCTTAAAATAGAAACATCATGTGGCAGGCACGCCAGCAAGTACGTTATGAAACAGGAGAGTTGAACAGAAAAGGACGAGAAACTCATCAACGCTGCTAACCAGCTCTCTTCTGTTCATGTTAGTGGTTATTAATCGGTGGTTTACGCTGCTAGTAGGTACTGAATCAAACAGCATTGGGTCATGTGATTTCTTTCTGACATCAAAGTCTGCACACGTTTGGCTTCTAAATGTGTTGTTTACACAGGCTTTTGAGATCATATTCCATCCCTAGTCTTTTGCTCCTCAGACTCAAATTTCAGAGTCTACACTTTGCTGCTTGCCTTTCTGCAAGTCCTGAGAAGGGACATGATCTCAGTTTTCTGCATACTGTGCTCCAAGGTATTGAAAAGACTAGACAGACAGAAATGTTTGATCTGGTGTCCTACAGCAGGACATCAAGGGGGCCCTGAAGCTCAGAGATGGTAAACTAAGAGGGTAATGTTATGAAACACTTCCTCTCCTAGAAGGTGGTAAACCTAGGAAACAGCCTACCAGCAGAGAGAGTAGACATGAACACAGTACAGGCCTTCACAAGTAAGCCTGGATAGAGTTCAGTTTACCATGAAAATCACTGGATCCCCTAGTTAGTAGAGTGGGAAAGGATTCCTTTTAAATCAGTACCCAGAAACCCAGGTTCAGGACCAGACTTGGGGCATGTGGGTGTGTAGACATAGTGCTGCTGATGACACTGCTTCCCTGCCCAGGGAGTGGTTGGCACCCCTTGCTGCACCATAGCAACCTGTGAGGGCCAAGAAGCTTGCTCCCCTCCATCAGTTTTACTATGGCATCTGAGGCCTCTAGTGCTTGTGGTAACACCATCTTGTGAGTGGAGGACAGAGGGGAAAAATGGGGAATAAAACCCATGGTGCTATCTAGGCAATAGGCATGGGTGCTTTCTGGCCCCACCCTGCATGGAACTCCATTACAGGATGTTGAGGGACCAGAGATGACAGGCTGAGACGTAGCCATGCTAACTCCGACTTGAAGTCCATGGGGACCAGTGCTGAAGGATAAAAAGCTTGATAAATGAAAAGCGTTCACTTCCACCTGCCCTCCAGGAAAAGGCTCCCTTTTCACACATCTTACAAAATTCAGTGATCTCCCTGTGTTCTTCAGGAAATTTTAAATTCTTTAGTACCTCAATATAAAGGCCTCTCTCGCTCTATCTTTCTCTCGCTTTCAGGAGTTTCAGAAGAGCAAGGTGCAATAGTAAAAGGATTTTGTGACACCTGCCCTGATAGCTATACATTTTATATATGTTGCATGTTTTGTCTCCCTACTCCCCACCCCGGAGTCACATTGAAACAAGCCTTGCATCAGTGTACCTTTCCCCAGTTGCCAGTGTTCAATGAATAAATAAGTAGCTGAACACCTGACTCCTGTTGTGTCCCAGAGGTCATTTCAAACAGCAGGAAGGGGTTCAGGTATCAACACAGGGCTCTATTCAGCAGTTCCTCTTTCTGAGCTCACCATTAAATACATTTCACATACATTGTCTTGCCTGTTGTGTGCTGGTTTTCTCAAGTTATGCTATGCTGCTTGGTTTGTGCATCAAGCCAATTTTTACAGGTTTTTTTTTTTGTTTTTTTTTTTCACGGAAAAACTCTAAATTGACATATGTCAAACTTTCCACAAAACCCTGCTGGTTTCATTCAAATGATTTCCACTGTTCTGTGCTAGTGGTCATTTCAAAGGGCAGGAACAAAGGGAACAAACATTTTCCAGGCATTTTTTTATACCAAAGAAGTTATGAACAATAAAATCTACTGTCATATAAGTAACAGATAATCCACTTCAGGGCGTGCAGTACTGCTCTGATATGCGCACACCTTGGGTGTGTTGGGAGGTAAGGGGCTTCAGGCCAAGTTCATTCACCCACCCAAAGCGTTCATGTATCAGAACACTACGGCTTGCCCTGTAGTGGATTATCTGTCTTATAAAATGGTCAGTTGTTTGGTGGGGGTAGTTCCTGTTTTGTCCTAAAGTAAAAAATACAGTCTTATTCTGTAAAGGTCTAATTTTGTCATTTTTTGGATGGCTTGTGAATTTCATTATCTGGTTTATCCTGTCATTTGTTTTATTCTCATGCTCCTGAGCTGAGTTTCACTTTCATAGTGTAGTTGAGCAGGTATCTGTTTCGGCAACAGTTTTAAATAAAATGTTAAATAAAGTCATTATGCTGAGAATAATGTGAAATACAGCATCACTTGTGTCCCAAATACTTCCAATAGTAGTAAAGTGCCCCTGATTCTAATAAAACCGAGCAAGTGAGCCTGCAGCTTTGGCAATGCAGACAGTGAAGTGTGGGGTTTCTATAGCAACCCTCTATCTCTCTCGCTTCACTGTCTGCACTACCGAAGCCCCCAACTCTCTCATTCCCTATACAACAGTCAGCAGCACTTTACTACTATCAAAAGTGTTTTGGACTCAAGAGAAGTTGGATTTCACAATATTCTCAGCAGGGTGACTTTACTATTTTATTCAAACCTTTTACTGAAATAGATGCTTGCTCAAGTACGTTACAAAAGTAAAGTGAAATGAAGCCCAGGAGTGAGGGAACAAAACAAATAGCAGGACCAATCAGATAAGTGATTTTATTATTTATGAGCGGTGTTTGTTGGAGTTTACAGTAACTGTTGGGGCAGGCGCATAAGGTATTAAAGGGTTCTTAAGTTGATATTTTTTAATAATGTGCCAGTCTGTGCCATTTTATGTTTGATGTGTGGAATGATCTTGTGGTCCGAGCTGGCAGTGAGCAGGTTCTGGGGACTAGAAACAAGTGCAGGCATACAGTCGTTGCTGGATAATGCACAGTCATATGGTGTGTTTCATCCAATCACAGAGCAGAATTTTCACTGATTTTTCTTACTCGTTTTATGAGCTCACTTATATCACATTTATGATGCAGGATATCAAATTTATGTAGCATTGTTGCAGAGACAGTGATGAAATTATCACAATCAAACAATTTTAAATAGGTAGTGTTTCTCTGTGTGGCAAGGCACGGAGACTGTATTTAGAACACTATAAAGAGTACCCCCTTTTCTTTATTTATTTCTGTTTTACCAGGAAGGTGGACTGGATAAAAATTATCTGTTTTCAGCCACTTCTGTGGATAAGGGTTACAACAGAAGGAAGACAATGCATGTTATAATACAAAATGCAATACTAAATACAAAAAATGTAAAATACATTTAAAAGCAAAAATAATATTCTTATGTATGTAGTGTATCTAAAACAATCACTCCACCTTAATTGTGATTACAACTTCATAAGGTATTTGCCTGCAGCTTGTCAAACAGGCTCAATTAAAAAACTGAACGTTGTGCAAGAAGGTCTAAGCCCTGATGAGTTAGCCGATTTAGTACAATTGGATCATAAGTAGTGAATGAATGTTTTGCAGTTTTGGTTCTTTTCTGAGTACTGCTTGACTGATGAATTTTTATTTTATCACCTCCTTATTTTTGTGCCTCTGCAGCACTAGGGGCAGGGGCATCCAGCTACCGGCCCCCCACCAACATAGAGAGCAGAAGGCTCACTCGCATGATGGGGGTCCAGCGCAGCCACCTCAGCCTGCCAGAGGGTCTTCCTTACCTCTTTGCATCAGGCTGGACTGGACCCCCAGCGCAATTCCATAACAGTCCTCCAGGTCAGCGGGAGCACGGCCATCAAGCTGCTTGGTCGCGCCCAGCCTTTTCCTCCATGTTTTTTTCCATGGAGATGGCAGTGCAATGACGCACTGCGTGTATGCGGACGGCATGCTGCCGTGCTCCTCCCTGCTTGGCACCGCAACTGTGCTGCCCCTGGTCATCACCAGGGGCCATGCCAGCGTGACGTGCTCCCCAAACCCACCCCAGAGGGAGGAGAGCAGTCCTAGGATGCTCAATCCACCCTCTCCCCGTCAACCCCCAGTGGCCCAAGTTAGTTCTTGAACCCGGGTCGCTGGTGTGCTGCGAGGTGTGGCGTCCAGCGCCTCAACCCTCTGCACCACCAGGCTGGCTGACTGATGAATTTTGTAATGATTTAACCATACTTAAGGCTGCAATAAATTCACAGCATGCACGGAATTCATGATTACTATGAAAATGGGATGTTGCCTTGAATTTTTCAAAAACGGAGAACAGTCAGTGAATTTGCCAGTTTTTATTTAGTTTTTTTTTTTTAATGCACGGAATCAAAAAAATTCAACATCCCATGTACCACTAATTAAGTGTGTTGGCTAGTGCTAGGTGCTGGCTCGTTCTTACTATGGCTTAGCATGTAGAATTCACTGAATCAGTTCATTAAGTAATTGAAGCTGCCATTTGTGATCTCTCGTTTAAATGAACTACGAAAGTAATGCAGTAATCAAGAAACTCATTAAGTCATTAACTCAGTCATCAAGTAATTTAAGAACACAATAAAATACATGTGCAGACTTGGTAGAGCAGTAACTGCTGGAGAACACACTAGAAAATGCCAATGTCTGTGCCACAGAAACCTACATCTGCATCTAAAACCAGCAATGTCTTTGCCAAACAATGCTCACAATATGAAAAAAGGGACATTTTATGTTTCTGGAGACATTATGTTCTGCACATGCTGTAATATTCCCATAGACCACAAAAGAAAAGGGACCTGTGACAGACACTTGGAAGCTTCTTTCCACCTTGCTAAAAACAGAAAACTGGAGGCGACATCTACCACAGTAGTGGAGAAGCAGGTAACAGTTTGTGAGCTATTTACAACCAAAGCTGCTCACCAGGAATGCAGAATGGTGTCACTGTTTAACCTTGTAGAAGTATTTACAGCTGCCAACATTCCACTAAATGCTCTCGATAACCAGACCCTTCACTGTTACCTAGAGGATAAATTCAAGTCAGTCAGAGTTATTCCGACATCACAGTATCTATGGACTGAATACTTGCCAAAAGTATATGCATATCATGTGACAGAAGTTAGAGAGAAAGTTTTGGATGCAGTTTCAATTTAAATCGTGGGTGATGAGACCATAGCTGTTCACGACAGGTACATTCTAAATATTGTGGCTGTTCCATCCATACAAACCAGCGCTGTGCAATCAACTAATTTAACTCAGACCAAATTGGAGCCAGTATTGTTAGACTGCACAGTACTCAAGGCAACAAACTACAAAACAGTTACACAGGCTATTCTAAATTGTCTACAGAAGTATGAAGTCCAATGCACAAATGTTGCAGCGTATGTGACAACACAATGTACATGAATAAATGTTGGGATCAGAGCCTTAAACATGTTCTTTTAAACAGTGTTCATGTTACCTGCTCTGCTCATCTGCTCAATTTATTAGGTGACATTCGGCATAAGAACTACCCAGCAGTTAATGATTTTGTGGTCGCAGTAAAGAAAGCATTCACTGCCTGTCCTGAAAGAAAAGCATGGTTCAAACAATATTTAGCAGCCAAGGATCTGTCTACTGCTTTACATCCTATGCCCGTGATAACAAGATGAAATACATGGTTCCATGCTGTTTTGTACCATGCTGTCCTCCTGGAGGAGTACGGAGAGTTCTTCAAAGATGAAAGCGCTGCATGCGAAGACTTCTTTGCCATGGCAGCATCGGAACAAGTTTGCAGTGGCATTACCGAAGTTGCAGCTAATGCCCCCACCCCACCCATTGCAGATGTTATGGTTATGGTCCATAATGGACAAACATAACTTTCTACTGAGGACACCTGGTGTATTTGTTTTCAGTACGTTTTGAACAAAATGTATTGTATTTTAATAGATCCTTAGTCATGCTGACATAAGTGTCCAGTGGATGAAAGTCACAGTGATGAGTTTGCTTTGGCAGTCTGGTTACAAATCGACATGTTATTGAATGTGATTTTATATTTTGATAGAATACTGTTAGACAAATTATTAAAAAAAAGCATAGGATTATATTCCAGTGCTGGAAGTAAAACCTGTTTGGCTATGACTTTTCTTACATCAACTGTCAAAAATCATTGCTTTCCATGCAGGAATCTGAGTTTTCCATTCACTTATGGAGTCACTTTGTTAATGAGATCTTCAAAAGTAAGAGCTTGGTCAAGCATAATGCCTAGATAATTAAATGTTTTCACAGTTCTTAAAGATGAGTTGTCAGACCCAAGGATATTTAAGTCATCTCCTGAGACATCTAACCTTTGTCTGGAACCAAAGACCATTGTCTTGGTTTTCCTTTCATTTAAGAGAAGATTGTTCCCCTGAAACCACTTTTTGAAGCTTGTAAGTGTTTTGTAGGCATGTTCCTAGGTCTGCTCCCATTTTACCAGTACAGTACAGTACTGTGTCATCTGCATACATGATGGTTAACACATCACTACATAAACATAGACTCTGACGGCAGATGAGGACCACTTGGCCCACCTAGTCTGCCCATTTCCCTACCAGACTGATAAGCTGCAGATCATAGTTAACCAACAGCTTACTTTCTCCTAACCCCCACTAGAATTTCCTTATGTCTGTCCCATGCAATCTTGAATTCCACCACTGTTTTTGACTCTACGACATCCTCAGGAAGGCTATTCTATGCATTTACAACCATCTTTGTGAAGAAATACTTCCTCATATTACCTCCGAGCCATCCCCCCTCTATCTTCAAATTGTGCCCCTTGTTCTTGCACATTTCCTTTTCTGAAAGATGCTACCCTCTTGGACTTTATTGATTCCCTTAAGGTATTTTAAAGTTTCTATCATGTCTCCCCCCCCCCTTTCCTCAAGGCTATACATCTAAAGCTCCTTTAGTCTTTCTTCATATGTCTTCTGGTGCAGACCCTGCACCATTTTGGTTGTCCTCCTTTGGACAGCCTCCATCCTATGTCTTTGTGAAGATGGGGTCTCCAGAACTGTACACAGTACTCCAGATGTGGTCTTACCAACTGTCTATACAGAGGGTCAACGACTTCCTGTTTTCTACTGGTGATGCCTCTCCCTAAGCATCCCAGTATCCCCCCAGCCCTCCTTACTGCCTTCTCACATTGCTGGCCCACCTTTAGGTCATCTGATATGACTACCCCCAGGTCCCTTTCCATTTTTGTTGTTGTCAGTATCTCACCCCCCTTCCCCATTGTGTACTCTTCCCCTGGGTTTTTGTTTCCCAGGTGCATTACTTTGCACTTCTTTGCATTGAATCTAAGCTGCCATACATTTGACCATTCCTCCAACCTTGACAAATCTCTTTTCATCCTTTCACCCCACCTTGCATATCAACCCTGTTGCAGATCTTTGTGTCATCTGCAAAGAGACATACTTTCCCATCCAGTACCTCTACAATGTCACTTATAAAGACATTAAAAAGGACCGTCCCCAGTACTGAACCCTGCAGTACTCCACTAATAACCCCCCTTTTCTTCACTGTGGACTCCATTTACTATTACCCACTGTGTCCTGTTGTCCAACCAGTGTTTGACCCAGACTACCACCCTGGGACTGACTCCCAGGCTGGCTAATTTGTTTATTAATTGTTTGTGCAGGATTGTGTCAAATGCCTTGCTAAAGTCTAGGTAGGCCATGTCTACAGACCCTCCCTGGTCTACTACTTTGGTCACCCAGACAAAGAAATCAATTTGATTTGTCTGACATGACCTTCCTGCTGTGAATCCATGCTGCCTTGGGTCCTGTGCCCCACTGGCCTCTAGGTACTCAACAATTCTTTCCTTCAGAAGTGATTCCATCATTTTCCCTACCACTGAGGTCAAACTGACAGGTCTGTAGTTTCCTGCCTCTGTCTTGCTCCCACTTTTGTGAAGGGGAATCACATCTGCCCTCCTCCAGTCCTCAGGTACCACACCATCCTCCCATGATTTATTAAAAACGGTAGTCAGTGGTGTTACTAGCTCTTCCTTTAGTTCACTTAGCATTCTGGGGTGAATCCCACCAGGCCACATTGCTTTATCCACCTTCAGTTTTAAGAATTCTTTCAGAACCTTTCTTCTGTGAAAGGACTAGTATCAACCCCCCTATCCAGAGTGCTTCTATTGACTGGATTAGGTAATACCCCTGCTGTTCCATTGTGAATACTGAGCAGAAGTATTCGTTCAGTATCCCTGCTTTTTCAGTTGCTCTCTGCCCAACCACCTTCCTCTTTATTCAGCCTCAGTATCCCTGCCTTAGTCTTTCTTTGCTCCCTAATGTACCTATAAAGGGTTTTATCCCTCTTCTTAACTGAGTTAACTATATTTTCCTCAGTTTGGGCTTTTGCTATACTGACTGCCTTCCCCACTTCCTTCTAACGTAACTGGTTCAGTTCTCTGTCCTGCTCCTTCTGTGTTTACTGTAGTTCAGGGAGGAGCTTATCCAGACTCTGAAATTTTTTTTCCCAATAAGAATTTATCCTCCTCCCTCACTGGCTGACCCCTATCTGGTCAGCCCTGACACCCTCCTTCCCCAGGTACTTACCCCACCCTCAGTCCCTCATGGCTTACCCCCAATGATGGGACAATTTGGGTTGCCTTTCCTACTTCAGAGGCTCATTTCTGGTTGAGGAGGGTGCCTGGTCAGCAGTGTGGGGTCTCCGAGGGGCTGGCCATTGCCCCATACTGCCGGGGGTGTTTTTCCCTCAGAGTTTTTTTCCCCACATCCCTAGGCAGTTTGGGGGGAGTCATACCTCAGCAGCATGCAGTGTGATCCTGCAGGGAGAGCAAGTTCCCCGGCCTATCAGCAGAGCAGCAGCAGCAGCTGTGGTGTGTGCTGCCTCCTTCCCCTGGCTGGGACATGCTGCCCTTGTCAGAGCTGCCTCCCAGCCTGACCCCTCTCAATTGTTGGCTCCTGACTTCACTCCTGAACCTGGGTCACACCACATTTCTTTTGGGCCATCGGGCAGCCCATACACACCTGAATATTTGACACAGTCAACCTCTTCCATGGGGAACTTGCACAGGAGTCTGGTTGCGATTTGGTTTGCAGTCGTCTTTACATTAGCAGGAATAACAAAGATCGTAGTATCTGCCTTTGTGGAATACAGGACATGTTTGTGGTCAGAGTCAATTTTTGATCTTAAAAAAAAAAAAGGTTCTCTATCTGAAAGCACCTGGTAATTGGAAATTGGAACTGTGATGCACAGCAAAACCGACACCATTTGGGTCCAATTTCCCTTTGTTCCTGAGCTGGCTTTTTGAACATGTAGCCCTGTACTGTATGCAGGAAATTCATGTCCCACCCTTTTAGGACGGTTGGAGTTGGACGGTAAAAAATGCCTTGTGGAAAACTAAAACAGACATGCCTAACTTACATGTAGTGTATGGAAGAGGGCTATTATTAACGGAATTCAATTGAATCCTAGTGTTGATGTACCATCAATGTGATGTCAAAGTGAGGTTGTACCATCTTGAGTACGTCACATCGATGGTGCAACAGGTTAGAATGCACTCACACTCATGTAGCACTGACAACCGCTCCGATTGCTTGTTTTTTTTTCCTTTCTCAGTTTCTCTGGCAGTTGTGCATGGAAAATGAGCCATCGGCAACAGCTTCCCTTGTACAGTTGATGCCACCTAAACTGGGTGCCCTAATGGTGCATTTTTGTTTCTATTAACTGGCTGTTCATCAGAAGGGACCTTTTTTTTTTTTTTAATTATTATACTTTTTTCAGGTGGCTCAGTGTGGTGCTGAGGGTTGAGGCGCTGGACGCCACACCGACGCCACGGATTTGGGAATGGACTCAGGTCATTGAGGGTCGGCCAGGGGGAGGAAGATTGAGCATCTGTGGGACTGCTCTCCTCCGGGAGGGTGGTACGGGGTACCCACGCATGTGATGGCTCCTAGCGGTGGTTGGGGGAGAGTGCGAGTCATGGCACAAAAAGAAGGGGACATCACGGGCAGATGTCTGATGTGTGGTGAGCAGAAGCGCTCACCGTAGCAACACTGGCATCATTGCATGCCTGGGCTGTGTGGAGGAACTACAGGGACAAAATACTGTGCCTCCAGCTCAAAATGGCCTGCCTCACGGTGCTGCATCAGATGCTCCCAGGAGCTCCCTCTGGTCCTGACCCCTTGGTCTTCCGTGAGGGGGTCTGTGATACGACCTTAGAGAGGGTGAAGGTGAGGAGGTCGCAGCTCAGGCACAGTGCCCAATTCAGTAGCCACCAGGCCTGGGCTGGAATAATAAAGGGGAACCATTGGACCACCCCAGGAGGACAGACAAATAAATAAATAACAAAAACAAAATAAAAATTATTATACTTTTTTCGGGCCGGCTCCTCAAGCCCCAATGGGCTCGCCAGGCTCCATCAGCTGTCCCCTCATACTCAGGTTTGCTTCCCCCCCAAGTGGGGCCACCAATAGGTGAACTCTGGTGGCCAGAGGGGATGGCAGTGGAGATGGCTCATTGGCGGGGGCCGGCATTTTTAGTAGACACTGATACCCTACGAGGGCAGGGATGTGCAATGTTGACCCACATCTGCCCGGCCCCCGAACGTGCAGGCACCAACCACTGAGGAACCCCCGGCCTCCATCAGGGGTCTGTCATGCATTCGACACTCAACTCCACCTCCCCCCAGAGTAGGAAAGTAGTCTACCGGATGCTCAATCCTATTCCTCTTGGCCAGCCCTCCAACTCCTTAATCTATTCCTAAACCTGGGTCGTCGGTGTTGCAGACGGTGATCATGCCTCTGTGCCAGCGGGCTGGCTACCTTTTTTTTTTTTTACTCACATCCAGCCCACCCTGACATGCCTGATCCCATCTCCTTTTATAGAGCACTGTACCTTTTAAAAACATAAAGACTGGCTGACCAGAAAGGATCTATTTAGAGCTGGTGGTGAACACTGGTGTACGCAACCCAATGAAGCAAACCATAATGGGAAGTAGTGTGAGTTGCTTCGCTAAAAGTGCAGGGGGAGAGGGGTGGAGAACAGGAAACTGGAGAGCTAGTGGTTCATGATGCCAACTGTACTGAAAGCACACATTATTTTTTTTTTTTAACAAATTCCTCAAGAAATGATCTGTTGATACACTGTTGCCTGTACACTACGAAAGATAAAGGAAGGGCAACAGTAAACAACAATGCTGAGTTCACTTCTTGAGGTTGCATTACAACCAAAAAACATCTTGAGCTTCACTCTTGAGGTTTACTTGGTTGTCATGACAACCCTCGAAGTGAACAAAACGTTGTTGTTCACTGTTGCCCACTGATTATCCTCTATGTCTGCAAGTCCAGCTTGGCCCTTTTGCTGGGCTGTTTAGGTTTAGAAAACAAAAACAGTGACCCACAAATGCTGCCAAAAATAATTGTAATGGATTATAGTTCCCTTTGGAAATGTGTGCCCCCCACACACACACATAAAATGCATAAACAGTTCACTCAGGCAGTAGGTGAGGTATACAGCCATACAAATAAAATGTAGGCCACTACTATGAAATAGTGATGAATTACTATGCAGAAGATCAGGGAATATTTGACACATAATTTATTATGATGAAAATGAGGAGTGTCATTTATGACATTATTTTCTTCAGTCTTGCTTTTTAGCCCTCCAAGTCATGATCTGCTCCTCTTCTTTGAGTCTCACTATGCACAGTCAGTGACCCCTCAGCCCTGTCGGCCATTTGTCTCACCAACCCAAACTGTGGGGATCTGAACAGAGCAGAACTTAAGGGTACTGACAACAGTCGTATTGCGAGCTTGGTGCACATACTTTTTGTCCCCCAACATTTCTCCCTAAGTCCCTCCCTCCATGCACCCCCACGGCATGAGTAGTGCCTACATCAGCCTCTGATGTCATAGCATCCCGGGGGGGGGTTATGTACCCACCATCAGTTGGGGGTTTTGCCAGTGAGATATAGCACTATGGAAACCCTCAGCAGCTAGGCCAGGGAGGCAAGCTCCCTGGTCCAGCCGCTGATGGTTTCTGTAGCACTGTAACTCACTGCCAAAACAGCCCAACTGGGAGGTGAGCACTGTTGAGCAATGGCTACCCTCAGCTTCGCCTACCCCATGATGCAGCATCCCTTGTCCACTCCAGAACCCAGCTCGTCTGTATGGCATCATGACCCACTGCCACTATGCCATCATGATGGCCCTGTTTATGACAGTCAGTTATGGCCAGCACACAGTACGTTGTGGGAAGTTTGTATAATACATTGATGTTAAAGCAACAGTGCATGATAGCAGTGACATTTTATTTGTTTTTGCTCCCACCTGAACTGGTCCCCATCAGCCCTGCCATGCACCCCAGTCCATCATCCCGGGACTTACCACCACCATGATGTTCCTCCCTGGCTTTCTCTCCAAGGCAGGGCTCCCAAGGCCTGCGGGGGGGGGGTGACTCTGGAGGATGTACTCTACTCAGTTTCCATGGGGAGTACCTAAGGTTAGGCTGTGTGGATCCTACAGTATACAGTGGGTGGCATCCTGCATTGGTCTGGCTTTTTTCCACTCTTGGGAGCCCCTCCCACATGTGCAGCCGCAGTGACATCCTGGGGGCAGGGACGCTTGGCTGCATGTAGTCACCCACACCACCTAGAGCATCTCCACAAGCCACCACCAGGTGCTGCTCCAAGAGTGGTCCACAACAGCCCTCCCCCCAGGAAGGAGGCATCCAAGGGATACTCTTAGATCCCTCCCTGCCAGCCTCTGCTCATGACACCAAGGGTCGGGGCATGAACCCAGTTCACCAGCGTGCCAGAGTGACATCCTATCATTCAGCACAACACAGCCAGCCAGCAGTAACATTTTTGACCTATACTATTTTATTCTATTTTGGATTGCCCCTTATCACCTGACTTGTATGATACCCTTCTTTCTCCATTTTGAGTCTGATTCACCGCGTTTTTCACGTTTGAAATAATAAAAGGAGCACTCCTTTAAATGTGCCTCAATCATGATTTTCATCAGCATTCTCAGCAGTTTTTGTTTGCCAGTTGTTTCATAAGGTCAGCAAGCAGTGTCTACTGCATGCTAGTTCATTACAGTTACAAGAAAAAGGATCTTAAGCAATGAGAGTTCAAAAACCGAGAATGCTGATGAAAACCTGGTCCGAGTCATATTAAAAGGAGTGCTCCTTTTACTATTTCAATTGTGAAAAACAAGTAGTAAAGCAGACTCAAAATGGACAAAAAAAGGTATCATACAAGCCAGGCGATAAGAGGCTTTCTAAAATAGAATAAAAAAGTATAGGTCAGCATTTTCACTGCTATCGTGCACTGCTGTTAACTTAATTTTTGCAGATTTGAATAGCAGTTTATTAGTAAACAATACATGCAATTTAATATTTATAGTATGCCCATATTTTTGCACCTGTTCTCTTATCTACCTGTTACATTCAGTTTACTTTTCCATTGGATTTTCACCCTGGCAGGATTCCCTGTTCCGCTACTCTTACCAACGGGCCCCATATTTTGAGAAATAGTGCTTCTTGCCCATTTACTCTGTCTAGTTTATGACATGCTAGTAAATTGTTCATCAAATGTACAGTGATTGGTGGAGCCCCCCCCCCAACCATTGCTGGGCTAGAGTTGTTCTAGCATTAACCAATGCCAGCCCCCAAAGCAGGCGAGGCTTGCCCTTCTTGTTACAACTCCTATATGTTGTTTATTGCCCATGAAAGCCATGCGTTTTCATTTATCACAACAATAAAAAGCAATGCTGCCTCCGTGTGAGGAAGAAAAAGGTTGGGCGTTCAAAACAGGACGCCTCCATCGATTCAGAAACAGCTGAGAGATATATACTCATCAGTGGGGCTAAATACTCAAGAGAAATACATGCACAATTTGGTACTTGCTTGTGTGAATTGTAAAACCCTGCTTACGACAGAGAAAGGGCTGTCAAGAATCTCTAGGGTCATCATCAGCATTTCTCTCTCTGTATCTGAATATTCTTCTGATGTTCCTAGAAATTCTTGGCAGCTATTTTGCAGTCCCACCCCCCAAAAAAAGTCTCATTTTTTTACACAACCAACCAACTTGTACTTATAAATGTTTTAGACCTGACATCATTCGATGTATTCTCCTGTCTATGCCTCACCTTGTTCTCCTTAGTCCAGTCTTGCAGCAGGACCAACAGTGTGTTCACATCATACAACTGAAGTGCGACTGTACATGTCAGCATACAACCATGTAGCATTTTAGCCAATCAGTAAAGCTCTTTTTTAATTAAATGATTGATACAATATAGGTGGGTGTTGAACCTTACATATCATTGGTTTATTTTACCCATTGGTACATTCATTAATGAAGTTTAATCATTTATCTCAGTTTTGAAGCATCCTCTGTATTTATCCTCACTTGGAATGGTCACAAAAGAATCCTTAGTCAATGGGGGGGTGCAGCGAACCCAAAATGGATTTAGTTTGTACTGACTAGGGAGGTGCACTGGACAATAAATGTCTATTTGCGGGCATGGCTGGGGACAGTACTAAACAGTGAGTCAGGACAGTTGTAACAAGTAGCAACATAATACAACATAACAAAATGCACACTGTATTACAGACAAGCAGCAATAACTTATAACTAGGCTTGGCAGTTTGCGATTTATAGCGATATCAGTCGATTTATATCGAGAAATGCTGTTTTGTTAATTTCGACGAAAATCTGTTTTCGTCGATTTTAATCGAAATGGTAACACTTGAAAATGTTCTGTTTAAAATTATAAAGCCTGGTGATTTCGAATCACAAGCTAAAGTAAAGTAAAGTTATGAGAGGCAGGGCAGTTTACGATCGAAATCACCAAGCTTTAAAATTTAATCAGAACGTTTTCACTTGCTGATTCCCCATCTAAAGCACCAGGCAATTAAAACTTTAATCAGAAACATTTTCACTTGCTGAATCCCCATCTAAAGCACCAGGCAATTAAAACTTTAATCCGAAACGTTTTCACTTGCTGAATCACCATCTAAAGCACCAGGCAATGAAGTATTGAATTCCATTAACACCTAATTACTAGTTGCTGCATAGTTCTGTGGTTTCCCGTGCCCTCTGAGCTGATAATAAAATAAAAAAGAAGTGTTTTAAATCAGACCTCAGATTTCAGATCAAGCAACACATCCAAACAGCAGGGGTCAAAAAAGAAAATGTGCAGATGAGTATTGCTCTGAATTCCCTGAACTGGAAATAAAAACTGTCAAAAAGACTGGTGATGGGGACAGTATTGACATTTTACGATGCAAGATTTGTAAAACCGAAGTATCTGATCAGGCAAATTGCATTTCTGAGCATTTTAACAGCAAGACACACCTGAGGCTAAAGCAAAGTCTGGACATTATCTCACAGCCCTCAATGGAATCGTGTATGGGGTGCATGAAGTAGAAAAAAGAAGAAGCTGCCGACTTCCCACATGATCTTGTTAGGGCTTTGTGTTTTGAAGCAATCCCGATGAACGCAGCCCAGGGCTCCAGCTATCTGATGTGTGTTCTAAGAAAATATGCACCAGCTGGGAGAACATGTCCAAAAAGACGTCAGCTGGAGGAGAAATATATTCCAGAGGAATTCATGCATCACAAAGCAAGAATAAATGAGCTGCTATCTGGTGAGCAATTCTCTATTGTTGTTGATGAAACACCTGAGTTGGCAGGTCTACTTGCTATTAATGTTCTGGGAGTTTTTTACTCGTCTAAAAATAGATCCATAAACTGTCTGCTACTGAAATCAACAGTTGTTATGCAGTGCAATGCTGGTGTAATCTCTAACTTACTCCATGACATGATGAGAGACTATTGCTTGTCTTGGTCTGATTGTGTCTCAATAAACACTGATTCAGCAATGTACATGCAGAGAATGATTAAAGACCTTAGAGACATTTACCCACATTTGCTGCACACACCCTGCATCGCACATTTATTGCATGTAGCTATCGATCATGCTATTAAAACAAGAATTTTGTGATGTAAATGAAATTGTGGTACATTTTCCTGCTCTATTTAAGAGTGCTAATAAACCGAGGAGAGTGTTTTTTAAAGTGTGTGCAAACAATGGTGTTCAACTAACCAGTACGAAACTCCCCCCCCCCCCCACAGAGTTGTCCCTTGTCGTTGGTTTTCCTGGTTCGAAGCTGCACAGTACATTCATGCACATTGGGATAGTGTGTGTGACTTTTTAATAATTGAGGAGGTAGAGCATCAATCTAAAAAAGCCTTCAAATTACGGATGATTCCAGTCAAAGAGATCTTTACTGTAAGCTTACATTTCTGTGCAGTTTTCTAGGAAAAATCCATGTTATTATTAAGTTGTTTAACCAGGTATAGCACACTGAGCTGAAAGCTTTTTTTTTTTTTAACAGGAGCGACCTGAGCGCACAAGGAGGTTAAGTGACTTGCTCAGGGTCACACAGTATGCAAGTGGAAGCTGTGGGATTCAAACCCGGGTCTGGTCTGCTGGATATCACCAAATTTGCAGCTCAGAGCCTTAGACCACTGCGCTATACTGCCTCCTATGCATGTATGCATGTTATACATGTACAGATGGAAACCAAAGCACCACTGATTCACAAAATTGACTGATTACTAAACTTTGATCTGAGTGTGGCAAGTGATGTCAAAAGTTCACTAAAAGATGTTGATTTAAAGTCAATGGGATCCAAACGACAGTCCCTGTCTGCAGCAATGCATTCTTTCTCAAGAAATTTTCATTCAAGGCTAAGCGCAACACTAGCACGAAATGTGCCTGAAGGACTTTATGGCTCTGGGTCATTGTTTGATAATTGCAGGATGTTTGATCCCTTTATAAAGAAACAGCTCTCCGCTGATATCTCTAAATATGTTTCCATAAGCAACACCTTCCACTGCAAAAAAGAAGACTTTGAGCGGGACTTTAATTTGTATATGAAACTTGAGGTTCCTTCAGACCGCACGATCTCTCCGATGGAGTACTGGGAGAGTGAGATGCTAAACCTACCTGTACTTTCCAATGTTGTGTTGCGGGCACTGGCTATGCCAATTACATCTACTGCTGTAGAGCGTTCCTTTAGTCTGTACAGAAAAGTTCAAGATAAACTCCGAATGCGCCTTTCAGAGGAGAGACTGGGGATACTAAACATTTTGTACCACAACTAGGATATAACAGGAAGTTTTGATGCATATAGCGAGACAGATATAAAAAAATTCCACAACTAAATCCAGCACAGATTTGCACTTGGGGTGGGGAGCATGTGGTATTGTCTTTGTATAACTCTGTGTGTCTCCGTATGTTGTAGTGTCTCTGTGTATGTTGTAGTGTTTTTGTATAACTCTGTGTGTCTCTGTATGTTTTTTTATCATAAAGATCGATTTAATCGAAATAAAGACCTTAAAATAAACATCGATTTTAGTCATCGAAATTTGTTAAAAATAAAAATCGAAAACTGCCAAGCCTACTTATAACACACAGTGATGTCCGATGACATTACAATGGCTTCGGATGTACTCAAAACAGAGCAGTTAAATGAAACATAAACAGTTAAATCTTCATAAAGAGAATTAATGTAAAGCTTTACAGTCCAAAATGCATTGCACAAATTGGACAATGTATTGACTTGGAATATGACATTTATCCTCACTTGTGAGGTGGCAGAACTTTTATATTTCACTCTTGGGTTTGCCTCTCGTTAAACTGATGGTCCAGCTCCTTCACTTGTGAAGATAAATGTCATATGCTGACTCTGGACATCACATATCCCCTATATACCAACATATAGAACGGTAATGATACCAAAACTCAAATTGGGTAGCTACTACAGCTGTGCAGACTGTGCAGTAATTTTATTTATTTATTTGAATTTTGGTAACCAGGAAAGCCCACTGAGACAGAGTGGCCTTTTTTCATTGACGATCTGGGGGAGGGTAAAAAGGGGAGGTACAAAGATAACAATGAATAACAGCAATAGGTAAGTGTGTGAATACACTTTTACAATAGTACATAGTACACAATATAGAAACAAAAGGCATGCACATTATTTACAAATATGACAGTAAAATACAGTCACAGAAATAGCAAAATGTATAGATAAATACAAGTAGCAGGGGCAAGGTTTTACTTTTATACAGTAAATAATTCAAGTAATGCAGCAGAATCATGCAAAGAAGCAGTCCTTGTAAGTGATTGGATCACAGAGAACAATGGTAACCCAAAATGAATCATTACAGAGCAGGGATATCACTTCTGGGCAGAACAAGGAAGAGGAGCAGGGGGGACATGGGAGGGGGGATTGGACTAGATGTGAGGAGTGGGAAACCTTGGGTACAGGTGTGGAGCTGAGGGGAGGCAATATGGGACTTAAGAGAACTCTTGAAGGGGGGGCAGGTCAGAACCATGGTGGGTAGTGCATTCCAGAGGGAGGGCCCTGAAAAGGCAAAGGCACTTCGGCCCACTGCAAAGCAGAGTTTTGGGATGGAGAGAAGAGGTTGGTCAACTGACCTTAAGTACCTCATTGTGGATTTTCATTGGATAACATGCTTGAGGCAGGGAGGAGTGAACGTATGAACTAGCTTATAGGTCAGGCAAAGTGTGGGGTGTTGTAGTCTGGCTTCAAAGGAAGGCCAGCCAAGGGCGTCAAGGACTGAGCAGTGGTGCAACCTAGCGTTGGCGCCAAGGGCAATGCAAGCGACCCTGTGGTAAGTTTGCTTGAGTTTTGCAAGATGGGAGACCTGAGCAGAATGGAGTATGGGGGCTCATAGGAGATAAGCAGAGCATGGAGGAGGAAGCTATGGCCAGGTGGAAGGGTGCGTTAGGTAGGGCAGGAGGCGGTACAGCAGTCCTAACGTTTGGTGGATGATCTTGACCACAGTTGAAACATGAGTGTCAAAGGTGAGGTGGGAGTCCAGCGTGACACCAAGATATTTGAAAGATTGTACCTGATCTAAGGGGTCGCCACGGAAGGAATTTATCACAAGGGGGGGGGTCAGGGAAGTGAACTTAGGGGTCTGTGGTGGAAGTGCATCAATTTAGGTTTTCTTGGTGTTGAGCACCAGGAGATTACTGAGGAACCACGTCTCGAGATTAAGGAAATCCTGTTGCAAGTGGTGATTCAGCTGGGTCAGGTCAGAAGAGGGCCTATACAGAAAAGCATCATCAGCATACATCTGAACAGATGCACCTCCATAGCGCAGCGGGAGCTCACTAATAAATAGTGAGAATAGGAGAGGGCTGAGGATGGACCCATGTGTGTATACATATATATATATATATATATATATATATATATATATATATATACTGTGTATGTGTGTGTGTGTGTGTGTGTATGTATATATATATATATATATATATATATATATATATATATACGAATGTATCCAATTTCATTTAGCTTGGCTCTTGGACTGAGAGAGCACACTATCCACTCCAGTTCCATGGATAGTTCACACTGTCCAGACTTTCTGAAAAGGAATGGATGGTAGGTGCACAACCCTAGTAGTCACAGAGATCATTGCTAGGCATGAGGTTCATGACTGCTAACATTGGGTTTGATATAGTTTTCTAGGCCTGTTTTTCGAGTCTCAAATTAGTGGAGGGTGGGGGTCTGGAGGCTTTTTTGGAAAAAAACTAAACAAATTAAAAACAAAGCAAGACTAATGCAAATTGTCATTCATGTCTTTTTAGGTCCTTTCTCTTCTGATGATAGGAATAGGAGTTTATGCCAAGGTGCAGAAAGCAACAGGTAACACAACATTATTGCTAATGTTTTATGGCACTGCTCAGTGTTAACCTGGGGCCCATTTTTTTTCAGAGGGCCCCAGAGCGGGCAAAGATGTGCAACTTGTTGGTGTGTAAATACAAAGCTCCGCACTGGCAAACTGCAGACAGACTGCTGTTTTCAGCACTATGTACTCAGGGGCACTTCATTTCCCTGCTCTGTGCACCTGCTACTCTGGGTCATACTAAGTATTGTATGCGCAAAAAAAAAAAAATAAATTACCAGCTACAAGCTGCTGTAAGGTATGTAAAAGATTGTAAATTATACAATGGCAAGAACATTTCCAGGGCTCTGATTGGTCAGTGTGTGCCTAAGACAGTGATGTTATTACACAATAACATCACTGTGAGGATTTGTTGGCTGACATCAACTTATTTTTTTTAGAAACAAAGATATATTGCCACACTAAAGATCTACTAAAACCTTTCTTAAGTATTTTTTTTATTTTGTATAACATCGAGCCATTGTATAATTGGAATAAGGCACTCCAAGGTGTGTGTTATTGTGTAATAACGTCACTCCTGGGGTGGTGGAAGACCGCTGTTTCAACCTCACCCTATGACGCATATACGATAACATTATCACATCTTGTCGCAGTCTTATTGCTTAATTGGCACCCTCTTTGAAATACCTGTACATACAGTGCGAAAGGTGGGAATACATCAGGGCTCCCAATGCACTGCTTGTCCAGCTTCGTGTGCGGGAAAACTGGGCATCTGCAAATCCGGCCCCAGGTTACTCCTGACAGTCAAGCAGATTCATTTTCTAGTAACCATTAAAGGGGTGGGGGGTTTAGGCAACAAAGTTTCTAACTCTGTGAAAATAGTTTATAAAATCAATAATACCCAACGTACTGGGCATTACCAATAGATACTGTAGAACTAATATATTTTCCACTATAATAATATTTTCACTATACTACTGCCATGCATGCTATCCATGAAAATATTATAACAGCCAATGTTACCAACAGTACTCCTGTTGATTTAGACATTGTGTTTAGCTGAGAAGTACCATGCTGAGCTCGACACATCATTTTCTGTCGCATACTTGCCCAGCTCTTCCCTCACTGGTGAGGAATATGAGGCGTATTCACCTCTATGTTTCTTTGCTGGTGTGGTACTGACTTGCAGTTTGTGCCCCACAGCCTTGACCACATGGGAAGGAACACCGGCACTTAGAGACACAGAAACATCAAATTTTACGGCAGATAAGGACCATTTGGCCCATCTAGTCTGTCAATTTTCCCTGCCTATTTCACATACCACAGATCCTAGGGGATCTGCGGCTAACCCCCTCTTTCCTGTCGCTAGGGTTCTATTGCTTTGTGTAAAAATGTCTGGATCAAGGCCATCCACAAATGCGACCCTTCTTTTCACTACTTTTGGATGTTTCGGTCAGAAGTAAAGCGGCATGGTAAGCCATTCAGGAGACAACAGCAGGAATGTGAGCAGTGTGATACAACAGCAGGACAGAGAACAGTGTTAGGCAGTGGCAGGACCAGGACTGGTGCTAGGCAGTAACAAGACCGGGAGCAGTGTTAGGCAGCAGTTAGACAGGGAGTGGTGCTAGGTAGTGGCATGACCGAGAGTGGGGTTAGGCAGTGTAAGAACCAGGTGCGGTGTCACGCAGAAGTAAGAACAGGAATGATATTTGGCTTGGCAGTGAGTACTTACCCGCACAAGGAGCATGAAGGAATGCTAAAATCAGCACAAGGGGCATGAAGGAATGCTAAAATCAGCACAAGGAGCATGAAGGAATGCTCAAAGCAGCACAAGGAACACAAAGGAATGCAGCAATATTGACAAAGCTGGGGGGGGGGGTGAGACTAGGTGACCACTAGATCACCAGGAAACAGCTTCATTTTTGGCAGCCCAGGTACGGCAGTGACAGCACAATTGACAGAGCCTAGAACGCAAATTAAATATTGCACGAATATGCCAGACTGGCTGCCAGTGCAAACATTTCAGAACACTAAATATATTAGTGCTACAGTAATTGGCCCCACAATACTGAGTGCCTTTACCTTTGAACCCAGAGGCTTTATACCAGTTTTACCTCTTACCCACGTGCATAGCTTAAAACTCACTTTACTCTGTAATTTGCATTTTACGATCTCACTTCAAGGGGGAGCTCTTGCAGCAGATAATACCATTAGGACTAAACTGCTAGGTGCTAGGGCCCCACGGAAAACTTCTAGCTAGCAATCTATAGCAGGGCACTGCCCCTGATGTTGGCTCCGCCCCGATGTTAAATGTGGTATAAAGGGGTGGTCCCCCGGCACCACCTCAGTTCTTTTCCCACCATCGACCCACTAACGTCAGGTCCACGGATGACACCTTCGCAGCTGACTGCCATTTTGCACCTGGCACAGTTTTTTCTTTCATTGTTCTTTCGACCAGTTTTTCTCCGTCAAGTGCATGTCTTCATCCTCCTCCCAGAGGCAGAAGTTGAAGTGCGTGTGCAGTAAGCAGATCCCAGCAAGAGACGTAGGGAGGTAGTGTAGCGCAGTGGTTTAAGGCTCTGAGCTACAAATCTGGAGACCTGGGTTTGAATCCCACAAACCCCACTTACGTACTGTGTGACCCTGAGCAAGTCATTTAACTTCACTGTGCTTCCAGGTTGCACCTGTAAACAAGCTTTCAGCTTAGTGTGTCTCACCCGGTTAAACAATTGGAAAAACAAAAACGGCCACTCCACCTGCCTGATCTGCCTAGGCCCCAACCACCCCAACCACCGGCCTGACAACTGCTCTCACTGCCAAAAATTCAACAGTAAAATCTGCATCTGCCACCTCAAGACACTCAAAGCCTACCTGCTGGAGCAACAAGTGGCCGCCATGCAGAGGACTCATTTGGGATTAAGTTCTTCCTCCTCAGCCAGGGAGTCTCCCCCCAAGGAGAAAAGACTGGGTGGGAAGCACCACTATATGGATAAGGAGAGAGCCAGGTCGGAATCCTGCCCAAAGCCTCTCACAAGACTTCTGCTTCCTCCACTGTCAGTGGGTGCTCAGAGTCAGTTCCTCCAGGTACCATGGCCATTTTGGGGGTTTCCTCCAAGAAGACTACCACCTCATGGCACTCCAGAAGTAAGGAGTCTTCATCTCAAGGGTGTTCATTCGCCCAAGTCCCCTTAGCGCATAGGCCCCACAAGCATAAGCTTGGGTCGACGCAAGAGGGGTGGGTATCTGCTTCAGGCAAAACATTAGAGCCCATCACTTGAAAGCACCCTGGGTCATCCAACAGACATAAGGGGTCGGACAACTAAACTAGACGTCAAGACGTTGTCAGGTACCGGATGCCTCCTCCACCCGAGGAAAGGGTGATGTCAGCTTCTGAAGGTAGGCAGACTACTGGCCACTTCAACTCTGCATTGGAAATGGACCAGGCGCCACTGGCCAAATAGCGGCCATCTGCCCCAGAGGACCGGACATCAGCCCAGGTACCCAAGACCCCAAAAGATAAGACACCCAGGCTTGTGGATACCCAAACATCTCCTCCGCCTCCTCCCAAGGAGCCAGACACCAGACTGCAGGGGGGCTTGGTGCAGCTGGACAAAGCCTTGTCAGACCTGATGCCCGAGGCACCTGTGCACAAGGTGCCTGAGGACCAAACCTCGGTACCCAGTGAACCACAGGCCCACTAACGTACCAAACCCGAAGCCTCCGCCTCCAGTCATCCTGCTGGGGGCGCTGTTCAGTGCATGGTGGAACACTATTAAAGGGGACTTACTCCCAAAGCCCAGGGACCCATCTCCGGTCTGGCCACCACCCAGGGAACAGTTGCCTCAGAGACCCAGGTGACCTTCCCAGTCGACAGAGCGTTCGCCACCCGATGGTGACGACTGGTGGCCACCAGGTACAAGTGGCAGGAAGAGGAACCCATTATCCTTCCCATCTTCCAGTGGATGTCCACCCTCTTCTTCAGGGAAAGACGCCAGAGACACCTCCTCAGAGTACTCCTCTGAGGACAAACTAGCCCTACCTTCCCTGGACCCAAGAAAGGACTCACTAAGGTCACCTCCAGATGACCCGTCCTTCTTGGACATCATGAGACATATCCAGGCCCTGTATCAATGGGATACAGGGGAGCTGGATCCTGAACGCCACCGTGTGGTGAAATTCCTGGGGGCTACTGACCCAAAACCCTTGGTCATCCCCCCACTGGTGGAACCTTTCCAGGACATTACAAAATTGAGCTGCAAGCATCCGGCTACCACTGTGGCAGTGCCAAGGAAAGCAGATAGGCTCTATAAGACACCCAAAGGAGAGCCTTACCTAAGCAAGCAACCAAAAGCTGACTCTATAGTGCTCATGGCTGCACATGGCAGAGTGCAGCAGCTGAGACACATCAGCGCTCAGCCCCCAGATCCAGAGTCTAAAAAGCTGGACCAGATGGGCCGCAAGTTCTATTCTTTAGCCACCTACACGGTCGGGTCATTGAATTTCCTGGCTGATATGGTCACATACTAGAAATCACTGTAGTCCAAAAGCTATGGATCTGGCTAAAGAACAACCAGACTCAGAGGGCAAGACAGAGCTCCTAGCTGTCATCCTGTCAGGAATGGATGTGGACAAACAAGTGCTGAGGAGTTCTTAGTTCTTTCCGCAGATACGGCAGCAAGGGCAGCAGCAACCGGGATCTGTATGCGGAGGCATGCTTGGTTGAGGGTTTCTGGTTTCCACCAGGATTTGCAGGATGTCATCTTGGATGCACCCTTTCAGGGACCCTTCCTCTTTGGCACAGAAACAGAAAAATTCATAACAGGACTACAAGATTCAGGCAAGGCGGTGTCTGACGTCCATCGCATGCACAGATCAGAACCACAGGTAATCTGGTGCCGTCCCTTTTGGAAGACCCAGGGACAGCAGGGAAGACACCAACCGCAGCACAAGACAGGCTTTAAAAGAAGAGGCCCCCCTGTTCCTTCAGGCACCCAGGGCCCCAAAATTCCCAAGGTGCCCAAACCTCCGCTTTCCACCCCTCCGCAACTGCATGACTCCCTGCCAATCCCCCCTCCTCTTGTGGAAGTGCAGGTGGAGGCGGTAGGAGGGAGATTCTCCCTTTACCAATCCAGATGGTCCAATATCACTTCAGACCAATGAGTCCTCCAGATAGTTGTGAGGGGATACTCTGGAATTTACCCAGATTCCACCAGACAATCCGCCCGTCCACTCCCACTGCTCCCCCTCCCACGTGGCTCTCCTGCGGGCAGATATACAGACCTTGCTCGAAAAAAGAGCTATCCAGGAGGTTCCCCATGCCCAAAGAGGCAAAGAGTATTACTCCCACTTCTTCCTAGTCCAGAAGAAGATGGGAGACCTCCATCCCATTCTGAATCAGAGCCAGCTGAACACTTTTATCGAATACAAAAAGTTCAGAATGGTCACCTTAGCAAGCCTGTTGCCCATGTTCCATCACTGAAACTGGCTTTGCTCCATGGATATGCAGGATGCTTACAAGCACATAAAGATCCTGCTATCCCACAGGAAGTACCTTTGCTTCACCTTCCAAGGAGGGTACTACCAGTTCAGGGCATTGCCATTCGGCCTATCATCAGCAACGAGGGTTTTCACCAAATGCCTGCAGTAGTGGCAGCAGCACTCAGGAGAGTGGGTCACTTTGTTTACCCCTACCTGGATGATTGGCTTCTCACAGCTTCATCAGAAGACTATCAACATCAAACAATTGAGGAGACTTTCAGTCTGTTCCAGGCCTTGGGCATCACTCTAAATCTGTCCAAGTCGCACCCGTGGCCTGCTCAGAGGCTACAATACATTGGAGCAGTCCTGGACACCATCCAAGGAAAAGCCTTCCTTCCTGCAGACTGGGCAGTCAGGCTAAGGGAGGTCACTCACAGGGTGATGGCCTCAGATCGGGTCCCAGTGAGGGTGGTTCTGCAACTTTTAGGCCATATGGCCACAGCCATAGCCACAGTTCCCCTCGCTTGTTTGAATATGAGGGTCCTGCAGTGGCACCTCAGAGTCCAGTGGGACCAAGGTATGGATGAGCTCAAAGAGCCCATCAGAGTCTCCAACGTGGTCCATCAGTCCCTGCTTTGGTGGGTCACCCCAGCTCATCTAGACAGAGAGTTTCCCTTCCAGCAACCCAGCCCACAACAAATTCTGATCACAGTTGCCTCAGGATTGGGATGGGGAGCACGTCTGGCTTCTCACCAAATGAGGGGCTCCTGGAACTCCATGGAACGGTCTCTCCACATAAACATTCTAGAGAGGAGAGCCATACTGTATGTCCTACAAGCCTTTCAAGGGGCACTCCTTCCTGGGCCCCTACTGGTCCAGTCAGACAATACCCCAGTAGTCTTCCATCTCAACAAGCAAGGGGGCACGCATTCTTATCCCCTATGCAGAGAGGCAATGAGAGTTTGGACATGGGCAGTGGATCACAATCTGGATCTCACAGCAATCCATGTTCCAGGGATACAGAACGTCCTCACAGACAGCCTAAGTCACTCTCGATTTCAGAGCCATGAATGGGAGCTGCAGCAAGAAGTCGTAGACAACCTCTTTGAAAGGTGGGATCAGCCAGAACTGGACCTCTTTGCATCCCCACACAATGCCAAACTGCCCAATTTCTGCTCTCTAGATCCAGGGCCTGGTGTTTTTCGGTGAGACACATTGTCCCTCTCTTGGACAGGGAGGTTTCTGTATACCGTCCCTCCCTCCCTTCCCTCTTCTTCAGAGGATCCTGCTCAAGTTGCAGGCAGAAGATGCCTGAATTATCCTAATTGCACCCTTCTGGCCTTGGCAGATTTGGTTCTCGCTATTGCAACAGCTGGCATGGGAACCGCCGGTTCTGCTGCCCCTGTCTACTCACCTGCTTTCTCAGGAGCAAGGGATGCTGGTCCATCCGGCCTGCCGGTCCCTGCATCTGCATGCATGGCTCCTGCAGGCTTAACTAGGGATAGATTTGGAGCATCCCTCAGAGTGGCAGAGGTGCTCGTGGCAGCGAGAAAGCCCTCTACCAGGGCAACATATGTCATGAATTGGAAGCACTTCTGTTTGTGCGTATTCCCACATTCTCTGGATCCCCTCACTTGTCCAGTGGAATTTTTACTGGAGTATCTTCTTTCCCTCTCATACTCATCCATTAAGGTGCATCTCTGTGCGCTGTCAGCTTATCATGCATCACTGAATGGGAAGACCGGCACAGTTGGACCTATGCAAGACCTTTTTAAGGGGAATCTTGCATATAAAACCTCCCAGGAGAGACCCTGTGCCACCTTGGGACATCCTGTTTGTATTAGAAAAGCTTACCTTGCCCTCCCCCCCTTTGAAACAGCCATAAGTTGTGAGCTACTCCTTCTCTATTGGAAGGCATTATTTTTAGTTGCTATTACTTCTGCTCGGAGGATTTCTGAGCTGTAAGCTCTGATGGATAAAGAATTTTATCTTATTTTTTCACAGGGTCAGGGTAGCCCTGCATACAAACCCTAAGTTTCTTCCGAAGGTAGTGTTTGATTCCATGATGAACCAAGACATCCAACTACCAATTTACTATCAGGAGTACTCAAACAGAAGGGAGGCCTCATTACATACTCTGGATGAACATAGAGTTCTTTGTTACTACCTTGCCCGGACCGGTTCCTCTAGAAAGACAGACCAGTTTGTTTCTTTTGCCCAGAGGAAGTTTGGGGCCCCAGTGATGAAACAGTTGCTAAGTGACTCATGAACTATATCATGTTCTGTTATCAGCAGTACAACAGACCAAGGTCACTCCACCAGAGGGATTGCAACATCTTTCGCTTCACTCAGTAATGTTTCCTCAGTGGACCTCTGTGCAGCTGCTACTTGGAGTTCAGTGCACACTTTTGTCAGGCACTACAGTCTGGACATTGCTTCCAGAAGGAGAGCAGGTTTCAGCCTAGCGGTCCTCCAGGGACTCCTCTCTTTGTTGCCTACAGCTCTGCACTACAGTCCTCCACCCTTCTGACCTGGGTCTCTTCTTGGGTATTGCTTGGGACTCAGTCCTATGGTATTACCTGCTGCAAGAGCTCCCCCTCGAAGCTAGATAGTACAGTTACGTAAGAACTTTCTGTAACAGTAGGTCTTCGAGAGGAGCTCTTGCAGCAGGTGGCTTTCCCACCCACCTGCCCCCGGGGACTAGTATTCCATTTTTCTCTTTGGAGATAGGAGGTCCTCCTCTGTTCCCCATCTGTTTTTCAGCTGGTTCTCCAGTGGGAGAACTGAGGTGGTGCTGGGGAACCACCTCTTTACACCATGGCTGACATCGGGTCGGAGCCGACATCGGGGGCAGTCCCCACCATAGACTGCTAACTAGAAGTTTTCTGTGGGGTCCTAGTGCCTGGTGGCTTAGTCCTAATGGTATTACCTACTGCAAGAGCTCCTCTTGAAGATCTACTGTTACAGTAAGTTCTTACGTAACTGTACTTTGTCATGATTCTGTTACAAATACATTGGCATTGGTTTCCCACTCCCCTAGCCCTCATGCTCACTACCCCCATGACTTCTGCAGGCGGAAACATGTTAGTAATATTAAGAAACACAACTTTTATGTGTGTCTCTGGGAGGGAGGATCATGGTCAAAAACTTCACCATTGGCTGTATGTTAATACAGCTATCGAAACCACTCTTATGTTTGTAAAAGTGGTCTCACATACATTGTTAGGTTGTGAGGATCCTGAACCACAGGCAAACGTTTTTTTACACCCAAAAAGTGTACATGGGGCTGCCTTACAACTGACAGAGTGATCACCATGGCCATATTAATAATACATTAAAACAAAAAAAAAATCTCCCCCAAACATGGAAATTTCCAGGAAGCGCATGCGTGAGGCACTCTTTATAGAAGTGTCCCATGTGCAAAGGAAAGGAACACTTTGCTTGATCGGGATAACTCCCTTGATCTATAATTCACAACACAGCAATGTGAAAAATGCTTACGAATAACAAATTTGAAGTAAAAATATTCTTTATTTAGTAACTACTGTCGGTAGTAGTGCTTCAGGAGTGTCAGTTGAACTGTTTTTGACATGGCCTTGTGAATGCAGTTTTCAGGCTTCCACTTTAACTGAATGCGAAACCCAGTATATGCTGCTTATACTATCAAATGTCAAACCCCCACTAGCTCGACACCCAGGAGCCCGACACCAACATCTCAACACTTGGAATCCCGACTGTCAAGAATTGCTTGCGGCAAAGGTTTTCATCATGTTTCAGAGAGCCGCCCCCGCATCTCTCACTATTAATTGTTAACTGCGCCATGGGCAATTCTCGACAGACGGGAGTAACTCGTGACAGTCAGGATTCCGAGTGTTGAGATGTTGGTTTCGGGCTCTCGGGTGTCGAGATTATGTGGTTCGGTATCCTGAAGTGATACCGTATATTCTTGTTACCCTGAATTTTAAAGGCATCACCTTTTTAGCCCCCAGTTCTGTCTGCTATGGGCCTTCAGTATCACAAGTCCATTAGACTATCTGGATTAATTCCCTGACATCTTTGTGGGGGAGGGATGCTTTGGCATTTCTGTATTTCTACCATCACAATGATAGGTACTACTGCCTGTGCTAACCAATACCTCCTTGTGACTGAAGGCTGCTTAATTGAGATTTTTCATTGTAAAACATAAATATCAATGGAAAATAAAATCCAAATGCCGATTAATATAATGTTTTAAATCCTATTTATGATCCCCAGCTTGTTCCCTTAAATATCGCCCCCCTCTCTGATGCACTCCTTTTGTACTACCCTGCCCCATGTCCCAGCTACGGCACCTTTTTGCAATGGCTCACCAGTCCAGACTGACAGACCTCACGGTAGGCCCCCCTTGGGAACAGACAGGGGAAGAAACCAAATCCACCCAGTATCCCACTGTGAAAGAGGACTCTCCTCCACTTAATGATGAAAGCCCAAGTACCACACCTGGAGACAGAGCACATCCTGTAGTGAGCAATAGTGCCTCTCTACTGAGCCATCTTACAGTCTGGGCCTGGAATCAAACCAGAGTCCCAAGCAGGGCTATCAGGCAGGCCTAATATAACACATTTAATATAAAAGAAAGCAAAAAACATGCTTGGTCAGGTGGCCAATGCAAAGGAAACCACCTGATCTGGCAGTAATCTGAAGAGTGCAGATGTCATGTTATAGTGGCGTGGTAGCACGAGTCTGATATGATTGCCCGACTCTTAATTGGCCGACGCACAATCGCTCGACTCTGACTTTCCGACTTTGATCTTCCCACTCCAGACATTTGCCGAACTCCAACTTCTCTGACCTGCACTGTCAATCTGTCTCACAGTCTGTCTGCAAAGGCAACTTTCCCCAACCAGGGAACATGTTTAACAGGTCTTTTTTTTACAGGTTTGCTGACCGGGTGCCTAGAAGCAGATTGTAACATGGAACTTGAAGGGTTAAAAGCTAAAACGAGCACAACCGACTTAGAGCCTGACTTATTCTTTGCCCTCCCACATCAGCATGCAATTCACACACCATTACAGTTGTAAAAGTAGGTTTAATAGTAAACCTGTGTGCGGTGTGGAACATGGAGCCTGGCATGAAGAATGGTGCATTTGTGATGGGAAAGTAGGAGACACAGCAGGTATGTGCACACATGTTTACTGCTAAGCATCATATTGCTACTACCCGCTATTGTAATGCTGTATGAATTCAGTGCTACAAAAGACAGTCCAGGAGGGGGGATTGTGTTGAAGGCTCTATGCTCCATGTCAGCTAACGTTAAGGTGCTACCTCTGTTCAGGTGCATAACGCATCATGTTCCCTCGTTTAGTGAAGGTGCTGCTGCTGCCTTTTCCCCTCCTCTGTACGGGCATTTTATTTATTTATTACTAGGATTACAATTTGCAGACTTCATTCGCTTTTTCCCCTCCCCATAACGGCCGGGAAAATGATAGTCAGGCAAATGATAGTTGGCAAGTTGTACCTGATGGGCACTCTATGTCAGGATTATTACTGTCAGAAACTTGTGTGTCGGGCAGTCATACTGATCCTGGTAGCACTACTGTAGTTAGGGTTGAACAGGGGTTTTATGTTAAACCCCAAACTTTGCACTTACAGTTTCACAACCATTCAGTGAATTTGCATGAAATTGTGCATGTGTGATCTTGGGGGCAAGATCTCAAGTTGTGTTCTGGTCGGATGTGTGGATTCCAAGATACAGACAGCGAAAAAAGTGAAAAAAATCACGTTTTTTTGCTGTTTATTTGTTATTGCCTAACGCCCAGATGGTTTGGAACTTTGATCTGACATGTTCAGGGTAGAAAGGGCTTGGGCCACAGTGGTGCCTTTCACTGGTTTGGTGAAAAAATATTAATCCGTTCCAAAGTTAAAAAGAATTAGAAATTTCAATTCTGAGCATGCTCAGTATTTTGTTTTTTTGTTGCTGCTTGGAACAAAAAAATTGGTCCTTATGAAAAAAGATCCTTTTTTATATGGGGGTAATCTTTTTTGTGAAAAAAAAATCATTTTTCGTATGGCTGCCATGTTGTTTCTGCTTTATAAAAACAAAATTTTTGAAAACGCATAAAAATGAGCTCCTGCAGAGACACCAACACATGTATCTTGCTAATCAGGACCCTGTTAGGTATGTTCTGCAGTTACTTTTGGGGAAAATGACTCATAAATGTGTTTCTTATATATTTTTAAATCTTTTTTTGTGACTTGATTTTCTTTCCTTGTAGGGCAATATGAAAAAGGAATTGGGCCATACAAAAAAGGATCCCTTCATGTGAAAAAAGAATCTGAAAAAATAAGTCCAAATTCTTTTTCATATGAATGAAAAAAACTCACGAGAAAAGATCCAGTCATACGAAAAAAGAATCTGAAAAAAATGAAGTCCAAATTCTTTTTTTGTATGAAGGGATACTTTTTCGTGAGGTTGTTTCTTTCATTCAAAAAGGTTGCCTTAATACAAAAAAGGAATTTGGACTTAGGTTTTTTTTCTGATTATTTTCTCATATGAAGGTATCCTTTTTTGTGAGTTTTTTTCACTCATATGAAAAAGGATACATTCATATGAAAAAATTATTTTGACTTTTTTTTCCAGATTCTTTTTTCACAAGAAGGGATCCTTTTTTATATGAACAAAAAACCTCATGAAAAGGATCCCTTCAGATGAAAAGAAAAATTGTCTTAACGAGTACTACAAGAATAACACATAATACCCCCCAAAAGTTTTGGGAGCCATATAAAAAAAACATAAAAATTCAAATCAAAATTCACACAGGATAACACTGGAAGTTTAACAAGCCATACAACCAAGCAAATAAATGGCTTTCTGGGAGAAATGGAAGCACAGGGCCTGGAGATCCCTGAGCTTCTACACCAACATGGATGTACGTATCTATGGAGGGATGGATGCGCATAGGCAAACCAATATGTTCATGCTGGTCCTGAGGGGACCAGTGTGAATGAGGGATACGATTACTGTATGCTATCTCAAAAAGTAAGGAAATTCTTTGCAAAAAAATTAATGCAACAGTTAGGGTTCAGTTTAAACTGACAAAAGTAGGAAAATGTGGTGTTACGGTTCCCAACCCTAACACCCCGCCCCCACCCTGAAGGCAGCAAAAGGAAAAAATATTACAGTTTCACCTCTTCTGAGTCTTCACAACTCAGCACTGGGGTGTTCCTTTGGGCTGTCAACCCTAACACTCACCCTATTCTCATAAAGTATGCACATCTCAGCTTCTTTACTAATGGAATGGGGTGAACACTAGGGCTGACAACCCCAAGGAATACCCCAGGCCTGATTTGTGAAGAATCAGGAGGGTTGAAACTGTAATGGTTTTTTCCTTTTGCTGCCTTCAGGGTGGGGGCGGGGTGTTAGGGTTGGGAACCCTAACACTACATTTCCCTATGATTGTCAGTTTAATCTGAACCCTAACTGTTGCATTATGGACGTTTTTGCAAATAATGTACAATATAAACAGAAAAACAGAGATGACAATAACATGTAATAGTTTACAAGGCAATGAGTCACTACGTTGAAATTAAACACAAGTTAGCCTACATTTCATATCATTTCTGGTTTTCTCGTCCCATCCTTCTCAAGTACTAAGGAAATGTGCAGGAAAACAGGATCCTACACCATTTTTAGTTGTCCCGTTACAAAGGTTGAGCCTGTCAGCATTTTACATCTATCATACAACCCCATCCTGTTCACATACACTCATGCAGTGGCAGTCAGTCCCCAGTGGGGTACACATATTGCCCAACAGACTCGCATACACAGTATTCTGTGGTTACACTTCCTCCTGTTGTCAACCAGAACCACAGCCTCTTCTATATAACCAACCTCCCACTCCACCCCACCCCACCACACCTATTGTCACTCACACTCATATAGCAGAAGTCACTCACAGAACATACCAGTCTGACAGTAGCCTCTGCCCTACATGGAATCCAACATCTTTACACTCACTTTAATATGTAGTTGGCCTGCACTCTATTACAACAGCATTTTAATTAATGTATTTATTTATTTAAAAGTTTGATAACCAGGAAAGGCACACTGAGTCGAGGCTTGTTTCTCTAGACGTGACTCGGGGGAAGGGGGATAGGGATTAGGCATGTAGGCAAACACAATCATGACCAGAGCAATAACGGCAAAAACAAGTGCAAAACTCAGTTGGCAACGGTACAGTACAGCAGACATACAAGGAAGGGTTACAAATGACCTGAGAAGCTCACACTAAAACATGTAGATACAAAAACGTGTAGGTAAGAATGGGTAAAATTTGCCTGCTCAAGAAAGTGGACTGAGGGTGGGAGTTGAGGGACTCTGGGGAGTAGAAGTCTTAGAATAGACGAGAGTGTGGAAGAGATTGTGAGAAAGGGAACAGAGGAATCAAAGGGGGGGTGACATGTACAAGGAGGGGAAGGAGAAAGTCTTAGTAGGTGTTTAAGAGAGTGGAAAGAGGGGGCTAGGCCAAGAGGATAGGGGAGTAGGTTCCACAGAGAGGGGAGCTGGTAGGAGAAAATGGCTTGGCTGGTGCATGTGCTAGGGTGAGGTATATAGAAAATGTGGGGATCCCTTGAACATAAAGAGTAAGGGGGGAACAGGAGAGGAGAGAAGATAGACAGGTGGTAAGAGAGCCAAACCAGTGAAGGTGGTGCAGTGGTACTGGTAATGAAGGGGTAGGAGTGAGATGGAAAGGGATGAGTAGAGGGAGCAGTGGTGGGTGCACAGAGGAGACTTGGAGGCAAAGCAACAGAAGGCATTGCAGAGGGTATCCAGTCTGGCAAGAGAGGAAGGAGGGACAGAGCTATAAACCACGTTCGCATAATCGAACATAGGATGGATAATTTTGGTTATCAGTTCACGATGGATGGACATGGGGAGGCAGTCCTTGTTACAGTTAAAGGATCCCAGGCTTAGGGTGGCATTTGGAGTGTATGGCTTTAGCGTGGATAGATAAATCTAATCTACTATCAAGCCAAACACCAAGGTATTTGAAGGCTTGGATGGCCTCCAGTTGGGTGCCATCCAGGATGGAGAAGGCTGGGGAAGGTGAGATCACCGGCTGCAACCACCACTCCACTGACCGGAGGTGTGGTTTTAACATCAAGATATAGAAGTACAACAGACTGCACTCACCACTGTGTTGAAATATTGCTTTTAATAATGAATATAAACAACTGTGCCTCCACATATAAGCACCAAAAGGTAAAACTGGAATGGAATCCTGACCAGTTTCATGCCTTAGCACATCATCAGGGAGTGTGTTACCATCACACAGTCATAGATCTCTTTTAAATAGTTCCATCTCTTAAACAGCCACACACCTCTTATGTCTATACTTAGCACTTCTCATTTTAGACTCAATACATAAATATCCACCATGTGCAAAATAAGTGCAGAATATAATTTCATTCATTAAATCTAAAGTGACTAATGCTAACTATATCAAAAAACATCCAGGCTATAATATTGATTATCTATTAAGACTGTACAAGTAAACAATTCAAAATGTTACCAGTAGCTGGACAAAAACTTGCAGATCTGTTTCTATAACTAAAATTTGCATCTTGACTTCACAGATGAGGCAGCCCTGGGCCATTCCTCCTAATACCTACAAGAAAGATACATATATAAAGAAAGCAATTAGTGAAACATGTAAAATAAAATGCACCTATATACAGGCAAAACTTCAATATAAGAAACTCCAGTAGATTTATTTAAGTCTGCTTCTAATGCATGGAATTAGGTCTATTTTATCATTAAGACCTGATAAGAATAAAGCCATATAATAATTTATCTCTATTTAGTGCAGTTCCATCCATAGTTTTTCAATAAAAATAGAGAAACATAGAAGTTGACAGCAGATAAGGACCGCAAGGCCCATCCAGTCTGCCCATTTTTTCTACCTTATGAATGTGCCATAGGCCTGTACTCTGTCAATGGCCTATCTGTTCATACTAATCTGTATTGCTCCCTTATGCCTATCCCATGCCTGTTTAAAGCCATGCACTCTATTCATATCCACCACTTCCCAAGGTAGGCCATTCCATGTATCCACCACCCTTTCTGTGAAAAAGAACTTCCTCACATTACCCCTTAATCGATCTCCCTCTAATCTCATGCTGTGTCCTCGTGTCCTGCTATTTTTCTTACATTGAAACTTATTAGACTCTTTCACCTTGTTAATGCCCTTAAGATGTTTGAATTTTTCGATCATATCACCTTTCTCCCTCCTTTGTTCTAGGGTATACATGTTGAGCTCCGTTAATCTGTCCTCATATGTTTTCTGATGCAGTCCCTGCACCATTTTGGTTGCCCTTCTCTGGAATGCCTCCATTTTGTTAATGTCCTTGTGCAGGTGCGGCCTCCAGTACTGCACACAGTACTCCAGATGGGGCCTAACCAGTGTCTTGTAAAGAGGGATTATTACCTCCCTCTTATGACTTGTGATACCCCTACTAATACACCCTAATTTCCCCCTAGCCTTACCTACTGCTTTAGAGGTCTGCTTGGATGATTTCAGATCATTGGCGATGATGATGATGTCCAAGTCTCTTTCTTCCCTTGTGCTTGCCAGCAACTTCCCTCCCAACCTATAGGTGGCTTCAGGGTTTCTCTTGCCTATGTGCATGATCTTGCACTTCTTTGTGTTAAACCCCAGTTGCCACTCTTCTGACCATTTTGCCAGTTTATCCAGATCTCTTCTCATTCTGTCCACCCCATCTGGATCATCTACTCTGTTGCAGATCTTGGTGTCATCTGCAAACAGACAAACCTTTCCCTCCAGTCCATCTGCAATGTCACTGATGAATATATTGAAGAGGACTAGCCTCAGGACTGATCCCTGAGGTACCTCACTTGTGATTTGCATCTCTTCTGACTGTATACTGTTTACCACCACTCTCTATTTTCTGCCCGCCAATCAGTTTGCCACCCAGTTGACCAACTTCTGACGCACCCTGAGCCTACCCAGCTTATTAATCAATCTTTTATGTGGAACGGTATTAAAAGTTTTGCTGAAGTCAAGGTAGACAACATCAGCTGCACCCTCTTGGTCCACCACTCTGGTTACCCAGTCAAAGAAATCTATGAGATTAGTTTGACAGGACCTTCCTGTTGTAAACCCATGCTGTCTTGGATCCTGTGCTCCTATGGATTCCAGGTGTTACACTATCCTTTCCTGAAGGACTGCTTCCATAATCTTGCCCATTACTGAGGTAAGACTGACTGGTCTGTAGTTCCCTGCCTTCTCCCTGCTACCACCCTTGTGGAGCGGGATCACATGAGCCCTTTTACAGTCTTCTGGGACATCTCCTGTGCTCAGAGACTCACTAAACAGTTCTGCTAATGGCTCTGCTAGTTCCACCCTTGGCTCCTTTAGTACCCTGGGATGTATGCCATCAGGTCCCATTGCCTTGTCCACCCTGAGCTTGGCGAGCTCTTGTAGGACCCTTTCTTTTGTGAAGGGACTAGTGCATACCTCCTTCCCCCCGTGTCCATGGTGCTGAGCTGTGGGCCCTGCTCTAACTTTTCATCAGTAAATACTGAACAGAAGTATCTAATTAGGATAGATGCTTTTCCTTGGTTCTCCTCCACACATTGCCCCTTATCCCCTTTGATCTTAGCAATCCCCCTCTGGACTTTCTCCTTTCACTAATGTATCTATAGAAAGTCTTGTCACCTTCTTTTACTATTTGTGCTAGTGTTTCCTCAGTTTGGGCCTTTGCCTGCCTTACTGCCTTCCTTGCTTCCCTTAGGGAAGTTTGGTATGCCTCCCTATCTTCGTCCCACTGTGGTCCCTTATATTTCCTGAAGGCCAGCCTTTTGGTGCTGACTTTTTCTGTTACTGTTTTTGAGAACCAAAGTGGTTTCCTCCTTCTTTTGCTCTTGCCTTTCTCCCTAACACAATGGGATGTTGCTTCAAGTATTGCATCCTTAATGCTTGCCCACTTTGCCTGTACCCCCTCACCTGTATTTCTTCTTGCCAGGTCTAGCTTAACTCTGTTGGCCATCTCATCAATATCAGCTCCTCTGAAGTCCCATATTTTTGCCTTGGAATGGGATGATTTAGTTCTAGTGGCCAAATTGAACAATACCATGTGATGGTCACTGTCCCCCAGGTGACCTTCTACCTGGAGATCTATGATCCTTTCCCTGTTAGTCAGTACTAGATCTAGGATACCCTGTCTCTTGTGGGTTGTTGCACCAGTTGTTTGAGGCCCTCCCCCTGCAGGAAATCCACTATGTGTCTAATTCTGGCAGATGTTCCTGCTGGTATTGACCAATCTGTATCTGGCATGTTGAAGTCTCCCATTATCAGAACCTCCCCTTTAGCTGTCATGTTTTGTGTATCTTCTAACAGTAATGTGTCTATGTCCTCCCCTGGTCTGGAGGCCTGTAGACAACCCCAGTTCGTATGGCTGTCCCATTTGCTATTTCCAGAGTGACCCATAGTTCTTCTGGCTCCTTATGTGTATTCTGAATTTCTGTAGCTTTGAATTTTCATTGACATAAAGGCCTCCTTCCCCTTTTTTTGCACCTTTGTCTCTTCTGAACCATACATAGCCGGGTACAGAAGCCTCCCAAGTGTGGTTACTGGTGAACCATGTCTCGCTAATGGCTACTATGTCCAGTTGAGCCTCTGTCATTGTTGCCTGCAGGTCTGGGATCTTGTTTCCCAGACTATAGGCATTTGTGTATATGATTTTCCACTGGTCAGATTTCATTGTGTTAGTTGTTGGGCAAGGTCCGGCTTTTCCCCTGCATGTCGTATGGGGAGCCAGACCTTTTTCCTTACCTGGTGATGCACATGAACTACAAACATGCGGAACTCCTGTTTGATCACTAGCTTAGGGGGGAAGGGTGTTCTTCCCGTTCAATGTATCGGGTGCTGCACCCCTCTCCCTATTTGCTAGTTTAAATATTCTGCAAAGACGTCAAACTTCTGCCCCAATGCACTGACTCCCTCCTTAGTCAGATGCAGTCCATCAAATTTAAAGAACTTTCGCTCCCAAAACTGTTGCCAGTTACCTACAAATTTGTGTCCCTTTTCCTGGCATCAGCTCTTGAGCCACATATTTAGCTCCCCATCTTCCCTTCTCTGACCTTCTGTCCATCTGCCTCCCTCTCCCAGACCAGCAGGATCTCAGAGAAGGAGATATTGGACGAAATGGATGACAGTTTGTCTCCCAGCCTGGTCAGGTGTTCCTTGGTCTCTACAACTGACCGGCTGGCAAGATCGTTAGTCCCTATGTATACCAGGACATCAATGTTTTCTCCTACTTCCTGCATGATTTTAGCAATACGATCAGTGTCTCGCCACGCTGATGTACCTGGGAGACATCTGACCCCTACTCCCAGTTGGAGGTAGGTATCAACTCCCCGAATCATGGAGTCTTCTATGATCAGAAGTGTTTTGGATTTACTTTTTGCTTTTTTTTTTTGGTCCCTGTTTGGGGCAAGTTTTGTTGTGCTAGCTCCTGTGCTGCAGTGTCCTCTGCTCCTTTGTTTGATTTTAGAGATAGAGGCAGATACCTGTTTGTAGTTTTTATATGGCTTGTGGAGGTTATACGTTGGAAAGCATTGAGTGATGGGGCACCTGATTTGCCCCTCCTAACCACCTGCCAGCCTCCCGGACCAACTACCCTCTGTGGTTAAGGTGCTTTAGTTGGATATTGGGGAAATGGCGGGTGGTTCTTATAATATATTTCCTCCTGAATATGCAATTTGAGGTGCGCAATCTCTGCCCATGCTGCCTGGAGCTGAGCCTTTAGATCTCCAATGGTCCAGCATGTAAGACAGCATCCTAAATCCTGTATAACTTCCCCTTTGAAAAGTGTCCCACAGTACCTACTGGTACTAATATCCATTCCAGATGAGTTGCTGGGTTTATAACTTGGTCCAAGTAATTAGAAGTAGGAAAATGAAAGCAAAAGTTTGATTTTTTTGTTTTGTTTGTTTGTTTGTTTTTGTATAACTTATTATAACAAGTTATATTACTTGTGCCCCTGTAAGCAAGGTGACTGTGTGGATACCCCTCTGATCCTCCCCTTCCTGCTTTGCTACAGGAAATGTCATGAAAATGCCACTCTATAAAAGGAGTGTAGCATGGGTCGATTGGGGATGGGGTGGGTGGCTGGGCCCTTCCCCTGATGAAAAAGAAGAACCATGGATGAAAGAAACAAGGATGTAAGAGCAGAAACAATCAACCATCATGTGTATAATGTGTGTTGCACCTGAAATAGTGAACAGGGAATCAGGAACACAAGAAGCTACATCAATGAATCAGTGATCTTTTTTAATTTTTGCCATTTTCTGTTTTAGATACTGTGCGGGAGGCATTTTTCGTTGACCCAGCTATCATTCTGATTGCAGTTGGAGTGGTTATGTTCTTTATCACATTCTGTGGATGCATTGGTGCTCTACGTGAAAATATCATACTTCTGCAGGCAGTAAGCAAATATTTATATGTATCACATTTGAGGTCTGTTCTGTGTTATGTTTTTTTAAAGTAGTTAGACTCACTTACTGTATAAACTGAAAATAAATGCATTGCTCCCCAATAACATACTTTGAAACAGAACACGCATTGGATGTCCGTCAAAGCTTCTGCTGAGAATTAAACTTTCAGCTCTGTTTTCAAGAAGGTAACAACACCTGGGGCTTCTGTAATTGTGGATGAAGCATTCAGTAATTAAGGAGGTTGTATTTTGCACCAGTGCCTGCCCTTTGAAGCTGCATATCACAAAGAAGAGGGCAATCCAATCTATTTTTCCAATCCATTTTTATTTGTATAGCACACAGGCAAAAAGTTGTGAGTACTGCACAACACTAAAAAAAGTATAGGAAATAAATTCACAAAAACAATAATCCAATACAGAATGAATAACTATACAATAAAACATGAAGAACATTAAAAATAATAAGCAAATGAAAAATAAACAGTTTAAATACATTAGTTTCAGGCAGTCTCAAAGGCTTGTGCAAACATATAAGAGCTAAGTGCAGATTTAAAAACACCCATAAGAAGGGTACCCCTTTTCACATTTTTTTGGTTATCCTAAGTTTAAATACTTCTGGCAAGAGGTGTGCTGTTTGATAACATACACATTGCAGTTACAAACCCCACTTGGGTTTGAAGAAGGGGTGCTGGGGATCCCTCCAAAGGGAGCCTAGAGAGGTGATAAGCGGTACCTTTTCCCTATACGTACAGTAGCAGTGCTGAAAACTGTCATGCAGTTCTAGATGGCGCCTTGCATGCCAGACCTACTGGCATGGTTAGTAACCTGTAGAAAACTGAAATCTATGGAGAATATCACGGCCCACCTCCAGTTACAGTCAGACACATTTTGCTCAAGGTGGTTCCCCTTCACATAGATAATAGAGGAGATAGAGGGCACTTCAGTGTTAGACCAGCAAGCAGAATGGGATAATGAGTGACAGACCTCAGGGGACATATGAGATGCACAGCATTCTTGTTTGGTTGGTTGGCCCGGTATATCTTGTATTCTAAATGTTAATCGTTGTTCTTGTTTTGTTGAGAAAATATACAAATACGAATTTTTGTTTATTCCATTATATTACAAATATTTCATATTGGTGGTAATAATGAAATATTACACAAGTGCTATATTGGTCATTTTGTGCTGTCTAGATCTTGGGATGGGGGGCTCTCAAGGAGGATGGTCTTCCCGGGGCTTATGACTAACGGGCCATTGGCTGTCTTCCCTCTGTTTAAATTTGTATTAATGGGTAATTCCCTACTTAATGGGAGTTTAGGTTATGGTCTTTGGGGTTCTAGTAGGGTGTTTTTAGTTTGGGTGCACTCTGGATAGTGCATTAGCGCCAAAGATAAGCCTCATTGAACGGCTTTTACTTATGAAGATTGTGATAACCCCCTTCTCATACATCTCTGTTTACAAGATGTGAGGTTGCCTCCCCCCTTACCATATCAGGAGAGAGATGTTGCAGCTGTATGGTTTTGATTCTTTGTAGTTTCTCCAAGATAGAAATGCAAAGAAAATATACAAGTTGTTACTGGCTGACCTCTTTCTAATGTGTATACATTTTATGGTTCAAATGGGTTTGATACATGTGGTTGTACGCCTGTTGTATTACAGGCCTTGTAATAAACTATTAAATAAAAATTAAAAAACACCCATAGAATCAATTAGTCTAACGGCAGAATAAATGCATTCTATAATAGTGGATCCCTAACAGAAAACAAGCCCTAATGCCAACAGTTTTAAAAGGTATTTAGAAACAGCCCAGAGTTAACAGATCTCTGAGGTCTTTTTTTGCAGTTATTTCTTTTTATTAAAAATTTGCAGGTAAGACAAAATGCACATTACACTCTAGCATGTACATACAGACAGGTGTAGCAATTGTTCACTTATTGTAAGGCATACAACAGTACAGTACCAGTGAGGACAGGAGTAGATTTTGATGTCAAGGAAGCTGTAGATACCATGAGCAAAAGCATGGAAGAATATCATGTAGCCTCTCTATTACTTTTATTTGAAATCCTACATTAAATTTATCAGCAAGGGAAAAGGATGTGTGGAGGAGGAGCAACACGGGCGAGGGAGGAGCTATCTCAGGGGTCCAGATGAAGAAAATTAAATTAACACATCTGAGAGGGTCTTAGGGCCACAATCATAAAAAAAATATGTGTTCAAGAAGCACTTTAAAATAGAAACATAGAAATTGTCGGCAGATAAGGACCGCTAGACCCAACCAGTCTGCCTGTAGTCCCTATACATTGTATGTGGCCACTGATCCTATGTGATCAATGGCTTGTCATCACTCCCTCATCAATTTGAAATTGAACTGGTAACCAATGTAGTTCTCTCAGAACTGGAGTAATATGGTTATGACTAGATGAGTTTGTGACCAACCTGGCAGCTGAATTTAAAATATATTGTAGTTTGCTAACATTTGTATTTGGAAGGCATGACAAAATGCATTGAAATAATCAATTCTTGAGATGATAAAGGCATTAGCAAACAGCTTTAACTGAATAAATTAATATAGTTCTGTACCATGAAATCTTGCTATGGAAACAAAAAAACAAAACAGTTTTCCTCACAGCATGCAATGATCCAAAAGTACCCCCAGATTTTTTTTTTACAATGGGGACTACTTGATTCCTATAACTAAGAACAGATGCCAATACCAGATCAGATGGCATCTTGCAAAACTGAACCTTTACAATTAAAAAGTCATCTTGTGTTCTTTCCAGTTTAACTGTAAGAAATTTCCAGTTAGTCAAACATTTATTTCAGCAAGACAAGAGTCTAGGTTAGCAAGAGTATCATTTGACCAATGTTAAATGCCAAAGTAAAGTAGTGTATTGTAGGCGTACGTATGAAAATTTAAATAAAATCAATGCATAATATTGCTAATTGGTAAACTATAAATATTATGCAGAATATGCCCCAGAAGAGACCCCTGTTGGACCCCAGAGAAAACAGTCTTAGAAGTAGAATGAATATTTCCCATCTGAACAACAAAGGAATGAGATGTTAAATATCAAGCAAACCATGGAACAGCAGACCTAGATAAACCCAGAGAAAACAGACGATTCAACAGTATCTGATCGTCAGCTGTATAATCCATGGACTGGTCTAAAAGAATTAATACAGTACACTCACCATGATCATTAGCCATCAGAATATCATTAGTTACTTTGTTAAGAGCAGTTTCAATTAAATGATTAATTCTAGTGTAATGCCCCAGGACTGGGACTTACATACATACTATAGCACCCAGTTTGGTGGGGAGGGGGGTCCCAGCCAGCCTCCAAGCACCTCATCCCCAGTCTGCCTGGTACAAAGTAAGAAGAGGGCCCCAAGCACAGTTAGAAAGGGGCTCCTGGTGTTATAAGTTGCCCGAGCAACTGTGTGCCCTGTAAAGTGAGCACTCGAAGCAAGTGAGAGACAAACAGTTGGGTAAAGTACCAAGTTTATTTGGAGACTTCCCTGGACAACATCAACTGGCAGCCCCAGTGCTTTGACCATTAGGTCTTCCTCAGATGCCCCCTGAGGAAGGCCTAACAGTGGAAGTACTGGATCTGCCAGTTGGCGTTGTCCAGAGAATCTTCTAGTACTCCTTTGTTGTTCTGTGTTGTTCCTAGGCTAGCTGCCTGTGAAGTCTTAATGGCCCAGGTCCTGGAGCATGCTTGGCTTTTGTTGTTGGTGCCCTGTAAAGTGCCCTGGCAGCACAGATTTGTTTCTTTATTGTGCAATCTGGCATCAGTTTCCTTTCCCTACCAGTGTTTCCCTCCCCTGCCGGACAGCCTTTCCCAAGCCTGTCCATTTGCTACAGACACAGAAAGCACACTCCCCTCCCTCAGTTTGTGGCACGAGTCCAGTTCCAGCATTTGGAATGTCCAGCTCATGCTGGACCATTGGTTGCCCCCTGCATTGTGAGGAACTTGGCCCCCTGAATGTTGGGGAGCTACAAATAGGACTCATGGCAACAGGAACCCAGGGTTGTCAATAGCCACTCAGGCAGTGAAGCAGCACTCTCAGGTGATAAGCAGTTCAGTCGACCTAGTGGTGAGGCCTGAGGAAGAGAGAGGATGAGGGGATGCAGGAATTCAAAGTGAAGAAGGGGCTTAACTGCAGTCCTACTCTCATCCCACCTTCAGTCAGTGACTAGTTTCCCCTCAAGTGTGCCAGTGTTGGCGGGTCTGTCTCTTGAGTGCTGTCGACTTTCCCATAAGTGGCTCTAGCAGTGTTGACCGGTCCCCACAAAGTAGCAACCATCATCCATCAAGTCCGGCAGGCTCCCAGTGAGTTGGCGGTGGGAGGACAGAGTTGGCAATCATAAGCAGTCAGCAGCAGCAGTAGTGTGAGCATTGTCACTTTGTTTGTTTTTTATTTAAATTAAGTAGCCTCTCATCTGTGGCAAAGGTACAGGCCACAGCAGTGAGCAGTGAGCACAGAGAAGTGAGAGTCCGCAGCAGCAGTATCCGTGCTGCAGCAGTAAGAAGTCAGAGCAGTTGCACCAGCAGCACAGACGCACCTGAGGAGAGCAGTGAGTCCCCAGTGCAGCAGCAGCAGCAGCAGCATCTGGGGTCAGTTGGGCCCTAGTGACCTCTCCTCCCAGGATCCCCCAACAGCAGTTACAGACAGGGCCAGTCTGACCCCAACATGTTGGAGGCAGTATAGCACAGTGGTTTAAGGCTCTGAGCTGCAAATCTGGTGACATCCAGCAGACCAGACCTGGGTTTGAATCCCACAACTTCCACTTGCATAGTGTGTGACCCTGAGCAAGTCACTGAACTTCCCTGTGCTCCCAGGTTGCACCTGTAACAAAGCTTTCAGCTTAGTGTGTCTCACCTGGTTAAAATAACTAAATAAATAAATAAATGTTCATCCAGCTCCAGCCAGCATCTAATCCCTTCCCCATCCACCAGCATCACTACACCCCAGGTCAGGGCAGTGAGTCAGCAGCAGCACCACTGGGCAGCTGCTGTCCACCTAGTCAGTACAATAAATTGAAAGGTAACAAAAGACTTTGGGCACAAGATTTGCCACCGGAGGCAGGCAACAGATGGCCAAGGCTGGGGGGGGGGGGGCAAGCAGCCCTGAAACTCTGCCTCAAACAAGTGCGATAGGCCTACGGGCCTAAGACCATCCCAGCAGGAAGGGCCCACATTGAGGGACTGCCCAGCAGGGCTTAGCTAATGTTCTTAGACAGCAGCATAGCTGTGATTGGCTCCACAGCCAGGATCAGGGCTATCTTGCTAGCTTATTACTTTAATTAAAAGCAGTTTCCCATAGAAGTGAGGGTCTCCTCCTACAGTACCTCATAGTTCCCTGTAGCAACCAGAGGGATTTATAAATATTATTAATAATAATAAAAACAATAAACTTTATTTTTTCAGCACAATTCACGGATATCAAAGCGCTTTACAAAAGTAACAGAACTAAAATAGAGCCATAAATAGTTAAAATATAGATAGTAACAGCTAAAATCCATCCTTTACTCATTACAGAAGGCGAGACTAAATAGGTACACTTTCAGTGTGGCTTTAAAAAGCCCCTGACACCATTAGAAAAGCTTGAAAAAAATGTGAGATTTTCAGTTTATATTTCATATACTTTCTATAATTCTTTCTCTTTTTTCTTTATTGCTGAGGACAGTTGTAGGAAAGAGGATTACTGTCCATTAGACTGTATCTGCTCTTTCTGCTTGCCTACACCTGACATCATAATCCCCTGTTTATGGCATCATAATTGTCTCCACAGTAACAGACTGTGATGTCAGAAACATAACTGTGATGTCAGGCGTAGGCAAGCAGCCAGAACAGATAGGGTAGTAATCCTGTTTACATGCAAATGTCCTTAGTAATAAAGAAGTAAGGCTGAAAATGACAGACAAGAATATTAAATATAAGCTAAATTGCATCTAAATATTACATTTTGCAAAGCTGTCACAATGGGATCAGGGGTTCTTTAATGTATGCTAATGCAAAACACTGAATATTACCCACATGTGAGCGAAAGACTGACTGCATGATTTAAAGAGACAGTACTGCTACTGAAACATTTGAACTGCTTGCTAGTTTGCCCTATTCTAATTGCTGCTGGTGCCCCTCCAAAATGCATGTTTGAGACTGCCTATGCCGTGGTAGAAAACGGGTTCAATAAAGCTATACCCGGAAGGATTCCTTCTTCAATGGCTCTGTCCAGAGGTTCCCATAAAGAAGCACATTTCTCTACTTTACCATTGGCCTTGAACTGTGTGCGTTCTATTTTTAGGCAGCCACACACATATTTGCCGCAGAATGCAACATTTTGTAGCTAATTGGCTGACTGTGTGGCTATTGATTCCTAAGCACATTAATTCCCCCCCATCAGTATGTCCCCCCAAACTGTCCGTTGTCTTTAAAACCAAATGCGACAATAATTTCTTTGTGCCCCAGACCCTACTAAGATGGGCACGAGAGAGCACTGACCTGGTAGAGTCCCTTTATGAGGGAATGGGGTTTGAAATCCTTTACCAACCTTAAAACCCTATATGGTATTCAAACAGGACTTTTTCACATATTAGATGTCGATAATGGTTCCAGAAATGAGGGGGAACAGACCCATTGAATGGGCGAGCTCTCATCAGTGGAAGAAATTACCAATAGACCCCCCCACAGTTGTAGACCCCTTACAACCCTCTATACACTGGTGCTGGGGGCATGCCCTCTCCCCCCATGATGGAAATAATAGCTAAGGGAAGTATTTATTTAGATATGGAAGTCACCCATTTAATATGGACAGCCGCAGCAGCACATTTTAGAAGTGTAGCCAGAAGCAACCATCAGGTTACTCTTGACAAAGCTGCAAGATGAAACATTGAGATGTTTTTATAGGGTACCTCTGCCCATCTAAGCTGCCAGTAAATGGCACTATCAATTTGAACACTGCATCCATGTGTTCATTTCAGTTTCCAACAGTGTGCATGTTACACTATTTTTTTTTGTTTCCATTTCTTCATGTGCCACAGAGTTTCTACAAAGGTTTGTCGTTCTTCCCTGCAGTCCACAGTGGTTCGGAGGGTCAACATTTCTTCAGGTTCCTCACAGTTTCCACAGAGGTTTGTTGTCCTTCCCAAGGGTACACAGTTACTTAGAGGTTCAGAACACCTTCAGTTCTTCAAAGATTTCTTCATGTCCCAGGATCCACAAGGGCTCAAATGTCTGGCATTTGTTTAGTTTCTTTAGAGGCGTCTTCATTTCTCAGGCTCCACAACAGCTTGGAAGCCCAGCATTGCTTCAAGTCTGCAGTGTTTCTTGCCATTTCCTGGGCTCTGCAGTAACTCTTAATTCCAGTATTTCTTCTGATTCTGTGCACACTGTCCTTGTTTTCCTAGTTCTGAGTAAACCCAGCGATCATTTGCACCCCCCCATGCTCCACATGCAACAAGCCAGCCAATCTTTCAGTGGTTTCTTCATGCATCCTCATCGATCTCCATCTTGTGATGCCAAGCCTTTATTCGATTCCTTGCAATGGTTGTTACAAATGAATGTCTTTCTCATTGCCAAATTCAACATTAGATTATTTATAGAGTTTTAAGTGTTGACATAGTCTTAAAGACTTATAGAGTCATAGTATTTATACAGTCTGAAACACTGAGAGAGTCCAAGTATTTCTAGAGTATTGAAGTACGGGTTATTGTATTCACAGTATTTACAGTATTAATTATTGCAGTGATTACATTGCTTTCCTCCCTCCTCCTTGTATCTCTTGTCTTACTTAACGATAACAGAGAATGATTTCTAATTGGCAGCTGTTTATAATGTTCCTATTTTCAGAAACAATATTCATTCCCCTAAATGATCCATATTTAACTGTACATGGATGAAAAGTCATGTGACAGCTTGCATTTTGCATTTTTTTTTGGGGGGGGGCAGCATTCTGTTACAGTCCTGTACATGGAACGAGTGGACTGGAGTTTTAACTATGTCATGGCTGGCCGGCCTGCTGGTGCAGTGGTTGTGCAACCCCTTGCGATGCTGACGACCCGAGTTTGGAAGCAGGCTTGGGAAGCTGGAGAGCCGGCCAGAGGGAGGAAGATGAGCATCCAAGGGACTGCTCTCCTCGTTGGGGGGCAGTTACAGTGCTCGGTGCATGCCTGGCCCCTAATGGTATGCTGGCGGAAGGATCACCAGAGCCTGCCAAGGTCTGGGTGGAGGGGCGGACAGACATTGATGATGGCCTGTGGGTGCGCAGGTTGACATCTTGGCATTATTGCATGCTGCGTCCCTCCTGGGGATAACTTACTAAGAGAAACCCCCAGTGCCTCAGGACCTCCTGGCTCAGCTACCAACCCCGTGCATAGCTGCCGCAGGGGTACCCTGTGCATTACCATCCACTGGGATGGCTCCACCATGAGGGGGTAAACTTGTGGGGTTGAAAGTCCCACGGTAGAGTGTGCTCAGGAGTTGTGCATGGCCAGGGGTGAAGCATCTACCAGGGGAGCTACTATGTCACAGTTTATATATAGAACTCTCAGCATGGTTCTGGTAAGTCAGCAACTTATGCTTAGCATTCTGTACACAAACTGTGGCATAGTAAAAACTCCAAATTACTGGTTCCATGGAGAGAACTAGGCAAAATATTGTCTATAAAAAGAAAACAATTGAAGACACAGTTTTTTACATTAGTGGTCATTCAGGTACATTTAAATATAGATAATCTGGAGGTATGAATGTCATTTCTGTAAATAGGAACTTTAGTATCTGCTACCAGTTCGTACAAATTTCCTGTCCCCTTTAAATAAAGTATCTTCAATTTCATTCTGCTGAAGTCTCCTGCCTCTCCTTGTGGTGAGCCTGACCACTGCATCCCAACCATTGGAAGAACCAGCCTTAACTATAGCAGATCATTTCAGGACAGGACAACAGCAACAATTTCAACACCGCCATAATGGGAGAGGTTTCCTCCTGCTCACTGCATGAAGTCTGGACTGAACATTTTTACATAAATAATTTCCATAAAGATAAGTAGTCAATTGTTTGATAACCACTTTTTCAAGAATTTTAGCTTAAAGCAGAAGGTTAGATGTAAGTTGGCAGTTCAAAGGGTCTTCTGGGTCAAAATCAGGCATCTAATGAATAGGTTTAACAATGGAAGAGTTTAGAGCCTGAGGCACTTCGCCAGTAGTGATAGACTTATTAACCAGCCCCAAAACAGATTTAATCACAACAGGAATACAAGGAAAAAAAATATCAATTAAAGCAGGATTTTTCAACCAGGGATCCTAGACCCCCTGGGGGTCCCTGAGCAAGGCAGCGGGGGTCCGTGGAGTAAGCAGGAAAAATGTTAAATATGAAACCGGATTCAGATCTGGATCTTTTATTCACAACTCTCCACTCTTAACACCTCCCACACCTTCATTTCCTCAGGGTCACACAGTGAATATGGGATTCAAATCTGGTCTCTGGCCAGAAGTTCTGTGCTCAAACTCCATACCCCCATAACCATCTATGTAAGAAATGTAACCTCCACCCCCCCAGCACTCTCTGTCCACCATTGCAGGTAGGGGGTCCCTGCTACTATTGATGTTTGTCCTGGGGGTCTGTGGACACAAAAAGGTTGAAAACCCCTGAGTTAAAAGACCAGGAGAACATGCAACTCATGTAAAGGGTTTAAAAAAATTCAGAACAGTATCACTAGAAACTATTTATAAGTTAAAACCTGGATCAGAAATCCAAACTCATTAGCTTCAAGTGATGTCATAATTTTTTCAAGTATCACAAATACTCAATCTGATAGTAGCATTTTTTTCACTAAAAACAGTGCCAATTACTCACAGTTATCCTGTGAAGCAATAGGCCCCCTATCACAAACAGTTTGTACAGTTAACTTACCAATAAACTTGAAAAAGAAACCTTGTATTTCTAAAATTCATAGTAATAAGATTTGAGCAATTCAGATATTTGGCTGCCTGCATTTGTTGTGCAGTACATCAAATGACAGATGAGCCTTATAAATCTGCCTATGAACACCCAACCTGGCTTTCCTCTAAACCCATTTCAGCTGACAATGTTTATGCTTCGGCTCGGATAGTTCAAGGAAAACCAGGAGGTAACAACCATTCCGTTGGAGGAACGCATTTCTGTAGGGGCAATAGTGTTTTGTTGTTTTAAAAAAATGAAACTAAAAGAGTCCACAGTTAACTCGTCTACTGAAGTAAACATCTCTGACCATCAGGCAGAAGAACTATCCATATCCGGAGCATTTAACACTCGAGTAACAAAAGCAGTTGTCCAGGAATCAGGAGGAGAAAACCCCAAATTAAAGAATATCAAACTATGGTCCGTAAAAGTTAAATCAAGCATAATCTGATCAGTTATTAGACCTTGAGAGAAAAATACTAAATTGAGAGTACAGCCAGGAGAGGGGAGTTGGTGGATTTACATGTTGAGGGAAACCATGGGGATCCAACACATTATCCAGGTCACCAGCATATCTATCCCCACTCATATCTATATGGATATTGAAGTCAGCCAAGATTAAGCCTTTATCAATCCATGAGAAAGCTGAAAAACAAACAAACTGATAACTCTTCAAAAAAATAAAAAAGACCTCAAGGTGAAAAACAGCCTGCTTAATAGAACTGGTGAAGATAATCATCAGATATTCATAAGCTGAAACAGAGTCTGAGAGTGTCTAACAAACCAAGCAGTTACATTCTTGCCAAGAATGCAACCAAGACCCCTTTTTCGGCTGCAGTGGGGTGGAGCTCTACAGCTGTCTTGCTATCGAAGAGGAGAAAAGCAGCTCACCTCACTCTGACCCAACAACGATTTTGGAGTTGCAGCACTGTCACTACGCCAGCTGAATGAAGCAGCCCGCTGTCTCTGTTCAGTAGAGCAGTTCCAGCACTATTTTTTCAGTTTTGTTTGTCTCTCGTCATGCCTGCTTTAAGTGACCTGACAGCTAGTGTCTCAGTCACAAAGGCAACTTACACCACTGCTTTGAAGCAGTTAAACTGTCTGCAGCAGTGCAATTAGAAACTTTTCCTAGACTGAAAAAAACTACAGTCTCCTTCCCCCAGCCCAAAGCGAAAGCTAGCACAGAAGTGACTCCCTCTTAGAGGAAATGACTCCAGAGGAGTTTAAAATTATAACAAGTGTCTGGAGAGTTGGTTTATGTTAACCCTTTCAGGACCTATCAAATTATTTGTGGCATTGGAACTCTCATGACTTTATATTGGTAGGAGGGGTAAATGCAAAGCAACTAATGTTTTAGGAGTTTCCAGGGGTTGCAAGGGGTCTCACAGGGGATTGCAAAGAAATCATAGGGGTGTCACCTATAACACCTGGCTACCCCAGAATGCATACCTCTTACCCTGCCAGGACCAAAGGAGGGAAACTGCCCATTAAAATTGGGGACGAATGCTCAGAATCAGGGACACCATTTTTACTTGACGTATAGTGCAGCATCACAATTTTTGCATCTGTTCTAATGCACTCCACAACGTGTCCTAAGGGTAACATTGTGCCTCTGCCATTAATACATACAGTACTCTCTTGTAAAATGGATGCCTAGGTAAACCAAAAGTTAACTGCCTGAATAGAATTGCAGCCACGTTACAAGTGATTTCCCAAGAATAAATAACGTGGTGCAAAAAAACATACAACATGAATTATGTGTGCCACACAGTTTACAGTATCGACACTGCACATATTAATAATTTTACACTGTATCCATTTGAGTCACATAACCTGTCATACATAGAAACATAGAAACTGACAGCAGACAATGACCGTTGGGCCCATCTAGTCTGCCCATTTTTTAATTATGATCACTTTTGCTGGAGACCCAACTTGATCTACAGCACTATCTCTTCTACCACCTTCCTTCCTCCAACCCAGAAGTTAATTGGCTAAACAGAATTGCAGTCACCTTACAAGTGATTTCCCAAAAATGAATAAAATGGTAAAAAAAAAAATCACAAATTGCAAGGAGCGTCCTTGGCTATGTGTCATTACTGTGTAGACAATGGCCGAGATATTCAATGGGGTTGCACCTGGCACAACTGAGTTGCACCAGCGCAACCCCTGAACAGTGCCCCGGGGCAATATTCAAAGGTGGGAATTGTGTAGCGCAATTCCTGATGCACTGGGGCACAAAGATAATGTATGCAGCACATCTCCAGGGGGTGTACCCATGCATATGTGGCACACCCCGATATTCATCCCGGGGATGTGCAGTGCATCTGCTGGCACAACCCAGAGATGTGCCACATACCTGGGCTCACAGTTGAGCCCGTAAAAACTGGCTGAAGTGCTAGCCACCCTTAGGCAGGCAGCTGTAGTGCAGTGCGCAACACAGCAGCTGCCGGCCGTGGGTGGCAACCCCGCAACACCATGCACAAGCCACACAATAGTCCCTGGTAGTCCAGTGGTACCCCCTCCCCTCCCGTAGCTCCGATCACTATATTTCCATAAAGTGTACTCTTCCTGGTAGTCTAGTGATAACCCCTTCCCCACCAGTTGCCCCGATCACCTGTAAAGTTGATAAAACTGTGCCCTGGTGGTCCAGTGGTACCCCCTCCCCTCCCTTACCTCTGATCACCATGATAATAATAAAATTAATTTCCCTGGTGGTCCAGTGGTTCCCCCTCCCCTCCCGTACCTCTGATCGCCGTGATAATAATATAATTAATTTCCCTGGTGGCCCAGTGGTTCCCCACACCCCCTACCCACACAAGACCCACAGCCCACTCAGCTCCCCCTCGGTCATCAGCAGGCAGCATACCCACCTGCATACGAACTGCAGCTGACCGCCAAATAACAGCTTATAGTAGTTGCTGCAAGCTCATTGGTCCACACTGTGGACCAATGGGCTTACAGTGCACTTCTGTAATAATTCACAACTTTGTGAATTAAGTCATTCGTTCACAAAGTTGTGAATTATTACAGTATGCACTGCAAGCCATTAGTCCACAGTGTGGACCAATGAGTTTGCAGCAACTACTGTAGCTGTCATGTAGTGGGCAGCTGCGGTGGTATGCAGGTGGGTATGCTGCCCGATGATGATCGGGAGGGAGCTGGGTGGGCTGGGGGTCCTGTGTGGGTGGGGGCATAGGGGGAACCACTGGACCACCAGGGAAATTAATTTTATTATAGCACTGCTATTGGAGATACAGGAGTGGAGGAGGGTACCACTGGACCACCAGAGCATAGTTTTATTAACTTTATGGGCAATTGGGGTTACCAGTGGGGAGGGGGGTACCACTAGACTACCAAGGATCTGACATATATTTATTTCAGTGATCAGTGGGTTGGGAGGGGGAGGAGGGGGAACCACTAGACCAACAGGGACTTTAACTTACATTATATCATGTTTGGGGTTACATGTTGGGGAGGGGGTACTACTGTGGTCCACGGTACAGGGACCGCATGCTGTACAGGGTGCCAGGCGCATTTCGTTGGTCAACCCTGCACAACACATGCAAATGGGGCCATAATGACATGCAAATGGCCCCATTTGTGCCATGCATGCGTAATTGTCCCATTTGCATATCCAGGTCTGAATGTCTGGATATTGCACACTGTGCAGCTACAGTTGCACTGGGGCATTCCCAGTCCTGGTATTCAGACCTGTCTGGGGGATATGCCGGTGCATTGCATTTGCACTGCGTGCATTATTTGCTATATTCAGAAGAGATACGCCATGGCACATCTCTTTTGAATATATATCCCTTTGTTGCTCCAGCTCAACACAGTTGCACTGCATAACACTTGCACCATTGCCAGGTGCAGTTCTGAATATCAGGCCCAATGTCTGAATAAATAAAAATAAAACAAAACATGAAAAAGATCCCATAGTGTAGCTAACTCAACATTGGTATTCAACTGGGTACCATCATAATACAGTAACTACATACAGTATGTACCTATCATGGTGTCACTACTCTGTGAGTAGTATATTGCTTCACACGTGTTCCACTTGATTGTCTTCTCCCTTGCTCAATGCATATATTATTACCCATTTGATTATCGTGTCTGTGTAGCATAGTACAACATGAATTGTGTACCACACAGTTTACAGTATCAACATTGCGCATATTAATAATTTTACACTGTGTCCATTTGAATCACATAACCTGTCATACATAGAAACTGACAGCAGATAATGACCGCTGGGCCCAGCTAGTCTCCCCATTTCTAATTATGATCGCTTTTGCTGCAGACCCAACTTGATCTACAGCACTGTCTCTTCCACCCCCTTCCTTCCTCCTAGGATTCTGTTGTGCCTATCCAAGGCATTTTTCAAAACCCACCATTGGTTTCACCTCCACAGCCTCCCATAGAAGGCTGTTCCAGGAATCCACCACCCTTTCTGTGAATAAGTACTTCCTCACATCTCTCCTGAATCTACCTCCCTCCAGCTTCATATTATGACGCCTTGTTCTACAGCACATTTTTCTCTGAAACATACCTCTCTTCTGTACCTCATTAACCCCCGTGAAGTATTTAAAGGGCTCCATCATATCCCAGCTCTCCCTCCTCTCCTTCAGGGTGTACATATTGAACTCTTTCAATCTCCTGTCATAGGGTGTTTGATGCAGACTTTGCACCATTTTGATATCCCTCAGCTCTCTTCTTGTCACTTTCTCTTTTTTCCAATTGGTCCTCCTTCCTCACCTTTCTCCATTGACTGCTTCTTTTCCCCCCTTCCTCCTTTGCTAACCCCTGCTTCCTTGAATAACTTGCATCCTGGTGAGACTCTCTCCCCTTGGGATCTCCCAACTCTCTGTCTCAGCCTGTGGTGGGTTACTTTCTGCCTCCTCTATTTCTTCCATCACCCTCCTCGGCTACTTTAAATGTCCATCAAACTAACATTTAAACCGCCCACTGAGGACTGTGGTTCCCTCCTTGGTATAGGCTCTTATCCTTCCAGGTTGGCCCACAGTCCCCAATGCAGCCATACCTCTCCTCTCTGCACTATTTCTTCTACCATTACTTGAAGGTCTTGGTGCGGAGCTTCTTCTCCTTCCCCACATAGTACATGATGCACTTATCGGTTGCATTTTAAAAACACGGGAAACACAGGATCAGCCAGATAACTGATCTAACTTTACCAAAATGACATTTACACATGAAGCTGACTACAGCAGTTCATCTTTATGTTTCAGCCCATGAACCACCCTTATCAAGTTAATGCATTAGCAGCCATAGTAGCTCTGACCAGAGTTTGTTAATTTTGTTTCTGCCTAGCCGGTAAACTAAAGTCAGCAGACATGATTCAACAAGAGCAGCACTATTATATTCACACTGGCAAGTTCATATTACACAAATAAAATAAAAAAAAATTTGCTGAATTAAAAAAATGTATAAAGATTTTGAACATAATGCTTTCACATTCAGTAGAGCAACTCTATGATTTCCAGCACTAGACAAACATGAGAATGTCTGTGCTCTTCTAGGAACAGAGATTAAGTTGTTAAAATTAACGTTTTGCAACTGAGAGTTCTTCACCGGGGGATTTCTATCATGAACATTCCACCAGGAAACAATCTTGGACATTGAAACAGGACATCTTAAAAGATTTCTTTCTCAGTTCCTCCTGTAAGACCTTTGAAGGGTACAAAGGGACTTTCAAGTGGAAAAAAATGATACTTCAAGTCTAAATTTAGGTGTTGTACAGTACTTCTAACCCATTTGATAAAACATTGAAAATGTATAGCCATTTTTTTTTAATTATTTATATTTTTTAGTTTTTTTATCCCTGTTTTCACCCACCCCTTTCTTGGGCGTGCACAAGGGCATGTGGAGGCATGCACACACTGTGCTTTGAGATGCCATCCTTATGTGCCGCCCCCTCACTTCTGTACCACCACTGGACCTCCAACCGGTGGCGGCAGAATTACAGGGGGGAGCGACAACCTCCCCAGAGGAGGAGAGCTGCCATTAGGTTGCTCAATCCTGCTCCCTCCTCCCCTCTGTGTTGGTTCCTCGATGACCTGAGGTCATTCCCAAACCCGGGTCACCGGCATGATGCGAGGTAAGGCAGAATGCCTCAGCTCTCTGCACCACCAGGCTGGCTGTACAGTCATTTTCAGTCTAACAATAAAACCCAGTGAGAGTCAGAATAACAAAACAACCAACACATCCTTTCTTCAGATGAGATGTTAAACTGAGGTCCCATCTGCCTTTTCTGGTAGTTGCTCAGGTGGATGTTGAAAATCACATAGCACTTCTCAAGAAGAATTTCCCCTGTGTCTTGACCAGATTTCCCCCATTCACTAAAATGTCAGTAGCAGCTTAATCTGGTGAAATTTCAGTAGCTTTCCATTTGTATCCTCCTCTCCTCCCACCCCCCAGAACAAGGCTGAAAATAGACAGTACTGTCTAGCCCTCCTTTCCGAGTCAAGTAAGCAATAAAACACAATGAGGTGTGCGTTAGTTCTAATGCACGGCTTGGGGGGAATGTAGTGAGGCACGAGGCCACAAGCGTTGTGTATCCAGCCACCTAGTAGTGCATTAGAACTGTCTAATGCACACCCAGGAGTGATTTATTGTGCCTATAAAATGGGACTGTGTGTTCTACATGGGGTTTCTAGTTTTAGCCATGCAATAGACACTTATAATGCATGGTTAATGACCAATCAGAATAGCTAAAATCCCTTCCCCATTTTATAAGAAACACTTAATAAATGTCTGAAAGCTCAGAATCCAGGTCAAAAATCTTTTTTTTCCCCTTCAAACAGTAATTTCTCCCGCTGCTGACCTGGCCCCATCCAGACCAGTCCCCCAGCCACATCATCCAACATCCCTGTGTCTTGACTGGCTCCAGTTCCTGCCACAGGCTCGTTCGGAGGTGCCCAGTCACCAGTGCAAGGCCTATGGGGGACTGGGCTGTCATCCAGCCATGTTCGGTGCTTTTTCCACATTTTCTCCCATGGAGCCACATGCATGCAATGATGCAATGTACATGCAATGATGCAGTGTACATGCACTGACGCGGTGTACATGCAATGATGCATTGTACACGCAATGCCTTCGCAGCGACAGCTCGGGCATCAAGGTGTGGGATTCCTTCCCCTGTCATCTTGCTGCACCACCTTTCAGATTCCTCAACAGGACATGCAAACCCTCCTCCTCGAGGGAGGAGAGCACTCCAAGAACTACTTAATCCTCCCTGTCCTGGCCAGACCTGGAGTGCTCCGAGTCTGTTCCTGAACTTGGGTTGCCAGTGCAGCAACTGGTAATTTATGTATTTGTTTGTTTGTTCACCGGGTAAGTGCACTGATCCCAGGGGTGATTTTCAGGCACGACCAGGTGCTTGTAGATGGCACAAACACAGTGAGGACTGATAAAATGAGAGTAACAGAGTACATACAGAGCAATGGAAGCAACTACAAATATTACTATGCAGTTAAGTACAAGATTAAGATGCACATAAATATAATATGGGTAAAATGCAGACACAGGAGCAATTTCAAGTATAACAGTAATACTACTGCTGTGCTACTGGGCTACTTCAGCTAGAAAATCATTAATAAATTAAGCCCCTGCAGTTATATCAGTTTCAAAGACCTTGGACCAACATTGTCCCAAGAGCCACTGAGACACAAAAAAATAATAATAAAGACAAACAAGTCCCAAAAATCCTGAAACTAGAATTTACATCATAGTAAGAGAGTACAAATCAGCCACTGGGGAAAATCATTCTCTTGCCATCTGTGTGCATTTATTACTAATGATAGTGGTTTTGAGTAAGATTGGAAGCTTAAGGAAGTTGTTCACTCAGTATATTATTTCTTTACAGTTTTCCATCAGTCTTATTATGGTTTTCCTGGCACAACTGGCTATCGCAGTGCTTGGTTTTGTCTATTCTGAAAAGGTGAGCTAAAGATAGTAAGTGTTGTGCACATCTTTGAGAACCATTGTACCAAACACAACCACAGAGATTAAAGCCAATTATACAATGGGGTATGATAATCCTGTAACCTCATTGGTCAAAACACATCACATGACCGTGGTATATCCTGCAATAACCCACAGCTGAGAAATTGCATTTATAAAAACATACCTAAACACATTTAAAATTTGTTTTACACATGGGTCCCTTGTATAATCGCAATAAGGCACTGCAGGGTGTAAGTTATTGGGAGATTTACCCACTTAGTGTGGCTAAGTCACTCAGCTGCAGCTCGTGACACACCACACAAGGCGTATGTAAATCTCTCAATAACCCACACCCTATTATGCCTTATTGCTTAATCATCCATGCAGAGCCTGATATTTAATGGTCTGACTGATTTAAATAACCAACAGAAATAAAGGGTCAAAAGTTATAGATGGTTTTAGCTGGCCCAATGGCATGGTGAGCTGAGGCGCTGGTCATCTTACCACCTGCCACACCAGCGAACTGTGTTCAGAAATGGATCAAGGTCTCTTGGGGGCTGGCAAGGAGAGGGAGGATTGAGCATCCCAAGGATGTCTCTTCCTCCTCGGGAGGGGTGATTCTCTGTTCCGATCATTGATTGCCACTTAGCGGAGGCCTGGTAGCAGTGACTGTGAGAACAGCAGACATAGGGAGGGCGTCTGCAGATGCAGCATGCACGCATGTGTGCCACTGCATGCAGATGACCGGAGAAGAAAAAAGCAGGAGAAAAATGCCATGGTCTGCTTGGTACCCCCCACAGGAACTGCTCAACCCTACATAGCAGACCACCTGCCAAATTATGGCTCTCTTCAAGTGGTGGATAACCCATAAATCCACAAGATGGGTTAGTGACAGGGCGGGGGATGCCACCAGGACCAGGGGATGACAGAAGCAGAAATTGTCTATGTAAAAAAAAGTTATAGATGGTTTAAAGTTGATATTACTGAGGTGCTGGACACCACACCACCAGCCACGCTGGTGACCCAAGTTTGAGAATGGACTGGGGTCACTCAGGAGTCGGTCAGCAGAGGGAAGACTGAGTATTCCCTTCCTTGGGGTGGGGTTGGGGTCTCTGGATCCCACCACTTGACTGCCACCTGGTGGAGAGCAGATGACAGCAATGGCGGGGACAGCAAGTGTGGACAGGGTGTCAGAAGTCGTGGCATACACACATGCCAGTGCAAGCTGACACCTTGGGGGAACACCAAAAATTTGGAGGGAAATACCCTGGCCTGCTCACCATCCCCCACAGGCACTGCAAGACCCCATGATCAGGCCATTAAGGTCCCTGGGGTAGGTTGGTGATGGGGCATGGGGGGAACACCGCTAACACCAAGGATGCTAAGGAGAAAGTAGATATAGGAAAAAAAATGATATTACTGTAAATCCTGAAGAGCTGCTATAATCCTAATATTACATTTCCTGACACTAATTGAAACAATTATTGATTGAATCAGATTAGGAATATGCTTTGCCATTGTATAGTTGTCCCAGTTGGACAAAAAGATCCCTATTATTATACCATACCGTTTACGATTATATACCACTTCCATCCATCCCATGTATTGCAAGGTAGTTCACATCATGATGATTAAAACACACTCACTGAAGTTAAAGAGGCACTGTAACTTTTCTCATCTTTTTGGCCATTTTTTAATGTAATTGAGTGATCTTGGAAAACAACATTAGTAGTTTACATGTCTGCTATCAGTTTCTTTTTCAGTAAATATTTATATTAACTTCTACTCTTGGATTTTTTTTCCTGATTTTCACACAAGTTCTCATAAGTCTTTTGGCTGAACTCTTGGCTCTTCCCCTTTCTCAGGTCCCTAACCCTTCATTCTCCAGGACTTTCTTTTTGCTGAAAATGTGAGGGCTGCCTTTCAAAGACTCTGACTTGGATTGATTTTTCATGTTTTTGGTGAACTTCATCAGAATTATTTTCTAAATAGATGAGTTTCCCCTCTGTCTTGCAAACTGGAATCTTTTCCAACCTTTTCGAGAATTCTTCCAGGGTTCTTTGAAGCCTTTTCAAGATAGGAATTCCTTCTTTGGATGGCATGGTCCAAAATGGTGCCCAAGACCAGCACCAAGTTTTGTATGAAGCACAAATAAAAATTAAATTCATTGCATTGGACACCACCAGTGCCTGACATGCATGAACCCATCTGATAATACTGAGCACTGAGAGAACCATTTTAGGCAATGTTACAAAAATCCCTTGGATTCCACCTTCTCTTCTTCTGCCCTAGTTGATGAAATGCAGTCATTAGCAGCCTGTCACTGGCCTGGTGTTGGACCTTAAGTGACACTGCTTCCCAGAGAGAGACAGAGGTGCCCCGAGTTCCATGAACTACTGTAGGCTCTGACATGCTGTGATTAATATCAACTACCTGACTCCACTTTCAGAGGGTGAGACTGAGGAGCTATACTCAAACTGTATGGTCTGGATGGAGACCATAAGTGATGATGGAGCTCCTTCTGGGGCCAGGTTTCACAGCTTTTCTGGGTGTTTATTGAGGCTGGTTAGTCCCATATGGCCATTAGTCCTGGGACCTGCTGAAACCAAAGGCCAAGAAAAAGTCTTGCCCTTATTTCCCATCAGACCTTGACACTTTCTGGCATGAGGGCTTGAAGTTATCCAAGATTGCAAGCAAGTCATATTAGTCATCAGGTGACCATAGGGGCTCTGCCATTGAGAAGGTCCCACCTCTGATGGTGACCATTCAGATGACAGTCCAGCATTCTCATTCCAGTTGAGGGGAACTTGTATGCCTCCTTGTCCTCTGAGCAAGGTGCAGGATCAACCTTCAGTTCTTTCCACTGTAGAAAGGTTCAGGACTCTGGTGCTTCAGAGTCGAGCTCTCCAGTACTCAAGTGGCAGTTTATTTTTCAGTACATATTTATATTATTTATTTATTTTATTCAAGTTTAGAATTACAAATACCTTTGAGCCATGGCTCTTTTACAAAGGTTCCATGTCATGGGGAATAGACATACAGTGGTAGGAAAGATTATAACATTAGTCAACAATATTGCACTATAGTTATAGGTTAAACAAAATAACATTTTAAGGCTTGGTACTAGATGTTCTGATGAGATCAGATAACTTGCAGCGAGTGCACGGTTAGCTGAAAGGAAACAGAGGATAAAGAAGACAGAGAAGGGAGGTGTATAGGAGGACAAACAACTCTGCAGCCATAGGCGGTTGTCAAGTTCAACAGGGGATAAGTGCTGGTGACAAGGGGGGGGAGGGAAGAGGGGGGAGTGGATGGCGGGTGAAGTAGGGATGTCAAAGAAATAAGAGCATCAGAAGGGAAATGGTCCACCCAATGGGAGTTGAGAGAGGCAGAGGAGACCCCAGTGAGAAGACAGCTACAGTCATGGGGGGCAGTCACAGGAGCTAGAGGCAGTAAGGTGCGACCGTAGTCTAGACTTAAAAGTGCCAAGAGTAGGGGCAGTAGAGATGGCAGGGTTGAGGCTGTTTATCCAAAGGGGAGCTTTGTAGGTGAAAGAGTGTTGACCTTGGGAGGTGCGACAGTGTGGGACTTGCAGGAGTTGAGATTTTGATCCCCTGTTGGTCTGCATGCGATTCCTGTTATTTTGTAGCAGGGCTGTGACCCCTGGAGGTGCAAGGCCAAAGATGATTTTCTTGGCCATTGTGCAGGTCAGGTACTTAATGCGATTTGAGAGCTGTAGCCAGCAGTTTTAGAGTACAGATTGCAGGTGTGGGTGAGATGGTGGGCACCAGAGATGAGCCGACAAGACTTATTGAAGGCGGTAGAGATGCGTCTGAGGATAGCTGCAGTGGCACAGCCATATATGATGAGACCATGGTCAATAATCGATACCATAGAACTCTGTACGGCAATCTTTAAGGCTTCAGGGGTGAGATATTGTCTGTGTCTGTAGAGGAGACCAATTCTGGTGTTCACTACCTTTGCCACAGAGTCGACTTGGGCACTGTACGAGAGGCACGGGTCCAACAGTATCCCCAGGTATTTGAAGTGTGGGACCTGATCCAGGGTATTCTCAGGTGAAGTGATGATAGTCGAGGGGTGAGATTTGTACCTATTGTGGAAGTTGCAGAATAGCATCAACTTAGTCTTTTTGTGGTTAAGGACAAGTTTATGCCTAGAAAACCATGACTCAACAGTACTGAAGGCAAGTTGGAGATTCTGTTGTAAGGCCATAGGGTCCTTGTGAGAGGAGAAAACAACAGCATCATCCATGTATAGGATGATATTCTCAGTGCAGGATTGTGGTAGAGAGTTTAGAAAGAGACTGAAGAGGAGCGGGCCCAGGATTGACTCCTCGTGGGACCACCCTAATCTAACTGAAAACAGAGTGGTATTGGCTATTTTCACTTTTTGGTGAGAGGTTTTCAAGGTAGCTTTTGAACCATGAGGCTGTGTCAGGAGAGAGACCAATGTTCCGAAGTTGGTCGACCAACAGCTGGTGGTGGACAGTATCGAACGCCTTGGAGAGGTCTATGAAAACCGCCCCTGTAAGCATGCCCTGATCGTGGGATTTATGTACTGCCCCAGTGAATTCAAGCAGAGTGGAGGAGGTGCTGTGACCCTTTCTGAAACTGTGCCGTTGAGTGCACAGTAAGTTGTATTTGTCCAGATGGTCAGTTAGTTGGTCAGCTACAATTCGTTCAAGAGCCTTGGAGAGGGGAGGCAGAATCGAGATCAGGCGATAGTTTGAGTGGCTAGACTTGTCATCGCTTTTGTGGACCGGGATGACCGAGGCAATTTTCCAAACGTCCGGGAATTGACTGGTGCGGAGAGAGAGATTCATAATGCTGGTTAAGGGTAGGAGAACTTCCTCAAGATTTAGCGACAGAATCTTCAGGTCAAGAGAGTTGCCACTGGTTCTGGATTTGGAGATAGCAGTAGTGATGTAGCGGCGTGCGGCGTTCGATGAGATTTCCGGAAAGACGAAATTAACTATTAACTACTTGGATTTCTTCCACATAGTCACATAAATTCTCACAATGTTTTGGCTGAACTCTTGGCTCCTCCCCTTTCTCAGGTCCCTAACTTTCATGCTCCAGGACTTACTTTTTGCTGAAAATGGGAGGGCCGCCTTTCAAAGGATTTGACTTGGATTGATTTTTCTTTTTTATTTAGTTGTTTAACCAGGTATAGCACACTAAACTGAAAGCTTTTTTACAGGAGCGACCTGGGAGCACAAGGAGGTTAAGTGACTTGCTCAGAGTCACACAGTATGCAAGTGGAAGCTGTGGGATTCAAACCCAGGTCTGGTCTGCTGGATGTCACCAGATTTGCAGCTCAGAGCCTTAGACCACTGCGCTATACTGCCTCGCTTAAATGAACTTCATCAGATTCCTTTTTTTTAGTTAGATGATTTTCCCCTCCGTCTTGCAAACTGTAATCTTTTACAACCTTTTGGAGACTTCTTTCAGGGTTCTTTGAAGCCTTTTCAAGATAGACTTTTCTTCTTTGGATGACATGGTCCAAGATGGTCCCCAAGACCAGCACCAAGTTTTGTATGAAGTACAAATAGAAGATGTTCATCGCATAGGACGCCACCAGTGCCTGACATGCATGAATCCAGTTGATAATACTGAGGACTGAGAGAGCCTTTTTAGGCTATGTTACAAAAATCCTTTGGATACCACCTAGTCTGCCTCTGCCCTTGTTGGGCAAATTCAGCCATTTTCAGCCTGTCATTGGCCTGATGTTGGTCCGTAAGTGACACTGCTTCCCAGAAAGAGGCATTTGGGCTCCAGTTCCCTGAACTTGGCTCTGGCGTGCTGTGATCAATGTCACCTACCTGACTCCACTCTCAGAGGGTAAGACTGAGGAGCTATACACAAAGTGTATGGTCTAGGTAGAGACCATAATTGGAGATTGAGCTCCCTCTTAGGCCAGGTTTCATGGCTCTTCTGGGTGTTTATTGCAGCTGGTTAGTCCCTTGGGGTATGGCCATCAGTCGTGGAACCTGCTGAAGCCAAAGGCCAAGAAAAAACCTTGCCCTCATTTCCTATCAGACCTTGACACTCCTAGGCACAAGATTTTGAAGCCATCCAGGAGTGCAGGCAAGTCACACTACTCATCAGGTGGCCACATGGGCTCTGCTTGAGGGAAACTTGGATGCCCCTTGCCCTCTGAGCAAGGTGCATGATCAACCTTCAGTTCTCCCCACTGTGGAAAGGTTCAGGACTCTGGCACCTAAGAGTGAAGATCTCCAGTACTTGAGTGGGTCCTCTCAAATTCCAGGGCCAGAGGCAGCTACACTTGATGAATCCAGTGGTCCCTTGACAGGACCATCCTAAGTACTATAATTATCAGTTGGCTTTCTGTTCAGGGTCTATGGATAAGGAGAATCAGGCTCTGCTGGTTCCTCATGAGTAAACCTCACATCCTTTATCCCCTCCACCCCATCAGCCTCAACAGTCCTTGACAACAGTGTCAAACATCTCTTTGGGCTCACATTTGGGTTAATGCCATAAAGGCAAGAAGGACGAGAAGTGTAAGAACATGACTAAAGGCTGGTCCTGATCAAGTTCTGCAGACTAGTACAACAGCTGCTGTTAATGATGGGAATGGAGTGTCATGGCACTGCCATGTTCTCTTTAATGTGATATTCATGGGTAAACCCTTTGACCCTTGAGTCAGCTGGATGGTAGAGCTCCTTCATCTCCTCCAGTAGCAGAAACCTCCAAAATTCCTTGGCCACAAACACATTGGTTCCTCTTAGGCATGTTATAGTGTAGGTTGTATAACTTGCCTGGTTGTTAAACCAAATGACCATCAGTACATTTCTCTACAAGAAACCTGTCAGCGCTGACCTTAAATGACTGTACTGGAGCAGCACCCACCAATTCCTCAGAAAACATGTTCCACATATTCATACTTTCTGCATGAAGTAATACTTCCTAATGTTTCCTTTTATACCCCTCTGCAGCTTTAGTGCATTCCCTCTAATTCTGCTATACCCCACTTAGTGTTACTAAGTGGTCCATCCTGTCAAACTAATTTAAGAAATCTAAACTGAACATACTTTGTTTTTCCAGTCTTTCCCTTCCCTCCATCCCTTTCATTATCTAGTAGTCCTGTGCTACAGAGTCTTTCTTCAGTATCTTTTTTGTACTGAAGGGGTGAAATCTGAAAATAGTACTGTAAGTGGGACCTAACTTGTACCTTGTACGGAAGAGGACTAGCTTTCCTTAATCAGATAGTTACCCACTCTCAATAGACCCCAGCACCATAATGACTATTTTTTTTGTTGCAGCATACTGCATCCTATGTTTAACTTAGTGATGTATAATTACTCTTCAGTCTTTCTGTTCTATGTCCTGATCAGTGACTTGTCACATTAGGTATAGGTACATCAATTCTCCATCCCTTTTCTAATCTATATTTCATCCTGAATTTGAAGAAGTTGGAGCTCTGCTCATCCCAGAGGCTGGAGTTCATCATAACTGAGCTGGGTACTAGAAAGAGAGGGCAAGGCTTCTTTTTTAAAGGGCGCTGGATCCCACATACTCACAACTTTCAGACTAGATAGTCACCCAGCAATGTACTACTTACAGCTTCTGAGTCCAACAGTGGCCACCATCAACATGGTGCCACAGTCCTGTCTTCTTATGCACTGGGTCCAACAGTGGCCACCACCACCACCAACATAGTACCACAGTCACATATTTTGATGCACAACATTCAAGTGGAAACTGATGGCATAGTGGTCTGAGCTGAAAGTCCACTTGACTTAGGCAGTGATGATCACTCCTCAGGTGATGCAAGCTTTGTCCTGGTGGCTGAACATGGGCAATCTGAGAGGGGGGGTTACCTTTGTTCATCTGCCCCACATGCTTGTTCTGACCACTGTTGCCTCCTTGATCAGTTGGAGGGCTCACCTGGCAGAATAGCTATTGCACAGGCTGTAGATCCCACAGGTGGAATCAACAATGATATCTGGACCTGCTTTTCTCAGTAATAAGTTATCAAATGTGTTTCTTCTCAGATTAGACATTCTCAGTCAGTCCTATGAAACTATGCAGCAACATAGATACATAGAAGTTGATAGTAGATAAGGTCCTCTTCATCCACCCAATCTGCCATTTTTATCTCTACCTAGTATGAAGTCTGATGCCCAAACTGAATACTAGAGCACCCCCTTACCTCCAGGATACCCTTGTGTCTGTCCCACTCCTTCTTGAATCCTGTGACCATTTTAGCCCTTACCACCTTCTCTGGGAGGCCATTCCAAGCATCCACCACCCTCGCTGTGAAAAAATATGTTACCCCTGAGCCATCCTCCCTCCAACTTCATACTGTGATCCCTTGTCTTGTAGCATCAGTTACTTTGGAACATGACTTAGTGTTGCTGCAAGTGATGGCATGGTTTCTCACAGGCTACAATTGTGACTCCAGGTCTTTTGGAAGAGTTTCTTATGGTATTAGAGGGTTGTCAGAAGTTATCCACATTCTAAACCTATGCTTTCGAGTAGAAGAGATTTGAAATTTGGTGTCAAGAGCAGCATGTCATTCACGGCTTACAAGCTCTTGAACATCCACAAATATGTGTCACCCTTGTCGTTTACAGCATTTAAGCCTTGATAGGAGGAATTATGGGCAAACACCTTTCTCTGCTTCCAGCCTTTGTGAACCTTGTCAGTCTGCTTTTTTGAAGGTGCATATGGCTACTGTTGTGGCCTACAAGGTGAAGACAGGGGCCTAAACAGTGGATTTGGAGAAGGTGGTCAACTACCTCTTTAATGGTCCCACTCATTTTTCCCAACTCTGTGATCATCCTCCTGTGTGGGATTTCAACCTGGTACTTGATAATTCATATAAAAACTATTTTAGCCTCTGGCTGCATGTGACCTGAGTTCTTTGACCTGGAAAGGGGTTTTCCTGGCGGCAATAACACCTGCCTAGAAGGTCCGTGAGCTGCAAGCCCTCACTATTAATCCTTCTTATATGGTTTTACATGAGGACATTGTCAAGAACAAAATATTATAAAACTGTATTGGGAAATCAGGCTTTCTGATTGACTGGCACCCAGGACATTCATCCTGCTGTGCCTGAGAGGCCTTTTCTTTTAATTCCCTCTCAAGCACGTGCCACAGCCTGCTATTGAGGAGTCAGTCTGGTGTTCCCCTGTCTGTTACAAGCGTCTTCGCTGCACTACCACCAATGATCCCTCAAGTGGTGGTAACCCAACCAGGCATACCACCCGTTCCCAGCCAGCATCCTTTGGGATGTTTATTCTCCAGTCTGCCCTCTGACACTCTTAGTTCATGGCTCAAAGCCAGGTAGATAGCAAGTAAAAATACTGTCACTGCATTGAAGAGATTGCCCAAATTTAAAAATGTTTTTATATATTGTTTATGTTCCCTTCTCCCCAGCACTGCCCCCTTCTGACAGCTACCACCCAGCCTCATGCCTGACTATCTCCAATGCTTATCCTTTTCAACTTCCCCAGCTTACCATCCCCCAGGTGGGGCTTGCCTGGCTGACCACACAAGGCAAGGTGTTACCCCCCCCCCACCTTGAGGACCTCTGAGATAGATTGGACTAGTCAGCCAGGCCAGGGCCAGAGTGTGCCCCATCATCCTGCTGCAAGCCGAGTTCTTTTCCTGTATTTGTTCCTCCCAGCCACTAGAGGACATTGCACTCTAGGGAGTGCAAGCACACATGAACACAAAGTGCGGCAGCACAGATTCCAACAAGCATCCTCCCCTTCCTCAGCAGTACTTCCGCTTTGCTATGTAGTGTATGGTAAAGCTGCTACAGTATTACTTATTTTAATATGTTAAATGTGGTATAATCGAATGGCCAGGTTTGTGTTAGTTGACCCTTATGGTACGCATAGATAGATGTTCTCTATATAGCAGCCTTGCATGACCCTTACTTATGGTGAGAAGGCAGGCACATGTCCTGAGACTTTTGTAAAAACGCATCCAGTAAAAGATCCTGTTCACACTGCCAAACTTTTGACCATGAGACCCGTAAATGTTGGATTGGGGTTTATGGAACTCCTTGCACGCTAAACTGCATCGGTGCCAGCCGGGTTCATTAGTACCATCTGGCTCCATTCTAAAGTAGTGAAAAGGAAGAGAAGCAAATGTGTGTGTATGCCATTGACAGTGTCCGTATTTATTAGCTGCTTTCTGCTCTTGTGTTGTTGTTTTGTATGTTTAGGTTTTATGTATTATTGTAACATAAGATGTAACAGGACGGGATTTATGATGTGGCTGGATGTCACTGAAAGTGGCTACATTGTGGTACCCAAATGACATGCCATTATCCTTGTTTATATACATTTTGATGGTACCAGGTCAATATAGTGCTGCTAAAACAGCACGTCAAGAACTGCACTGTGTAAAGCGTGGAAACATTTAGAGCAACAGGGGTATAATAGCAGTAGTGAATTACCGCTACCCCCTGTCAGTATGCGATTAAAGTTGGAAGGAATCAAGTTGCCCTGTGTGTGGTGCCTGGTTGAGCTGCTCCCATGGTGGAGTGACTAAGGCACCAGCATATGGTAGGGTTGGAGACCTGGGACAATGGTTCGGTTACCCCTAGGTCTCCTGGTATTGCTACTTTTTTTAAAGGAATTTCCCCCCCTCCCAAGTTTCTTCCCATCCCAGAAGTCCACACCCCCTCTGAGTTGATTATATTAAGTCCGGGGTGTGTGGGGGGTGAAGCCCCTTTCAAAAACAAAGCAGTTCCATTCATTCCTATGGTGTGCGCTTTTGTTGTGATAGTCGGTGTTTTGACCGACGTTATTTGGGCGCACAACGTTTTCCTTGAGGCATTGACTGCTGCACTGTTTTGTTAGCAACATTATGACCCCATGCCCATTTTCATACACAGAATTTTGAAACTTAGTTGACCACCCCCTGTGATCAGCAAGGTGGCCGTGCTACAGAGGAGGCATTGACTCTCCCTCTGCAGAGGAGGAAAGGTTCCTCTGGGACACCCTATCCTCCTCCTCTCCCCAGCTATCCCCTGACAACCCAGGCTCATCCCAAATCTGGGCCATCGGTGTCACAAGTGGTAAACTTACTGCTGTTGCTAATGGGCTGGCATCAAAAAATATATTTTGAATTAAAAATGAAATGAGGCTGTCATTTATGAAGGCTTCACAAGAAGCTTCTGCTTTCAGCAAAGTGAGTAAAAAAACAATATGCTTACCAATACAGAATAACCCATTTGTAATATAATAATTAAAATCACACAGGGTATGCTGGCTGGCCCACTAGGAAGAGGGATCTGGGATCAAATCATGTTCTCAACTCCCACACTCTGAGCTGGCAGGGTTCAGCCAGCAGAGGCGACTTAGCAATTTAGAATTCCCCTCCCAGGGTCAAACAAGGGGCCCGACCGGAAAGTTCATACTGGGGTCCACCTGGAAGATCAAAAGATATCAGCATTCTATTTTAATTTTGAACAGTGGCTCTGTGTTTGCACTTTATATTCACTTCCACTGATCAGAATACACCGATTTAACTAGAAACTAAGTAATATATGCAAGGATTTTTAGAAGGTGAAGACAAGCCCAATTGGGGGGGGGAGGGGCCTGGAGATTTCCAGGTATCTAGGTGGTCCATCTGACTCTGGTCCCTGCCCCCGTTTTCCAAATGAAAACTTATTCAGGCTTAACTGTACATCATGCTGCTGCAGTTTCTTTCCAGTTAAGGAGCAGACATGTCATTTAAAATACATGTGTGCAGTAATTAGTCCAAACTGATAAATGGAACAGTTATTTTAAAGATACTGAAATTCCATGAAAAAAAAATCTTTATTTTGTGTCATTTTCCTTATCTGTTATTTCCCCCAGACTCAGGCTGCCTCGGGCAAATTTGTGAAAAAAGCAATAGTGCATTACAGGAATGATATTGACCTGCAGAACCTCATTGACTACATACAAAAAGAGGTACAGTAGACATAGATATGCAACCCTTAGTTCATTGCATAAGTATCTTTCTGTCTGTCATTAGCTGTACTGGGATAACTAAAAGATGCACCTTAGCAAACATTTTCCTGCTTAAGACTGCTTTTGTTGTTTTCTTTTCTTTTCTTTTTGGAATAATGACACAATTTTGCGGAAACAAAGTTTACTTGCAATATGAAGCTTACTGTGTGTTATTTTCATTGCAGAGGTGTACTAATATCAAAATATTCTTTACTTAAAAACAGTGTTCTACAGCTGTTTCTAGTCCTCCTTTGGCTGCTACAGGCCCCTACTGCTTCTCTATTGGGCTCAGCTCTACCCTGTATTTCTAGCGCTTGGCTCTTCTACTGACTCTGTTTTCTGTATCTGCAGTGCCAGGCACTCCTGTGTAACCCCCCTGCAAATGGTGGTTCCCAAAAGTCTTCCAGGAGCTTGCCTGAGTGCTCCAGGTCTGGGCGATGTTTGGGGAAATGCCGTTTAAATGAGGGCACTGTGAGTTCTTTAGAGCATCCACGAACTGTCTCTTTAAGAGCTGCCTCTTGCAGTCATAATTAATTGACATGGGGGACTGTGTGTTTCAATGCCCGAATCCCACCGGGCTGCTGTCTGATCGTTCCGTTTCTGCCATCGCTACTTGTGCAGAGGGAGCCCTTTGGAAAGATGTAACTAATGATTGGTGATCCATTTGAGCAACAATGAAAATGTAGTTTGTCTAACCTGTTTTCTTGCAGCATGGACTGTATCTGTTGTGCCCACCATTTTGGTCCTGAACTGCCGAATTGGACCAACCCGTGAGGGAAGGGGGACCTTTAAATGGAGCCTGTTTTGGGCAAATCAGAACTAGGACTCTCATCTGGAGCCTGCTATAAGGGGTCTGTATGACAGGTGCCTCTGGGAATTGTAGTTTGGACCCTGGGGCCTTCTTGCACCAACAGAGGGAGCCCTGCTGTGATTGACAGCTGAACCAACCAACCGAACTTGTGTGGGTCTGAAGGAAGTGCCCTGAACTGTTGCTGGCAAGCCAGATTCGAGGTGGCTGTAAAAAGAGAAGGAGCTCTGCTCTGTTGCGGCGTGTAGTTCGTGTGGGAAGCGCGTGGGAGGTCCTGAAGTCGGCCTGCAGCCGTTAGTGAGCGTAGTTCGGACTGAATCCGAGTTTTGAGGAGGAGGAAGACGCAGAAGTGTGGGAACCAGGTTTAACCTGAAGAAAACCGAAAGTTTGCTGAACGCGATTGGCCTGTCAGGGACTGGTGATGCTGTGTGTGCTCCCGGCTATGTTGCAGTAATTGCGATCGGGATCGTGGAGCAGTCTGCTTGGTACAGTACCTTCCTTTACATATAAATGTGCTTTAAGTTGAAGGGAGATTGCGATCTTAATTTCCCTCACTCTGCAGTGTGTGCTGAATGCTGGAGACCCAGAAACAACACCATTCATCCTGAAATCTGTATTGGGTATCGTGAGTACAATACAGGGCAACCCCCTGCAACAATTTGTGAATCAAAAGTGTGCCATCTGATTTATTTGTGCTTTCTTTTTCTGGAACTGAGCCTCTGCTCCGGATTACAATTTTGTTGTGCATGACTTTCTTCTCTTTAGGGCCCCAACCAGCTGCACCAGCCGGCCATCCCCAGGCAACGGACCTGGCTAGCCCCCCCCCATCCTGGGTACCCAGAGAGTGTGACACATTTGGACCCTAAATTGCATGCACAGTACTGTGATTTGTGTGTTTACTGCCAATCAACCTGATCCCCCCTTCCTTGTTACTTCCCCTGAATAAATCAGATTTATGTTTGTTGAACTATATCCTATTTGTGGTGTCAGTACATATAGCAGAGAATATTGCATAATTGCTGTGGCATTGTCTAACCTTATTTTACAGGGGTTCCCTCAGGGATGTGCTGCAGAATCAGTCCTGAGGGTAAGTGGGTACTGTATGCGTAACGAGTGTGCATGTGTGGGGTATTGGGAAGGTAACTCCTGTGTACCGTGTGGACCACTAGTGGGAACAAAGTGGGGGGTTACAGTGTCCCAGAGGGCTGTGCCCAAGCTAGTTTAAGCACTACCAACCCTGACCTCTGGGTGGAGGCACCCGTCACTAGACCTAGGCCCCTTAACCTGTCACTAGCCATACAGGCAGGGATAGTGGCACTTGGGATAGCACCACCTAGGGGTTACATCTGTATAACTGAAATTGCAGCACCAGGCACTCCTGTAACCCTCTGTGCTGTTTTTTTTTTGTGTCCATTTTCACATTAGCAAGTTATACTGTACTGCCACTAGAGGGACATAATCTTTATGTAACCCCCTTGTTACCCGGGGTTACTAGAATCCCAGTAAGACCTAGTGGTAGGCATAGAAGGCAGCTTGTGAAACTCCAGTTAAATGGGTTTCACACTGTCTCACTCTGTTCTCAGTCTCAGCTGAGACTGAGGGATGACATCACCAATAGAACTATCGCAGCTGCATGAGCCACATTGGAATCTGCAGCAAAGGGAGTTGGTTAGAATGTTGGGAGATTTTTGAAGTCAGTCTTCAGTTCAGTCTTCAGTGAGTGAGTATGAAGTAGGAAGCTTGCTGAGAAAGCAGCTCAGTGAAGGCTCTAGGAGCCTCAGCCCTGACAGAGGGCTACTTTTAAGTAGAAGGGTGTGTGTCTCCACCTTAAAGAGAGACTCAAAAGATAACTGAAGTGGTGGAGACCGCTGTTTTCGGGTCTCAGTGCCCCCTCCCTTCGGGGGGGGCAGGAAAGGTTTCCCTGCAGATTCCTGGGGCAACCACCTAGTTCTGCTTGTAAAGGAAAAGCTGCCTATGTGTTCCAGTGTTTATTTGTGAGAAAAAGAAGATTTGTGAGTCACTTGTGGGGCACCTGCAACGTGAAGGTGAGTGTCTGCTCTTGCTAAAAGGGCCTATGTTTTTCACCCTGGGACTTGTGTGACAATGTGGGGTTTGAACTACTAAATATTGGGAAGCCTAGAGTAATGGGCTAAGCAAAGTAAAAGTAGGTTCCAGTCCAGAGCTTGTTGGGATGCAAATGATATGTAGAGGAGATGTGACAGACGTCTACCCAGAATCTACATTTGAAAGTTCAGTAAAGGAATTGTTCAGTTTCCAGAGAAATGGCCGGGTATGGACTGTGGGAGCTGGAGGTAGGTGGCCTCCCATCTTTAGTAACCAGGTCCACCTCTATGGATTTCTTCTGTGGATTTCTACTTTGCCTCAGGCACTTCGCCAGTGATGAAGGAAGTACCCAGACGTGGGATTGTAAGGAAAATTCTCTCTAGGAGTCGAAGGCTCTAGTGTGGTTTGGGGAGCCACAACAGGATAATTGGTTCATTTCTCCAATGGACCGCGAATGGGATAATTGGTTCATTCCTCAAATGGGCTGCAGATCAAGTGGCCGGCGGGGGAGCCGGGCCAGTGGGGAAAACCCAAGTAGTGTACAAGTCGGGCTGTGTACCCAAAGCTGCGTGCAAGTCCAGGCTGTGTGCCTGGTGGGTTTAGAGCCTGAGGGCTGGAAATGGTGATAAAGTGTTCTGTAGTCTCTAATCTGCATTACCAGGAAATGTAGCCCCATGGGGGTCCATCTATGCTTTGTTTGTTCAGCTTGGATGTGAATAAAAGCCACTCTGAAGAATCCCATTCCTTGTTCTGGACATTACAGTTATTGCTTCCTGTGTTCGGATTTACTTGGGTACCCCTGTGCAGAGTAGCCAAACCTAGGTCCCCCTGTGTCGAGTAACCTCATCCTCCTCGAACCCAGTCCCCACCAAGTACTGCTGTCAGCTTCAACAGCATGCCACCTGTCATTTTGCTAAAAAGGCAGGGGTGAGGGGTTACATTTACCTAAAGCGATCCCTGCCTATTGTTCATATAGATACCTTCCTAAACTCCAGCTCCCCCCTCCATCTGACTAGCCCCCTCCTCCACGCTCTCTGCTTACAAATTCTTCCTCTTCCTAAATCAGTTATTCACTAATTTCTCTGCCTTTATGAACAACACATCCCCTACTCTCCTCTCTCCCCTTGCTCTGCTCATATCCCTCTCTTTACCACCTCCACTTGCTCTCTACTCACCTATTCCTAATAACTCTACCAACTCCATCAATTACTATCTCCAATCCCATACCCACATTCATGCTATCACTCCCTCCCCACCATTTGAAATATGGTTTCACTCTACCACTATTCCTCATGTGGCTTTGATAACGGTGTCCACTTTCACTGTGGTTCTCCACCTTCTTCTTCCTCACTCATCCACTCCCTCCTCCTCAAAACTCCCAATGTCCTCGCCAGCCCCTTCAAAATCCGCTAAGCTCCACTTTCTCATACTCGCCCTCTTCTTGCTCTTTGCCGGGGATATCCACCTCAACCCAGGCCCTATTTGCCCTTGCTTCTCTGGTGCCTCCTCTTCTACTTCCTCCCCCTACTCTCTTCTCTCAGCCCTCCCAAAGCACTTAAAGATCCTACATCTAAACACCTGCAGCTTATGGAAAAAATAGACCAGATTCAGACCATGGTGTGCACTCTAAAACCAGATGTAACCCCTAGATGGCGCTATCCCAGGGGCTACTACCCCTGCCTGATTTGCCACTAACAGGTTGAGGGGCCTGGATCCAATGGCGGGTGCCTCCACCCAGAGGTCAGGGTTTACAATAGTTAAACTAACTTGGTCACAGCCCTCTGGGACACTGCAACCCCTTTCTTCCCACTAGTGGCCCACACAATATATCAGAATTACCTTCACAGTATACACTTACCCTAGGTCTGGTTCCGGCACTGGGACCTCCTGTGAAATGAGATACAGTGCAACAATCACAGTACAGTACTTTAACATAGACAAATACCTCAGGCAGTATAACTTTGCTGAAACAAGCAGCTCTGATTTATTTAGGGGATATAACAGGACAGGGAAATCAGGTTAATTAGCTTATCACTCTAATAATCTACCTATGGCTCTGTGCACAGGCCTATCCCTATCAGTTACTGTCCCTGGGTACCCAAGCCCTAGTGGCTAGTCCAAACCGTGGCAGCTGGTAGAGGCCCTTTCACACAGAGAAAAGGAGAATTAAACAGTCAGCAGTACAGTAATTCCATTTGGATTTAATGTGGCAATTCAACAGGGAGCGACCCTGAATTAGTACTCACGACCTCCAAATAAGATAGGGTCCTTCAATGTCAGCAGGGCTCAATTGAGGTACACAAACCTCTTCACACATTTATATAAAAGAAAGCACTATACCAGGCAGGCTGCATCTGTATCCCGATCGCAATACTGCACAATACCCGGAGAACACACAGCAGATTCAGTTCCTGACAGACCGAGTGCAATTTTCAGCAATTCCTCCAGTCTTCTACAGGGTGAGCCTGGTTTCACTCTTCAGAGATCCTTTGATTCTTTTCACAGGACGGATTCAGTCCTAACAAGCTGTTACACAAGCTGCAGACCGAACTCTGGGCCTTACACGTTTTTGACTAAAACTGCACACTGAAAAGCACAGGGCTCCTTCCTTCTTCACTGCCAAAGCTCAACTGAAACTCTAACCGACAAAACCGGCACTTCCTTTGAGTTCCTCCCAGTTCTTGACTGGATTGGCTGTCACACAATAGACTGCTGCTGTTGGTCCAAAAAGGCACTGAAGTCTAAACTACATCTCCCAGAGTCACTGCCCATACAATCCTCTTGTGGCTGGCTCAGATTATGAGTCCAAGTTCTGATTCGTCCAAGGCACCATTTTAGAGCTAGCTTACCCCCACACTGATTGGTCCAGTTCAGCAGTTCAAAACTAGAATGGGGAACTAGCAGACACAGTTCTGACTGCAAAGAAAGCAGGTTAGACAAACTGTAATTTCATTATTACTCTAAATAATTTCTGGCAAACAGTTACATCTTTCAGATAGGTTCCCTTTGCACTCCTAGTGACTGCAAAAATGAAGTGAATTGGCAGCAGCTTGAGTGGTACTCAATCAAAGAAACACACAGTCCCCATACAACTAATTATGTCTGCAAGCAGACAGCTCTTAAAGAGACAGTACCAGAGGTTCTAAAAACACTCACTGATAAATGGCTTAAATGCCAAACACCATTCAGGCTTGGAGCATTCAAGCAAGCTCCTGGAAGTCTTTTGGGAACCCCCATTTGCAGGGGGTTACACCAGATATTCTAATCATCTCAGAAACTTGGCTAAAGAGCACTATCCCTTACCACTCAGTCTCCATTCCTGGCTACTCACTGGTAAAACAAGACCATGCTGGCAGAGGTGGTGGTGTGGCCATTTATGTCCTAGCCTCCATCCAATATTCCATCATTTACTCATCCTCCAATCCTGAGACCCATGATGCCCTAGCCATCCATGTGACTGTCCTCTTCACTCTCCCAATCTTCGTAGCTAGCATATATTGCCACCCAAATGTCCATCCTTCAGTTGTGCTAGACCTCCTAACCTCCATCACTTCCCTCGCTCACTCTGGGGAATTCTTCATCCTAGGCAATTTTAATATAAATTGGTTGTCACCTAAAACTACCAAAACTAAAATTGAAATCAGAGCCCTAAATCTCTCCCAACTGATCTTCGAACCCACCCACCCAAACTATAAGATACAACAACACTCCCTACTCGACTGGGCCCTTACCTCCCACACCCACCGTGTCATCATCTCTGGCATCCTCCCGATGCTCTCAGTTACCATAACCCAATATACATAGTTAGGAAAGTCCACAGAACTAAATCACCACTCAAAACCATACAACTACGCTCTTTCAAGTCTCTTGACCTTGATCCTCTCTTGAGTAATCTTGCCACTTCTGACTGGTCCTCCCTAACCTCCTTCTCCTCAGTTGATAAGGCCCTTGCCTACTTCAAAGAAATCTTTCTTGTAAACGGGAATGCCTTTGCCACACTCAGACAAACCAGTCAGAGGTAACTACTTGCCTTAGATATCCCCTGAACTTCTGGCCTGTCTCAGGGCTAGAGATCGAGCCTGGAAGTGTCATAAAGCTACCCAGCATCCTAGTGTCCTCACGAACTACCACATGCTCAGAACTGCTTGCACCAGGGCTACAAGGTTAGCCAAGTCTGCATATTTCAGATCTGCTTATATCACCAACATAAATTCCCCTTCAGAGTTCTGGAAGGTGGTCCACACCCTATTTACCCCTTCATCTTGCCCATCGCGCCCAGTACTTAAAGTAAATAGCTCACTAGTGTCCAACCCACCAGCTGTAGCTGCGAAATTTAACTCCTACTATACCTCCTGTGCCACTGAGCTACTGAAATCCCTCCCCTCCTACCCTTCCCACTCGCCACCCTCTACCAGTGTGCCCCCTCCACCACCCTCCCACCTTCCCTTCTCTTTTGCTACTGTAACCCCAAATGATGCCCTAAGTGCCCTCCTCACCATCAACCCCTCTAAAGGTGCCTCCTCTGATGGCCTTGACCCAAAACTCCTCTCCCTCTCTGCTTTGGCCATCGCCTACCCCCTCTCAATAATCCTAAATCTCTCATTCTCTACTGCCTCGGTCTACTCTTCATGGAAACATTCTGTGGTCCTCCCTCTACCCAAAGGGGGTGACCCTCATCCCCTGGCAACTATGGCCCCATTTCTGTCCTTCATACCCTTGCCAAGCTTCAAGAATACATTGTTCTCTCCCAACTCACCTCTTTTCTGTCTGACTCCTTTTTCACCCCTTTCCAGTCTGGTTTCAGGAAAAACCACTGAATCACCACTTCTCTCCTACAGCTCACAGACTCCATCCTAACCGGGATGGACAATGGCCAAATTACCTCTGCCATTTCTGTTGACCTGGCCAAGGCCTTCGACACCATCTCTCACTCACTTCTCCTCGACTCACTACCAGCAGCTGGTCTATTTCCCTCTGCCACAAACTAGTTCAAGGTCTACCTTATTGGCAGAGCCCAATCAGTTAAGATCTTGGATGCCACTTCCCCTGCCCAATTAGCACTGGAGTCCCCACCTCCTCCTTTATAACATCAGCCACCCTCCCATTCCCTTAGATCAACTGCCTCCTGTACCCTGGTTGTCCCCCGTAGATCCACCGCCTCCCAAAAATTTGGAATTCCTTCCCCCCTCAAATTCGGCACTCATCCTCTGCCTAATCTATCAGTTCTGCCCTCAATAATTACCTTGCACCTAGCTGCTCCTGCCATGTCCCTCCCTAATTCCTTCCTCTAAGCCCTGGACAAACCCTACCCCTCTACCCTCACCTTCATTTTACCCTGTGCATACCCACCCCCCAAATCTCTAGCCCTCCTCCCCTTCCCCCAAATTGCTCTTCCTTACTGGCTTCCCTTGATCTCTCACAAAATGTAAAGGACCCCAAATGCTTTCCATGGTTCCCTCTCCTACCCCCCCCAAGGGTCTTATATCTCTCATCTACTCCCTTCCCCCACCATCCCAAAGGGGTCTCTCTGGGACACTGCCTTATCCCCTTCTCGCTGGTCCCTCCAGTCCCCTTGCAGGGTTCCTTGTATCCTGAGGGGTCTCCAGGGTCATGACTCGTCCGCTCCCACCTCACCCCTCCCTCCCTTCCCCTTTTCTTTCACATAAACACTTGTTTACGTATTAACCTGGCACTTATTATTGTCCACTCTTTTTACATGTTATGCGCAACACTATTGTAACACTGTTTGTAACACCTGCCTTACAACTGTATGGTAATGTTGATCTTGTAACTTGAATGTTTAGTTCCAATTGTACCCCTTCCCCCCTGGTTGAACCGGGAGAAGAGTGACTTGTTGCTCAGTGTGCCTTCCTGGTGAAACATTTCAATAAATAAATAAATGTGTGACGTGTACTTCTAAAATTGTCGTTTTGTCTCTCTACTGTCTCCACCTGAGTTCTCAGATTCACAACATTCCATGGGAAACACTGTGATATTATTTTATTTTTGAGGAAGTTTTCCTCTCACTAAAAACATGTAACAACCTCTTTCCCTAATGAAAGGGAAGGGGGCAGTGGTTGCTACTAGCCATGTCAATACAGGGGATGTCTATACATGGCTGTCCTGATCATTAGGCTCTTTGAGGGCAGTGGGAGTGGGAGGAGCATAGGAGTATAAAAAGGGGCCCAGGTGGCCTAGGATGAGAGCTTTTGTCAGGAAAGTAAACAGTGAGGAGTAAATGGGCTAACCAGCCCAGATGTTTGGGGAGGGCATCATGGTCCAGGAGATTCAGCAAAAGGTGAAGAACTAGTTCAGTGTCCTATATCTGGTTATTGGCTGGAGAGATGCTCTGATGTATACCAGCTTCTCAGCTGGATACACGGGATGTTGAGATGTTCCCTGCAGGTCAGGGTAAGGAAACCACTAATTTAATGCAGTTTGCCCAGTAACACGGGTCATGGAGTGTAGCTCCTGATGTGGGCTTTCACCTGGAGCCTGAGTGCTAGATTATCCTTCAGCCAAGAGTGCTGTAACATCTGGAACCCCTTGTACTAAACTGAGAGGGGGCATGTGGTACTTTTGGTGACTGCCATTTCAAGGGAGTAGGACTTAAGTGCTGTGATGCTCCTTGGCCCAAGGAGTCAGAAGAGGGAGTCAAACCTGTGGTCCTAGTAGGACAGTGTAGAGGAGTTCTCAAGGAAGGCCTGGATCCTGAGGTGGATGCCTTCAAGGAGTACTGCCTGATGGCTTCTCTGGCCTGAGTAGGATGCCTGAGACATGGGATTTGAACAGTTTACTGGTTGGGGGAAGGGGGCGAGAGTCACATAGGCCTAGGCAGCCAAGTTCAGACACAGCAGAAGGAAGAACATGTTCAAAGACTGGGCCTGAACACTGAGCCAGTAAGGAGAGAGTCTTCAAGAACAAGGTAGAAGATCTTTTTCAAGAACATGGGGAGTGTCTCCTTAAAAGACGTGCAAGCTGGGCACTCGTGGGGGCACAAAGGGGAACCCCTGGGAGGACAGGCTACAGGATGCCTCAGTGAAGTGAAGTTGATGTTGGCACTGATATGAAGCCTGAGGGCACTGGAAGTTCTTAGTATAGCCAAGCTGCAGTAAAGGGATACTGGACATTGGGCTAAGGGACTAGTTACCTAAGATAGATGTGGGTGCTCTGGCTTGGTGTACCATGTGTGTGTTTATTAGCAGATTGCTAAGAACTGAATTCATATGAATTTGAGGAACTAATTTTCCAGTGCAGTGGCTAAGGTGGGATTAGGGAAGTGTCCAACTAGTTTGGTTATGCAAGAGAATGACAGGGACCAGGAGAGTCCAGGAATAAAGGTCAGGCCGTGGCTTCAGTGCTGGATTTGTGAGATATTCATCAAAGTTTCGGAATTAACTGCATACATGTTGATGTAATTTGGGTCTGGCATACTAGAGGGTCTGACTGGAAAAAGGGCAGGATGTGGGGGATCCATAAGGGATACAAGGAGAGAGCAAATTTTAAACAGTTTGGTTTTTGTATATCTCTCCAAGACACAAACGTACACTCGGAAACCTCAAACCCAATGCAAAGTTTTATGGGTATGCAAATTGATTTAATCATAATAGTTTATTATGTTTATAATTGGTTATATCATGTATTAGTAATAAAATAATGTGATTTTTATAAGAACACAATTGTTCCATTAAATTTGTGTTTTTCATTACTTCCCACTTCCTGGTCCTTCAGACGTACAACCTTCTGATAATGTTATTTCAGTCAATTATTTAGGAATTCAACATGAGACAATTTAAAATATGCAGATATTTATTTGAAGCAAGGGTATACAGTTAATTGATTTGCTTCAGCTTTACCTGTTGCTGGCTTGCACCTTCCCCTCACTAGGGGTTCACTCCAGTGGCTCTCGGGGGGGGGGGGGGCTACATGACCATCTCTGTTTAACCCCAGGAACTGGGGAGGGTCAAGCAGTGGGGGTCTGTACACTATGATGGGGCACCAGAAACACACAGCACGCAAATACAGTTGCAGCCATGGATATTTTCAGATTTTTCCAGATATTTTGTGATATAGCTAAAGAGGTTCTCTCCAGTGGCCCAGAGTGGTACTGCAGGCAGGGAATTTCTCAAGAGATACCACAGAAATTTCGGGACGTATGTAGTCATGTCTTTGGCTGCAGCTGTCCTCCTGAAACAGTGTCAAGTAGTAGGCTTTATTTTGTCACAGATGGTTTTAACAGACAAAATGCCCCAAGGGGGCTACAGGTGCAGAAGGTACAAAGGTGCATTTCTGTGGTACTGTACACAAGGTTCACTGAGGTCCCTGATCTGGGGAATCAGGATAAGACTCTTTGGTCCATCCCTCTTCTGGGCTCAGAGCCAGGACAATATTTGTGACATTTCTAGGTTCACCAAAAGCACATTTTTCTCCTCAGAGACAGAACACTTTGAGACAGATCATATCCTTACACTAGGTTGTTGGTTAACTAGGATCTGCAGCTTATCCTCTAGGTAGGGAAATGGGCAGACTAGGTGGGCCAAGCGGTCCTTATCTGCAGTCAGAGTCTATGTTTTTATGTTTCTACTGTGACCTGTAACCTTTTGTGGTCAGGAGCTCTTGCCTATCTTCTGCTCAGGGGGTTAAGACCCCATCTTCCATTCAGGACAATCCACCCCATGTTCTACAGAATAAGTACCATCAAGGCATCATTTGGACTGTTTAAATGGTCCTCCAGAACCTGAGGGCTACATCTCCCAGCCACACAGGCGTTCTTGCAGTTATCCATCCTGGTGAATCCAGTTTTTGGGCAGCATCTTAAAAGAAAGTCTCTCACAGTTGGCGCTGGCACTCACAATTACTCATGGTTCCTTGACCAGATGCCTTTCAGGACTTCAGCCCCATGCAGAGCACCACAAGAGATGGCCACTGCCATGAACAAACAGGGCAGCAGAAGGTTCCCACCTCTTCTGAGGCTCTCCTCAGTCAGACTCACTGAAAGCTCTCACTGAGTAGTTGATATCTAGTGTGACTTTCCATTGTGGTATATGTTGCTGCAAGGACCCTGCCACTTGGAACCCCTGCCCATGTTCCAGGACTAGAGGGCATGGGATGAAGTTGGAGGGAGGACGATTCAGAGGAAACATGAGGAAGAATTTCTTACAGAACAGGTGGTGGACAAGTGGAACACCCTGCCAGAGGAAGTGGTGGGGGGCTGAAACAATCACGGGATTTAAGAATGCATGGGTTAGACATAAAGGAATTCTGGAGGTCAGGGGTAAGGGGCAACAGACTTCTTGGAAAACATAAACTGAACTTACAGACTTAAATGAGCAGACTGGGTGGGCCATAGGCCCTTATCTGCCGACATTGTCTATGTATCTATGTATCTATGCCCAGATGACCGACAGAGGTTTCAGGGAGCCCGAAAAGTTAACTGTTTGCTGCCCAGACAGGCTAACTGCAAAAACCCATTATGCTATACAGGGTTCTAGTAACCCCAAGTCGACACAGGGGTTATGCCTATACTGCAGATTCATCATAAGGAAGAAATCAGAAAGACTGAAAATAACCCCAAGTGAACTGTTTTTAAAAGACGAACTACTAGAAATGTCGCCATTTCATGTAGCTTCTAATCTTGTCCTGTTGTTTGCTTTTTTTCTGTGTATTTGACCAGAGTTTAGATAGATATTTTATTTATATAGTACCCATCTCTGTGGACTCTGGGTGCTGTACAATGTAGGCATACAAATCATACAAAACATTTTAAAAATACAATGATGACAGCATTTACATCAGCAGGATGCAACTGAGATCATAAACTTATCTATCCATCATGAAATACAGTAAACTTTAAAACATTCTCAGTTAAAAGCTTGACAGAATAAATATGTTTTGAGGCCCTTCTTAAAGGCTTCCACCGAGGGGGCCTCCCTTAGATAACCAGGCAGGAAGTTCAACAGGGTAGGTGCAGCTGCCGCAAACGCTCTGTCTCCCGAGTGCCGCAGCCTAACCCTGGGAACTCCAAGAAGGCCACCCCCAGCAGAACGGAGGGCCTGGGCCAGATGGTAAGGCACAAGGAGCTCTTGCAGATAGACTGGACCCCTCTTGTGCAGGGTCTTATAGGTCAATAGCCCTATCTTGAAGACAACGCTCCACCGGACTGGCAGCCAGTGGAGTTCGCGGCGCACCGGGGTGACATGTTCACATCTTTTTACCCTCCATCAATAATCTTGCCACCACATTCTGCACCAGCTGCAGTCTGCAGAGGTTGCCTCCACATAACCCTAGGTAGAGGGCATTGCAGTAGTCTAACCTGGAAGCGACGAAAGTGTGCACCAGTGTGGGCAGGTCATAAGGCAGAATTAAGAAATAACGGTGAATGAATTAAAACAAACAGACTACTGTATATAAAAAATATATGGGCAACCATATGCAACAAGGCTGATGTTTCTATCTCAGGGTAAGATGACATCATAAGGACCTCTTTACTCTTGAAGTCTTTGATTTCATCTCACCCATCAATGTAAACACAACCTTGTTGTGTATGGTTGCCCATACATTATTCTGTATGTTTTGATGTGAGATCTATGTGTACAAGATAGTTTTGCAAGTAGGACTAAACATCGTAATCATATCTGCCTGCATAAAAATTTATGTTTTTTCTGCCTGTCTGTCCGTCTAGCTATCTATACCTCCTGACAGCATTGATAAAACAAAGTTTTTTTTAAAAAAAGCTGAGATTTTACTGTGTATTTTTCTTTCAGTTTCGGTGCTGTGGTTGGAATAATTACACTGACTGGTCCAAGAATATCTATTTTAACTGCACCTTGGAAAACCCCAGTCGGGAGAGATGTGGGGTGCCATACTCCTGCTGCATCATAGTACCTGGAGAGGTGTGTGTAAGGATTCAAATCTTAATTAATTACTACAGATTTTCATGGAGCTGATGTGTAAAGGGAGTTGGAATCCCAGTAGCTTTCCTCCAGTGGCCAATATTATTTCGAAGTGATGAGTAAGAGCAGACAGAGGGTAATGTCCCTAAGAGCAATCAATAATGTTTCCTATGGATATCATGAGGCAGGAGACCAGTGCATGGTATTCAAAATATTTTCACATGCACACACTCACGCATGCATGTGCGCACTTTACACACTGAATATACATGTACACGCACACACATACTGCATACCTTACATAGATTCCATACACCATATGTGCTACTGCAAGGTTCCCAGCCTCAACATCCACCAACAGGGCTGTGTGAAAATATAATTCTACCAGTGGAATTTCCATGAAAGTCAGAATTTTGCTTCTGCGAAATTTCGGCATGCACTGTGGCAACTTTCGCAGAAAGTCCAACTTAGAACAGCAGAATAAATGTATGCATTGTGGATTAATGTATTAAACTGCAGAAAGAAATTCTGCAGAACAGGTCACTGACAATGATCAGTTCTGTGGAATTTCATTCTGCAGTTTAATTCATTAATCCTCAATTCATACATTCGTTCTGCGATTCAGTGAGTCACTGAAGTGCAGAATGAATGTATGAATTGCAGAGTAATGTATTATACTGCAGAATGAAACTGATCAGTGATCTGCAGAATGATTTTATGTATTGTGGAATGATGTATTAAACTGCAGAATGAAATTCCTCAGAACTGTCATTCTGCGGTTCAGATGTATTATTCTGTAATTCAGCCAGAAAAGTTCACGAAACAAGATGAAAATTCACCAAACACATTTGGAAGATTCATATTTTGTGAAAGTCGGAATTTCAGAAAATTCCACTAAATTCACAAAATGTCACGAAATTTCCACTAATTCAGAATTCACAGATTCCGCCTAGCTCTATCCACTAACTAGTTTCAGGGATCCCTCACAGCTTACCCCCAGTGGCGGAGTCAGTAGGAATGGTGGCTACCTCACACCAGCGCACAATCAGGCATGGCAGCAGTTACCATTGAAAGGAGGGTCCGAGCATCAGGCATGGCAGCAGTTACCATTGAAAGGAGGGTCCGAGCATCAGGCATGGCAGCAGTTACCATTGAAAGGAGGGTCCGAGCATCAGGCATGGCAGCAGTTACCATTGAAAGGAGGGTCCGAGCATCAGGCATGGCAGCAGTTACCATTGAAAGGAGGTCCGAGCATCAGGCATGGCAGCAGTTACCATTGAAAGGAGGGTCCGAGCATCAGGCATGGCAGCAGTTACCATTGAAAGGAGGGTCCAAGCATCAGGCATGGCAGCAGTTACCATTGAAAGGAGGTCCGAGCATCAGGCATGGCAGCAGTTACCATTGAAAGGAGGGTCCGAGCATCAGGCATGGCAGCAGTTACCATTGAAAGGAGGGTCCAAGCATCAGGCATGGCAGCAGTTACCATTGAAAGGAGGGTCCGAGCATCAGGCATGGCAGCAGTTAGCATTGAAAGGAGGGTCCGAGCATCAGGCATGGCAGCAGTTACCATTGAAAGGAGGGTCCGAGCATCAGGCACGGCAGCAGTTACCGCTGAAAGGAGGGTCCGAGAATGCTGGTGACTTCACCCTGTTAGCCACTATCTTTTTTCTACTTTCCTGTTTGTACTAGCACCTCCTATAGTGGAGCACTATTGGCCCATCTGAAGCATTATGTCGGACTTGCAGATACAATGCTGTGGTTGTTAGAGTCCTACTTATCTGGCAGGGTACAGCAGGTGGAACATGGCTCTTTCATCTTGAACAATGCTGCACTCTGTTGTGGTGTGCCTCAGGGGTTGATTTTGGCTCCTATGCTGTTTGCTGCAATTAGAGGAGATCATTAGATGCTATTTTTTTTTTTATTTAATATACTTTTCAGCTACCAGCCGGCTAGCCATCGGTCCGACATCCCCCCCCATCCCCCTGGACTTACCTCTACCTCCAGATGCACTCTGGCTTACCTCCCACGGCAGGGCCACTGGAGAGGGTCTCTCTGCTCTTTGACAAAGGGCTGAGACTGATCTGGGGGTTTGAGTGCCTTGCAGTGCTGTGTGGGGCTCAGCAAAGCAGCCGTCCTCCATTGCTCAGCGTGGTAATGTTTTGGGGCTGTTATTCTCCGGGGAAGGGGGCGTAGCATGCAGTGACATGGTGGCACATGGCTGAATGTCTGGCACGCCCCCCTCCATATATATAAGCTCCAGCTGTCTGCCACCCCTAGTCTCCTCTAGGGGCCACTAGAGAACCAGGTGCTTCCCCATTCTCCTCCCCAGAGGAGGAGGAGCGCCATCCATAGGACACTCTGTCCTTTCCCCCCAGCCGGCTGTCCGACTCCTGGGCCCACTTCTGATGGTTTGGGTTTTTATTGCTGTGCTGATGATACCCAGCTACATGTGCCTTGTGTGCCTGATGATTACATGGCTTCCTGGAATGGACAGAGTGCCTTATAGACATTCAGGATTGGATGGTGGCCAGCTGTCTCAGACTGAATCCATTGAAGACAAAGGTGTTATTGGTGGTGCCAGGTCAGACTGGTTCGACGATGATGAGTGGTGGTGCTGCACTTCCTTCTTTGGATGGCGTAACACTTGGAGCCATGGATAGGCTTAGGAATCTGGGGGTCTTTGCAAGCTCCACGCTGACTTTACAATATCAGGCATCAGCAGTTGTCCACAATGACTTTTACCACCTCTGTAACATCTCCTGGGTTAAACCCCTTTCTGGAACTGGCTGATCTGGTGACTGGTGCATGCCCTGCTTAAGTCTAGATTGGATTACTGTAATGCCGTATACCTTGGGTCATCTGCGAAGTTGGTACATCACATGCAGCTGGTCCAGAATGCAGCAGCCTGGCTGGTTGCTGGGACCTCACATTTTGAGCATATCGTGCCAGTTCTCCGTGTTCTGCACTGATTGCTGGTGCAGGAGCACATCAGCTTCAAGGTCTGCTTGTTAATATACAAGGCTTTGCATGGTCTGGGCTGCCTGAGCAATCTCCTCACTCCTTATGATCCTGGATTCCCCCCTCTGGTTAGCAGAGGTGAATCTCTTGCAAACATCTAAATCTCAGCTGAAGTCCTTGGGCAATAGGGCATCAGCGTTGCTGCCCCGATCCTTTGAAATGCCCTCCCCTGGCAAGTAAGGAGTGCACCTTTCCCTGCTGAGTTTAAATCACATTTAAAATCTCATTTACTTATACAGAGTTTGGGACCTGGCACTGCAGAGTAAATTTCTGTGCAATATTATTTATTTATATTTATTCTAAATGGTTTTACTGTATTTGTTGTTCTTATTGTGAGGCACCCAGAGCCTTTGGTGATGGGTGCCATATAACTACAATTGCCTTGCCTTCCCCCTTCTCCAAGGTTGCAGAGTCCGGTCAGGCAGCTGATTCACAGAGTGTGGTGCAAGTGTACTGTCATCCTGACAGCTTCAGAGAATTTTTCTCTCAGTAATCTCATTTAGTACAGGTTCCATACCCATGCAGAGTCATCACCTTTGAACCCTCTCACCTCCCCAGTTTTGCTTAGTACCTCTGACTGCCTCACATCCTGTAGCATCGTGGTGCCAAGTTCCCCCCAGCCAAGGAGTATGCTCTGCTTTCCGTGGCAGATGGGAACGGCTCCCCACCCTGGCTGGTACATGAGGTGATAACCAGCGCTTCACCAAGCCTGACTACCTGACTGCAGCAACCTGAGTCTTGTTCTGAACTTGGGTCACCAGCACAGAAGCAGAATCGGATCCCTGTGTGCCATCAGGTAGCCTTCAGGGCATTGCTGTTAAGGAAGCTTTCAGCAGTAAAGAAAGTCTGTTCTCCCTGCCAGTGAATGTCACTGGAAGTGCTTTTACCAAAATGGCTTAGAAAACAAGAATTGGCAACCTGCAATACCTGGGTCTGCAAATGGACTTTGGCTTTTCACCCTGGGACTGAAAAGGGAGCAGTTGACTCACAGAAGTGAGAAACTTAGATCCAAAGGTCAGATGGAGGGAATTGGGGAAGGGGGATTGTTTAATCAGGAAAGGCACACTAAGCCAGAGCTTGTTTCCAGGTGTGACCTGGGAGCACAAGGAAGTTAAGCGACTTGCTCAGGGTCACACAGTATGCAAATAGGAGCTGATGGGATTTAAACCCAGGTCTCCAGGTTTGCAGCTCAATGCCTTTAAAGAGTGGCTGACAGCATTAGCAAAACTTTGAAAAAAGTAAGATTTATATTCATCTCTATCCCATTTTATCCCATATATATTTTCAGTAATTAATTCCTCATTTTCTTTATTACTGAAAAAAGTTGCATGAAAACAAGATCCCTGTCCCTTAGACTCTATCTACTTTGGCTGCTTCGCTACATGTGACATAACAATCTCCTGTTTATGATGTCATCATTATCTCCACAGCAACATATTTTGATGTCGTAAACAGAGTTATGATGTCAGGTGTAGGCAGGCAGCCAGATCTCAAAGAGCGGAGATACTGTATTGATGCAAATACCCCTAGAATAAGGAAATAAGGGTGAGAATTGCGGAATGAAACACAAAATATAAGCTACATTTATGTCTGAATATCACGTTTTTTTAAAAGTTGTCTCAACTGTGTCAGGAGCTCTTTAACCACTATGCTAAACTGCCTCCAAGAATTAGCCAGCTGGCATTCTTCTAACCCTTACCAGTCAACCATAAAAAATATTACTGACATCAGATGTAAAGGCAGCTAGGGGTAAGAAAAGATACAGTATGTGTTATCCTGGTGAGATGTATAGGTACAGGGTACAAACTCCGACAAAAGGTGTGTTAGACCCAAACAAAGAAAATAACCAGCGCTTCAGATAAGGTGAGTGCTGGGCTATTTTACACCCCAATTTTTATGAAATACTCTGTAAAAAACATTTTAATGAGTAGCGATACTCATTACACACTTGGAAATTATTATTTATCTGTGCTTCAAATAGAGCTGTTTTTCCCCACACATTTGAACCACGTTTACTCATCAGAATTATATTTTACTTACCGCATGTCAAAAATGGTGAGTACATTACTCTTGAATGCCAAAGGTATCTGGAGCACTGAAAACAACAGAGCAGAGCCCAGCGAACAGGAGATCAGTACGACTCCGCCTACTAAGTGCATGACCTAGTTTATGTAACTAACTGCATCCCAAGCCTGTTGCTGTAAAAGGAATACTCTTCAGTGAAAAACTGCAGAAACCTCAAAGTCAAGGTATCCATGATGTAGCACAAAAGTATGTGGCTTAGGGTCAGTACAAGGCTCAACAACCATCTCGTCTCAGTTCCTGGGATACCAGCAAGGACAGACAGTTGGGTGGCACTTGCAAGCTAAACAGGAGACAGAAATATAATGGCTCACAGGAAGGGAATAGATCAATAAACTTGTAAAAAGACATATTTACTCATGCCTCAGTGTGAAGAAATGGCTGAATGCTCAGAGTTTTTCTGTTGTGAAATCAGGGCTTTAGCTAGACATTCAACTGATCTATGGCCCTGCAAGCCACTTTGATGTCCTCAGGTACAAGCTTGTGACTGGTTAGCCATCGTTCAAAAAAACACACAGCATGACATAGTGTCGTGCTGCTGTGCTGGTGACCTGGGTTCGAGAGCAGACTAGGAAGCTGACCAGTGGCCTAGGAGAGGCAGTGGAGGGATAGCACTGGGTTCCTGCCCCATAAAGGTCCCTGTGGAAGGCTCGAGAGCTTGGACCTCATCTGCCTGTGCATGGGACAGATAACTGTCCATCGCTAGGAGCTGTGGAGAAGCAGGTGGTGAAGAAAACCAATGTAAAAATAAACCACCATTGAGATGATTAAACATTAAACATTTTAGCTATCAAAACCATCTGAAGTACCTACATGCAATTCTTATGTCCCTGGAGACCAGAATTAAAGAGGGGAGATTTACTGTTATGTTACAATATAATGCAGGATGTGTATCTGATTAATGAACTAGGTTTAGAATTTAAAAACTGTAATGTGGGCACAAGGGATCACCCCTTGCAAATTAAACCAACTTAATTCCAAACCAACAAAAGGAAGGCTTATATGGAATGAGTTACCAACTAATATAATTAGTAGTATAATTATTACTAAGGATAAAATGGAACTTAGAACTAGGGATGTGATGAATATTCTGTTTGTATTCACTTCATACACGAATAGTGACTCTCCCCCACTATTTATATTCATCCGAATAATACATTTTTTTTAAATTTCGAATACCGAATAGTGAAGTGGTTGCTGTAGCTTTAAAAACTCTGAATCCTTGACTTGCTTGCATGAGTGGCAGCGTGACCACTATTTGGTCCTCTAGCTACATAGAAGGCAACGTTGTGGTGTCGCTTATTATGGCATCCTGTAACTGCTCCCGTGGCGTCATGAGCATTTTTACGGAAAATGAATGGGAAAAAAGGAAGTCTGGTGTGGACGTTTTTCATTGTAAGTGAAGAAAATACAGCTAAAGCAGAATGTCTCATCTGCAAAAGAACTATTTCACAAGGCAGCCAAACTTCTGGATTCACTACCACTACCACGATGATGAACCATGTTCAGATGAAGCATGCAGAAGTGTACAAAGAAACCAGAGAGCATCACAGTGCTGGACATCTTGGTAGAGTTAACTGTACGCGCGGTGGTAAAACAAAGCAGCCCACACTAGAGGACTGTACTGCTCGCAAATGACTGGACTACTGAAACACCCGAGGCAATCAAAATACATTACTTGCTAGCTGAAATGCTAGCTCTGGATTTGCAATCCTTCTCTATCGTGGAGGTCACCAGATCCATTAATCTTGTCAATGTTTTGGAGCCCTGATACAAACTCCCATCACGCAAGTACCTCTCTCAAACTATAATGCCCGATATGTATGACAGTGTTCGCAAACAAATTTCAGCCTTATTGCGGAGTACTGAGATATTGTCCTTTATGGCAGACACGTGAACACAAGAAAATACCACTCAGTCATTTTTAGGGTTAACAGCACACTGGATAGATAACAGTTTTGAGAGAAAGTCTGCTGTGTTGCATTGTGAGTGGTTTCAGGGAAAGCATACAGGAACTGCTATCTCTACAGCATTATTGAAAATGTTTGAGAACTGGGGCATAAAAAAAGAAACCTGCCATGTAGTGCTTAGGGACAATGGGGCAAACATGAAAAAAGCTTTTTCTGAATGTGGTGTATATAGTCTCGGGTATTTTGCTCACACACTACAGCTGTGTTTCCATGATATCTTGTTGAGCCAATGCTCTGTAGCAGATCTGATCACAGACCGTCGAAAACTAGTGGGACATTTCAAGTACTCTGTGTCTGCTGTTTGTAAGCTGCACAACATTCATAAAGAACTTGGACTGCCAGTCACATAGTTAACACAAGACATAATTACAAGGTGGAACTCCACATTTTATGTGTTGCACTGTCTGATAGAGCAGAAAAGGGCTTTGAGTGTCTATTGTGCTGAGGAATGCACTGTGACCTCGCTGACACCAACTCAGTGGTCTATAGCAGAAACAGTCATTGCCATTCTTGAACCATTCAAACAGCTAACTAGAGAGATCAGCACAGATTATGCTAGCATATCAGTTGTTCTTCCAGCAGTGAGGGCTCTAAAAATGTACCTGACTACAGAAACGAGTGACAAAGGTATAAAAGCCATGAAATTACAAATTCTTGAATCCCTGTCCTCGAGATTCAGCCATGTGGAGATAGAGCAAGGGTATGCAGTCTCCTGTGTTCTGGACCCACATTTCAAACTGCACCCTTTTAGTTCAGATGCCAGCCATTGCGACACCAAAACTTCAACACAAAGCATTGCAGAACAAAACATGCTAAGAAAAGCTGTAACTGAGGTAAAGGTGGAGGAATCAAACCCAGACACCATTGAACCACCAGTGAAAAGAAAACAAAAATGGACACAGGAACCTTGTGGAGTTGTTGGGACAAAATAGTTGAGGACTCGCAAACAACTGTTGCTTCCACAGCCATGGATACAGAATTGTCCATATACCTTTCAGAGACTTGCATTCCACAAGAAAATGACCCTGTGGAGTGGTAGAAGCAAAACTATGTCCATTTGCCAAATCTAGCTGTTACGGCCAAAATGTTTCTCTCACCAACACCAAGCAGTGTCCCATCAGAGAGACTATACAGTGCAGCATGGGACATTTATACAGATCACAGATGCAGGCTACTGCCAGAGAATGCTGAGAGACTAATTTTTTTGAAATGTAATTTACCTCTGATAGGGCATAAGTATTAAGTGCATGAAGATGAATTATAAGATGCACCTTATTTCAGTACTGTGATTAACTTTTGTCTTGTGCTGCTATAATACTGCTATTTGCATTTGCACTTTCTGGTCTGTAAGCTGCTATTGTGTTCTGCTGCTACTGTTAACTGCTCACTTTGCACATCACTATTTAATCTGCTGCTAATGTTCTTCTGGTGCTACTCAAACACTGCCAAATGCATTTGCACTTTAATTGCTCTAAGATCCTATTGTATTATGCTGCTACTCTGAAAATGTATATTTTGCGCAGTACTGATATTAATTGCCCTTTATTGTCCATGATATGATTTTTAAAACACAAAGGAACTACAGAAAAAGTCCAAATAAAATGGAAAAGAAAAAAAATAACAATATAAACAATAAACATACAGAATATAATAATGTATTTGGTCTCAGTGTTGTTTATTGTTATGATTGCTATTATCGTTACTGTTGATGTATTAACTGTTTGTATTTGTATTCGTTATTCGACAAATACCATACTGTACTATTCTATATTCGACCGAATAGTAAAAAATGATATTTGTCCCATCCCTACTTAAAACCAGACTGGACAAATACATACTTGAGAGACATGAACTATCCTATTACAGGTGACAGAAGGAGCAATTATGAACTTATTGCCTTCTTCGCTCCGAACCACTTCGGTATGATGGCAAGTGGTACCATCTAGTCCTTCACTGTGGACCCCCACCAGACAGATCATTGGAGTCAGTGGGAAAGGGGGCTAAGGTAGGCTGCATGGAGCACAGGCCTGAGAACTGGCAGACTGTAGGTGGTAGAGAAAAAAGTTGTATGAAAAAAAGTCATGGATTGTGTTGCTGGCAGTTGTGAGGCTTAAAGCCATGCAGCACAAATATGGCCATTGTCTGAGCACAAAATGTAGACACGCTATAAAAGCCATACTTAGGCACAAATGCTCTTTGTTTTGCAGAAGCAGCATTCTCCCTGTAGGAACTGTCCGCTCACACTCCAACATTCTGTCCATTAAAACCTTTTGAAACCCTGTTAACCTTCTATATAGTGTGACTGTTCACTAACACCTGTTCAACAGTTGGGAACCAAGCTACTTGTCTGGCTTTACTGACCATTATAAGTGTAATTAATTATTCATGAGGAAAACGTGTGCTCTGATTGACGGCTGTAGCGGGTGTTAATTCCTTAGAAATGGCTAGTACAGCTCAGAGCAGCACATGCATTTGTACACTTAATTTAATAAAGCTGTTTTTCCCCCCATTACTACTGCAATTAGACTTATAATTACAATTTTTATTTATTTTTTGTTGACCAGGCAAGTGTACTAGACAAATCCTGCCTATTTTCAGGCACGACCCGGGGGAGGGGAATACAGATGAATGCCAACTGACCTTGAACCAGATTAAGTTGTTGGTGTATTTTTCGTGAATGACAGAAATTTGGCCAGGACACTGGGGAAATTCCCCTACTCTTTTCGATAACTGCCATGGGATCTTTAACATCCACCTGAGCTACCACCAATCCAGGCAGATGGGACCTCGGTTTAACGTCTCATCCGAAAGACAGCACCTCAGAAGTGCAGTACCCCTCTCATGCTGCACTACAGTGTCAGTACTGGGATATTAACCCAAGTGCAAGATGTGGGAACTGAACACACAGCCCTCTGATCTCCCAGCCTCAGAGGCGAGTGTGCTACCTACTGAGCCACTGACACTGACAATAATGACCTCACAGTCAGTCATTTCTTGGGGATTAATGACTTCCTGGAGGAGATTGACCCTCAACTGCACCTTGGGCCACCCTTCTCCCCTGCGGGTCATTCCTTCCCTGGAACTGACCAGCTGTTTGGTCATTATTGCTCAAGTCAGTTTGGAATCAGGATGGTGAGATTGGAGAGCAGGGGCTGGATTATGAAAAGGTTTGTAGCATATTTTTATCATAATTATGCTGCTTGCGACATGACTCTTAGTTTGTCTAACTTCATCTCATGAGGTCTACAAGTTACACAACAAATATAATGCATGTATCAAATAACACAGGCATCATTTTTCTGCTGTAAAGTGAGTAAAGGGTTGCAACGGCATCAAAATGTTTGAAAATATCCTGCAAACATTTTGCCATTTGCAGTGACACAGCTGAGGCAGAACTGTCACATGTCCTGTATCCAAATGTTTTGAAAATATAGGCCTGTGCTACTACAGGTAAGCCAAATCTAGTACTGGTTTATTTTTTTTTGGGGGTGGGGAACAAAAAGAAGGAAGATGTTTATCAAACTGAACTGAATATAATACAAAAAAAAAACTATGAAAAAAATAAAACTGACAACCTTTGTATTAATTTAATTGCAAATAAATCAGAAGACAAGATTATCTTTTTTCATAATTTTGGATGGTCCTAGCTGTCCTACCGAAAGGGGATGAGGCTGCATGCTGATTTTGTTAGACTGTGTAATGACTGCTATAATGCAGTGTCAATTTAAAACATCAGAGTGAGCATATCGGAAAGGCAGTTTGCAGGGAAAGCAGTATACGGTATCTGTAATAGGATACGAGGAGACGAGAAATATCGAAATAGCTGTTTTTTGTGCATCTTTCCAACCATACACTTACTGTCGAACCTCATTCCCAGAGCAAGGCATCACTGTGCAAGTCAGGCCGAGAAGGCTTCACCAGAACAGACATCACTTTTATTTTGTAAATATATATATATATATATATATATTTATATATAATTAACATTTATAACAGTTATGACAATGCACTATTAGACAATATTACAGACTGTGCCATACATTGAATTAACATATGCAATAGGCAGTGACACAGTGTTCATAAGAAAATACTACAGCTCAGGGTCTAGCCTCCCCGACACAGCAGTGGGAAGCAAGGACTCTGAGCATGCTAACTTTTAGGCATGTCCCTGTCTGCTTTGACAAATCGCCTTGGGGTACATGACCTAGGGGCAGTAAAGATGCTTTGACATCTGTTATACTCCATCCTCCCTTCCAATTCCCATTAAACTGAACCCGCCCTGTTCTTGTGTAGCACTCCCATTTCTAGAGGACAAAGGTGGGTACATGTTGCATAATGGAGAGGATCCATTTCATCCATCTACACATGAACTACTCAGTCCTGTCACATAAGATAAAAGTGATTAATTCCATGGTGTATATGTTTTATTCACTGGGTCCCACCAGTGTTGTAGAGTTGGCACCTGTGGTATGTACCATCGCCTGGTGTTGCATTTCATCACCATCACAAGCATAATGCCTAAAACATATTTCACAATGCACCCTTTAAACTGGCTGGGGTGTTGAAACAGCAGACAGACCTCAGGCCCAATCTGATGATGTTTCCTATGAACTATCCAGAGACCACTCAGTCCAATGCAGCTGCCTCAAAGGATGCAGAGAACAAGGAGTACTTGGATGACAGTGGGCTCAGGGAGGGTTAGACCAGTCAGGCAGAGGCACATCCCAGATCCTATTCCACTCAAGAACTCATATGCCACACTGCCAAACAGGGACAACCAAATAGAGGTACCCAGAGAAATGGAAGGAAAGGATGTGGAGGTTAGCCAAGTGCAAAAGATGGAGATTAGCGCCCAGGAGGTGGATAGGCAGAATAGGGGCAAAATTCAGCAGAAGGCAGACAGCAAGGTGAACCAGGGAAAGGACAACCAAGGAAGGGGCTGTGTAGAACAGAAACAGTCTAGGGAGGTCAAATCATGGAAAGTCATGTGTAAAATGCCAGGAGCCTTAGCAACAAGATGGGAGATCTGGAGGCTGTCATGGTGCAGTCAGACCTGGACATTGTGGCCATCACTGAAACCTGGTGTAATGATAACCACGACTGGGAGTTGGCCATACCTGGCTACAACATATTCAGAAGAGACAGGGCAGGCAGGAAGGAGGAGGAGTGGCACTGTATGTGAAAATGACATAAGGGTCACAGAGATCCAGGAGGAACAAAATGGGGAGAGATACTGTGGGTTAAGCTGGAAAGGAAAATGGGGCCTAGGCCCCAGACAGGTGTGGTCTATAGACCACCAGCCCAGGAGGAAGAAACAGATAGGGAGTTGATGCTAGCCATCCAGAGGATGGCAGACAAGGGTGAGGTAGTACTGGTTGGAGACTTCAATATTCCAGACGTGGACTGGAGCATCCCAGCAGCAGCATCAACTAGAACAGATTTATCCTGGACTCCTTCAGGTGCCTTCCTCAAGCAACTGGTCATGGAACCAACTCAGCAGAAGGCAGTACTGGACCTTGTGCTCACAAACAGGGACAGTGTGATGGGGGTAAGAGTGGGGAGCACCTGGGAACAGTGACCACCAGTCACTGTGGTTTGAAATCACAGAAAGAGCAGCACCAAACCACACAAAAACACGTATCCTGGATTTTAGGGGCAAACTTTGGGAAAATGGGAGATACTTGAAAGAGGCATTAAGGAATGGGGCAGGAATCAGGGGTTGAGGAACAGTGGGAAGTATTTAAATGGGGATTACAAGAGCAACAGAATTATGTATTAAGCAGGTTAGCAAGAGGAAAAGGAAGAGGAGACCATTATGGTTTTCCAAAGAGGTAGCAAAGAAAGTGAAAGCCAAAAGATTGCATTCAGGCAATACAAAAAGACACAGGCAGAAGGGGATAGGGAGAAGTACCAGGAGAAGCAAAGGGAGGCAGGGAGGTCAGTAAGGAAGCCAAAGCTCAGACAGAAGAACACATTGCAAAATCAGTGGGTAGAGGGACAAAACCTTTTACAGGTACATAAGGAAAAAAGAAAGGCAAAGGGAGGGATAGTGAGACTGAAGGGGAGGATGGGGGCTGTGTGGAGGATGACAACAGTAAAGCTGACATATTGAACAGGTATTTCTGCTCAGTCTTTACTGAGGAAGAGGAGGTAATGGGTCTGAATGGAGTACAAGGGTGAGAATGTTGCAGAAATGGACACAAGTCCCTTTACACGAGAAAGGGTCCTGAAGGAACTGGAAGTAATAAGAGTTGATAAAGCAATGGGGCCAGATGGGTGCACCCCAGGGTCCTTAAAGAACTAAGAGAGGTGGTGGCTGAACCTCTTGCTATCCTGTTTAGCGATCACTAGAAACAGGAGGTACCCAAAGACTGGAGGATAGCAGATGTAGTCCCCTTATACAAAAGTGGGAACAAAGAGGAAGCAGGAACTCAGACCAGTCAGCCTCACCTCGGTAGTGGGAAGATCATGGAAGCACTACTGAAGGAGAGATTGGTGGAACATCTGGTTGTCAATGGACTACAGGACCCAAGGCAGCATGGTTTCACCAGGGAAGGTCATGTCAGACCAACCTCATTGAATTTTGACTGGGTGACTAGGGAGGTGGATCAGGGGAGGGCAGTGGACATGGCCTATCTGGACTTCAGCAAGGCCTTTGACACTGTGCCACATAGAAGACTATTGCACAAACTGGGGAATATGGTGTGGGCAGGACAGTAGTGTGGTGGGTAGGTAACTGGCTGGGCAGCAGGACACAGAGGGTGGTGGTAAATGGCTGTCACTCCACAGAGGGAAGAGTGACCAGTGGGTACCACAGGATCAGTGTTGGGACCAGTACTATTCAATATCTTCATCAGTGACATTGCACAGGACCTAGAAGGCAGAATTTCACTGTTCGCTGATGACACAAAGCTCTGTAACAGAGTAGACACACCAGAGGGTGTAGACAGAATGAGAAGGACCTGCAGAAACTTGAAGAATGGTCAGGGGTTTGGCAGTTGAAATTCAATGCAAGGAAGTGCAAGATAATGCATATGGGGCACAAAAATCCTGGCACAATATATCAGTTGGGGGTGAGGATATAGCATGCACCAAGCAGGAAAGGATCTTGGAGTTATCATCTCTGATGACCTCAAGGCAGGGAAACAGTGTGACAAGGCAGCAGGTAAAGCAAATAGGATGCTGGGATGCATAGGCAGGAGCATCACCAGCAGGAAAAGGGAGGTCATAATTCCACTATACAAGACACTAGTGAGGCCGCACCTAGAGTACACTGTGCAGTTCTGGAGACCTTACCTACGTAAGGACATAGACAGGGTAGAGAAGGTTCAGAGGAGGGCAACAAAGATGGTGCATGGATTGCATCACAAGTCCTATGAGGACAGGTTGAAGGCACTGAACATGTACTCCCTGGAGGAGAGGAGGAGAGAGGGATATGATAGAGACATACAAGTATCTTACAGGAGGAACAGGGTGCAGAATGCACTATTTTAAGCGAAAAAGATGTTCCAGGACTAGAGGGCATGGGATGAAGTTGGAGGAGGACTATTCAGAGGAACGTGAGGAAGAATTTCTTCACAGAACGGGTGGTGGACAAGTGGAACACCCTGCCAGAGGAAATGGTGGGGGCTGAAACAATCACGGGATTTAAGAATGCATGGGATAGACATAAAGGAATTCTGGAGGTCAGGGGTAAGGGGCAACAGACTTCCTGGAAAACATAAACTGAACTTACAAACTTAAATGGGCAGACTGGGTGGGCCATAGGCCCTTATCTGCCGACACTGTCTATGTATCTATGTAACTCTGAGATGGCCATCTACAAGTCTCTCAATAAGGGTTCTAAAAGAGGGCATGCCCAAAACATATGGGTGTGGGTTGCCCTGGCTTCCTGCAGAGTTGCCAACAGGCTGCGCTAGAACCACGTGCAAATTTGGCTGTGACTACTGAGGTCCTAAAGTATCTTACTAAAAACTTCTGTCCATATTATTTCCAAACATGGGGAGAAGTGACTCTGCTGACCTCTGTACAACCTCTGTCTCGTGCTCCAAGATCCAGCTCCTGCCCCAGCTCAGTACCCCATCTATCAGCTATATAATACATGAGTATGCCTGTGTACCCTATGTGGCCTGCTACAGCAGGGACATAAGGTGTCTAGAGACCTGTGACATAGACTGAGCTGTTAAAAGGGAAATTAGGGGCTGCAGTTTGATAGAATCTTTCAGGTTGGGGTTGGGGGGGGGTGAGATTTCAGGTAATGACGGACCTGCAAGTACTGGAAAAAAAAATCCTTTTGCTCCAGGCCATGCTCAGCCTGCATCTCTAGGAGAGACTTTTTTCACTGATTGTTATAGAACTATGTCAGGTAAGTCAAGTTCTGTTTCAGACATCGCTTTTTAAACAGGTTTGTACAGCTGATCCAGTGAAGGCTGAGACTGACAAAGTACAGACACATGTTTCATCCTCTATGGGACTCCTCAGTGTACTGAAGTCATAATCTCCACCAGGCACCACGTCTGAACCCCAATGCAATGTCCATTTAGAACACTCAGAGTGAGCATCAGGGAGAGGCGGTTTACAGAGAAGCAGCATATGAGATCCATGCTAGGATGGTAACAGAGAAGAAATAAAACAGTTTTGGCTGAGGGAGTTTGTAAGTTCAGGGAGACTCTTCTGTCCACCATGATTGCTGTAAAGCCAAATGCCATACAAAAGTATGTATTGGAGAAACCATACATAACAAGGCTGTTATTGCCATCTTAAGGTGAGATGACATCACAGAGTCCTCTTGAGCTTCACTCTTGAGGTCTGTGATGTCATCACCCACCTCGATCAAAAGAAAACACAGCCTTGTTGTGTACAATTGCCCATACAGTATTCTTATAGATAGACTATGATGGCATTCTCAGTGTCCTGTTTCCAACAAAACAATTCACAAGTGACGTCGGCAGAACTCAGTCACACAAAATTCTCCCAAAATTTGAATTTTAGTAACCTCATTCTCTTATTATTGAAGACATGTTTGTAAAAAACGGACCTTCTTTTCCCCTTAGACATCATCTGTTCACGTTGCTTTTCCTGTCGTGAAGTCATAATCCTTTACTGATGACATCAAGACGGTTTCCATTCAAATGATTCTGATGTCACACGCAGGGGATTATGATTTCAGGGACAGTACAAGGAGCAGGAGCAGATGAAGTCTATGGGGCAAGGGGCCTGTATTTCTGCCAATAACATTCCAAAAGTTGGGCACTCACCACCTCAAAATAAAACATAGGCACCAGTCTCCAAGTAGGTTCAGACTTCGTAGTCCATCTTATTACATACACATAGTGAAAAGACAGACTGTGTTTGCATTACGCATTTCGGATCAATACTGATCCTTTATCAAAGGGCCAATACCTTTAGGAATAAATCATTGGAGTGTCCTGAAATTTAAATTGTTTTGGGAATGTTATGAGAGTCTTGCTGATGCCAACTGTAATTTTTCTGTAGGAAACTGGAAAATCCCTTTTCCTCTAGTATAATGGAACGTGAGCTGGGGTACTTCCCAAAAATCGTGAGCCATGTTTTGGGTATTTTACATAAATTATTTCCTTTTTCTGCAGGAAATTTGTTCAACCAATTTTACATGTTATAAAGCACAACTGACACCTTTAGGAAAATGTCTGGATACATAATATTTAGACAAAATCTAACTTACAATTTAAATATTTTTAGTAGCAGCCTTCTCGTTATTCCTTATTATTAGGGATATCGGCATATAAACTATGTCCTTGAACTGTAGAGTTCATATACTCCTGCTGTGCATTCCCTACATAAGACATAATCCTCTCTTTGTGACATCACAATCTGCTGCCAAGGAAGCGGCTGTGATGTCATAAACAAACCATTGTCACTGCAGGTAGGGAAAAGAAGCCAGAACAGATGAAGGCTAAGGGACTGAAGTTCTGCTTACATGAAGAAAGAAAAAGTGGTGCAGAAATGCAGAAAATAGATAGACAGACAGACAGATGATAGATAGATAGATAGATATAGATAGACAGATGATAGATAGATAGATAGATAGATAGATAGATAGATAGATAGATAGATAGATAGATAAAATATGAACTGAGTTATGTCTAAATAATGTGTTTTAACAAGTTTTGACAGAGGCGTTACCGGCACTTTAAATTCAATTGTAAATAATGCAAAAAATTCTTCTGCTGTAATTTGAAAATTCATCTTTTCTATTCTCCTAAGGCACTGTGTTACTAAAAACACAACTGGAGACCTGTATATTTAAACATAATAGTATCATGGTACAGTATAGTGTATTTATGCCAAACCAGGACATAGTAAGCCATGTTACCGATCATTGTTTTTGTAGGCTGTGATAAACACAATGTGTGGCTATGGGGTCCAAAATCTTGGCCATCTAGAAGCTAGCAAAATTATTTACCCAGAAGGCTGTGCTGACAGAGCAGTCGATTGGATAGAAGACCACCTTTTCCTCGTTGGAGGACTTGCTCTAGGACTGGCTATGCCACAGGTAAAAGTTTCTTACTTGGAATGTCTTGTTAGTGAAATGTGCTACTTTTTCCTAAGCTTCATTTACTTACTTATGACTCTCTGATCAGGTCCGCTTTCGTCTTACCACCAGGGCTCCCTTTCTGTCCCTTGGAGTACCTCCAACCAGATTTTCCAGGGTCACTGGGATTCCCACAACACTCCGCTGCATTAATCTCCTCAGCGACCCCCACCTGAGACAGGGTTTGCCGTGAGCTCAGTGGCCGTCTGTCCCTACCCACACAAGAGATGGCCTTGGTGATTTGTTCTTGGGGCAGCATGATGGAGCCCAAGATGGGCAGGAAGGGTGGGAGGGGCATCATCCTCTGCCTAATAGCTCCCCCACAGTACATGCTGCAACTTACCAACTGCGCCATCACCATCTGTGGTCACCTCAGTGGCAATAAAGCAGTGCGTTGTACAACCTTTCCACCACAAAGCGGACTTAGGAACTCTTGCACTAAGGCCGTTTATACCACCAAGTCCCCCTACTTCAAGGCCAACCACCAGAATAATCTTAATTCCCCAGCCAAGTTCTGGAAGGTGATTCACTCCATTTTTGATCCCCCCAGCCCAGTCCTCTTCCCCCGATCCTCATGGTTAATGGCGCACCAGTGTATGACCTTCCCTCTGTTGCTGCTCACTTCAAAAATTAGTTGTTGTTTTTCACCCATTGTGCTCTCCTCTCCCTCCCATCTGGCTTCTCTCCTCTCCCACTTCTCCTCTTTCCTCCTTACCTCATCCCCCCTGAGGTTTGATTCCCCCATCACTCCCCAGTAGACCCGGTTTTCCTTTTCCTCACTCAACCCTTCCAAATCTAGCCCTGATGACTTAACCCTAAACATCTCCTTCTGTCAGCTCCTGCCTTCAACTCCCCTCTTATGCACCTCCTAAATCTCTCCTTCACCCTTTGCACCGTCCCTCGGTCTTGGAAGATTGCCATGGTTCTCCTCCTCCTCTGCAAAGGGGGTTATCCCTTCACTCCTGGCAGATTCTGCTCTATCTCCCTCCTCCCTTCTCTTGCAAAGCTGCAGGAGAAACTAGTTCACTCATGGCTTGCAGACCTCCCCCCCCCCCAGCTTTCTCTCCCCCTTCCAGTCAGGCTTTAGGCATGATCATTCCACCATCTCCCCTCTACTTAGGTTCACTGACTCCATTCTCTCAGGGATGGATCGTACCATATCACAGCGGTTTATTTTCATTGATCTGGCCAAAGCCTTTGATTCAGCATCCCACTAAATCCTCCTGGGTAAGCTGAGCTCAGCTGGCCTCTCAGCCACCACTGTCGACTGGTTCCATTCTTACCTCTCAGACTTTCAACAGTTGGTACAGCTCGGAGTTGCCATCTCCCCATCCCTCACTATCCAGGCTGGGGTCCCACAGGGCTCCATTCTAGGTGCAGTCCTCTTCTCCATCTTCCTAAATGACCTCCCCTCCACCTGTGCCAACTTGCATATTCACATGTATGAAGATAACACAGTTCACACACCTCTGGTCCCTTGACTGTATCTCTGGAAGTCTCAGTTCAACAACATTTTCACAATGTTCTGCACTGGTTCCAGTCCAATGAACTTGGGGTCAACATAAAAAAAAACTGTGTCTATGACCTTCAGTACCAGCCTCATATGCCTAAAAAAATATAACTAACTTGTTCATGAATGAGTTTATCTGTGGTTTAGTGTCATATTACGATTGTGGATGCACGGGAACATAAGCCAACGGGGCTTCAGGTCAGATTGCTTCACATTCATTTTAATCAAAAAAAAATTGATAAATGTAACTAATGCAGATCCTGGGGCACGTATGCCATTTATCGACATAGCAAAGACAACAGGACCAATTCTCAGACAAACTGTGGAAATAAAAAAAAAAAACTGACAGTGGCCCCGTAACTCCAGTCCTCCCCCACTTACTGACTGTGAGAGATGAGCCTCACCAGGAGAAGCCAACCTAGCAGGGCTTAATAGGTATATGATATACCTCCTGGTATAGGAGAACAGAACAGGCTTAATCCAATCAGCCCCTCCATGATTTTTCTCCCCATGTCTTCTCCCTTCCACTATGGGGCTTCCCTTACAGTGCCACAGGCCCTAGTTTGGTGTGGGATGTCAGTGAATAGGATCTAGCCCATCCATTTCATGATGTCTCCAACTTTTACCCTAGACACACTGCATTTTGGTGTCATATAGAGAGGCGATTAAGAGCCAAGAATTCCTTACATAAAAACATAGAAGTTGACAGCAGATAAGGACTGCAAGGCCCATCCAGTCTTCCCATTTCTTTTTTCTACCTTATGAATGTGCCATCGGCCTGTACTCTGTCAATGGCCTATCTATTCATACTCATCTGTATTGCTCCCTTATGCCTATCCCATGCCTGTCTGAAGCCCTGCACTATATTCATATCCACCACATCCTGAGGCAAGCCGTTTAATGCATCCACCACCCTTTCTGTGAAAAAGAACTTCCTCACATTACCCTTTAATTGGCCTCCCTCTAATCTCATGCTGCGTCCTCTTGTCCTGCTATTTTTCTTACATTGAAACATGTTAGACTCTTTCACCTTGTTAATGCCCTTAAGGTGTTTGAATGTTTCAATCATATCACCTCTCTCCCTCCTTTGTTCTGGGTATACATATTGAGCTCCGTTAATCTGTCCTCATATGTTTTCTGATGCAGTCCCTGCACCATTTTGGTTGCCCTCCTCTGGACTGCCTCAATTTGGTTAATGCCCTTGTGAAGGTGTGGCCTCCAGTACTGCATGCAGTACTCCAGATGAGGCCTAATACTAATACACCACAATATCCCTCTAGCCTTACCTACTGCTTTAGTGTTCTGCTTGAATGATTTCAGGTCATCAGTGATGATGATGCCCAAGTCTCTTTCTTCCCTTGTGACTGCCAGCAACTCCCCTCCCAGCCTATAGGTGGCTTCAGGGTTTCTCTTCCCTATGTGCATGATCTTGCACTTCTTTGCATTGAACTGCAGTTGCCACTCTTCCGACCATTTTGCCAGTTTATCCAGATCTCTTCTCATTCTGCCCACCCCATCTGGATCATCTACTCTGTTGCAGATCTTGGTGTCATCTGCAAACAGACAAACCTTACCCTACAGTCCATTTGCAATGTCACTGATGAAGATGTTGAAGAGGACTGGCCCCAGGACTGATCCCTGAGGTACCCCAATGTAACTCGAATCTCTTCTGACTGTATACTGTTTACCACCACTCTCTGTTTTCTCCTTGTCAACCAGTTTGCCACCCAGTTGAACAACTTCTGACCTACCCCGAGCCTACCCAGCTTATTAATCAATCTTCTATGTGGAACAGTATCGAAAGCTTTGCTGATGTCAAGGTAGGTGACATCAACTGCTCCCCCTTGGTCCACCACTCTGGTTACCCAGTCAAAGAAATCTATGAGATTAGTTTGACAGGACCTTCCTTTTGTAAACCCATGCTGTCTTGGATCCTGTGCTCCTATGGATTCCAGGTGTTGCACTATCCTTTCCTTAAGGAGTGCCTCCATAATCTTGCCCACTACTGAGGTAAGACTGACTGGTCTGTAGTTCCCTGCCTCCTCCCTGCTACCACTCTTGTGGAGTAGATCACATGAGCCCTTCTCCAGTTTTCTGGGACCTCTCCTGTTCTCAGAGACTCACGAAACAGTTTTGATAATGGCTCTGCTAGTTCCACCTTTAGCTGCTTTAGTACCCTGGGATGTATGCCATCAGGTCCCATTAATTTGTCCACCCTGAGCTTATTCAGCTCTTGTAGGACCCTTTTTTTTGTGAAGGGACTTGTGCACACCCCCCGTGTCCATGGTGCTGAGCTGTGGGCCCTGCCCTACTTTTTCTTCAGTAAATACTGAGCAGAAGTATCTATTTAGGATAGATGCTTTTACATGGTCCTCCTCCTCCTCCTCCCCCTTATCTCCTTTGATCTTAGCAATACCCCCTCTGGACTTTCTCCTTTCACTAATGTATCTATAGAAAGTCTTGTCACCTTCTTTTACTGTTTGTGCTAGTGTTTCCTCGGTTTGTGCCTTTGCCTGCCTTACTGCCTTCCCTGAGGGAAGTTTGGTGTGCCTCCCTATCTTCATCCTGCTGCGTTCCTTTATGTTTCCTGAAGGCCAGCCTTTTGGCTCTGACGTTTTCTGCTACTGTTTTTGAGAACCAAAGTGGTTTCCTTCTTCTTTTGCACTTCCTTTTCTCTCTAACACAATGGGATGTTGCTTCAAGTATTGCATCCTTTGTGCTTGCCCACTTTGCCTGTACCCTCTCACCTGCATTTCTTTTTGCCAGGGCTAGCTAAACTCTGTTGGCCATCTTATCAAAGTCAGTTCCTGTGAAGTCCCATATTTTTGCCTTGGAATGGGATGATTTAGTTCTAGTGGCCAAATTGAACCATACCATGTGATGGTTACTGGCCCCCAGGTGACCTTCTACCTAGAGATCTGTGATCCTTTCCCTGTTAGTCAGTACTAGATCTAGGATAGCTCTGTCTCTTGTGGGTTGTTGTACCAGTTGTTTGAGGCCCTCCGCCTGCAGCAAATCCACCATGTGTCTAGCTCTGGCAGATGTTCCTGCTGGTATTGACCAATCTGTATCTGGCATGTTGAAGTCTCCCATTATCAGAACCTCCCCTTTAGCTGTCATGTTTTGTATATCTTCTAACAATAATGTGTCTATGTCCTCCCCCTGGTCTGGGGGCCTGTAGACAACCCCAGTTCGTATGGCTGTCCCATTTCCTTCCAGGGTGACCCACAGTTCTTCTGGCTCCTTATGTGTATTCTGAATTTCTGTAGCTTTGATATTTTCATTGACATTCAGGCCACTCCACCCCCTTTGCACCTCGGTTCTCTTCTGAACAGTACAGGCCAGGTACTGAAGTCTCCCAAGTGTGGTTACTGATAAACCACGTCTCGCTAATTGCTACTATGTCCAGTTTAGCCTCTGTCATTATTGCCTACGGGTCTGGGATCTTGTTTACCAGACTGCGAGCATTTGTGTACATGATTTTCCATTGGCCAGATTTTGGTGTGTTAGTTGTTGGGCGAGGTCTGGTGTTTCCCATGTGCGTCGTATAGGGAGCCAGACCTATTTCCTTACCTGGTGTTGCAAATGAACTACAAACATGCTGAACTCTTGTTTGACCATTAGCTGAGGGGGGAGGGGTGTTCTTCCCATTCGACATATGGGGTGCTGCACCCCTCTCCCTATTTGCTAGTTTAAATATTCTGCAAAGACATCAAACTTCTGCCCCAATGCACTGACTCCCTCCTTAGTCAGATGCAGTCCATCAAATTTAAAGAACTTTCACTCCTAAAACTGTTGCCAGTTCTCTACAAATTTGTGTCCTTTTTCCTGGCACCAGCCCTTGAGCCACATGTTTAGCTCCCCTATCTCCCCTTCTCTGACCTTCCGTCCATCTGCCCCACTCTCCCAGACTGGCAGGATCTCAGAGAAGGAGATGCTGGATGAAATGGATGATAGTTTGCTGCCCAGCCTGGTCAGGTCTTCCTTGGTCTCCACAACTGTCCGGTTGGCAAGATCATTAGTCCCCCTATGTGTACCAGGATGTCAGTGTTTTCTCCTGCTTCCTGAACAATTTTAACAGTGTGGTAAGTGTCTTTCCATGCTGATGTGCCTGGGAGACATCTGACCATTACCCCTGGTTGGAGATGGGTATCAACTCCCCCGAATCATGGAGTCTCCTATGATCAGAAGTTTTTTGGACTCCCTATACAGCTCCATTTCACTTAGGTCACCAAGGGGCAGCAGTGTTTTGAAGGAGTGACCCACCCTCCCTGAGGCAGATGGGATCCATGACAAATGCCTTGCCACAGTTGGCCAGCTCCAGATGTCCTGGACTCAGGACCCAAAGCTAGGTCATTGCCACACAACACCCAGCACCCTAGCCACTGCACTACTGAGCTGGCCTTCTCAATAAAAATAAAACGAAAATTAAAAAAAAGTACACAATGATGTACTAAATATATACTTTCAAGTTTCACATTCCCCATGCAGCGGAACAATGGAAATCAATATGCATCTTATCATACCTATATGACACAACATTTTGTAGCGTATGACCAATTTACTTCCTTCTTCTAAGCATTTTCAACTATAACAAACATGTGAGTAGAACAGCAGATGATTTTGTTTGGTCTTTTGTTAAAACCTCTACATTTCTGGCCAGTTAATGCAAACTGGCCCTGTGTAAGTAGTCAATAGTTCAAGTGGATGTGCTAGCCTTCCTGGTGCAAGCAACAAGCAAGTGTTGAGAAGCCGCAGGAGGGATGGTCATCTGGCAGTGGTTTACACTGACAGCAGCCCACAATGACTTGGGACTGCCGGGGATACAGGATCCTGTCAGGGAAGCAGGAATACTTTTGAAAATGAGTTTTGGCAGGTAGAAGGGAAAACTAAGGGATGTGGGGATGAGTTACTCCTCCAAGTGCCCTGCACTGGCAGGAATAATTATGGCTGGGGGTTCAAGGTGTCGGTAGGGAAGAGCCACATATAGGGGTGAAGGAGCATGATGGTGGCAAAAGGGGCAGGAAAAGGGGCAGGTCAGAGACAAGGGACATACATAGGAAGTAAATGAACTAAATAAAGATGCGATGGTTGCCCCGTGGCACAGCTGATTAGCTCAAGCAGCACGGTTGCTCACATGGCTGGTCTCCCATTGAAGAACAGGCTCACTGTCTGTTGGGTTAGAGGGTTTGTGGGTCTAGTGCTAGTCTCTCACCAATAAGTTCTAAATGGTCTCTTTGAGTGCAGGTATATTGGATACAGAGAAGGAAGTGGACAGGAAAAAACTATGAAAAAAAATGAAACGTAAAAAAGCACGATCTATAACTGTCTTTGTGGAATGGCTCTTGTAATTTAGGAAGCAGAAGGAGCTCCAGGCCAGCCTCAGTGTTCATAATCTACTTAGCATACTGCAAAAATATAACTCTCCCTTCTTTTTTCAAGGTCGCAGGGATTATTCTTTCCTGTATATTGATATCCCAAATTAAAAATGAGATTGAAGCTGTGTTCTAAACCAGCAAGAAGAAATCTGAAGGAAAAAAGGAAACGAGAGAAGCTGAGGAGGTGCCCAAACCCTCGTTTTATTTATTGACAAAAGGGATCACGTGACAGCAAGCAAATGGCATGGGCTTTGAACGGTCAGTAGGGACTATGGAAAATACGATGGAGAATTTACTGCGATCAGTACACCTTTGCGGAGTTATAAAGAAGCTCCCAGCATGCGGTGATATTTGGCAGAAAGCAGTTAATCCCCCAATATACTTTTCATTTAATACGCACAATATCGCTGACCGGATTCATGGATTTGGGGAGAAAAAAATGACTGTGACCAACTCCAAGAGTTTGAAAACTGTGTGTTAAAATATGAGGATCTGGAAGATGCAGAGTACTTTGATGATTCAGACTGCACTCAGAAATGTTGTGGCCAACATTGTTAATACAGCAACTGTAGGAATTAAAGAGATCACCCTTCATAACTAAAAAAAATGTTTCTTGCACTTTATTTTGGAGACCAGGTCTTAGACAAGAAGAACATTTCTTCATTTTATAAAGTGGCTATGTCTTCATGATTTTTTGTTAATCACAAATCTGCAGAACTTTCTCTGAATAATTCGCCTTTTATTTTAAGGCTGTTTAGCATTGCTGAGAAGACATCGTATAGTCAGTTATAGCGAAATGCACCCAAAGGGAAGTGGTACATTACTGTTGCCTATGGTGTTCCCAGGTCAAACAAGTGAGTTAAATCCTATAGCGCATAGTGATGTAGGATTGCACTCCACTCTCTCGGGTTGATGTGCAAGGAACTACTTGCAGCTGGGGGCTACTGGAAGAGCACAGCAGAGGAGGAGAAACAGGCAGAGGGGACTCAGAGCTCCGAGCCTCATGCATTGGAACAGACCCCACTCCTCAACATCCCCTCAGACAATAATTTTATCTGTTCCTTTTGGATGAATCTTTCTCCCTTTCTGTTTGCTTCCTGCCATTCCAAGGCACAGAAATCTTTGTTTTAACTATGTGATTTGTGTGTGTGTTGGGGGGGGGGAGACTGGTAGTCTAACCCTTCTCCAGTGGTGTTAAGAGGTTTCACGCTGTCCCAATATAATAAACTAATTTTCCCCTCTCAGGCAAGGGATGGATGCACAGCTTGTCTTCTACTATACTCTTGTGGTATTTGATTTTAGCCTCGAGTACCACCCTATGTCTTGGTGCTCTTCTACTTCTGCAGCTGCTGCTCTTTCAGTCCAGTCCCTTCAGTTGTGTCCCTCACATAGTAAATGAGAAGAATACAGCAGCAGCTGGGACTTCAGATCCAAATAGTTACATGCTGCTGTTTTGGAAAATTGGTATTCCATGGAGTACAGCGTGCTGTATACCTGCACAACAAGAAAAATCAGATGCTCACACTACAGAGACAGTGCTACAGCACACAACAGCATAAAAGGAGACACAACTGCAGCACACAACAGTATAAAAGGAGACACAACTGCAGCACACAGCAGTATAAAAGGAGACTCAAGCACACAACAGTATAAAAGGAGACACAACTGCAGCACATAGCAGTATAAAAGGAGACAACTGCAGCACACAACAGTATAAAAGGAGACACAACTGCAGCACACAGCAGTACAAAAGGAGACACAACTGCAGCACACAGCACTATAAAAGGAGACACAACTGTGGCACACAACAGTATAAAAGGAGACACAACTGCAGCACACAGCAGTATAAGAGACACAACCGCAGCACACAACAGTATAAAAGGAGACACAAGCACACAACAGTATAAAAGGAGACACAAGCACATAACAGTATAAAAGGAGACACAACTGCAGCAAACAACAATATGAAAGGAGACATAACTGCAGCGCACAACAGTATAAAAGGAGACATAACTGCCGCGCAAAACAGTATAAAAGGAGACACAACTGTAGCGCACAACGGTATAAAAGGAGACACAACTGCAGTGCACAACAGTATAAAAGGAGACACAACTGCAGCACACAGCAGTATAAAAGGAGACAACTGCAGTGCACAACAGTATAAAAGGAGACAACTCTGCAGCGCACAACAGTATAAAAGGAGACACAACTGCAGCGCACAACAGTATAAAAGGAAACACAACTGCAGTGCACAACAGTATAAAAGCAGACACAACTGCAGCACACAGCAGTAACTATGGAAGAAAATCTTCAAGCACAAACATTTTTTTATTCATGGCAGGTCAGAGTAGAAACAGCAGAAAAATCCTGCTGCATCCCATCTGCAAAATGGCACTTCATCGGGGGGCAAGGTTTGGCCCTTCATACACTGTATTTAAACACAGATCTTAGAGTGCAAGTGCACATAAATTAATAAATTACAAAATACTTCATAACCCTTGCAAATCCTTGATTAATACTAATGGGAAGGCTAAAAGCCTGAGGTTCAATGGGGGGGGGGTAGCTCCTCTCACATCCCCTATTTAAATCTCAGCACTTCCGCTGCTCAGTTTTGAGTGTTTAGAAAATGTCCACCATCCTCCCCGGCCTCCTCCTCCTCCTCCTCCAGCACTCATATCTCATCCTCAACACTGGGCCTCTATTCCTACACCTACCCAGTGTTCCTACAGAGTGTGGCAATAGAGAAAAGCCAAATCTACTAAATTCATATAACCTCAAGTCCATACATTCAAGTTCATAAGTATACGCAAGCACTACGCTATGTACCACACATTGAAGTATAACAGATCTTTCATGAACAAACATATATTTTCTAAGAAAATCTATGTAAGCTCTGGCAGCATAGTATAATTTTTTTTGTTGCTGATTTCTTTATGCTCCCCCCATGCCGGCCCGCCCCTATCCACTGGTTCCCCCAGCCCTATCACGCGGGCGTTCTCTGAGAATTACCTGCCAGGACATGTCCAAGATAGCCGAGTGCAGGGCCTGCAGGAAATCAGCATCATCCTACTGGTCTGCAGTTTTTCCATTTTTCTCCCCTGGTGCAGAGGAAGGGATGTTCAGTGGTGCCAATGGTGATGCTGCGCACGCTCCCATGACCAGCACATCAGGCATATGCCTCCCCTCCGCCCCTCCCCTCCATTGTGTAGTGTTGGTGTGCCAACCACCAGCCACTACTAGGGGCTAGGCTAACAACGGCCACTGATTCCCTTCCTCCTTGGAGGAGGAGAGCGGTCCTTGGGATGCCTGATCCTATTCCCCTCAGCCAAACCTCCAACTCCCAAGGTTGCTCCTGACCTCAGATCATCGGCACTGCAAGTGGAAGCATTACCACTGTGCTGGGGGGCTGGCTGGGCATAGTATAATTTTTGATTAATTGACTGATTCACTTATTGATTGGATAGATAGATAGACAGATAGGTAGATGAAAAAAGTGGAGGGACAACAAGTTATAACATCCTTTTAGAGTGAACTTTAAGATCTGTGTTTAAATACAGTGTATAAAGGGCCGAACCCCACCCCCTGACAAAGCATTATTTTTTGGATGTAAATTGATGGAGTTTTCGTGCTTCTCCAGGAGGAGTTAGAGTCCTTTCTGGCACCAACACATCTTGCTGGCATGCCGGTCCAGGTGACAGAAACCTGGCACCTATCAAGTGCCAGCATGCGGGTAACATATGCCAGCATACTGTTTCTGGCACCCATTCTGGTGCAAACATGTTGGTATAGGTGCTGGCATGCTGGTATTGTTAGGTTTCCATCACCTGGATCAGCACGTCATCAAGACATGCCAGTGCCAGAGCTGCTGCAAGTCAAGTTCATTTAGTCATTAGTCTCTGGAGTATTTGCAATCAACAAAACCTAAAGATAAAATTAAAAAGCTAATACAAGTGTATTGGCACTTTTTTTTATTTATTTATTTAAAAGGACACTGTCAGCATTGCCCCACATTTTTCTATCACATTTTATAAGTGTGCCTCTAGGCACATACTTGTGAAATAGTTACTCTAGAATGCCCAGGCATATCCCCAAATTAATCCGTTTACCTATTTTTCTCAAATTTTCCTTATTTTCATCAAGAGAGGCCCACACTTAAATAAGCTGCCCACCAGAAGCATATCCACGGTGAGAACGCTCATCTGCCGGGGAGCGCTGTCCCGAAGTGCACATTTTTACATGCCCCTTGCAAAAATCTTTTAATCCAGTACATTGTCTTGTAGTAAAGTGTCCATGGCATTTTTTTCTCCCCTATTCTTTATCCTGGTGAGCCCTTCCTGTCGATACTTCAGCCCTGGTCACGGCCCCTGGGACTTCCACCTGCCATCCATTGCCACTATCTCCCCAGTTACCCCTGGCTTACCCTCCAGAGGCCGGGGCTGCGGCACCGAACCCCCATATCTGAGCCGCGGGCTAGTATCTGGTAGGGGAGTGCAGCGACGGCAGGCTAATCGAAGCTCCAGGGAGGGCTTCACTGAGACAGTGGGCTCACCCATCCTGTTTCCACTTTTTCTTGGAGGCAGGGACGTGCAATGACACCAGCATCTGCCCCGCCTCCCTGTATATCGAGCGCCGGGTAGCGTGAGTTACTCCTGGCTTCCGCCGGGGTCCTCCTTGCACTGGACGCTATCCCACCCTCCCCACTGGAGAAGGAGAGCCATCTATGGGACGCCCATCCTTCTCCCCAGCTGGCCCTCCGATGACCCAGGTCCGCTCCTTCAACCCGTCGCCGGCGCCGCAAAGCGAAATCCAACCACTGCGCCAGCAGGCCGCCCATGTCCGCAGTATTTTGAAACAAAACAAAAAACAAGCACTGGTTGTGCCACAAAATACATTTAAAAGCCTGCACCAAAATCCCACGCATGCACAAGAGTGGCACATTCTTGCGCATGTGCGGGATCTTTTCTCTAGCCACTCTTGGGCATGTGTGGGATTTTGCCATGGTATGATTTTGGAAAAAATAAATGTGTATGCATGTAATTTGCAATGTGCATGCTTGTTTGTGTCCCTACAGTCGGCAAAGATGAACGGAGGCCTGCAGTGCAGATATCTGTGGAGTGCCAGAAGCAGGTGAAGGCCATCCCCTGGAAGCACTGGACATTTAGAAAATAGCCCATGGGCCATTTTTAACTCTCTGGACATCTTTATATACTATATATGCACTGCATATTTTAATGAGAAGTAATGTTACTCATTTGAATCAAAAGTAACCATGTGTACAGTGATGACACCTGCACTGAATAGTGACGTAAAATAAATGTTTTGAGCACATGCATCCTTGACTCCCTCTCTTCTTTCCAGGAGGAGGGGTCTTCCTTAGCATTAGATTTAACTATGGGGAGGCTGACAGTCGAGCAAGGGGCAGACTCAGTTGGTGGAACCTAGGTAGGGCTGTGCAGGATAGTGACCCAGAAGGAGGACTTCCAGAGCAACAAGACGTTTGCTGGGCTGGGTGGGGACAACCTTGCAGCAGCTAAATGCACCTACCCACCAGAGGGGCAGGGAGGCACATGATGGCCAATTGCTAGGGAGAACCAGAGCATTTCCCTAGGATGCTTGGTGTAGATATGAGGGTGGATTCCCCAGATTGCCTGGCAAGTAAGGACTTGGCCAGAAAAAAGGTACTGCATACTTCTGGGTACCAATGGTTCAGGGCATCACACAGATGTTGTGGGGACAGACCACTGGTGTGGGAGGGAATCCTGTAGTGACAAAGTAGTGGGTTACTTTGTGTTATAGTTTGCTTTGGGTGGATTCATCCTGGGAGGGCAAACTCCACAGCCACCCATGCTGGCCATTGGGTGAAGGGTGGAATAGTACTTCTTGTGATGGTGTGTAGGGCAAGTACATCAGTGTTGTCCTTCCATTTCCTGGGATAGGAATAATTTCTTGGGGCGGTGCAAGCTTCAGTCTCAAGGTTTGTGGACAGCACACATCTCGGCTGTGTAAAAAAACTTCATAACACACCAGTCCCCATACATTATTGTTTATATAAAATAGGTTTCAAAATCATAGAAACATCTTAACACATCACCTGACCACTGATTGATTCCTGTTTAATCAACAATTGGGTTACCAAACTACTTTCTTAAACTAGGAGTGAGCTCGTGACAAAACAAAGTCAGCACACCGTGGTTTCCCTAGAAACACAGTCTGTTCCTTAATTTCTAAGCTGAATGCAACCTGTGCAGGAAGCACTCACACTGCAGTGTGTCTCTGAGAAGATGTGCTAATTGCTGAGCTGCATGCCATCTGTGCCCGTATTCTAATCAGGTATTCTAGTAGCGGGGGGATCTGCACTGAGTTAGAACTCACATACAGAACTGGGGCTCTGAAATGACAGTGGGAGACTGAGAACACTACAGACTAATACACAGCAAAGAAAACAAGGACAAGATGTTTACCTGCAGCTTGAACAAGCTCTCTTTAAAAGAAAATGTAAAACACAAAGTGATCTGCCAGAACTCTAGAGGCACAAGCTAGGAGGGAATAATCAACCCTGGAATTGACAGAAGACAAAAACCTGGGCAAATAAAGATTAAAATAATGCAAAACATCTTTCATTTCTTTAAAATAAATGTCCTTTTCTTTAGTATAACATATTTGCCATGGATGTTACAGTTAATATCCCTGCCTTGTGGGCTTAAACAAGGTCGAGAGGCCTGGGTTCTTACTTTCCTGATTAGAGGGTCTGTATCCAGTAAGATTTAATTTGTGCAGTTCCTCCACCCAGAGATTAAGTTTACATGGATCTAGTGCCAGAGTGGTACAACCCCCTGGGATACAGTACATACATACCGCCACACAGTGTCCCCCTACACAAGAAAAGTAACACTGCAGGCCTATATTCAACCAACATGTAATCAGTGACTTACTACTAATATGTTCATGAGACAAAATTCTAAACAACAATAGAATATTTATCAGGGGATAGTCACCAAGGTTAGGGGAATGCAGATCATAGATATTTTCTCTAACCTCGTGAACTTTAAGGAATCAGGGTTGAAATTAGGTGCATGCTCAGCCTATTAAATCTCTTAACAGAAGTGCCCACACCCAGCAGGCAATCCAAATACTGTGGCAATGCAAATACAGTGGGCTGGATATTCAAAAGGATTGCACCATGCGCAATAGGGTTGCGCCTGCGCAAGTCCGAAATTGTGCCATTCTGCGATATTCAGCAGGAGGCAGTTGCGCTCCCCAAGTCATGCTGAGTAACAGCGCAATGCTAATGAAGGCATGCTCAACCGGAGGGGGAGGAACCATGCATAAACTGCACAGCCCGATATTCAGCTGGGCTGTGCAGAGTTGTGCAGGAGCAACCCCCAACCTGCGTCTGCACGACTTTGAGCCAAAGAAAAAAGGATTAAGTCAAGGGCCACCCACAGATGAGCTGCCGCATTGCAGGGCACAACACAGCAGCTTCCACCTGTGGGTGGCCCTCCATCTTCCCTGTCCCCCCTTACAGCCCGATTATGGGTATGATAGTAACCCCGGTAGCCTGATGGCGGGCAGATCTCATTCCCCACGACTGGCCGATAATGGGGTACATGCAGAGATTGTTTAAATACAGTAGACTCCCAATTATCTGAACCCCCTTAATCTGGAAATCCCTATGTGATGGGCCGCCAACATGTTCCCCGAGTTATCTCGCAATTTTATAGAGGTGTTCGTTTTTTTTTAGCAGGCGCCAAGCAGAACACTAACAATCGAATGGGGCTTGTTTACAGCTCACTGGTACTGACTAGCAGGCTATTGATATGAGGTCTCCCACTTCCTTCTATCACGCAGAATCTGCTCCAACTACAAGGGCAAGTGAAAAAAAAAAATAAGATGTGACCAGGGCTCTGAGAAGGATCCAGCCAAACCTTCCCCCTCACCCCTTTACACTGACCTTGCTCAGCTGTGGGGGAGGAGAGTGTGTCTCCAACAGTGGAGGAGCAGCAGCTGGTATGATGTCTTGGAATGAAATTCCGTGTCCGCATAAGGAAGGGAACTCAGCCCAACTGCAGCCCTGAACAACAACAAGCCTTCCATTTAGCTCTGTTCACAGGTTTATAAAACATAACACCTTGCACCAACAATTAGAAGAATTCCATGTCAGCATAACAAAGGAAGCTCAGCCCGACTGCAGCCCTGAACCGCAGAGACATATTTACGGTACAGTGTCTTGTTGGGTAGTGCAGATCAGTTTGCTGTTTACGTGCATCCATATGTTATGCTGAGTATTCGGATGGTGTGTGCCTTGTTGATTCCTGAAATCCTGACTATCCAGAATCCCGAATATGCAAACTTTTCTGAGTTGTCCCATGCAGTTTGGATCATTGGGATTCTATTGTACCAGAGAGACAGAAAACAAACAAGAGAGAGAGATTAACTTTAAGAGAATATTGGGGGCTAGCAGATATGAATTGGGAAAACTGCAGTGCTTTCCTTCCCTTCAAAGGGAACATGGTCTTGTCTTTTCTTTCTTTTTTTTTTTGCATTATTTATTTACCGCCCCCTGTGCCCGACCGGCCTCTCCTTCAGGCCTTCTACTAAGGACTACCCCCGTATCTCCATTCTGAACCCTCCCCGACGCCAGCTTCCACCGATCCCAGATCGCAGCCAACCAGGGTAGCCCGACGTAACCCTTCGTCGGACGGGTCCCCTCCTTCCGGAGGGAAATTGCCTTCAGGCATTCTTGCTTTCAGCCCTGATGCTGCTGGGATCAGTATTTCCCTGGCTTTTTGGGGGTTCCATGGAGGCGGGGGATCCAGGCGGCCGTCATCTGGTCACTCGGACGCCATTTTTCCGCTTTTCGAGTTCCCCTGTTGCGCTGCTTCTTGTAGTGCCCCCGGTCTCCACCGGGGGCCACTACAGAGCAAGGCATGGCCCTAACCCACCCCCGGGGAGGAGAGCAGTCCTTGGGACGCTCAATCCTCTCCCGTCCCCTGCTGACCCCCAGCGACCTGAGTCCATTCCCGAACCCGGGCCGCCGGCGTGGTTTGAGGTAAGGCGCCAGCACCTCAGCCCTCTATGCCACCAGGCCGGTGTCTTTTCTTTTTTTAATTAAGTGTAGAAAGGAACCTAATCCCGACTTTCCTGTTTTTTAACAAAGTGTGGAGGGAAACATAATCTTGGTTTTCCCTTTTTAATAAAGTGTAGGAAGAAACATAGTCCTGGCTTTCTTGTGTTCAATAAAATGTGAAAGGAAACATAATCCTGATTTACCCATAGTCTGGAAGGGAATATAATCCTGGTTTTCCCATTTGTAATAAAGTGCAGAAGGGAATATAATCCTGGCTTTCCCATTTTAATAAAGTGTGCAAGGGAACATAATCTTGCCTTTCCCACTTTTTTTTTGTGTCATCTCTTTTCCCCTCCTACATGCTCCACGCCCCACCACTCCTTCGAGCTGCCTAGGCCCCCTCTGACCCACCTGTCCCCTTACGAGCCTCCGACCTCATATGGCAGCCACCCCAGGGTAATCAGGCATAACCCTCCACCGGATGGGTCCCCCTCCTCCGAGGGGGAGGCCAACGCAACTACTTGGCCACAGGGTGCTGCTGAGGTGGACATGACTCTTTGGGGTCTTCTGTGGACCGGCAGTCATCATCCAGCCGAGTGTGGTGCAATTTCCGATTTTCTGGTTTGTTCCCTCATTGTGCCGTCATGCAGTGCTCCTGTCTCCACCAGAGGCCGCTGCTGAGCGACACTACCCCAACTACTCACCCCAGAGAGGACAGCAGTCCCACGGACGCCAATCCTCTCCTTCCCTGCCAGCTCCCTGGCGCCCTGAGTCCGGCTCCCAACCCGGTCACTGGCGTGGCATGAGGTACGGTGTCCAGCGCCTCAACCCTCAGCACCACCAGGCCGGCTTCCTTTCCCATTTTTAATAAAATGTTGGGAGGGAATATAATCCCAGTATTCCCATTTTTAAGGAAGGTTGGAAGAGACTATAATCCTGGCTTCCCCATTTTTAATAAAATATGGAAGGGAATATAGTTTTGACTTTCCCATTTTTACTAAAATATGGTAGAGAGTATAATTCTAGTATTCCCATTTTTAATAAAGTGTGGAAAGTAATAAAATTCTGGTTTTGCTATTTTTAATAAAATGTGGAAGATAACATAATCCTGGTTTTCCTGTTTTAATAAAGTGTAAAAGAGAACAAAACCTTGGCTTTCTCATTGTTAATAAAGGATGGAAGGTAACAGAATCCTGGCTTTCCAGTTTTTAATAAAGTGTGGAAGGCGGGGCATGTGTGGCCTTTTTAATGTCTCCACTTTACTGTTTCTTATTTGGTCTGCAGTAATCTTGTTTTTGCTGTGTGCTTCTATGTGTACTAAGGGTTGTCTCTTACTGAGTAAGAACGTTCTCTAGGTGGGCTAGAAGATGGTTCTGTTAGCCCCAAACAGCACAAAAGAATGTTCTTACTCAGTAAGAGACACCACACAGTACAGATATAAATATATTATAAAGCACTCAAGTTGGCTAGAATGATGATTTATTAACAAGTTTTTCATTTATTAAATTTTTCATTTTTAAAGCCAAGGATAATGCTCCCCCTGACCTCTGAAGCGGATCGCTCCAGTTTAATTTTCCAGCAAGAGATACAACTGTATGCAGGACAAAAGGCCTGTGGTTCTTATCGCCGACTGGCTAAAATCTTGTAAATGACTTTTAACACATTAGGGCCCATAATTAATGTTGACTTTCCCCCCACCTGATACGCATACTGGAACTACTGACTGTTCCAAAAAAAGGTGACATCAGTTGAGGGGAAAGCTGCTGTGAATGTTAAACTCTAGGGGCAGGATTCATGAACATCGGGGAAGGACCCACAGATGCAGGAAAACCTCGGCGCTAGTGGGTTGCCACTTGTGAATCCGCAGGTCGCCCGCAGCTGCGGTTATTCACTAAGGTGGAGTCGGAGTACGACCGGCTACACGGATTACGGCAGCTTGCGGGTGCAGCTGCGGGAGGCTGCTACGGCCAGTGGGACCCACCGTAACACCTTCCGCAACTGCTGCGGCTGTGGATCGGCCACCCCACAGCTGCAGCAATTTCAAAGCGCAACTGGGGTTGCAGAGTGGGACTTAGTCCCAAAACACTTTGTGAATCCTGCCCCAGGCTTCTATTCAATTGATGTGGCCAGCTCCTGAAACTGATCAGTAATTACAAAAATAAATGCCAGGTGGGGAAAAGGCAGCATCAACAAGTAGTGAAAATAAGATTATTGCAAACAAAACGGGAAACAGTGCAGTCTTGATATTAAACAGAACATACATGCCTACTGTTACAATTATATTAATAAGCATTTGTCAATGCCAAATGTTCACTGCTGGTATTGCTGTCATATTGGGTCTTTCTTGCACATATATTTACTATATATTTACCCTGGATAGAGCAGATGAGATGTAATGTCTCATTTTCAGTGGTGTCCTACTTTTACACATTGTTAGACTGTAGTTGCTCAGGATAAGGCAGCTGAGATGCAATATCTACTTTTAATTGGGCTCCCACATTTTGACCCCAAATGTCCAACAGTTTTTTATGGTCCGATGTTATGATCAAGACAGGTAGAATTTTTAAAATCCCACCCAAAAGGGGATTTTGCTGTGCGACTGTTGAAACAAGTTTCTGAGGGGATTTCCCATATGGAAAATATCTATATTTTTTAATATCTGAACTATATTCTTGTATCTCCAAATACGTTTCAGACATACTGTATGTCATTCATTGACACTTTTCAGATATATTTCAAGATATATTGTAGATATTCGCAAAATGACCCAAGATGTATCATATTTGGGGAAAACATTTTCATATATATATATATATATATATATATATATATATTTATGTATTTGAAATATGTTTTTTGCTATACTATTTCAAAATTCAAGTTTTTGCATGGCATTTAGGCAAAGTCAGGGAAAATAGAGCAGGACTTGAGAGATACACAGATTATTAAATCTCTGTACATATGGGTGCCATACAGGAAGGAGCAAAGGCACATCATCATATCGTGGTGTTAGCAGCGCAATCTCGGCCGCTGAGTACCCGCATATTAGAAAATGCCAGCTGCATCGGGAGGATTATCAGAATTTATGAGTGTTAAGGTATTTTTATTTTCAACATAGCCTTCTTATGACCCCACATAGCCTTCTTATGACCCCCACCTTATGAACAAGGGTGAAGAAAATTTTCAAATCCAGCCCAAATGCTGATTTCGCATCACAAGTGCGAAGACACATTTAGGCTAGGATTTTAAAAATGACAGCTGTCACATTCATGAGATGCTGTGAAGAAATGGCAATGTTGAAAATTTGGGGTCACAATATTAAAAATTACCAAAGTTACTAGTATGCGTTCATAAATTTCAAGGTAGGCTCTTAACTTTGTTGTTTTTTTAATACTTTTACCTCAAATTTTCAACATAGCCTTCTTACAACCCCACCTCATGAACAAGGGCAGAGAAAATGTTCAAATCCTGCCCAAAGGGTGATTTTGCACAGCGACCACAAAGTCACCTTTCAGGACAGATTTGCATAATTTCACTGACACTGTTCATGAGGTGGGGTCCCAAAAACGCCATGTTGAAAATTTGGGACAAAAATATTCAAAAATGACCAAGTTATGATGACAAGTTCAAAACCCATTAAAATACATTGAACAGCATACCTGATTTCTTTAGTTCACAGTCCGGCATTGAAGAGTGAAGACATGTCTCTGGGCCAGAAAGAAGTATGGCATTGGACCCCCAGTAGGTAAGTACTGTCTTGGGAGGTGTGGGTGGTGGGTGCTGAGGGGAGGGTTTGGTGGGGAGACAGTTACTGGTGGCAACAGACATTGATGGATGGTTTTTCCTTTTAAAGGATGTATTTTACAAAAAACTATGAGGGATGGTTTTATTTCAGGTACTGACACTGGGGTTTGGGCACCCCACTGTTGGTGTAATGTCTGGTGGCACTGGAGGTGGGCTCCCCAGTGTTGCACACTCAGAACAAGCAGGGTGGGTGGTAACAGCCAGCATGGGGATTGGGCACCCACTGTTGGTGTTATATCTTGCGGTACCAGAGGTGGACTTCACAGTGTTGCACAATCAAAATGGGCAGGGTGGGGTAGCAGTCAGCACTAGGGATTAGGCACCCTTGTGCTGGAAAAATAGGGTGGTAGAGATTGAGGATTGGGTTTTCTCCATGTTTAGTGGCACCAGGGGTGGGCTCCCTGGTGTCACATGAGAGGGGAGGGTCTTCTCTATATTTGGCGGCACCAAGGATAGGCTCCCTGGTGTCGCACAATGAAAATAGATGGGGTGGGGGGTTGTAGCCGGCATTGGGGATTATGCTGGATGGGAGGGACCACAGCAAGCTGATCACAACACATCAGCTGTGCTTGCAGGATGGCATTATGTAGCTCAAAGGAAAGAGCCCCTGTATGATGGGGTCGGCTCTCTCCTTTGAACTACACAAGTTTCCGCCTAGTAAGCCAGAACAGTGTCATGATCAGCATGGCTGATGATTTGTGTGACACTGACAAGCCCCTTGCAGACTGCCCTGCACTGGATAACAATGACACATCTCTCAAAACCCTATATATCATAACAAGATGTTTGCTGCGCTTGCGCATGGTGAAATAAAACTTAGGAACCCAGAACTGTGTTTCCTTTAAGGGTCTTCCAGCTGATCGACGCCCAGGTAAAGTATAGACATGAAAATGGAAAGTGTAAGAGGAGGGTGAGTATTTAGCTCATCTTTTTCCAAAGATGACATCCCATATAAGTTTACACTAACAGTTTGCAGGATTTTCAAGGACCTGCATCGCTCGGACACGGTGTGGGACATTTGCCTGGACTGTTAGACCACCTAGTATGTCTAACTTCCAAATGTGACTGCCATGATTTATGCTCTGAAAATGACACATTCGTCAAAATTTGACACACATACGTCATTTTTATTTATTTTTTATTTTTGCTGCAAACATGCAAGTGTTGCAAATTAGTCAGGATGTTTGAAAATATGACACAGATATCCTAACGATTTGCCTGGATGCACACATCGAAATATAGACACAAGTGCTAACTCCAGATCTTTGAAAATCCTAGCCTGTGTGTTTTAAGTAATGTTCTGAAACCTTACCAAATGAGTCAGGTTCTTTTTCTGCCAATAGCACATTAAATAAGGAGCTGGTGATCAGAGAAGTTTATTTTTAAACTCCTGCTCTATACAAGGGCTGTGGCAGCCCTGTCTTTGATTTATTTTACTTATTTAGTTTTTGTTTACCGGGAAAGGTGTCGTAGCCGCAAAATATGACTATTTTCAGACACGACCCGGGAGGTTACAATACAAAATTGACAGACAAAACAAATAACAGGTATAGTTCAGAGGTAAACAACCATACAAGGAAAAATCTACACCTGCTGTACCCCATGAGACACTGTTGCCACAGGGCAGAGCATACAGTTTTTGTAGCTGGACCAAGCTCCCTACTGAAAGGCTAATATCCCAAACTGTGCCAACCCCCAATCCATCGTGCAGTACTCCGCATGGGGATGAAGGCTGGCCATGATCTGAGAATGCCACCAGCACAAAAGATGGAACTCCACAGGTCAACAAAATTGAATCGAACTCATACTAGCCTCCATGAGGACTAGGGTCCTAATTATTCATATTTAAAATATTGATTTTCATCCTTACACTAGTACTAATGAGTAAGAAATACTATCAAGCTATTTCTTTGTTGCTGCAATTTGTGTTTGGTATTCTTTTTTTTTTAAACTTTCTTTATGCTCCCTCTCCGGTCCCTTAGGACTCTCTCCAATGTGGTTACTCGGAATGGCCTGTTCCCGCTCCACCTGACATCTTCCCAGACCTAGTCTCTGTCCTGGGATCTCTCCTTGCCGTACTACCAAACCCCAACCCCTGGTTCAGAGCCCAGCAAGGTGGGACTGCCTACTCCTCTGGCACTCCATCTACACTCTAGTAGGGTGGCTGGAGGGGGGAGGAGAATCGGAGACCGTCTGGGATAGACTCGGCAGTGAGCATGGGGCCATCCACTGGACCCACCTTCACCTTCCTGGGTGCCAGGGCCATTTTCCTTGTTCTGGGTTCCTCCCCAAGACACGGACGGCAATGCCATTCAGCGCCACGATAGGTGTGCTCCTGCACCCACCCACAGGACGACTGCCGATGTCTTCCCCAACTTGCGTTCCCAACTTTAATGCACCCAGCCTCTGCTGGGAGCCACTAGCATCGTGGAACCATGTCATCCCTCCCTCCCAGGAGTGGAGAGCAGTCTATTGGATGCTCAATCCACTCCTCCCTGTCTGATTCCTGGCACCCCAAGCTCCTTCCTGAACCCGGGTCACTGGCATGATGCGAGGTAAGGCTGATGCCTCAACCCTCAGCGCCATTGGGCCTGTGTTTGGTATGCTTAGTAGTGGCAAATATTGCACCAGCATCTCCTTATCATCTACTTCTGTGCTACTGGTCTAGTGGGAAGGTAGTCTAAAGCTGTGTTTACGTGGCTGCAGTGCTCTCAGATTTGCGCCACTCTGTTCCTGCTCCGATCGCTCTAGCAGGCTCAATTAAGTCTTTGCACAGCCCACACCTTGCATCAATGCAGCTTGCAATTGATGAGGGCTGTACATCTTTGGGGGCTGTTTTCTCCCCATCTGCAGGCCATGCTGATGATGCCCTTGTGTTCACATGCATGCCATACGTCACGATTAACAGGTCACTGACGGTCACGCCGCCCACTTTTTTCCAAATCTTTATCTCCCTATCCTCCATAGTCCTCCAGTGATACCCAGTCAGCAGCCCCTGCCTTTCCTATTCTAGCCAGCCATTCCATGGGGCAACCCCTTCCTCCCACATGATTTGTCCATACCCCTAGTCTGTGTCCCGGTAGGACCACCAACTCCCTACCGGTGCCCTATCTACAATATTGGAAGGGCAGCCGATGCAGGTAGAGGGAACCGGATGAATGTCCTGACACCCAGCAGTGGACATGGGGCTGTTACTACTGGCTCCGCCTTTGCCTACTGGAGGGAAGGGGGTTCTACTTTAGTTCCCCAGATGAGGACTGTGCAATGTCGACAGCCCGTTACGTGCATGCACCTGCACATGTCCAGAAGGCGGCCACCCAACATCTATTCCCTGGCAAAGTCCCTGCGACCTGTAGTGTACCTTGCCACCACTAGATGCCGCTACATGTGCGGGGTGTACCCCTGTCCCTCCCCAGGAGAGAAGAGCAGGAAGAGCAGTCCTACGGATGCTCGATCCTCTCCTCCCCCGCTGACCCCTGATGGCCCGAGCTCGCTCCTGAACCCGGGTCGCCGGTGTGGCGCGAGGTATGGCATCTAGCGCCTCAACCCTCAGCACCACCAGGCCGGCAAATACAGCCCACTTTTTGTTGCCGCTTTCTGAGTTACACTATTTTCAGGCTTTTAGGGACCAGTGATCACAGTTCAATCTGGTTTACTGGGAATAATATGTAGGAAAATAGTCACACCAAAATCAAGATACTAGATTTCAGAAAAAACAACTTCCCCAAAATGAGAACTATGATCGCATCCATGCTAGGAGGAGGAATCACAGGAGATGTAGAGGACTGCTAGAATACTCTGAAGGCTACTCTGCATACAGTAACAACTATATGCACTAAGCAGATCAGCAAGTCCAAAAGAAGGAAAAGACCTCTCTGGTTCTCTCACGATATATGCATCCAAAATCAAAGAGAAAAAAAGAGTTTTACACAATTCAAGCAAACAAAACATGAAGCAGACATAGAAGAATACAAGAACAAATTAAAGGAGGCAGGGAAAGCTGTTAGAAGGGCAAAAGCACAGACAGAAGAGAAAATAGCACAGGGTGTTAAGGAGGGAGATAAAACCTTCTATAGATACATAAGAGAAAAAGGAAAAAAACTAAGGGAGGAATAGTCCAACTAGCAACCAAGGAAGGCAAGATGGCAGAAAGTGATGAGGACAAGGCAGAAGTGCTAAACGAGTTCTTTTGCTCGGTCTTCACCATAGAAGACAGCGGCAAAGGTCCCACACTGTACAGGACAAAGGAAATACTCAGGGAGCAGATACTAGCCCCTTCACAAGGGAGAGGGTCCTAAAAGAGCTTAATAAACTGAAAGTGGAAAAAGCCATGGGACCGGACAGCATATACCCTAGGATACTGAAGGAGCTCTGAGAGGAACTGGCTGCACCGCTGGCTGAGCTCTTCAACAAGTCACTAAACAGCAGGAAAATACCTCAGGACTGGAAACAGGCAACTGTTGTGTGCCCTTACACAAGAGCGGAAGCAAGGAAGAGGCAGGAAATTACCGCCCTGTCAGTTTGACCTCAGTTGTGGGGAAAATGATGGAGTCACTATTAAAAGAGAGGATAGTGGCGTACCTAACAGATACTGGAAAAATGGACCCAAAGCAACATGGCTTCACAGCACAATGCTCTTGTCAAACCAACTTGATCGACTTCTTCGACTGGGTCACCAGAACACTGGATCAGGGAGGGTGGTGGACATTGTATACCTAGATTTCAGCAAGGCCTTTGACACCGTCCCTCAAAGAAGGCTATCAACAAGCTGGACCATACGGGAGTTGGCCAGAAGATGGTCAGCTGGATCAGTAACTGGCTCAACGATAGGACCCAGAAAGTGCTAGTCAATGAATCATTATCAAGGGAGGGTAGGGTGACCAGTGGAGTCCCACAGGGATCGGTACTGGGACCAATCCTATTTAACATATTTATAGCAGACATAGCAAATGGACTAACAGGGAAGGTTTGCCTGTTCACAGATTATACAAAACTCTGCAACAGAGTGGACACAAGGGAAGAAACAGACAACATGGAAGCTGACCTTAGAAGGCTAGAAGATTGGTCCAGGGACTGACAGTTACAATTTAACGCCAAAAAGTGTAAGATAATGCACTTGGGAAAGAGGAACCCTGGAAAAAGTACACACTGGAAGGACATCAACGAGGAGACACAAACAGACAAGATCTTGGCATAATCATCACTGATGAATTAAAGGTAGCAGAACAATGTGAGAAAGCAGCACAGAAAGCGGGTGGCATCCTCAGATGTATAAGTAGAGGTATTCTAGTAGGAAGAGGGAGGTTATCATGCCCTCTACAGGTCCTTGGTGAGGCCACACTTGGGAGTACTGCATTCAGTTCTGGAGCGTCACCTCAAGAAGGACATTGAACATTTGGAAACGGTACAGAGAAGGGCTACTAAGATGGTGCATGGACTGCATCACAGGTCATATGAAGCAAGACTCGGGGAGCTGAACCTATACTCCCTTGAGCAGAGAAGAAACAGAGGGGACATGATTGAAACATTTAAGTATGTGAGGGGATTTAACGCAGCTCAGACAGGCAGTCTATTTCAACAGAACATGGCAGCACACATGAGAGGGCATGATATGAGACTGGTAGGAGGAAGGTTCAAAAGCAACCTCAGGAAGTACTTCTTCACAGAGAGTGACAGACCCCTGGAACAGCCTGCCCCAGGAGATGGTAGCATCAAAGACAATCAGGAGTTCAAACTCGCATGGCACAGACATAAAGGACAAGTTAGGATGAAGGCTGCATAGGGATGGGGGCAGTTTCAAGGGCAGGCTAGATGGCTAGCACCGTCCCCATCTGCCGACACTTTTCTTATGTTCTTATGTTTAATATGTTAAACTTAGATTTTCAATTTTTTTTTTTGCGAGTAACAAAGAAACTGTTTGCTAGAAAACATTTTTATCCAGTTTAGATTGCAGCCATTTTTTACTCTTTTTTTCAAATGATTTTTAGTCTTTTATCCTTTAAGGTCTTAGGCAATATTAATACCTCCCATATGGGAGCAGTGGCTTTCCATTGGAGTGAGTGTCGCAGCGGATTTACACAGAAGTCTAATACACTCTCTCTGAAAAATGTACCCACTCCTGTACTAGGAAAAACAGGACCCAAAGCGCCCTGAATGCTCGAAAGTGTCCACACTGATGACTTTGCAATACATCAACCAGTGCACACAGGCTGATGCACTGCAAAGTTGGCAGTGTAAACATGCCTAAATAAACAGGTCAGCATGACACATCAACATATAGCAGGCGAAGAAGCAAGCCAAGATAGCAGCAGGCACCCTTGTTAACAGGAAGTTGCAGCACACTCTTTACTATCGTAACCCCTGGGTGGCACTATCCTAAGGGCTACTACCCCTGCCTGCGTGACTAGTTGCAGGTTAAGGGGCCTGGGTACTGAAGACGGGTGCCTCCACCTGGAGAACAGGGTTGGTGGTAGCGCAGCTGATCTGGGTACAGCCCTCTGGGACACTGTGACCCCCCTCATTCCCCTCTAATGGCCTAAACAATGAACAGAATACACAGGTACAATAGCCCCCAAACCACAAATATATCCCCACTCTGACTGCACTTACCGCCAGGACTGGTTCCACCTGTCTGACCCTGGAGACCCCTGTAAAATAAGATTAGACACAGCCAGCAACAACAATACAGTGCTATTAGTACAGAGATGCACCACAAACAGTTTAAGTGCAAAAAGAGTCAGATCTGATTTATTCAGGGGGATTGAACAAGGGAGGGGCATAATCAGGTTGATTGGTCTAGCAACTGATTCAGTTAGGCTACAAGGCATACACTTTAGAGTCCCTCAACACAGTCACACACACACACTCTGGGTACCCAGCTGTTGATGCAGGCTAGCCTGAAGCATTGCCTGGGGTAGGCCAGCATTGCAGCTGGTCAGGGCCCTAATGATGGGAAGAAAGAGTCATGCACAGTAACCCACAATTTGTAATCGGGAGCCAGATGGCTCAGTTCGTGATAATCAAACAAAACAATCAAATCAGATGACACACTTTGATTTAGCTGATGTTGCAGGGAGCTACCTTGGTGTTTGCTCACGCTACCCAGTACAGGACGCAGGATAGATGACATGGAGACTGCAGAATGACTTGCTGGTTTGCCAGGAGAAGCAGGGCCCACATGATTCACCATGGTGTCGTTCCTGTTCATGACGCTAAGCAGGGGGCTGATCCCCAAGCAGGTCTCTTGTCAATGGTCTTCTCTGCGGCGTTAGTAGCTGGCTGGGCCAAGATGGCAGAGCCCAGGCTAGGAGAACAATTCTGATGGCAGTCCGGTAGTGCTGGATTCAGCTTCCAGCAAGCGTGACACAATTGGAAAGTGGGAACCAAATCGCGACCCACTGAGAACATTGAGCACACTTATAGTAAATAAAAGCAGTACCACAGTTTGGATGACAGTTTGGTAGCAATCACAGTGTCTCTGCGCCAAACCGTCGCTCTGTGGTGGTTTCAGACATCCTGACAGGTCGATCGATGAAGCAAATCTTGGTCTTCTTCAGGTAAGAGGCCAGTCGCACTGCTATTTCTGGTCGCAAGCCAGTTCAGATTCAGTCCGATTAATTTCACTAGCAGATCCCTCAGAAGGGAAGATGTAGCAGGCAGGCCAAACACAGCCTTCCCACGAGTCTCCCACACTACTACGTAGGAGCAGCTGCTCAAATGTCTTGGGCAGTTCACTCTCTCATCTCCAAACTCAGACTGACTCTCTGCTGCAGGCATCACCGGGACTTCCTTCTGATCCAAAAATGGTTTGGCTGGTTGATTCATCTGTCTGTCAAAGCAAGGGCTCCCTTCCAGGTCCATTTAGGCGCCAAACTGAAAAAAACTACAATTCCTACAGAAATTCACTCCCACAAGACCCCTGGGGAAAGACTCCATTTTAAGGTCCCCAAAAGGTACTGATTGGTGTAATACAGAAATGTCCATGCTACAAAGAAAGTCAGGTTAGACAAACTATAATACCATTATTATTAGAGCAGCTAATCAGCAAACAATTACCAGTTCTAACAGAGCTCCCTCTGCACCATTAGCGACGAGAACAGAGCAATATTACTGCAGCTCGGGCGGGACTCGAGCCTGAAAGCACTCGGTCCCTACCCAGATTAATTATACACTATAAAAATAATGTCTCTTAAAGGGATAGGCATGGAGGCTAACAGGGCACTCGCATGCAAGCACTTTTACACCTGTAAAGACACAAAACGCCCACCTGGCAGTGGGCATTTAAGCACATCCAAGAAGAATTTTGGGAACCCCATTTATAGGAGGGGTTACACCCTTCCCTGCCTGGAAAGAACTTGGTGTCGGCATCAAGTCCATGCTCACCACAATGTTATTTGAAGACATTATACTTATACAAAATATATGCTTCATTACCATTACTATACGTATCCAAAATAGCTAATACGTATGATTATATGTATATATATATATATATATTATGGCAACAGTTATGCAGTTTTCATACATTCAATAATGATATTCACTATGATTCACACAATAATATTACTGTACTCATTCATGTTATAGTTTCTTGCATTCTAAACACCATACATGGGGTCCCATCCCTATCAGCTAACTTGGGGCAAGATGGGGCAGGGGCACCATGTCCTGAAGGATGGACAATCAACTTGGAAGTAGCAGAAAGGCTCAGTTTGGGCAGTGAGCTCTGAAACATAGATACCCTTGTGGACAACATTTAAAAGAAGATCTACTGGTCTTCCAGGGGAGTTGTAGCTTAGACGTATTATGGGTTTAACCACTTTCCCAAACTTCCTTGGGGAAACAGGTACAGTCTCTGGAGTACCAGCATTTGCATTAGTCTCTTTTTCAGTAGAAAGGGGTACCTCTGCACTGGGCAAAGTCTCCAGTAGCGGAACACTATTGGCTCCTTGCATGGAAGATTCTGCTTCCACAATACTTTGCTCATTATTCTCTCCTGAAGAGGGCCCAGGTTCTTCATCCTGAAGGAACTCTTGGATCATTGAATTTTGTAGCACTGAAGAGGTGCTGTCAACACTGTCATATTGCTCTGCAGGTTCTGGTGTGTCACCAGGAGATTTTCAAGGCAGATTCCTCCCAGGTAATTCAAACAGTTCCACTAAGCACAAGGAATCTGCTATTTCAGAATAATACTCTGCACCTCACTTTCAGGGTGCACTGGTTTCAAGGAAGAAGCTGGGGGTTAGGCAGCTCTGAAGGCCCAGCTTCATCCCCATGATTCTGCAGAGGATTGCCTCAAAACAACTGGCTCAGTTCATAAGAAGGATAGCAGGCATTGTCACATTCACTTTCATCAGAAATGGACTGACAGTCATCATCATTCAGGGCCTGCCGGGGGAAGGCCTTAGGTCTGGAACAACAGGGGCAGGTTGACTCTGTCTCTTTTTGGCAGCAGCACGAGTCACCGGCCCAGGGGAAGTGTTGGGTGTTGGTTCAGCATCAATGATCACTCGACCGATGGGCAGTAGGTGATTGTGGTGCATGGTCTTGACAGCTCTAGCGTTATTCTCAGGATGCACTTTGTACACCGGAAGGTCATCCAGTTTACCAACTACTATGTGAGGAAGATGGTGCCACCTGTCAGTGATTTTGTGCTTTCCATGCAGTCCCAAATTGTGCAGTAGTACCCTATCTCCAGGCAACAATTCTTGCGCTTTTACTCTTCGATCATATCTTTCTTTGTTAGCAAGATTTCATTTGGCAGCTATAGTTTGTGCCAGTTGATATGCATGGTTCAACTGATCTTTCAGTTTCTGCACATACTGCAAATAATTCTCGTCTTGGACTCCATCCGGAGAGACCCCAAAGCAAACATCAACGGGCTGCCAGGCCTTCCTCCCAAACATGAGACAATAGGGAGAGAGTCCAGTAGCATCACTTTTGGTGCAATTGTAAGTGTGTACCAAGGTGCTAATCTACTGACTCCACTTCGGCTTGTCTTTAGGATGGAGAGTGCCCAGCATGCCAGAAGGCTTCAGTTAAAGCGTTCTGGTTGAGGTCCCCTGCAGCTGATAGGGTGGTTCTGGACTTCCGCACCTCACAGGAGAGCATTTCTTTGATCAGTCTACTTTCAAAGTCTCTGTCTTAGTCAGAATGGATACATTGGGGGCACCATAATGGACAAAGAACTTTTCCACCAGCACCTTGGCCACTGTAGAGGCCTTTTGATCCTTAGTTGGAAAAGCTTGTGTGTATCGAGCAAAATGATCAGTTACCACCAGCACATTGCCAATGTTCTTTTGGTCAGGCTCCAAGCACAAGAAGTCTATGCAAACTAGCTCCATGGGGTGCTGGTAGTGATACCGACAAGTGGGTCAGTCTTCTGGGGCAGGGCTTTTCTCTGTAGGCACCGCTGCAGGTCTTATGTGATGCTCGACATCTGCCCCCATCTTTGGCCAGTAGAATTGGGATTGTACTAGGTTGAGAGTTCTGTCAATACCAAGGTGTCCCACGTGGTTGTGGAGGGACCTCAATACCAGCTGTTTAAAGACAGAGGGTAGGACCAACTGTTGCTTGTCCGCTTGACCTCGGCGATCCACTGTCTCTCTGTATAACAACTGATCATGCAACTTTAACCTGAGGCCTTCCTTGAATAGTAAAGCAGTTCGCAAATCGGTGGAACGCAACTTGGACACATCTTTCCCTGCACACTGGACGTCAAGTGCGGGTTGAATCATGGGATCCTGGGATTCAGCCCACTGAATACTGTCATTGTCAAACTGAGGCAGTGCACTAATATCTAATGCAGAAAAATGGCAATAGGCAGCCGGTATGCAGGTATCGTGGGTGCCCCAAGCAATCCACCAGGCAGTCCACTGTGTCTGCAGACAGTTGCTCATCTTTATCAAACTTTTGGCATAAAAATTTAATGTAGGGTTCAGACAACCTCACCTAATTTTCCTTAGAATTTTGCCTCCACGACAGGGCATCAGCATCAACGTGATTCAGTCCAGGCCTGTATTCAACAGCATGATCGTAAGTCGATAAGGCAGAAAGCCACTGGTGCCCAGTGGTGTCCAACTTAGCTGAGGTCTGCACATACATCAGAGGGTTGTTATCATTCTTCACTAATATCTTTGCCCCATAAAGGCACTCATGAAACTGGTCGACTATGGCCCACTTTAGAACAAGGAATTCCAACTTGTGGACGGATAGTTCTGCTCAGATGGGGTCAGACTGAGACTGGTGAAAGCCACAGGTCTCAGGCCATCCTTGTATTCTTGGTAGAGCACAGCCCTGAGCCCTTCAAGCTGGCATCTGTATGCAGAACGTATGGCTTGGAGGGATCAGCATTGGCAAGGATGGGGTGTGAGCTGATAGATGACTTGACAGTGCCTCACACTTGGGAGTCCACCGAGGCCCAAAGGGTTCACTTGTCTGGAAGTACACCTTTTCTTCTTCCTTGATAGCCCCTTTTGTATCTGCAGTGGCAGGGGACAGTCTTGATTAAGATTAAGAAGTGGCAGTATAACCCTTCAATAGTCTTTGATGAATCAGCGGTAGTAGCCATAGAACCCCAGGAAATGCTGTAGCTCTTTTAGGTTGGTGGGCTGAGGCCAAGTGGTCAAGGATTCTACTTTACTGGGATCTGTCTGTATCCCCTCGGCAGACACTATATGCCCCATATATTTCACAGATGCTTGAAAGAACTGGCACTTGTCTATGGATAACTTGAGGCCGAATTCCTTCAATCGGTCAAGGGCTTTGAAGAATTTGATCTCATGCTCCTCCAGTGTGTGCCCAAATACGATGACATCATCCAAGTATACCAGGCACTCCAGCAGGTTCATACCTCTACCACACTATGTCACTCTCTGAAAGGTGGCGGGGTGCCCAAGATCCCGTGGCATCCTCAGAATTTGTAGAACCCCAGTGGATAGATGAAGGCTGTTTCTCACGGTCCTCCGGGCCATTGGAATTTGACAGTACCGCTCGGAGATCAAGTACTGAGAACCACTGACTCCTGTTCAGGCAGTCCAGGGCATCCTGTATGCGTGGCATGGTGTGTTGATGGGGACAGTCTGTCACTTGAGGTCCGATAATCACACACATCCTCACGGATCCATTCTTTACGCTACAACTACAATGGGGATGCATGGAGCTTCTTGATTCTTGAATAAGGCCAGCAGTGAGCATTTCCTGTAGGTGCCTCTAACATCGTCTATGTCAGCTGGAGCAAGGTGTGGGACCTCTCTCAGAATGGTCGATCATCATGCAGGCGTATGTTATGATTGGCACCATGGACACATCCCACGCCCCACTCTTTTAGTCAGAACACTTGGTCTCTCTGGGGAAGTTTCTTGCTAATTCGGGTTTTCCACTCAGCAGACAAGGGGGAATCACCAAAATCAAATAAGTCTGGGGTCACTTTCTCCTTTCCACCACAGAGCTTGTTACTGGGTAATACTGTAGTGTCTGCGCAGTGTACTGTAGCCAGCGTACATCCCCTGTTCACACAGACTTTCCGATCTGACACATATCAAATTTGGACCATCACTCGGCATGCATAGGCATGGGCATGGGCAGGTAGGATACTGGGCTTGACCGTTAGCCCCTCCGGCAACTTTCTTTCACCTGGTGCATCCAGCATTAATATTTTGTTTTTCACGTCTCTCCTAAGACGGACTTCTCCATGAACAGTATACTGAGTACTGGGTGGCAATACCAAGGAATCAGGGTCCTTCTTCCAGACAATTCCAATGGGCTCATCCTGGTCTTCTGCCACAGACTGCCTCTGCAGGTCATAAGCTTTCCTGATCAGGGCTGGAATTCTCATTGCCAGCCAGTCTGTCGGTCTCGTTTCTTTTGGCACAACTGACTAACCTCCAAACATGTGGGTGTTCATTCAATGAGTAGGGGACCCCATCATACATCCCTGTGGGGGGCACACCGGAGCTAGCGTCTCTACTTGTTCATCTACACTGCAACGGCCGCAGCCAAAAGCTGGACATACCCTAGGTAGGGATAAGACTTATCACTCAGGCCCACACATGTTGGCCTTCTAGAGATTGTAATGGCACATCAGATAGAGTGTTTGTCATACCAGTCCTGAAATACAGTGGTCACTTAGGACCCTCTGTTGAGCACAGCCTGAGCATGGATACCATTGACAGTCACAGTAATCTCCATCAAAGGGCTCACCAATTTGGACCAGTCTGGAGGGATGGTAGCAGGGACCTGGAAAGACGATTTAGCCACAAAGAAGTTTGAGTTAGTATTTCTTGAGCCCTCACTGCAGTCATTTGGGCACCCTAGCCATTGATTTGCTGAGCTCCCTTGGAGTCTGTTTACTACTTTTTCTAAGTCTTTCTGAGATCTGCATCCTCTCTTCATATGGCCATCCTTTCCACAGTTGTGACAAATGACAGACTCCTGGGTCATCCTTGGAGAGAACTTTGCATGAGGGACTGAAGCAGTAGCAAGGGATCGGGGTCCGATATCTGCTTGCAGCAGCAAGGGTGGTGCAACGTGTCTTAACAGTTCCTTTAGGGTGGCAGTCAATTCTTTGATCTCAGCCTGGGAGCCACCCTTGGTAGAGGATGCCTGAGGGTGCACCCCACCCCATAGAGTCACGTCCTGAGAGGGACCAGGGTCTTTGTCTGTGGTGGAGGTCTCTGTAAAGGCACTCGTTTGTACTTTTCTGACTTCCTTCAGCAGTTCGTCTATCCACCACTCAGCACATGGCAGAATATCCTTATTAGTCTCCATTTCAGAGAGGTCTTCCTGTGCCGTGGTCACTCGGGCTGCGCCCACCACATAATCACAATCTCTTTCTTCGCCTTCAACCTCCATGAGTTCTTTTCTCAGGTCGCAGTAGTCAGGTGGGTTATGTCTTCTATCCTGGAGCCTTAACTGGATAATCTGCAATTTAGAGTGCTTGGCATGTTGTAGTATGTGCCCCAGTCTCACACGGTTCAAGTCACTGGTGGCTAACCTACCGTTCCGATAAGCTCTCTGCAGGACCCTCTCTAGGCAAGTAATATACGCAGACAAACCTTCCCCTCTCCATTGTTTGGTACCTTTAAATTGCCACATCAAAGTTTCCCCTGACTCAATGCTTCCGAAACTGCCTTCAAGTGCAGACATATACTTTTGAGCAGACGCCTGAGGATTTGTGGACCTTAGAAATCTAATGGCTTCCAGGGCTGGACCCCTCAAACTTTCTATGATCTTTTTTTGCTTCTTGGCCTCTGCACACTGCCACTTGGGTACCAAGGGGGCAACATAGTCGATCCAGGTCTCCCAGTCATCCTACCCCTGTGGGTTGGGGAGGGTACCTGAAAACATCCTCAACTTGCGGTGTGTGTTATGACTAACTGCAGGCACTGATGTAGGCACTGGAGCTGGTACTGGAGTGGGCGAGGGTGTGGGGGAAGGTACGCCCCCAGGTGGCAGGAATAATTGCTTAAAATCCTCTACGATCTTCCCAACCTCCAGCAACAATAGCAAATTTCTCCTCAAAGTCTCAGATAATGGTGGGCTCATCCTCCCGGGGTCTTTATTGTCTTTTGTTATCACTCTCTCCAGGTGGCTGGAACCCTTCTGAGGCAATAGTCTGCGGCCTTTAGAGCTGTCCACGAGGTCACTACACTCTATCAAGGCCATGAAAGTTTAAGCGATCATATCAGCCTGTCGGCCTTTCATCACAGCATTTTAAACATTCAACTTTGGAGAGTGCTCCTCTACAGTGTTCTTACTGGTACCTAGGGGATATCCAGTATAAGCAGAGCATTTGGGGGTCAATCTCCTGCCCTGTTCACCACCCACACCTGGTGTACAGCCATTTCTACTGGGGTAGCCATTAATCTTTAACAATAATTCTTGATTTTGGCCACTCACAGGGTGCTAATCCCAGCGGTAGCCTCCAAGATGTAACCCCTGGGTGGTGCTATCCCAAGGGCTACTACCCCTGCATACATGACTAGTTGCAGGTTAAGGGGCCTGGGTACTGAAAACAGGTGCCTCCACCCAGAGAACAGGATTGGTGGTAGTGTAGTTGCTCTGGGTACAGCCCTCTGGGACACTGTGACCCCCCTCTAATGGCCTAAACAATGAACAGAATACACAGGTACAATAGCCTCCAAACCACAAATATATCCCCACTCTGATTGCACTTACCACCAGGGCTGGTTCCACCTGTCTGACACTGGAGACCCCCTGTAAAATAAGATTAGACACAGCCAGCAACAACAATACAGTGCTATTAGTACAGAGATGCACTACAAACAGTTTAAGTGCAAAAGAGTCAGATCTGATTTATTCAGGGGATTGAACAAGGGAGGGCGGAATCAGGTTGATTGGTCTAGCAACTGATTCAATCAGGCTACAAGGCATACACTTTGAGTCCTCAACACAGCCACACACACTCTGGGTACCCAGTTGTTGATGCAGGCTAGCCTGAAGCCTAGGCTGGCGTTGCAGCTGGTTGGGGCCCTAATGATGGGAAGAAAGAGTTATGCACAGTAACCCACAATTTCTAATCCGAGCCAGATGGCTCAGTTCATGATGATCAAACAAAACAATCAAATCAGATGACACACTTTGATTTAGCTGATGCTGCAGGGAGCTACCCTGGTGTTTACTCACGCTACCCAGTACAGGATGCAGAATGGATGAAATGGAGACTGCAGAATGACTTGCTGGTTTGCCAGGAGAAGCAGAGCCCTCATGATTCACTGTGGTGTCGTTCCTGTTCATGGCGCTTGAGCAGGGGCTGATCCCCAGGCAGATCTCTGGTCGATGGTCTTCTCTGTGGCGTGAGTGGCTGGATGGGCCAAGGTGGCAGAGCCCAGGCCAGGAGAACAATTCGGATGGCAGTCCGGTAGTGCTGGATTCAGCTTCCAGCAAGCGTGACACAATTGGAAAGTGGGGAACCAAATCGTGACCCACTGAGAACATTGAGCACACTTATAGTAAATAAAAAGCAGTACCACAGTTCGGATGACAGTGTGGTCGCAATCACAGTGTCTGCGCAAACCATATGCTCTGTGGTGGCTTCAGACTTCCTGACAACGCTGATCGCGTGAAGCAAATCTTCGGTTATCTTCAAGTAACAGGGTAGTCACAATTCGGTATTTCTGGTCACAAGCTGGTTCGGATTCAGTCCGATTAATTTCACTAGCAGATCCCTCAGAAGGAAGATGAAGCAGGCAGGCCAGACACAGCCTTCCCACCAGTTTCCTGCACTACTACGTAGGAGCAGCTGCTCAATGTCTTGAGCAGTTCACTCTCTCAACTCCAAACTCAGACTGACTCTCTGCTACAGGCAGCACTGGGACTTCCTTCTGATCCAAAAGGGTTTGGTTGGTTGATTCATCTGTCTGTCAAGCAAGGCTCCCCTGCCAGGTCCATTAGGCGCCAAAATGAAAATACAATTCCTACAGAAATTCATTCCCACAAGACCCCTAGGGACAGACTCCATTTAAGGTCCCCAAAAGGTACTGATTGGTGCAATACAAAACGTCCATGCTGCAAAGAAAGGCAGGTTAGACAAACTATAATACCATTATTATTAGAGCAGCTAATCAGCAAACAATTGCCAGTTCCAACAGACTCCCTCTGCACCATTAGCGATGGCAGAACAGAGCAATATTACTGCAACTCAGGGCGGGACTCGAGCCTGGAAACACTCGGCCCCTACCCAGATTAATTATACACTACAAAATAATGTCTCTTAAAGGGACAGGCATGGAGGCTAACAAGGCACTTTCGCATGCAAGCACTACACCTGTAAAACACAGAATGTCCGCCCAGCAGTGGGCATTTAAGCACACCAAAGAAAGACTTTTGGGAACCCCCATTTATAAGGGGGGTTACACTATATCATTTAAACTATTGAAGGAGACTTGGAAAACATATTTAGCACAAAAAGGCTAACTGTGGCCTTTACTACTGGTGTAGAAGCATGTTTCAGTATGTGCAAAGACACTGCAACTGAATCTGTCCTGACAAACTCCTGAAAGATGATCAATGTTGTAAACAGATGTGCTAACAAAACTCAGCAATGTTCTAAGAAGAGTAACAACTGACAGCTGTTTTGAACTTGGGAACCAGAAAAACTAGTAAGTTCCATCTTGCTTGTATTTTCAAAAAGAGACAGAGTAAAATTAATCCAGTGAACTGTAAAAACATATACTTGAGAGTTTTTTGTGTAGCACAACTTTCTGGGAGGGGTTTGGGCCAAAGAGACCTTGGTTTACAAATGGTAGCCAATGTATGGCACCAACAACAATGTGGCATCCCCATATACAGTGCAGCGTCTGCATGGGGTATGATGCCAAATCTTAGTATTAGACTTAAAAATCTATGAATTCTGGCCTAGTGGCACACGTGCAAACAGGCAACTCTAGCTGTCACTGAGGATGATTACATGTAAGTGGCACTGTACTATCCCATACTGTGCAATACTTAAGCAATAAGGCTTGACCAGGGGTTAGAATAACAGTTAAACATCTCCTAGTGGTGTAATGTGGTACAGCGCATAGCTGAGTGCTACACTGCCCCAAGGGGATGATTTTTCTTTTTTCCAATTCTGCTTCTGCACCTTTGGTGCTTGCAGGGATTTACTTTATAGTTGCCCAAGTTGCAGCCCTCCAACCCACCCAACCCCACACACCCCAATCCTATCTGCTTGGGCTTTTAGCTGGCCTGTGGCTTTCCCTCCATGGTGGGGCTTCCCTGGTGGCTAGGGAAGTGACCAAGATCGACGCAGACAGACCTGAAATGCAGTGCCTAAATCCAATGATGACAACTCAGTAACAATATTATCAGGTTCAGAATCAATGTTAGGATTTAGAACAATAGCAGCAAAATCATCCTCTAGCCTGGTACCTGATAGTCCACTAGGCACCGTGGGCTCTGTTCCAGACAATGAAGTGGCCATCATGGCTTCTAACAAGAAGTCAATATTTTCAATCTGTGGAGTGGCAGCAGCAGATGTAACAGGACGACCCGTACTGGCAATGTTTGAGAGGTCAAAGTGGCACTCTGTTGCTTTTGAAGGAAAATAATTTCAACTTCAGTTTCCTGAAGAATTTAAATAAATCCATGAAAATCTGAACGTTGTTAATGAAAAGGGTAGGGATAAAGCTCAGGCCCTTTTCAAGTGCTCTAAGCTGAGGGCCTATTAAAGTTACTGCAGACAAATTCACAACCTGTAATTAGTTTACTTCTTCTTCTCTCATAGTATGTGTTTTTGCCGTTTGCCCTTGTTTCCCAGTCCTCATTTTCCTCCTTTTTCCATTTTTGCTGTCTGGTTTCATAAAGTATTTGACTGATTAACTTTTGGAATAAGTGAAAGTTACTTTTATTTTGTGCAAACATGTTTATTTTATTTTGTTTAATGAACTCATGAATATTAATGAGCTTTCTTGTATTTAATCTTGTGTATTTCCTTACCTGACCACCTAGGAAGACTCACGAGAAGTCAAGCAGCTGGGTGGTCAGGAAGGAGTACCTGCTGTTAGCCCTTCCATTTTGCTACTCAGCAATAAATTTCTGATTCTGAACCAGCTACTGAGCTTGTTGTTTTTGCAATGTCTGGTAAGGACTCACTGACACTGAATTTCATGTCTGTCTGCATTGAACTCCAATGGGCTGGCCACCCGTAGCAGTGAGCACCGATTCTTCTTTGCCGATCGCAGCTACACCCTTTGGGTTTGTCTGTGAGTGACCAAGATCCCCAGTCCCGGCAGGTCACTCTGGGCTTCTGGAGGCCTAGTGCAGGAGGCGCCACCACCAGTGTCATGCTGCTCCGCCCGAAGGGTGTTATTCCCTTGCAGGTTTCCCCCTAGGGGAATGGACATGCAATGACATCAGCATGTCACCATGCATGGTCCCTCACATGGTGCATAGAGGTCTGCCACTCACTTTCCCTCATCTCACCGTCCCAGGCTCCCTTACCTCCAGCTGACGTTAGAGGTGAGGTGACTGCTGGCTGCCGCAGCCCTCCTGCTCCGAAAGAGAAGAGAAGTACATTGGATGATCAATCCCCCCCCCCGGCTATCCCTCTGCCCTCTGATGCCCCAGACTCATTCCTGACCCATGGTTGTCAGCATCATAAGCATCAGCTCAATGACAATTAATTGGCTGTTAACGCCTTTATGTCATTATGGTGATTAATTGACTGTTAACGTCTTTATGTCATTATGGTGATTAATTGACTGTTTAACGTCTTTATGTCATTATATTGATTAATTGACTGTTAATCTAACTCCTGGAGTTCCTTACTGCTATTATAAAACGATTTCAAAAGAAAAGTGTCAAATGTGTACCTTTTGTATGATTTCCTCACTGAAAGGGAGACTTTTAATAAAATAGTTCATCCACCTATGGGTGACTTTTCAAAGGGCAATTCCTTCTAACGATACCAATCGCTTCCCAATAAAAACATATTAGAAGTTCTATATAGTGAAGGCTGTCAAAGTCTATTTGGCAGAAAATTTAAAAGTGTTGTAAAAACAAAGTCACTCATGAGCGATCGTAGTGGTGCTCTGGCACCATGTACATAATGAAAGCACCAGATCGTGCTGGTGGTTCTGATTTTAGCAGAACAAGGTGACCAGATGTGCTATCTATGACAGTGCAGGAGGCAAGAAGGAGCATGATCCCAAGGTAAAAAAAAAGTAAAAAAAAGTAAAAAAAACTGACAGTGTCCCTTTAAGAATGCTGGTTCAGAATCAGAATGCATCATTCTAGACATTCAGCAGTGCTAGAGGATGGAATGCTGACAGGAGGAATTCATGCACCATGGTAATCAGGCTGTGTTAGGGTCTTGGAATGCCAACAGTCAGTCAGACTGCAGCATTTCTGAGACTTTTTTTATAATACAGAGTTTACACATGGTGGACAGTTGTCACAGAAAGTACAAACGGAGTTTGCAGAAAACCTTGAAAAACTAGCACTGCTTCAAACTTTTTTATATTCATATTGAGACAGGATTTCAAGTGTATCACAATTATTTTTTGGGCGGTATTTTCTTCACTTTTTTTAGAAAAAAAAACAGTGGATGAAAACAACACATAAATCAGTGTGTTTACATCCTGTTTATATTAAGGGATAACTGGGATTAATAGTTTTCTAAAGAAGATTAAAAATACTTAAAAAAAAAACACTAAATGTGATTTTGCTTGTAGCTGGCCTGCCAACACAGGTGTTAGTGCGATCACTTGTGACACTGGCAACCTGGCTTCAGGAACAAGCCCGGATCACTGGAGGGTCAGAGGCGAGGGGAGGATTGAGCATCCCACAGGATGTTTACCTCCACTGGGTTGGAAGGCTCTTCACCTCCTGCTCTGCCAGCATCTCCTGGGCTCCTATGGGAGATCCTGGTAATTATGAATGACAGAGTGAAGGCATGTGCGTGAGTGCTGAACCAGCTTCTCCCAGACCTGGGGAAAACTTCCAGCTTCGATGGTGAGATGCAGCATCCCAGCAATATGTTCAGGCTCTGTCCGCCCAACACGATGGACCTGTCACCCCAGAAGGCAAAGAGTTAATCACGGTGGCAGGGATGAGTAGGCCCCTGGGGTTCGGTATGATTGATGGGAATGGGCGTTGTCTAAAGGAGTCAAGCTAGTGGATGGGGAAAGTAATTAAAACAAACATCGATTCTATTCGTCAACCTGTAGGGAAACAAATGAGAGCAATTAAGTCACTTTTAAAAGCTTTTCCTAAATATGTGGTTGCAATTTTGTGACACATATCAATGACATGTTAACTCTGTAGTTTAAAGGGGGGACAGTCAGCACCGGCAGCCCAGCACCCAGCTGTGGGCTGCTCCCAATCTGCACTTTGTAGGCAACTCAATTCAAAACCTATGTTATTACAGAGACACAGAAACATAGAATTTGACCACCACAGAGCAGTGGGGACAGCACTTATGGGCCTTTGCCTTCTGTTGTCCTAATTTGGAGTATTAACCGAAGTATAAGGACCCCTTGACCAACTTAGACTGCCCATTTTCCCTACCTGTTACATAGATTCATAGAAGTATGATGGCAGAAAAGGACTGATAGGCCCATCCAGTCTGCCCATTTGTCTAGCTATCTGCTGGACATGCTCCCCCACCCTCAACACTCCCTGTGGATGTCCACACCTTTTGAAGCCTTCCACTGTTGATTCTCAACCACCCCTCGAGAGCCTATTCACTTATCCACCTCCCTCTCTGTGAAATAGTAATTCCTAATGTTACCCTTGAACCCCCCCCACCTGCAAAGCCATGCCCCTCGTCCTCTGATTTCCTTCAGCTGGAAGATGCTTTCCACTGGCACCTGGTTTATACCTTAAGGTACATGAAGGTCTCAATCAAGTTCCCCCTCTCCCTCCTCTGTTCCAGGGAGTACATGTTTAAATCTCTCAACCTTTCTTCATAGGACAGGTGGCTAAGCCCCTTTACCATCTTCGTTGCTCTTCTCTAAACTCACTCCAGCCTCCACACATCCTTTTTGAGGTATGCCCTCCAGAACTGGACTTCATATTTCAAATGCGGTCTAACCAGATGGGTGTACAAGGGTACTATGACCTCCCTTTTTCTACTTGTGATCCCCCTTCTGATGCATCCCAGCATTCTGCTGCCCCTAGCCACTGCACTCCCACAGTGCATTTCCACCTTCAGGTCCCCAGATATAGTGATGCCTAGGTCCCTTTCTTGTTCCGTTACCTCCAGATCTGTGTCACCTATACAGTAGCCTGGCCTCTGGTTCCTGTAACCAAGATGCATGATTTTATACTTTTCTGTGTTTCATATACCACAGATCCTAAATTATCTGTGTCTCACCCTCTCTTTCCTATTGCTAGAGTTCCTTTATGTCTGACCCATGCATTTTTTAATTCCCCTACCATTTTGCCCTACAACCTGTGACGAAGGCTGTTCCATGTATCCACCACCCTTTCTAGTAAAAAATACATTATCACGTTACCTCTAAGTCTACCCCCCCATCTTCATATCATAGCCCCTTGTTCTTGAACATCTTTTTTTTTGTTGAAAGATGCTACCCTCTTGTACCTTATTTACACCCTTGAGGTGTTTGAAAGTCTTTAACATATCCCCCTCTCTCCTCTCCTCCAGGGAATACATATTGAGTTCCTCCAGTCTCCCCTCATATGACTTTTGGTGCAGCCCCTGCACCATTTTTCTCACCCTTCTCTGAACTGCTTCTACTCTGTCTATGTCCTTCCAGAGATACTGCCTCCAGAACTGGACACAGTACTCTAGATGAGGTCTCACCAATGTTCTATAGCCATGACCTGGGTGAAAACAGGGAGAGACAGTACAGTGGAATACATTTCGGAACACATCAGCCTACTGTATGGCCAACTTGGTGGGCAACTGTTTTAAATAGTAGCTAGCCATGGAATGTGTAGACTATCTACGGAATTATCCTGCTCCCTTTCCAACAATCCAGATCTCTTTCTTGTTAAATATAATTATTTGTTGCACAGAAGTTGGTAAATTTCATGTATTATAAGTGTTCTGAAATGTATTCCACTGTACTACCTCTCCCTGTTTTCCCACGGGTTACGGCTGTAAAAGGGACCTATATCTCAGTCCAATTTACACGATTATCAATCAGTCAATCAATCAGTATTTTTCTGCACACAAAGTGCAAGTTAGAACCAGCCCCACAATTGGATGTGGAGTTCTTAGGGCTGACTGTTCCCCTTTAACATAGCTCAGCGTAAACTACGTGTATCCCTCCTTTACTGATGCTGAAATTGGGGAGATGTTTACTTACTGGAGAGAGTTTTTGGTTATTGCATTTGTTGCTCAGGTTTTCTTTATCTAGAAAATGGCGTAAAACTAGTCTAAGGGCAGCAGCCTAAACAGAGTTTCAGTTTAGTGCTGCCAATGCAGTCGCAAGGACCACTTTTGTGGCACATTTCTGCACTGGACCACTTCTGTAGCACATTTCGCATTATGCCCTTTTGGACCCACAAAGGGTCGCAAGGACCATTGATGGGCTGCCACCACCAGGCCCCATGACACTGGCTGCCTGCAATTCCCATAAGTAAAGAGAGAGACATTGAAGGTGTGGCGCTAGAGCAACAGAATGAGCATCCCAAAGGATGCTTGAACATGCATGGTTTAAATACCACTTGGAGGGTTGTGGCATGCTACCCTACCAAACTACAGGCTATAGGCATGCTCTGCGGGGTACCTAATGCTGCACCTTCAGTCATATTCAGCCATGTATTATGAATACATAACTTTTCCACCTGCATAACTGTGTGCATATACATTTTACTGGGTGGGAGGGCTACCTTTTGCTTTGTCGACTTGGTCAAAGCCTTCGACACCATAGCCCACCCCCTTCTCCTTGACAAGCTTAAGGCAGCGGGGCTCTCTGACTCCTCTACTAATTGGTTCCACTCCTACCTTAAGGGTAGGATTCAATCAGTTAGAACTGGAGATTCCCTATCCCCACCTCACTCTGTATTAGTACTATTAGTAGTGGTGTCCCCCAAGGGTCTGTCCTTGGTCCGATACTCTTTTCGGTCTTTCTAAACAACCTCCCTGCTGCCTGTGACTCTGCGTCCATCCATATGTACGCAGACGACATGGTACTATTCGCACCTGGTACCTCCCCCTCCGATCTGGTGGCCAGGATCCAACTGGATTTCAATGTCCAGCAGTGGTTCCGGTCTAATCAGTTAACACTCAATGTCAAGAAAAACAGTCCCCATGACCTTTGGCACCAGACAGAAGCTCACAAAGCTTACTGCTCTCCACTCCTTCCACACCTTAGATGGGGCCACAGTTGAGTATGTTCCCTTATTTAAGTACCTAGGAGTATGGTGTGACCCTCACCTCGACTTTTCTGGGCACATGGATGCCATCCATAAAAAAACTTCACCCTAAACTTGGTGCATTATGCAGGAATAGAGGCTGCATCCCTCTTCCCGCTTGCTGAGCTGTTGTCCAGAAAATGATTCTCCCCATTTTTGACTTTGGTGACATTGTCTACAGTGCTGCTCCCAAGTCTACACTAACCAGACTGGGCCCCCTCTTTCACTCCTTCTGCCGCTTTGCCTTGGATTGTCTGTACCACACACACACCACTGCTCCCTCTATTCCTCCCATCCCTTCCCACTCCTTGAAGCCAGATGCCTTGCTCTCTACACCTCATTTACTTTTAAATAATGGCTCAGCTCCCTCCTCCCACCTTGACTCTCTCCTCTCCACCCCTCCTCCCTCCCTTATTCTCTTTGTAACTCTGGCTACCGCTCTCTTGAATTCCCTTCAAGAAGATCATCAGCTGGCCAGGCTGCTTTCTTTCTGTTTCACATACTATGGAGATTCCCTCCTCCTAAACATCCACTCTGCCTCTTTCCAGTTCTTACTCTCCCCCCTACTCCATGACTTTTCAACTCACACCTGCAGTCGCACCTGATGGCTGTTCGTCTACTTTCTACCTACTGCTCCCATCTCCTCTCTATCTTCTCTTGGCCATCTCTTCTGCTGCCCCCCACTACCCTGGTACCTTGGATCTATTCTTCCTTGAATCCAAATGGATAGTCTTCTCTACCTACGCCTTACTATTGCAGCTTGCACTTTAAGTGTTCCACCTTGATTCCCCTGGGCTGTAATCACCTCCTCACCCTTGCATAAATATCCCATGAAATTGCACAAATACTATATAAATGCTTTTATATTTGTACTGTCCAAGAAATTGCACAAATATTGTACAATTGCTTACATATTTATATGTTAAATGCTTATGTTTGTAGCTTAGTGTTGATTGCTTAGCCCTTATATATCTCATGTAATTAGGAACATAGGAATATAGAGATTGACAGCAGGTAAGGACCACCAGGCCCATCCAGTCTGACCATTTTCCCCCTGCCTAATATAAAGCTGCAGACCCTACATGGTCTCCAGCCTTTACGCTCCTGCCTGCTTCCCCTACTAATGTTGCTTCCACCCCCGTTCAGACTCGGGTGACCTTCCCTAGTAGTTTTTATGATACCTATCCGTCTATCCCATGCTTTCTTAAATCCTGTTACCATTTGGCCCCTACCATTTCCACTGTGAGGCTGTTCCAAGGGTCTATTACCCTTTCCGTGCAGAAATACTTTTTTCCTGTTCCCTCTGATCCTTCCACCCTCCAACCTCATATTGTGACCTCTAGTCTCTGGACATTTTTTTCTTGAAAGATGCTCCCTTCCTGTACCTTGTTGATTCCCTTTATGTATTTGAAAGTCTCAATCATGTCTCCCTGTCTCTATTGATCTCAGGACTACAGATCTAGATCCTCAGCCTTTCCCCATGCAGGGCTCATGATGTGGGCCGTGCACCATTTGGTCACCCTCCTTTGTACCCTCTCCATCCTGCTTATATCCTTACATAGATGAGACTTCCCAGAACTGTACACCGCACTCCAATGTGGGGTCTCACCAGTGATTTACATAGGGACGATCACCTCCCTCCACTTACTGGTTATACCCTCCTATTCAGCACAACATACAGTTTGCCTTTCCACTGCCATATCGCATTGTTTTGCCACCTTTAGGTCATCTGAAATGATAACCTCCAGGTCCCTCTCCTGCCCTGTTACTGTGACTTCCCCCCCAGTTCATATGTGGCCCGTGGGTTTTATGCCCTAAGTGCATGATTCTGCACTTCTTTGTGTTGAATATCAACCACCAAGTTTTCAACCAGTCCTCCAACTTTCTTGGGTCCTCCTTCATTCTTATCACACCCCTTCTGGTGTGTCCACCCTATTACGATTTGTGTATAATTTGCAAATAGGCACACCTTCCTTTCAATCGTACTGCAATGTCACCAATATAGATATTAAAGATGGCCGGGCCCAATACTGACCGCTGTGACACCCCTCTTGACACCCTGCCCTCCCGAGTGAACCCCATCTACTACCACCTCTGACTACCGCTAAACCAACTTTCCACCTATCTCACAATTTTGGGACCCACTCCCAGACTGTTCAGTTTGTTCACCAGCCTTTTGTGAGGAACAGTGTCTAAAGCCTTGCTGAAGTCCAGATAGGCCACATCCACCACCCCCTCCCTGGTCCACCACCCTTGTTACCCAATCAAAAAGCTTGATCAAATTTATCTAGTAGGACCTCTCCTCTGTGAATCCATGTTGCCTCTGGTCATGTAGACTGCTGGCTGCAAAGTATTCACCAATTCTCTCTTTAAGGAGTGACTTCATTACCTTTCCCGCCACCGAGGTCAGGCTGACTGGTCAGTAATTACCTGCCTCTTCTCTACTACCACTCTTGTGGAGAGGCACCACATCTACCCTCCTCCAGTCTCCCAGAACCTCCCCAGTGTCCAACGACAGGCTGAACAGTGATGCCAGAGGTGCCAACAGCACTCCATGAGCTCCTTAGCACTCCAGGGTGAACTACATCTGGGCCATTGCCTTTTTTTTTGCAACCTGGACCATTTCCTCCCTTCTTCTGTGAAAACTGAACAGAAGTAATTATTCAGTAAATCTGTTTTCTGGCTAGCCCCTTCTACTGTAACCCCCTCCCCAAACTGGTCTCATTATTCTTGCTCTGGATTTCCTTTTCTCACTGATGTATCTGAAGAATGTCTTATCCCAATTCTTTACCGACTTGGCTATCAGTTCCTCGGTATCCGCCTTTGCCTTCCTAACTATCTGCCCTGCCACCCTTTGTTTCTCCTTGTATTTCATTTGATTCCCTCCTTCTGTGTACTTTTGTACCTCCTGAAGGCTATTTTTTCCTTTACTGATCTTGCTACCTCCCTGGAGAACCGAAGCGGCCTCTTTCTTTTCTTACCTGGAGTAATTACTGATTCATTGTTCGTATTGCTTTCCTCTTCCCCTTTCCCTAGGATGCATCTGGAAACAAGCTGTTTCAAGTATGCCTTTCCTGGTGAAACTTTTGAAATAAATAAATATAAAGTCATAATAGTTGAAACATGTTTATAAATGTACATATTGAAGTGGATACCAGCTCTTTAATGAGCCTCATGCCTTCTGGGAAACTGGCACTGCTGTTTTTTTCAGCTCCTTGAGATTTCAGGGGCTCTTGCAAATGACAGCATTGGCTCTGTGGTGCATAGTAGTCAGGCACTTATATGGCACACTGGCAACCTGCGTTTCTACCCGTAATCCAGGCCATCGGGAATGGAGGTGGGCAGGGAGGGTGACAGAACTTCTGCTCTCCTCCTGGCGGAAAGATCAAGATTGCCTGTGCTTTGAGCAGTTCCTGGCCGTTGAACTGTGGTAGTGCACATGACATAGGTGAGCATACATTGAGCGAGCTCCTGCCCCAAGATGCCACAGCAGATGCACCTTGGGAGGTGGATGGGGCTACAGAAAACCAGAGAAAAGGCTGGCTTGGCTGCTCTAGAGTATGGCCTCCAGGCGCTGAAGCCCCCACACCACTGGATCTACTTGGTGGCTCACATGCTTCTCAGTCCTGTTCCCATGGATAAGGGGCATCTCCCACATCTCCAGTGCTGTAGAAGGATTGCCCCCGGAGGATACACTCCGCCACGCACCAGGGGCACAAACTGAAAGTCTGGTGGCATGCGTCAGTGTCATCAGTGAGTCTGGTGGGCAGAAGATCAGAAATACTAGGAAGACCCAAAGGTGAGAGAACCAGGGCCAAGAGAAGGAAGTAAAATAAATAGAAAAGAAAAACTACAGCATAATGTCAGTGGTGCTTTGAGTGCAGTGAAAGAGCTGTTTGTTGTCTGCCTCAAAGGATCGTCTGCATTGCAGCCTGCTCATATTTCCATGTTATTTCTTAGACTGTGTAATCATCAGTATGTAATAAGGAATGGAACTGTGTTCCTTATTTTTTAAAGAGCTACTCGTGCCTTCAAAAAAAGTCATCAAAATTATAATATTACGATGCAATTCAGCTCATGTGTTACTGTGTCTGTACCCTCATGATCTTCCTTACCATGGTCGATATTTGCATGAAAGCAAGGTCTTTCTTCCTTGGGACACATCTTTCCTGCTGTTTACCTACACTCCTGAAGTCCTAATCCTCAGCTGGTGATCTCATCAGTCCGTCATAGCGCATGAATATGATGTTACAAGGAAGCGTTTATGATGTCAGGTGTAGACCAACAGAAGGAGCAGATGGGTTCGAAAGGACAAAGACCCTGTTTTCATGCAAATATTATTGATGATGAAGGACAAAAGAAATACTGTACAAACAGGAACATATACCAGACATTAGTTACATTTTCATATTATTCCATTTTTTTAGTTTTTCCCTAGAGCATTGGTATTTCTCACAGATCGAAATTACACATTTTCTCAGTTTGCTGCCTGTTCTTTTCCTTGCTGTATGTGACTACTATGCATACTTCCTGTACCTCAGTGAAGGCAAAATTACTGTAACTTCTAATAAGTAATCAGTGTGATTATTCATTTAGAATTGCTATATTATATCTTTTAATATGCATTTACTTACTAAATGTTTGTGATTTATTTTGGTTATGGGGAAATCTAAAGCAAAACAAAATTAACACTACTGCAAGGTCAGCAAACTGCAGACACAGCTTAGCTACATTATGTCCTAACCATTTGTTAAATCTGCCCCTCCAGCAGCTGCTGTCTCCTAGTCTTTACCACTTCTGGCTGTTAACTGCTCCGACTCAGTCTGACATTGCTCTGCCCCTGCAGGTCCCTCTGATCCTGTATAATCTTTCCTCACAGCAACTCGCATTATTTTCTCCACCACCCCCCCGGCCTTTCCTCATAGTCAAGTGCACCATGCAGTATCCTGGTGGTGGTGGTGGTGGTGGTGGTGACATGTGGTCATCCATGCCTCCAAAACACCACTATGTTGCCACTGTCACAAACAAACTCAGCAGGTCAGGCCCTCTACTCCCCAAAGTGCCAACCTCCGGCGCAGTCTTGTGAACAGTTTAACAGAACAAGGTAACCCTCTTGTCTGTTTTGTGAGTTCGGATCAACCTTTGGTCTCAAGTCTTGGAGGAGTTCAAACTGTGAACCTCTTGCTAGCATACCCAATGCACAGGCTCAGATATTTCTGTCTTGAGGGCCAGATATCTTTGCCTATGGGCACCTAACCAGTATACAGAGATGAACCTTAAAACTTTAATGAAGACCTCAGATTTAAAATGCTTCTCTTTACAGTTTGGTACCACCATTCAAGCTTATGCCTGCTGTCTGCTATAACCATGTATACTTTTCTTACAAATAAAAGAAATTCAAAGGCAGATCAAGTATGCTCTAAAAAGAATTTTACTACAATAGATAAAAATATGTTAAACACAAAATACAGGATTGTTATAGCACAAGACATACAAATCTTTTAGAAGAATAAGGTTTAAACAGTGCAAATTCCTACTTACTGTACTTAGATTTGACTCTCTTTCTAAATACTTGTTTACAGTGCTCACCGATGTTTCTTGGTCAGAGTCTAGGTAAAAAAGCCTAAGTAAAACAGAATTATTCCTTAAAGTAAACTGTATTTGCCAACCCCTTTTGTGTGAGGTCATCTAGCTCCTCCTCTGTCAGATTATATATAAAAAAATATATATCTTATACAAAAACAGGATGTCTTTTCAAAGTATTATATTCTGCAACTTCAGCATAATTCATGTCCTGCAAATGACACTTCTTTTGATCTCATAATAAGCTTCCTCCTTCCAGGACATGAAAGCATCTTTATGATTTCACACTTCTATGTAATAACCTGGGTTTTTCCTCCAACGTCATAAAATGGATATGATATAGCAACTATGGCTGTAATTAACTCAGACAAACAGGATCCTTGATTAAGGCCTTCCATGTAACACACTGTCTCTAAAAACTGAGTGTGTGTGATACACATTCAGTTTTCAGCAGTTTCTCATGGCTTTCATCTTTCAGCTGAAACCTGGTTGGGGGGGGAGTGAGGTCACTCCTAGAGCATCAGATTTTCAGCAGAGACATTCAGTAATACATTTTATATTAAAAAAAATGATACAGCACTCAGAACTGGCTGTCCACGTCACAGCCACCACCAGGAATTGCTCCAAATCAGTACAATTTACAACTCTATCACCCCACCCTAGCCCCCAAAGAGGAGAGCGCCAACTGGCACACTTTGCAACCATCCTTGCTGGCCTATGCTCCTGTCTAAGAAGAGAGGAGGAAGTGCCGTAGATCAAGTAGGGTCAGCAGTAAAAATGAAGGTAGAAAAAATGGCAGAATGGGTGGGCCAAGCGGCCCTTGTCTGCCATCCGATTCTATGTTTCTATGTCATCCCAGACTTAAGCTGCAAGAAAGATTGCTAGCTTGCCTGAACAGTGCCACTCGGTGCCACAAAGCCAGAGACATGGATATTTTTACCCCACACTGGTGTTCGAAACTCTTGAGTGAAGTCTTAAAAGATATGGAAGAGTTCTAGTTCAAGAAGTACAACAAATAACAGATACAAACTTAAAAAAAGATGTGTGCTTATTAATATATTTACATTTGTACTTTTGAAATCAGTTGCCATCTGGAGTGGTTCCTAAGTACTGGTAGAAATTCTGTTCTCTTATGTGGAGATAATAAAATGTTGTTGCTTATAATATATCATAAATTGTAATATAGGACATTCAGAACTAAGATATGTTATTTATCTTAGGAATGAGGTAAATTCAGTCACGGTACCAATGGGTTACGTCATGTTGAATTAAGATGCACAAATGATTTGATACCTTTTATTGGACCAACAAAAGACTCACAGAATGTGCTTAAACTTTCGGATTACACAGAATCCTTCATCAGATTCTGTGTAATCCAAAATCTTAAACACATTAAAATAAAAGGTATCAAATCACCTAGTTTGTGCATCTTTTTGTCAAGGACCAATAGGGCAACAAAAATGTCTTTATGTCATATATAATTATGATTGTGATGAATATCTATATCTCAGTCCAAAATATGAGGAAAACCATTTACATAAGTCTCTAAGAAGAAAACAAATAACATTTTTCAGCAGTTACATTTTTTTTTTTTTTGTAGACATTTTTTTGCCATAGCAGTTTTTATCTGCCTTGGCAGGTATGGGTGGCTATACTCAGCTCTGTCCTTGTCAGTCACAGCCATCTCAAGTCTCAGGGGACTTTATCCTCCATGGATTGACCCCCTGCAGCGGTGCCGGGAAAGGAAGGCCATTCTTCCCCACCCGGAACACAAATCCAGACAGTCCTCGGATCCAGAGAGACCGAGTGGGCCAACGGTGTGACAGGCAGGGCTTCATAAAGCCTGTCCTCCATTTTTCCTCCTGTTTTTTCTCCCCTGGGTGGCACGGATGTGCAATAAGCATGTTGTGTGAGCTCTGCCTTTGCGGAGACACCCCCGGTGCTCTGAACGTGTGCCCTCCCACCATTTGTGACTCACAGGCACCACCATCTGGATTCCTGCAGGTGGCAGTCAAGTAGGGAGGACAGCAGTCCAGTGGACGCTCAATCCCCCCTCTCCCAGCAGACCCCCAAGTGACCTGCATCCATTCACCAACCTGGGTCACCAGCGTGGAAAGAGGTAAAGCACCCATGGCGCCTCAGTCCTCTGCACCACCAGGCCGGCTTTTCCATAGAGATTTAAATTTTTCTTTTTCTATAGAGATTTTTTTTTCTCTTTTTTTCTGGCACAGTTGTCCATCCTTCAGGCTGTTATCAGCACCAACCAGCCCCATCGTCATTAACTCCTTCTGTCTCGTTACTCCACTGCTTCCCCTCCATAGAAGGGGTCTAGAGAGGGCTGTCCTTAAAAACCTGACCAAGTGCAGTTCTGGTAAGCAGGCAGGGAGCTGACTCTATGCAGAACCTGGGTGTACTGGCAGCCAACATCAAGGCAGTGCCAGGACTTTTCCTCTGAGTTACTTCCGCAGTCCTCCTTGCAACCGTGACATGGATGCTGCTTTTGTAATGGCCTTGCTAACAAACAGTGTGGCCCTGCAGCTGAAGCAAACTTTTTGTCCCACCCTCAAGGGTCACTGTGGCACTGGAGTCCACCACCAACCATGCCCCGCAGAGGCACACAAACATGCAGCACCTGCCCCGGCTGGGCCTGCTTCCCACTGCAGAGACTAGAGTCCACTACCAAACCCGAGTCGCACATGTGGAAGCATGACATGGCACCACAGGCTCACCGGGTCAGCCCCAGAAGTTAAAGTTTCACTTGGGAGGCAACATTTCATTTTATTTTGTTAACCAGTTAGCTTGCTGAGACACTCATTCATTTTATAGGAACAATCCAGGGACATCCAACACATGTGTCCCGCATCAACACTGAGACATAACTTAGAATAGTAGGCTAATATTTAAGAAGTAGGAAGCAAGTGTCAGTTCCATGTTCCGAGCTTGTGAGTATCATAGTAAAACAGTGATTTAACGCTCCTTCACAAGCAGAAATAAGCAAGTGTGCAAAAATGCACTAATATAAAGGGTCATCAGCCACTCTACACCAGAATATCGGTGATTCACTGGAAAGCAATAATTTGTCCAGGCATACCCCTGAATGCCTGTACTATAGTCATGTCCACTGCCTCTGCTGGCAGACAATTCCACAGATTCACCACCCTCTGGGAAAAGTGCCTCCTAAAGTTACCCTTGAATTTACCACTGGTGAGCTTCAAGGTATGTCCTGCTGAGGAGACCAAATCAAACATCCCTGTCTGTTTGATCTTGTTGATACACTTGAATGCGTAGTCTTAACAGTGGAGTGGAGGAAAGGGTCCTAAAAGGACTTGCAGCTCTGAAGGCGGACAAGGCTGTGGGATTGGATGGGATTCACCCTAGGGTACTGAAAGAACACATGGAAGTGTAAGCTGTCCCACTGACAGCCTTGTTCAACAGCTCACTGGAAACAGCCATAGCTCCAGAGGACTGGAGAAGGGCCGATGTGGTCCCTCTACATAAGAGCTACAGCAGAGAGGAGGCTAGCAACTTTATGTTAGGCAGTCTCACATCAGTGCTGGGGAAACAAATGGAAATCCTACTGAAAGAAAAACGGGCAGAGTATCTTGAATCCAGTGGGCTATAAAACCACAGCCCACAAGTGTTCATGGGGAGGGGGTCATGCCATACAAATCTAATAGATTTCTTTGAGTGGATGACCAGGGATATTGATGAGGGGTGGGCAGTCAACATAGCCTATCTGAACTTTGGCGTGGCTTTCGACATGGTGCCCATAGAATGTTGATTAGGAAGTTAACCAGCCTAGAAGTGGGATCTAAAGTGATAAACTGGTTTGGAAACTAGTTAAAGGATAGGAGACAGAGGGTGGTGGTTAACAGCACTCATTCTAAGGAGGAATGTGGCCAATGGGATACAGCAGGGCTCAGTACTTTGACCAGTCTTCTTTCAATATCTTGATAGAGGACATCACAGAAGAACTGGAAGGAAGTTCTGCATTTTTGCAATAACAAAATCTGCAATAGGGCGGACACTCAGGATGACATGGAAAAATGATCTGGGATCTTGGGAACTCAAGAAATGGTCAAAACCATGGCAGTTGTGGTTCATTGCTAAATAGTGCAAAATCCTGTACCTAGAGCATAGGAACCTTGGTGCTGAGTATAGACTGGGGAAGGGAGGTACTAACAGTCACTAGGCAGGCAAGGGACCTCGAGATTATTGTATCTGAAGACCCCAAGGCGGCAGAGCAGTGCGGCAAGGCAGTGGATGGGGCTAGCAGGATGTCTGGGTGCACAGAGAGGGGTATCTTCAGCAGGAGGAGTGAGGGGGTATTGCCCAATAGAGCAAGACCATCCACCTAAGGCATAGGAACCCCGGCACTCAGTACAGAATTGGGAGGAGATACTAACAGTCAGTAGACAGGAAAGGGACCTCGGGTTATCATATCTGAGGACCTCAAGGTGGCAGGACAGTGTGACAAGGCAGTGGGTGGGGCTAAAAGGATGCTGGGGTGCATAGGGAAGGGTATCTCCAGCAGGAGAAGGGAGGTGGTGTTGCCATTATATTGCTCACTGGTGCAACCACACCTGGAGTACTGTATTCAGTTTTGGAGAAAGGACCTCAGAAAGGACACATAAACAGGGTAGTGGCAGTCCAGAGGAGAACAACTAAAATGTTGCACGGTTTGCAAGAGAAGCCCTATGAAGACAGACTGAGGGATCTCAACAAGTACACCCAGGAAGAGAGGAGAGGAGAGAGAGAGAGAGAGAGAGATGACATTATAGAGGCCTACAAGTACCTCAAAGGGCTGAACAGCGTGCAGGTCAGGAGCCTCTTTCAAATGAGAACACGCAGCAGGACCAGGGGACATGCAAAGAAGCTGGGAGGGGGATTCAAGAGTGATACAAGAAAGTACTTCTTTACTTAAAGGATGATAGTAGCTGGAATAGATTGCCAACAGAAGTGGTGGCGTCTGGAACAGTGGGGGGCTTTAAGCATGCATCGGATAAGCACAGTGGTATATTAGATAGGAAACAGGGAGGCAGGAGCATCACTGGAGACCAGATAGGGTCTGCAAAGACAGAAAAAGGCAGGAAACATCTGGGTAGAGTGGGTGGGCCAAGTGGTCCTTTTCAACCTTCAAATTCTACTTTTGTGTTTCTCTGGTCACCTCTTCTCAAAGTGTGCATGTAGTGGTAGTAGTAAAGAATTTATTTTAAGCAGGATAAAACACTTAGTCCCTGGAGGACCTATTTAAAGAGTTGTCCTGATGAGTAAGTACAATGTTGCAAACATTATAATTCCACAGACAATTTTGTTACAATATAGTGTGGCACATAGACACATAAACACGTACTGTATCATCATGTTAGACATCAAACAAACGTAACATATACTATAAATTCCCACAAGCTAAGTTACAATACAAGCCAGACAGAAATGAAAATTATAATTGTGCACAAAAAACTTAGATGGTTTTGATAAACCTGGACAACCTCTAATTATATTTTATTGCTTTTCAAAACCAATAAACCTCTTCTATTTCATTTAAGGATTGTAGCAATTACATTGTTCTTTTTACTGAGAGATCAAAAGTATATTTAACATTTTGAATATTCTTAATTTTTCTTAAATCAGCCTGAAGATTATTCCACATAACTGGAATCTGGTAATTTAATGTCATCTGACTGGAGTTATTTCTCATTTTTAGCACCCTCGCCCTGCCTTGGCCCCCAGTTCTGGTGTGTTATACCTCTGTACATCAACGTAACTTCCCCATCAATCCCTTTACTAGTTTGAATATCATAACAGGCTTTTGTTGCTCCCATCTTAACCCTAAAGAATCCCACCCCAGTTCCTTATATATTTGGCAATAATGCTTTTCTAATGGACATGTTAGTATAAATCTGGGAAGCCCATTGTACAAAACTCCTATCTGTGAGATATTTAAGCAATAAGGCATGACAAGGTGTGTGTTGTCATGTAATAACGTCACTCCTGGGGTGAGCTGAAGCACGAGGTGACCAGTGCTTCCACCACCACAGAGTGACGTTATTACACAATAACACACACCTTGGAGTGCCCTATTGCAATTATACAATGTCTCAATGTTATACAAAATAAAAAAAAATGTTAAAAAAATTCCGTTGATTTTTAATGAGGCAGTATATCTTTGTTTCTTAAGAGACAGCAAATGCTGTGGCTTATCAATACAGTGATGTTATTGTGTAATAACATCACTGTCTCAGGCATACACTGACCAATCAGAGTCCAGGATTCTTTCTTGCCATTGTATCATTATTACTGTAACAAATCTTGGTACTACACTACTGTAATCTAACACTGGCACGAGGAGCTGGTTTACTATTGAGCTTCTTACTTCCGTACTTAACATTTTAGTGCTTCTACAAAGAGCTCCCAGCTGGCAATTTATCTGTTTTATTGAATGCAAAATATAGGTATCAAACTTTAAATGTTTATTTATATGAACCCCAAAATATCCATATTCATCTACATTAACTAAGTGAATCCATTATTAATGTATTTAATGTTAATCTTTGATCAGTTTTATTTTGTTGTGAACTACAGACCATAGATTGAGTCTTTTTGACTTACAACAAGTTCTTACTCTTCAGACCAGTGCTCTGTCAGTGCATAATCTGTCTGTAGTCTCATTTCCATAGCTTGGAAATCTCTATTGATATCATCCATGTACAATCTAATGTAGGTATTGTTTATACATTTTGTTAAATTGTTTATGTAAATTAAAATAAAACCAGCCCCAATATCGATTGTTAAGAAACACGTCTTCCTAGGGGAACCTTCTGAAGATGGATAGCCTTTTACAACAACTCTTTGGGATTTCCCATTTAAATAATTTGAAACATGTTGAACTTCTCTTCAAAGATTCTGACCCTTATACCCTGATCTTTCCACTGCTCCTGTATTGCACTCTTTCAACTACCTCAATGTGTTTTTCATATCTAGGAGAGTCCAGAACTACACAGTACTCAAGGTGGGGTGCTACCAAGGCCATGTAGAGTGGCAGGACTATGTTCCCTGCCCTGCTGCTTCACCCGTTTGGATGCACCCCAGCATTCTGCTGGCCCACTTGACAGCAACTGCACACTGCTTGTCATGCTTCTGCCTCACATCTGTTATGATCCAGTGTTGGTTTTCTCCCCCACTGAAGCAAAATGAGCCATTACAGTGCCTAGCTCCCATCCCAAACTCTGGCACTCTGGGGAAGGAGGCAATATAGTGCAGTGGTTTAAGGTTCTGAGTTACAAACCTGGAGACCTGGGTTTGAATCCCACAGCCCCCACTTGCATACTGTGTGACCCTGAGCAAGTCACTTAACTTCCCTGGGCTCCCAGGTCACACATGTAAACAAGCTTCAGGTTAGTGTGTCTCTCCTGGTTAAAAAATTTGTGGGGGTTTGGATCATTATTCACAATGGCAAGCAATAAAGCATGACGGGGTGCATTATGGTGGGATAATGACCCACCTTGGGTGGGTTGAATCACGAGATGAAGCTGGGTGCTTCAGCCACCGAGAAAGAGGCCATTAGCCCACCATACTTACTTGTACTCCCTAGACTGCCGTAATGTGATGATCAAATAAGATCCTTTTTGGTAAATTCCGAGCAGTCAGTCGGCAGGCGGCGGGCGGCAGGTGGTGGGTGCTGCTGCCCGCTGGCTGATGGGGGGCAGGGTGGTGGGGCTCCGGGTGGGTGGGCTGGGGCCACCAGATCACCAGGGAAATTGGACCTTGGGGGTTTGACTCTAATGCCCGCGATGGCTTTATGTGTCCACTGACCACCAGGGATATTGGTCTTTGGGGGTTGAACTCCGCTCTGCCCACGATCGGGCTAGTCGGGGGTTCAGTTACAGTATGCCCGTGATCGGGCTAGTCGGGGAGACGCTACATCATGCCCGCGATCGGGCTGTAGGGGGCGTCGGTCCCCGATGGCTGCTGCCTGGCAGGGCGCCAGGTGCAAGTCGTCGGGGATCGGCGCACCTGCATGCTAATGGCATGCAAATGGGTCCATAATTAGATGCAAATGGCCCACCATGCACCTTGCATGAATTATGGCCCCATTTGCATGTCACCTTTTGAATATCGGAAATTTGCGCATGGCGCAATGGAACTTGTGCCACCGCATCTTGAATGCTCCACTCTGACCACTTGCGGTGGCGCAAGTTCCACTGAGCCATGCACAGTGGCTGTGGCCGGGGGGCAATATTCAAAGGAGTTGCTCAATAGCGCAACTCCGTTGAATATCACCTTGGCCACACCCCTGCGCAAGTTTTTTGAGCAGCGCAAGGGCTTGCGCCACAGAATGGCGCAGTTTGAATATCCAGCCCAGTGACTTTAACCTTTTTGACTTACCAGCTCACCTGTACTGGGAACATTACCCATTGGTTCCAGTTTACTGTAAACCCTTAAACTTTATAGGGAGCCCCGGTCCTTCATTGGGTACTCAGTTATAGGAATGGTGCAATCCAATCGAAGTTGTAGTTGGTTGGCTGGTGGTGGTGTACTTTAAACAGAATAAACACTTTTTTAAACTCAAATCCTACAGGCCAAGAAATTGCTTAAAATGGCAAACCTCAGCAAATGTGGGTTTTTCTCAAGCAGTTAGTCAGATGGTCAGTTGCTCTGGATGATCTGAACAAGGATGCAGGTGGCAGGTGCATCTCAGGTGGTTGTAGGCTCTTTCTGCCTTAGCAGTCACCTACACCTCTCTACTCTCGGTCTCTTCTGGGTGGACAGTCCAGTCATGGAAACAAGGGCCACACATCACACACAGACACATGTATAGGCTACCAGACCTTTGTGTGGGATGCTAGCCAGTGCTTAGCAGTAGCACTAACAGGCCATGCCTCTAGACTGTCTGCAATCTCAAGGCAGGCTCTGATGACCAGCAATAAAAACAGCTGATTGCCACACTGCAGGATGGCAGCTGTAGCACTAGTGCTGAATAAGCACACTTTTACCTTTGCTGCTTTGAAGGCAGGACACAGTCTCTCAACACAGGGCAAGATGGCAGCTGTGGTACCAGTGCTGAGCAAGCACTTGATTACCTCCTGTACTATAGGTAGGAATCAGTTTCTCAAAGGTTCTCTACGTCAAGCTGGCCTGCCAGCAGTGCAGCAGCAGTGCTACTGGTTGTAGTGCTGGCAACCCGGGTTTGGGAGTGAACTCAGAGCATCAAAGAGTTTGCTGGGGTGGGAGGGTAGAAAGTCTGATGGACTTTTGTCCTCCTCTGTGTGTGATGAGTGCAGACTCCCGGTAATATTCTGACTCCTGGCAGTAGCCAGGAGTTACGGCGCCAGTAAATCGCAGCTGTGCAGGCTTTATGGTTGTGACAGACATTGGTACTGCGAGCCATGGGCATCACTGCATATCCACATCACCACATGCAACCATAAAGATAGAAAACCCCCTTAGTTGAGCACTATGATTCCCGGCTCCTGGCTTCACTATTTCTCCTCGATGGTCCCTCCAGATTAGCATACTTCCTACTCTTTCCACTGTCATCCCTCATGGAGGGAAGGGGCCCACTGTGTAGGTCGAAGTGGCCTCCCAGTAGGTACCAAGTGGGGGGTGGGGTGCTGGGAGACCACAACAAGGGTTGATATGGGGTATATCCCTGCCAGCTCTAGGAGCCAAAAATAGAATTAAAAAAAAGTTCTTGTCAACAGGTGTGGGTTTAAGGTAACACACTTTCAGGTGGACCATAAATCAGGTGCATAAAAAATGCATGGTTGCATTTATCATTTTATTTTCATCAAGTAAAATATGCAGAAAGCAAAATGGTAAGTCAGACAACTACTTAGCTTCAACAGTTTCTAAGGTTTTTCTTCTGCCTGGCATAAATCAAACAGTGTGAAAGCATGCACTACCAGGAGGTTTTTCACCTTCCTCAGTCAGTATTCAACTGACCAGCCTATCTGTCCTCTGTTTGCACTGAGGTAGGGCTTTTTATAAGCTCGCTAGAAGTTGGAAAATTTTCCACTGCCTTTTGATTAACAGCAGACATAACATAAAACTAACCACTAGGGGCCACTGTGGCTCCATAGAGAACAGTTATTTGGCAGCCACCTGGAGTACAGAGGAACTTGTTTACAACACTGGAAAGGTCAGAGCCGAGGTCAGAACATTCTGTGCTCTCCTAAACTCTCCTGCAGGGTCAAATTACCTCATGCTGTCTGTTGCAAAATATATCTTAGAAGGGGGCTTCTAACATCTAGAAAAAGCAGACACAATTTTTGTTATTCTTATATTAAGACAGCCCTCTCATTTTGTAACTGTACTCTTAGTTTTGTTTTAGGTTAATATGCACAGAAAGCATTATGAGCACTTCGGCACTTAATTTATAACCAGCCAACCAGCATGTTGGACATTATACAAAACATATAAACTGCTTGGGAAGGGGTGTCCACTATGACAGGGGTCACCCTGTCACAGTTTTCTTATGTCGTTCTGATGATAACAGCAATAAACAGCTTTTACATGCCTCCTGTATCTTGGCTGCATATGCCCGGGCAGACCTCTGTAAATGCTCAGGCCAGTAGCCCTGGCTCTCCCCTCTGTGAGAGAGCAAGCTGCCAACTGACTTGTTCTTAAACTGCAATGTTAAAGGTTTACCAAGCTCAACCCTGGCTTGTACACAGATATTTTATCCCATTTCTTATAGAGTCTTCTTAAACTTGTGCACTGGCGCTCCTGGTGTGTGGCCAAAATCAGAATCAAATAATTATAGTACTAGTGCTCCCCCCTCCTTTCACACAGCTACTAGAAAGCCTGCAATTCATTTAAGTTAATTCAGTTTTCTTACTTTGGCTTCATGCCATCATTTTAACCTTTTGAAGGGGTTCTTGGTGTCAGCGTGGCTCAGTTGGTAGCACATCCACCTCTGGACCAGAAGGTCGTGGGTTCTCTTCCCACACCGGGATTGGACTTGCACCTAAAAATCGCTGGCATCCGAGTGCAGTATTAGGGGGGTGCTGTACTGCTGGGGTGTGCCGTCCTTCGGATGAGACGTTAAACTGAGGTCCCTTCTGCCCATCCTGGTGTTGTACTGGTGGGTGTCCAGGTGGAAGTAAAAGAACCCAGGGCACTCTTCGCAAAGAGTAGGGAACATTCCCGGTGTCCTGGCCAACATTCCCCTTCCCATAAACCGGTTCATGCAATTATCCAGGCTGTGTGTGGGTGATGATGTGCCATATGGCCGCCACCACACATTCAGTCACTTCACTACCAGTCTAGCATTACTTATAAAGTGCTTTGGGATGTATAAAAAGCGCTATATAAATGCTGATTCTTCTTCTTCTTGGTCTCATCATTCGGCCAAATCATCATTAGCCTGACGGCCGACAAGGTGACATCCTCCTCTGTCAGGTATCTACCCTATACATTTTAATATGCCAACATGAGCTGAGTTCCCACTGCTTTCTCTCTTTCCTTGTGTGGAAACCACACTGACATCATATTTTACATAGTGTGCTTAGGCCCATAAGAGGCTCACAGGTGACCATCGGGAAGCTCACCAAGTAGTTGAAAGTCCACACCTCTCCTGTTTTAAATGTGACATTCAAGGTTGAGCAAGTTCAACACTGGCTAATACACAGAGATTTTATCACATTTCCTTACATTGTACATTTTTCCTAAATTTTTGCAGGCATGCTCCTGGTATGTGGCCAAAATCAGAATCAAATAGTTATAGTACCAGTGACCCCCCCCCCCAAAAAAAAAACCTGTTAGAATGCCTGCAATTCATTCAGTGTTCTTACTTTGTCTTCATTTCATCATTCTGGAACTGCCCTCAGAACTTCAGTGGGGAAGGGCAGTGTCTAATTGGTGCAGGGGCCTGTCAATCACTTAAGTTAGTATGCAGAACATTCACTCAAAGCCCTATTGGTTGAGTGAAAGAGCGCCAAGCATAAAGCACAGCCATCCTCCCAGAATCCTCTTGAAGCTGGCTACAAAATTGCTGAACTCTGACTGACTGGTAGAGAGGCCAGGGGTTGAGAAGATGGCAGACTCCATTCAGGAAAGGAGCACTGGTTCCAACGATGTTATTTTTAGGGCTCTTGCTCTTGTTTAAATGTCACTGACCCCCCAGGTTTAGGTGGCAGAGGTATGCCCTGTTGTTTGGTTGGATGGTGTAGCTGGATGAGGATTCCCCTCACCCATTGCAGCACCGATGTGCTCTCCATCCATCATGATGGGTGTTCTCCTGCAAACGCGGCTGGGAGCCACAGTAAACACAGGCACATTTAGTGCAAGAACAAAACCCTTCCCCTCCCCCTCCTAGTGCCTCTCCAGACCCCCTGAAGCAATTTGGAGTCCCTGGGACTGGAAGGTGCTAGAGGGGACGTCAATGGAGGCCGCAATTGGTGGCAACAAATGGATACACTAAGTACCAGGAATAATAGCATTTCTGGCGCCCCTGGATGCATCATGCTGTTCAATATTTGGTCCAGAAATTCCTGGGATAGGGACAAAAATTTAGCAGGGGATCAACAAAATACAAACACAACACAAACAGCCATGCATGTGGTTCAGGGGTTTGGCGACTCATGGGGTAACTACCCCCATATCAAATACTCACAACAACTGACAGTCAAGTGTACTCAATTGTCCATTGTCCTTTTTTGGGTAAAATTTATTTTATTGGCATGCTCAGACATAATCATAGAATTTGACATCAGATAAGGACCACTTGGCCCACCTAGTCTTCCCTTTTTTCCCTATGTAGTGCACAATTGCAGACCCTACTTGATCTCCAGCTTATCCCCCCTTGTCTTATCACTAAGGTTCCCTCATGCTTAACCCATGCTTTCTTGAACCCCATAATAGTTTTTGCCCCCCACCACCTCCTCTGGGAGGCTGTTCCACGCATCCACCACCGTCTCTGTCAAGAAGTACTTCCTCACATCTCCCGAGTCCACCCCTCCAGCTTCATAGCATGACCCCTTGTCTTTGAGCATCTTTTTTTCTGAAAAATGCTTCCCCCTTGAACCTTATTTATACATGTGAGGTATATGAATGTTTCTATCATATCCCCCTCTCACTCTGTTCCTCCAGGTAGATCAAAACAGCAGTGCAATGAAATTTGGCAAAAAATTTGACACTATCTTTTTTCACCATAAAAGAGTCCAGACATCGTCCAGTTTTATGTGGTGGTACAATTTTCAAAACCCAACAAAATCTGAGTTTATAAATGTTTTACTTGAATTTTTTCTCAAGAAAAAAAGATGGTTACCACATTTTGCATAGAGATAGTGTTGTAAAGGATTAGGATTAAAAAAAAAACACTGTACGCAGCATAGGAGGTACCTAGACAAGTAAATTTGACAGATACAGTATGCTAATATTTTTCATAATTGTAGCTGAAATTAGCTTTTTTGGAAACACATTTTTCATTGCACTGCTGCTTCAAGGTCCTTCAGTCTTTCCTCACAGGGCTTTTCATGCAGACTCTGCACTATCTTGGTTGCCCTTCTCCGGACTGCCTCCACTCTTTCTATGTCCTTCCAAAGATGAGGTCTTTAGAACTGAACACAGTACTCCAGGTGAGGAGTCACTAGTGATCTATACAGGGGTAGCACCACCTCCCTGTTTCTGCTGGTGATACCTCTCCCTATGCACCCCAGCATTCCACTAGCTCTCCTTACTGCTTTGTCATACAGCCTAGCCACCTTTGGGTCATCAGGTATGATAACCCCCACGTCTCTGTCCTGTTTAGTGGTCATCAATACCTTTCCTCCCAGTTTGTACTCTGACCCTGGGTTTCTGCATCCCAAGTGCATGATTTTGAATTTTTTTGCATTGATGCCCAGTTGCTATCCTCTTGACCACTCTTCTAACTTTTTCAGATCCCCTTTCATTTTTCTTCACTCCCTTGGAGTTCTTTTTTTAAAAACTTCAAGTTTATTTAAGTAGAAAAACATTGTTATAAATATTTCAGTCAATTCTGTAGAAGAGCTAAGCATACATGTTTTTGTTACAGCAAATTTATAATACAATTAAGACAATAGATTCAGTTGCTTTGGGAATCTATCTTATTAAAATATTTTTTTTTCTTTTCTTTTTCTCAGACCTTGGCTACTGTAACATTCAAGGTCAAGATATTCCTTCAATAAGCTCTTATATCATTCCATTTAACAATGTCATTGTAGCTAACTGAAACCCTATCTATCACATCCCAGTAAGAGTACCTACCTACATATCTAGAAATTCCATCTATTGTTAGTCTAATGTAAAGGTGTCTCTTATCAAGAAACCATATAAGTAAATAACAAGTAAGGAACAAATTAATAAAGGATGAAAAGAGAGAAAATAAATTCCTCTCCCTCTCCTCTTCAACAACATTAAAATAAAATAAAACAAAGCTTGGCTGGATTAATGCATTTTCTTTTTTATATCAACTAAGATCTGGAGTGAGAGGTCATCGAATGCTGAGGACAGGGGTAATCAATATTTTATTCCTTCTAGCCTTTCTTGGATATATGTTACTCTCCCCAAGCCCCTATCATGGGAAGGCCTGCTGTGAGAGAATAGATGTGCCTTCTAGATCCTCCAGCAGATGCATGTAGGGCAGCCATGTCTCCTCTTAAATGTAATTCAGCTGTTATCTTTTCTACCCTTGCTGTATCTTTTATTATATCTACCCATCCTTTCAAAGTGGGATGTTCTGGGTCTAACCATCGTCTGGTAATCGCTTTACCTGCAACAGCCAGTAAGATTTCCATGAAAAAGGTCATAGCATTAGATCTCCTACCCTTGGGAAAGGACCCCAACACCATGAGTGGAAAATCTATTTGGGCTTGAATGCCCAACATTTCCTGAAAGTGATGTCCCACCTCAGTCCAGAAGGGACGAAGTTTAGGGTAGTCCCAGAAAATGTGATATGGGGTACCCTTTCCTCCACGCCCCCTCCAACAGGTCTCTGGAGCCCCAGTTTTATAATGTTTTGTCTTGGGTGGTGTATTAAAAAATCTAATCAAAATCTTCCACCTAAACTCCCGCCAGGTGTTGGAGGCCGAGGTATGAAATGCCCCTTCCCATATCCTTTGCCATGTTTGTGTATCAAGCTGCAGCCCCATTTCCCTCTCCCAGGCTATCTGTGCCCTCTGCGGGTTAAGATCCATTACCTCTCTATATGTAGACACCAGAGCTGATACCAGGTGTGACTCTTCTGGGGCATCAACTGCTTGCCAAATTACCTGTTCCAGGGGATGCGGGGCCCCTGGGCATCCATCAGATTTGTTCCAGCCTGAAGAAAGGAGGAGACCTGCAGGTATCTAAAAAAGTGGATAGTGTGTATGGAAAAGTCTCGTTGAAGTGATTGAAACGTTTTTAGTTGACCCTGCTGAATAAGCTGGGCAAAATACATTAAACCCTGACGCTTCCAAACCTCAAATGCTTGATCTAATCTAGGTGGAGTGAAATAGGCACATTGTGTAATTTCCATCCTGTTGTTCAGGTGGGAGTGTATTCCCATTGTTTTCCGTACCTCTGCCCAATTTTTATACATCTGTTTTAACCGGGATTTCTTATTTTTAATATATTCAGGCGGGCTGAGGGTCCTGCAAAATCCATACCTGGTGACACCTCTGGGTCTCCACCTGTCTCCTGTATGGTCCAAACCTTGTCAGGATTTTTTTCAGGTGTGCAACCAATAGGACTGCCTGGGTCATTTGGTAATACATTCTTAAATTGGGCAGGCCCGAGCCTCCTTTATTCTTTGCCTTCATCAGTGTATTCCAGGCTATCCTGGCCCTTTTCCCTGTCAAGATTAAATGGTGAGGAGTCTTATTAATTTTTTTCCATTTAGAGCCTGGAATATGTAGTGGTAGAGTGTTAAATAAAAATAAGAAATGTGGTAGGATGTTCATCCTTATAGTATCCACCTTCCCCATCAATGAGAGGGGGAGAAGTTCCCATCTCTTTAGATCTGTAAACACTGTTTTTATCAGTTTCCCATAATTCACCTTGAAATAGTTCATTTTCAGGGGGAGGTAAATACCCAAATATCTTAAACTGTTTAATACTCATTTAACCGGGATCAATTGTTTTAGTTCAGCAGTTAAAGATCCACTTACCAGTATAATTTCTGTTTTGTCATTGTTAATTTTAAATCCAGACAATTCTCCATATTCAGTTAGTATCTGGTCTAAGATTGGGAAGGTTCTGTTTGGATTTCAGAGATACAACATGGTGTCGTCAGCATAAAGTGATATTTTACTCTCCTCTCCTCCTACTCTATTTCCTTCTAGGCTTTGGTGTGTCCTGTTTCTGCTAGGGGTTCCATACAGAGGGCAAACAGTATGGGTGAGAGGGGACAGCCTTGTCTTGTCCCTCTTAGAATATTCAGACTGTTGGAAATTGTGCCATTTACTCGAACGTAAGCTTGGGGAGTCCGATATATAGCTTTAACCCAGGTAATAATTTGATCCCCAAAGCCAAATTTCTTTAACACCCCATATAAAATGTTCCAGCTTAAGAGGTCAAATGCTTTCTCTGCATCGATCACTATGGTTACCTGTTGTTCTTTAGAGTATTAACCTTGATGCAAGATGTTAAGACACCTCCTGATATTATCTCTAAGGTGTCTATTAGATACAAAACCTACTTGATCTGAATAAATCAAATCAGGTAAAATTATGTTTATCCGTTTTTCCAGTATTTTAGTAAAGATTCTTGAGTCCACATTAAGGAGGGATATAGGCCTATATGAAGCCCAGGAATCAGGGGATTTACCTTGCTTAGGTATAACCGAGATAAAGGCCCTCCTCCAGGAGAGGGGGAAGTTCTCTTCTTCCTCACAAGAATTGAATAATTGACATAGAATAGGGGTTAACTGGGATTTAAATTGATAGTCTTTTATCTTGTCTGATATTTGGTCCTTGATGTCCTGCCTCCCTATCAGAGAGGAATTGAATCTCCCAATTGCAGCATCAAAGTCACAGCAGAGTGGTCTGAGACCACCCTGGGGTGGATAACGCAGTCCTTTATTTTATGTAACTTGGTATTACTGCATAGAAAGTAGTCGATTCTACAATAGGAGTTGTTTGGGTTGAGTAAAAAGTGAAATCTTTTTCTGACCCCTTCAGCTCCCTCCAGTCATCCACTAATGCTAATTCCTGCATACCTCCCCTGAGTGCCTTACTCATTCTCTTATTTGTCTTGTGATTTTGGGATGAACGGTCCAGCCCAGGATTAACCACACAATTAAAATCTCCTTCAGTTAGGACCAACCCCTCCCCCAAATCTGAGACCCTACGAAATAGATTTTGGTAGAATACAGGATCATAACTGTTAGGGGCATAAATATTAATTAAATGCAGTTTTTGGGAGAATAAGTCTCCTGAGATAATAATTCCTTTGCCATCCTCTAAAGGTTCTTCCTTTGTGATTTCTAGTGGGATGTTTTTCCGAATCAAAATGACTGTGCCATTCTTCTTGTCTGAGGCATGTGATGATCCCATAACTCTACCTACCCATGTTCGTCTAAGTTTTCTATGCTCCACTTCAGACAGTCTAGTCTCCTGCAGGAAACAGATATCGGCATGGAGCTGGTTTAAGTAGTGCAATATCTTAGTTCTCTTAATGGGAGAGTTGATGCCTTGAACATTCAAGGAAGCAACTTTTATGGAACCCATTTTAATTTAATTATTTTAATCCTGAGGATGACCATGCCATTAACTCTGGTTTCCCTGCTCAGCCCAGTCAATCCCTCAACCTTCATAGCTGAATGACACCCTCATGTACAAAAATGCCAAGCGTAATTAACAAAATACACAACTAGTGCATTAAAAATGTAAATTTTAAACATTTAAAAAAAAATTGCTGTCTTTAAACCAGTTATGACTATCTTGATAACTTTTAACCAAGGAATTTATTAGTTACAGTATATGTCTAACTGTTAAATGCTTCCTGGGTTGAAGAAAAAACACCCTGTAAAGAACAGGGTGTGGTAGCCAATGCTACTGTGGTTGTAACTATACAAGCCTGACCACAAGGTGTCAATATGTGTAAACGTCACCTGAAGCAAGTAATGTAGTATAGGTTCCGATGACTTCTGGTCGCCTAAGAAGTCTGGGGGCCGCTCCTTTAAATATTTATCCCTGTAAATCTTAACCAGCTACTTAGTTTCTCCCCAAGAGTTACCATACAATATTCCTGAAAAGCATTATAATATTTTTTTCAAATAATAATGGTCCTGAAGGGCCTCACCCTTCCCCAGCCCAAGATTAAGGCAGAGGGGAGAGTTGTCTCTCCCTCATTCTTTTCTGTTTCTCCCTCAAATTCAATCTGCTAATGTGTACCAATATTAGTATACAGCTTCCCTCCCCCTCCCCATCCTATGTCCCCCAACAGGACCAAACCATACATGATAAACGAAGGAAAGAGAAAGGGAACTCGCAGGTGATCCAGGGTAAACACAGGTTTCAAAATTTTCCCCCGAAGATAACAATAAACCCTCAGAGCAGTGAAGCCCAAAGTGTTTCTTGTTTTCAGTTTCTCTGGAAAAGGTCCATAATGCCACCAGGGTGACAGGCAGTCCAGGACACAGTTAACATTCAGGGTGAGTAGACACAAAACTTGCCTCAGCCATTTGAGTCTATATTTGGGTAAGTTCAATCGAACTTCCCCCATGGGGCGGTCGTTTAAAACATGGCAAAAACAAAGAAAAAGTTCTTCTTTTCTGCTCCCTGTTTTCCTCTGCTCCATTGTACCAGTGCAGAGGTAAGGTGTCACAACAGTGACTCTCTTGAACCCCCTTTGTTGCTCTCACGAAAAAAAAGGTTCTTTACTTGCCAATTCAGGTTTATGGGTTGCGTGAGCTTGATCTCCCTGATCCTACCGCCATCCGTGGTGTCTTCAATTCTCTTGCAACTAGTTCCTGCAAGTCCATACATAAGTGTGAGGGCAAGGTCACTGATGTAGGTTGTGCTCTTTTAGGTTTCCCAGCTCTCTGCCATGTGACCCATGCGATCTCCTGTTCCAACATGCCTGTTTTGGAATCCGAGCATTGAATCCCCATTTGTTTTAAAGTGGTTGCTGCTTCCTGAAGTGAGTCGACCAATATGGGGCTCTTTTCTGTATGGATTTGTAAACGGGCTGGATAGTATAGTTGGATGTTAACATTTTTCTATCTCGCTTGTTTTATTATGTCCTGCACCTGGCGCCTCTTATTATTTAATAAATCTGAGAAGTCTTAGTCTAGGAAGATCTTTTGCCCATCAAATTGTATGCTTTTGTTTTTCCAGGCAGTTTGCAGAATTAATTGCCTCTCTTGATAGTTCAGCATCCTCACAATAATCGACCTGGGGCGTGCCGATTGCTCTTTTGGCTTTGGTATCAGTAAGTGGTGTGCCCTTTCTATCAGAAGAGGTGTACTCTCAGGAATATTCAGTGTGGCCCTTAACATATGAGCCACAAAGTCTTCCATTGTTGCAAAGGATGTCTCTGATTCCTCCAGAACTCCATAGATGCAGAAGTTATTTCTTCTTGCCTGGTTCTCCTGATTGTCAATTTTGGCCTGTAATTCTTTTTCCATCCGAGCCAGGGGATATAGGATAGCCCTGTTATGCTGACTGGTAGAGTCTGCCAAAGAATCGATTGTCTGCTCTGCTGCCTCGGTATGTTTATCTACTTTTTTCAGGTCAGAACGAAGATCGGCCACCGAGGATTCAATTCTGTGTAGGGTTTTTATAATCCCACCTAGTTTAGAGACAATCATCTGCTGATCCCAGAGCTCTATGTTATCTTCTGAGTCGGCTACACTCGATACTGGAGAAACCGGGCACGAGGCCTCGCGTGGGCTCGGTTGTCTGTCCAATTCCATCAGCGCTCGTACCTTTGCTGAATGAGATGCTTTCCCTTTAGTTTTGCTAGACGCCATCACCATGTAACAGGCAGATATAGATTTAATGCTTGAATTGGCGATTTAGCTGATTTAATATAATTCTTCCATTGAGCAATCCCCGGAGCTGTCGGGTTAGGCGGCCATCAGTTTAGTGACATAACTGCAAGTCCCCCTTGGAGTTCTACCCTGTTGCAGATTTTAGTGTCATCCATGAACAGGCAGACCTTTCCATCCAGCCCCTCTGCAATATCGCTAATAAGAACATTAAAGAGGAACAGCCCCAGTACAGATCCCTGTGGTACCTCACTGGTCACCCTCCCTTCCTCAGAGTGAACTCCACTTACCACTACCCTCCAACTCCTATCCCTTAGCCAATTTCTTACCCATTTTACCACCTGTGGTCCCACTCCTAGGCTACCCAGCTTGCTTACTAATCTCCTATGTGCAACGGTATCAAAGGCCTTGCTGAAATCAAAGTAGCCCACATCCACCGTTCCTCCCTGATCCAATTCCATGGACACCCAGTCAAACAAATCTATTAGATTCGTTTGACAAGACCCCCAATGAATCTAGGTTCTGTAAGCCACTGGATTCAAGGTATTCCACTATCCTTTCCTTCAGTATTGATTCCAATAATTTCCCCACCACTGAAGTCAGGCTGACTGGCCTGTAGTTGTCAGCCTCCCTACTGCCACTTTTGTGAAGTGGGACTACATCTGCACTCCTCCAGTCCCCCGGAACCACTCCAGTCTCCACTGAAAGGTTCAATAGGACGGTTAAACCTGAGTTCCCTCAGTATCCTTGGATGGAGCCTGTCTGGCTCCATTGCCTATCCACTTACAGTTTTTCGAGTTCCTTCAAGACTCTCTCCTCTGTAAATGGACTAGTGTCCACCTCCCTTCCTTTGAAGATTCTGTCACTTTTCTGTCTCCCCTCTCCTTCCCTTTCTTCTGTGAATACTGAACAAAAGAATTTGTTCAAGAAACCTGCTTTTTCTTGGTCCCCTTCCACACAATCCCCCCTTCCCTTCTTAGTCTTACCATCTCTCCCATGGTCTTTCTCTTTTCGCTTGCATACCTAAAAAAAAATATATCTCGTCTCTTTTCTTTAGTTCCTGGGCTATTTTCTCCTCTGTTTGTGCCTTTGTGCACCTAACTGATTTCTCTGCCTCCCTCTGTTTTTCGCAGATACAGCTCCCTATCCTCTTCCTTCTGTGTCTTCTTATACCTCCTGAATGCTAACCTTTTTGCCCTTACCTTCCCAGCCACTTTCTTAGGGAACCATAGCAGTCTCTTTTCCTTTTGCCTTTGCTTACTAGCCTGACACAGAGGTTTTTTGCCTTCTCTATGCCCCCTTTCAGTTTTGCTCACAGTTTCTCCACTCCACCCAAGCCCCCCCCCACCACCACCACCACCACCTGGGCATCCTGGAAGCATTCTTCCGTCTTTTTAAAATTGACCCTCCTGAAGTCCAGGACCCTTGTCCTTGTATGGTTCAATTCTGCTCCAGTACTTTTATTGAACCACACAGTATGGTGATTACTGGTCTCCAGGTGGCCACCCACCACGACATCTGCAACACTGCCTTCGTTAGTTAGTACAAGGTCCAGTATTTCCCCCTCACAAGTGGGCTCCCTAATTAGTTGCCTGAGGAACACCCCCTGCAGGGAGTTCAGGATGTCCCTGCTCCCAGCTGAAACTGCAGCTGGGATGCTCCGATCTACATCCAGTAGACTGAAGTCCCCCACCAACAGCATCTCCCCTTATCTGCCATCTTTTGGATGGCTTCCCCCAGAACCTTATCCAACCCCCCTCCACCATGCTGGAGGTCTGTAGATCATGTCAGTGTGAATAGTGGCTCTATTTCCCATCTCTAGGGTGACCCACAGTACCTCCGCCCCTCCATGTATTCAGTTCCATGTCAAAACAGCACCAGCAAAATGGCATGGACAAACAAGAGTGACATGAAAATAACAATTTCCAGAACCGTGACCAGCACAATAGCGCAGGACTGAAAAATGTCCCTGGACATAGTATTACCTGGGTGGAGTCTGAGTATCTGCATCAGAGGAGGAGGAGAAGGACCTGGGAGTAATGATCACTAGTGACTTGAAGCACTCCACGCAGTGCAAGAAAGCAGCAGCAAAGGCAAACAAGATGCTGGGATGCATAGCTAGGGGGATCAGTAGTGGAGGAGAGGAGGTAATACTGCCCTTCTACAGGTCACTGGTAAGGTCGCATCTAGAGTATGGAGTTCAGTACTGGTGCCCACACCTCAAAAAGGACATTAACTTGCTGGAGAAGGTATAGAGGAGGGCTACAAGGATGATAGTCAGTCAGCAGGGCAAGGCATACGAGGAGAGGCTGAGGGCACTGACCATGTACTCCCTGGGAGACAGGAGAGAGAGAGAGAGAGAGAGAGGACAAGATTGGGACATTCAAGTACTTGAAAGGGATAAATAAGGTTGATAAGGAGAGTCTCTTTAAGCTGAGTGGCAACCATATCACAAGGGCGCACAGTCTTAAGCTGGAGGGTGTAAGGTTTAGGACGGAGGTCAGGAAGCACTTCTTCACAGAGAGGGTGGTGGTCACTTGGAATGCACTGCCGGAAGAGGTCATCTCGTTAAAGATGGTGGGCAGCTTTAAGAGAGGCTGGGATAGGCATGGGGAAGGTAAGAATCGTGGGTAGGGAGGATGGGAGGAGTGAGGAGGGAGGGCAGGGACACTAGCTGAAGCTGTGGACCCTGCAATATGAGCAGACTTGATAGACCAAATGGCCTTCTTCTGCTGGCTTCTTCATATGTTCGTATGTAAATTAAAACCAGCGACCCAAAACACTGACCAGGTCTCCAGTTTTCCTTCCTGCACCCTCTTAAAAATATATATTCATCTCTGGGGGGGTACAACTCAGGGATGGGGAGAAACTCGGGAGGGAGGATGACAATGTCAGGAGGGGTGAATTTAATATTCCCACTCTGGGGGGGTGACATAACTCGAGGAGGATGACAAAGCTGAGAGGGGGAGAAAAAAATTAGACCTCTCACAAGATTTGAACCCTAGCCTACTGCACGTAGCAACAGCATACACTGGCAGCAGAGTTTGTATCCCACAGTGGCTACATTACATAGCTTGTCTACATCACTGTCTCCTTCACTAAACTAACCATTCGCTGAAAAGAGGCTGCAGCTAACATTCCGTTTACTATTATGATCTCGCTGTTTTTTCCATTGCTATCTTCACGGGATACCCTGTATTCTTTTTACCTCTGTCACTGTTATGCTATCTCTCACATAAAAAGCAACTCCTTCTTTTTTCCCCCCACCCTATCCTTCCTGAACAAAGTATATCCTAGTATGGCTATATCCCAGCCATGGTTCTCAGTGCACCATGATTCTGTAATGGCGACAGTGTTCAGGTCAGCCTCACCATAACGGCCTCTAAGTCTGGAATTTTATTTCCCAGACTTCGAGCATTGACACACATGACCTTCCAGCTTCTAGTACTACCCTACTCTTCAGACTCCCATTTTCTCTTTTGACCTCCCTCCTTGCTGCCTCTGTTCTCATTCTCATCTCTCTTCATTTCTAGTAACTTGTTTTTCTATTTGGTACCCTTGGGGGATTTGTCTCCCTTAGGGTTCTCTCTACTGACTACTCCAGTTTGTGGGGAGGAAGGACAGTTTATGTCTCCCTGTTTCCTTCTGCCCCCCCCAGCTAGTTTAAATGCTCGCCAGTGTAACATTTAAACCATTCACTGAGGACTGCGCTTCCCCTCCTGGACCGATGCAGGCGATCTCCCCTGTACAGGCCTTTATCCCTCCAGGTGTGACCCCAACCCTCAATGTAACTGAACCCCTCCTCTCTGCACCATTCCCTCAACCACTGATTGAAGCTCCAGGTACTAAGTACCCTGTCCTCTCCCCTGTTATAGACAGGCAGCACCTCAGTAAAGGCCATTGATTTTGCTACCTGCCTATAACCTTTTCCTCCACTCCCTAAACTCCTCCTCCTGTACCATTTCCTCCCTATCCCTAGCCAGGTCATTAATCCCCAGATGGACAATGACATCCAGCCCTCCCACCCATCCTGCTGCCCTAGCAATTCTCAGTATCCACTTTCCATCCTTCTGAACCATGGCACCTGGTAGGCACCTAACCTCCCACTCCCCTTCCCTTCCCTTCCCTTCCTGTTCCCAAATTTGTCCCTCTCACGATGGAGTCCCCCACCAGGAGTTGCTTCCTTCTCCTCTGGGGTCCTCTGCCACCCTCCTTGGGGTCTCCACTACAGAGGACCCCACATCCTCCCGGGTCACTACCTCGGGCGCCTCCATGGAAAAGTCCCACCCTGCCAGAGCATTGTAGTAGTTGCGTAGTGTTACCTGATGGGGGATGTGCCTCTGTTCCACTGCCCTCACCCTCCCTGAGCCCACCGTAGTCCAGCCGCTCCTCCTCTTAGGCATCCTTTGAGTTAGCAGTGGCATACTTGGTGGTCCCTGGGTATGGGAGGAGGATCCCTGAATCCTAGCCAACTCAGCCTGGAGTCTAGCAACCTCCTTCCCCAGCCCAGAGAGGTGCACGCAGATGGGGTAGCACCGCAGTCTGCAGAAGGTCTCCCTGAAAACTGCCACCCCACAACCACTGCACTGCACCACTCCAAGCATACTTACTATTCTGCTTATAGGTCTCATAGGTCCAGTTACGAGCTTATAGTCAGTTTTGCCTTTTATTACTCACCTTTTATCAAAGGTCATAGCCCCCTATGTTCGACTCCTTGCAGAAAATGTCCAGATTTGTCTTGAATTGTGTCATGTTTTTACTGCCCGCCACACTAACTGGCAGACTATCGCAAATGGGCACCACCCTCTGGGAGAGCCACACTGGTCCTTTCCTAGATCGACCTACTTCTCCCTTAAGCTGGAAAGGATGTGCCCTTGTATCCCTTAGAATTTTTTTTGGTCTCCAGTTCACTAAACTCCCACAGATCATTGTTTGCAAATGCTCCGTAAGCCATGTACAGATCCCCCCTCATCTTTCTGTATTCTAAAGAGTGCAGATCCATTTCCTATAATCTTTCTGTGTATTCCACATTATGCAGTTCCTTAATCCTTTTTGTTGCCCTACACTGTATACCCTACATTTTTTTTTAAAGTAGTATTACTCTGGAGATACTTGGTCTCCTCCCCCTTGCTGGAGTGTATCTAGCTAGCAGTACCTTGTAGATTAGTGTTCCGTCCTTTATCCCCTTCTTCTTTACCCACGGTGGCACTAGCACTTATACCTCCCCTAGCCTAGCATCCTGATCTGGACAGGTTACCAGCTTGTGTCTCCCTTCACTCCTGAAGATAATTTTTTTTTTTTACTCTCAACAATAAAAACCCTTTTGTACCTCTACCCTACATAGGGTGTTTCACTCACTCCCACTTGTAGTCCACCCCTGCCTTCCAACTCTATCTTGCAGACCTCCTTCTTCCCTGTCCCATCCCTGGCTGCCTGCTGATACTGGATCCTACTCCACTAGTTTACTTCTGTACTCACCTAGTGTTGCGGAGTGACCTGCTGCCAGCTGCCTCATTGGGCTGACACTGGTGGGCAGACTCCTCTGTTCTGTCCTTGTCGCATTTGTCTTTTGCGTGAAAGGATGCTTGATGGTACCTTCCTTAAGCAGTCAAGTGCTGATTTGCTTCTAGTGGAGCATGCTGATTGGTGCTCCAGAGGGCGTGAGGCAGCTTCAGTCTCTTCTGATTGGCCGCCGCCGAATCATCTTCAAGCCGATGTTCCTGGCCAGAGAACTACAAAAAATAGATCCCATAGCACTTTTGGGGGAAAGAGGGAAGGCCCGTGGATCAGGCGAATCTCCTGTTTGCTCCACTCCCATGATGGTGTGCTCACATGCAGTGACTTTCAGACAGTGACGTTATATTCACAAAAACAAAGAGCAATAGAGGTAAAATACATTGCACTGCAAAACTGATATGATCCATAGATTCATATACCTGCATTACATAAGTCTTGTAGGGAATGACATGTCTATAGAATACCTCTAACTATCCCATTAATGGCAGAGTTCAGACCTGAAGTCAAGTGAGGAAGATGCCATATTCTATGGCAGCATTGAGTGGCGCCCACATGGACTGAAAATTCTTGAGCATACCATTTGACCTGTTTTGTATGTGCTCTATTTTCAAACATGTGTGGATATGCTGACTCCATTGAGCTACATGGGTGGGTCTTTTCCCATCTATGAAAGGGATATGGCCTTTCTAGCATTGATCAGTAGTAGGCACTCCGCAGTTTGTAGGAACCCTTGGGTAGCTTTAGCCAGTCCTTCACCCTCAACAAAAGCTCAAGGGGGGAATTAAGAAGGGTATGGCCCATCACTTTCTGCATAATTTTATGGACTTCACCCCAGAATATGCTAATTTTTTTGGCACATTAAGGTCACATGCAAAAAGTTACCTTCCCCTATGTCACATGTGGGGCATAGCAGGCATTTGGTGGGGTCAAAAGCATGCATACGAAGGGTGTGAGGTATGTGCAATACATAAAATTTCACTACACTTGTCTTAGACAATTGTTCCTAGCACAGTTCCTACAATGTGAGGTGGTAGTTTTTCTTGATTTATAGGTGATATTAACACCCATGTCCATGTTCTATTTTTCAAGCACCTCTTCCAGCGTGGAAACACAAACACCCAGGAGAAGCTTGTAAAAAGCTATTAAAGTTCTATGTTTAGGTGGGGGATTGTAGATTAAGGCCTCAGCTGGTGACATCTGCTTACCCAATCCCTGCAACCCGCCACCCTGTAGTCAGTTCTGAAGTCTAAGATATGGAAAGAAGTCTCGACGGTGCAACCCAAATTGGGCCCTAAGGTGCAAGGATTGTAGAAGACCACCCTCATAATGTAAACCCACCTGATCCAGGCCTCTTTTTTTCCAGCGTGGCATAGCCTGGTGCAAAAACACACTGTATTACATCTCCATTTGAATGCCACTGAAATATCAGCCTTGGAAGACATACATGTGTAGTGGCCTATGAAATTATGGATTGTTAGCCAAATACATACCAAACTGGCTATAAAGGGGTTAGTCAGGGCTGTAGGTTTCTGGCTCCCAAGGGATTTAGATAACACCCCTAGGCATAGATCTGATCCCATCTCCTCTTCTACTGTTACCCAGGCTGGTCGCAGTGGATCCTTTGCAGCTGGTATAAAGGTTAGCTGAGTGGCCCAGTAGTATAGCTTAAAGTTTGGGAAGGCACATCCCCCTCAGCCACAGGCAACTGGATGGTAGCCAGCTTGATCCTGGCTGGATTACAATTGCATATGGATCTATGTATGATGGAGTCCAAAGACTTAAAGAAGGTTATTGGAAGTATAACCGGTAATGTCTGGAAGAGGTACAATCATTTAGGGAGGGTGCACTATTTAATTAACTTTATTCCAGCAATCAAGGAAAAGGGTAATACCTGTCACTGCTCACAATCCACTCTCAGGGACTGCAAAAGAGGTTTAAAATTACTTTTATACAGGGCAGCAACAGAGTAGGGCAGACGGATCCCCAGGTAACTGATGGAATCTATCACTACAAGACCCAGCGGGTTATTGGTCGGATGGCCTCTATTCAGTTTATCTACCGTGAGCAGGTCACTCTTACCCAATTAACTCTGTGCCCTGATAATGTACCATATTCCCTTACCAGCTTTATGCACTGCAGGTAATCCCTCAGATGGGTTCTGCAAACATACAAGGATATCATCAGCAAAGGGTGATAAATTATGCTCTTCCTGCTTACCGTATACTAGTTCTCTGATCTGCATAGCTGCGCTCACCACAGCAGCCAGGGTTTCAGAGAGAGTCCATATAACAGTGGAGAGAGTGAGCAACCCTGCCCAGTACCCTAGGTCAAGGGCTGTTAGGCCATCACTGATCAGAATTTGGGTCTCAGGAGCCTGGTACAGAGCACCAACCCAGAGCAACAGTCACTCACCTATCCCAAATCTACACAGGATCTTGAGCGTATACCCCCACTCCACATGGTCAAAAGCCTTTTCCCCATCCACAGTAATGACCACAACCCCATGCTTTGATTCAGATTTAGACCATTTGTGAATTATATCAAGAATGCGGCGTATGATTGTTTTGCCTTGCCGACCCTTGACAAAACTTGATTGGTCAGGGTGTACAATCTCTGTAACGACTGGTAGAATGTCAGGTTGTCTAAATTGGGTCTATAAATGGATCCCACCAAGACGGCCTCTGCAATGTACATTCCGATATGAACAAAGGCATATTTGTCACCCTGTCCAGCTTAACCTGTTTTACCACCCTTGAGGAATTTGGTTTCAACCATACCACAGCGCCCCTGGATTTGGCACTGAAACAAGCCCCATGCCAGGTGCCTCCCCAACAGGAGGCAGTATGAAGCATTTCTGTCCCCATCATGTGGGTCTTCTGCATTAGTAATATGTCCCCTCTGAGTTTTTTAACCCTTCCCAATACTCTTTTCCATTTCACAACATTCTTAAAACCATTAACATTCCAGGTCACAATGTGTATTTTATCAGCCATATTCATTACTGTGAAATACCCTATTTCTGATTGCCCTTGCAGCTACTACCATACCATATACAGTATAGCAAAGATGCCATGGTCTAGTGATTTGCTAAAAAGAACTGTAGATCAAGTAGTCTCTGCAGTGAGAATATAGGCAGGGAAAAAGTGGGCAGACTGGGTGAGCCAAGTGGCCTTTATCTGCCGTTGAATTCTATGTTTGCCACAAAGTACTGATTCTGCCATGTCATAGAAACATAGAATGTGTTGATAGAAAAGGACCACTTGGCCCACCCAGTCTGCTCACTTTTTTCCCTGCCTATTCTATCACAGCAGACCCTAACTGGTCGTAAACTCATTTTCAACTTTAAAAACCTCCCACCCTCCCCAATAAATGAAGCCATCCCTCATCCCAACAGAAAGACCATCCCAACTCCTGTATTGTCCTACAGATCCAACAGGCTCGCACAACACAACATAACTCTACTCCCCATAGGTCCCAACATTGGACCCATATAACAGTAACAGAATCAACAGGCTGCCCCCCCACACATACCTCCGTACACCTCCTTCCCTGTCAAGCTAAGTGTAGCTTGAAGCATCTCCCCCTGCAAACTTATGGTGGATTTAAAGAGCTTCTGACACCTCAAAGAAAACTTTGAAAAACATAATAATTAGGTACAATTCAGCTTGCATTCCAAATACATTCTATAGATTTTTCCTCCCCATCTTTTACTACAGAGGAAATTTGCACAAATACATGATCTTTATCTGTTAGAGTTCATCTGCCTCTATAGCTTACTCCCTACTTCATGTCGTAATCCTCTGTTGTGACATCACACACTGTTGCCATGGGAGTAACTATGATGCCAGAAGCAGTGCATTATGACCTCAGGTGGGAAGAAAGCAACAAGAGTAGATGAACTCTTCAGAAGCAGAGACCCAGTTTTCATGCAAACGTCCTCAGGTAATAAAATAATGGGGAGGAAAAATACAGAACTAATGTGAAATATAAACTGAACTGAGTCTAAATATTAAGTTTTGTTTAAGTTATCCCAACGGTTTCAGCTGCTCTTTAAAAACTGTCATAAGTAGTGTGTAGACACATTTTGAAAGCTGTCTTTTATTTCATTTTGCTAAGTTTAGTATTATGACGGCTAATGGATTATCAGGATCTTCTCCTGCTGGGTTCTCACCAGACGCCATCATCCTTGTCCATGTGTGCATTTCCGGTGGAGCAAGGTTACAATGAGCGGCAGCTGTAAAAGGTTCAAAAGTGAGTATCGACTGCTTTTTTTGTGATTTCAGGGATGCCATGAAGTCCTTTTGCCTAATCCGTCACAGTGGCAATGTGCAGTGCTGCTTTGTTCCGTTTAAAGAGCAAGTGCTTAGTAAGGATGTATATCTTAAAGAATAAAAGTTTGGAGCCATTAGATGCCACTGCAAACATTTTGTTTTTTCATATGTTTCTTTAACTACATTGTCGTAATTTTATTAAGTGTATGATGGAACGTTGTTAGCGATAGAAAGCAATTGCTTCACAAACCTTGTTATGCTGCACTAGCAGCGTCATTTATACTATAGGATATGGAAGAACGTTATTGTGTGCAGAAATCCATCAAAAGCTAATGCTGCTGTACCACGGATGTTACGTCAGCTGGCTGTTGTACTATCATGAGTATGTCACATCGATGGTACAACAGGAGACAGTGCATTTGCGCATGTGCTTAACTGAAATGCGGCACTTGGAGTAAGGGCCTGTGATGAGACCTGAACCTGATTGTGAGAACAAAGTAAGGGGGAAAATCTATTTTTACTAAACAGCAGGACTGAGCACATTTAAAAAAAAAATACAGTAGTTAGTAACATGAGATCAGGGAACCGGGGAAGGAGTGAGTCTTTGGGGGGGGTGCGGCGCACACAAAGGCTGAAATTGCGTCGCGAACCTGACAAAATGATACATTATTGATTTACTGATGCCCATATACTATACAAGATAATGGATGGGCATCAGTAAACAACAACCCTGAGTTAACTTCTCGAGGTTGTCTGCCAACCGTAAACCTCTCGAGCTTCGCTCTCGAGGTTTACTTGGTAGTCATGACAACCTCTTGAAGTTAAAAACAGGGTTGTTAACTGCTGCCCATCCATTATCCTCTATATTATGCTGCAGTAGCTACATATTCACTGCAGCATAACAGCATATAATAACCCTGTTAGCGCTTGGTCACCTCGCACATTCGTGATTCACGCAGCAGTAACAGCTGGCGGTACTCAGGGTGACACGCAGTGCTACAGTAAAATCTTACTAAAAATTGTAGCAGCAGTCTTTTCAAAAGTTTTAAAGGACCGCGAGAAATTTATTCAGGAACAAGAAAACCAGCACATGCTTCTGGCATACACTATAAAAAAAACATTGAATGGGTGCCAATCGGTAACAAGCTTGGTTAGATCATCTCACGGTTTCCATGGCGACTGAACCTCTCAAGCTGTGCTCTTGAGGTTAAAGCAGTCGCCATGGGAACCACTCGATGATCTAACCAGCTTGTTATCGATGGGCACCCATTCATTATTTAAGCAATATACCATGACAGGGAGTGGATATATTGGTGGATTTACCACGCCTGGTGTGGTTGGGTCACGAGGCACAGCCGGTGACTTAACCACACCAGGCGTCAGTAAACCACCATACTCTCCCTGTCATATTCTGCTGATATCTAATGTTAAACTTGTTTGTTTTGTTTTATAGTGATATAAAACTTTACAGTGGGTATACTGGAGATTTATCACGGTCATGTGATGTGTTTTGACCAATGAATTTACAGGTTTTTCATCCCCATTGTATAATAGAGATTATACAATGGGGTATAAATCCTAAACTTGATTGTCAAACACACATGACTAATGACATACAGGTATTTTTCATACCCATTGTATAACAACGATTATACAGGGTATGAAAATCCTGCAACCTCATTGGTCAAAACACATCACATGACCATGGTAAATCCTCCAGTATGCCCACTGTAAAAGTTTTATATCACTATAAAAACAAAAAACAAGTTGAACATTATAATAGCAATATAATGACAGAGAGTGGGTATATGGGTGGATTTACCACTTCTAGTGTGGTTAAGTCGCTCGCCTGCGCCTCGTGACCAAACCACACCAGGCGTGGTAAATCCACCAATATACCCACTCTCTCTCGTGGTATATTGCTTAATTTTATTTTACCAACTACTAGTAAAAATAGAATCCAACGGAATTCTTTTATTATGATGTCAGAAAAGTTTCACTGGCAAGGCTGGCATTGTATTTCAATGGGAAACTGCAAACCTGTTTTCACATTTTTATTGAGAAATAACACTTTCTACCACCAAAATATTATATATTTAACAAAGCTATGTGCTTTTTCATAACCTGTGATCTTTTATTAGCATTTACCAAGTGACATTGTCTTCATAACCAGATTTTACTTGGGGAGAAGAAAGAGAAGTCAATCACTGAAGAAAGCTAAGGGGGGGTAGCTCCTCCTACCTCACAGATCCCCATAACAACCAGGGGTTCATGAATAAATGGTTATGTTAATGTGAAGCGCTGAACACAACTTTTCAAGTAAAGCTAAAGTATGACTGCATGATTTAATAAGACAGTACCCAATTATTAGCACTAAATTGCATTTTTTTTTTGGTTCTACTGCTGATGTGAACTTTGCCTGTTCAGCACTGCTGTGTCGCCCACATTTCAAGACTGTTATCTTACTTCCAGTTGGGGGGGCAATCTAAATACAACAGTCAGGCCTTACTGCTCAGACCCGATCCCCCCCCCCGACTCTGTGTATTTCATCTTGTTTGCCTCAAAGGTCCAATCACTGCCAGCGCCAGAGGTCTGGATGTCCAGCACCAGATGTCCAGTGTCAGAGGTCCATGGTCAGAGGCCGAGCACCAAGAATCCAGTGTTGGAGGTCCAGAACCAGGCCACGGAGTCAAGATTGGACCACCTGGGGTGGTCAGAAGAGGGCCAACGCCACAGCAGCTTGCCCCAGTGCAGAAAAAAACAGGCTACAGGGTCAGGATTGGACCATCTGGGGTAGTCAGAAGAGGGCCAATGCCACAGCAGCTTGCCCCAGTGCAGATAAACCAGGCTACAGGGTCAGGATTGGACCATCTGGGGTAGTCAGAAGAGGGCTGACACCATAGCAGCTTGCCCCATCGCAGACGTCCTGGGCTATCGGATCAAAAATTTAGTCACCCCTAGGTGACCAAGAAGGGCTTAGAGCTATAGTTACCCCTTCCCCACCTATTTGTCCTTTTATTGTAGGTAAAATTGCTTTAATTGACTGTGTCCATCTTTTCCTGCTGACCACCTAATGGTACCAACGTTAGGGAAAAGAGCTTCCCCTTTGTTTCAGCTCTCTCAATTTTACGGTTGTCGGTGCTGGTTGGTCTCCATGGGGTTAACCATCCAGTTGTTGGATCCAGGAACCCAACAAGGCCCTCCTTTTTGCTAATTGGGGGGCAGTTACAATGGGTAAAACTTTTCTATACTCAGTCTTTTTTTTTTAACTTTCTTTAAGTCCAGTTGCCGGCACCAGGGCCCCTTCGGGCAAGACCCACTCAACCAGTGCTATCTGCCTGCCTGAATCCCCCACCTGGTGAGGAATCAGGAACAGAGTCCTCCCCTCCAGTGCCTGGGATGTCAGGGGAGGACCTAAGAGAGTCAACTGGGAGGGGACCGACATTGGAAGTGTGCACTTGCCACTGAGGACTGCCATCTACCTCCTGGTGGCCAGAGGTTTTCCTACTTTTTGGTTACCCCCGAGGTGGTGAGCGTGCAATGACGTCAGCACAGCAGGGGAATGAGACCCCCCCCGCAGACGTCTGCCGCTGCCTCCCCCAACTTGCATCCCTGCCCGATGCAATGCCCTCAGACTCCACCGGGAGCTGCTGCAAGGCAGGGAAGTCCCTGGATCCCACCCCAGGAGAGGAGAGCAGTCCTCCAGATGCTTGATCCTCTCCTTCCCCTGCTGACGCCCGAGTCCACTCCCAAACCCGGGTCGCTGGTGTGGCGTGAGGTGTGGCATCCAATGCCTCAACCCTCAGTGGCACCAGGCCAACTTCTATACTCAGTCTTGATGGAGGCTGGAAAAAAGCCAAATTTCCCTCGTTCACTAAAAATACCACCAACAGCTTTATCTGGTTCAAGGCCAGTTGGCATCCATCTGCATCCCCTTCCCCCAGGTCGTGCCTGAAAATAGGCAGGATTTGTCTAGTGCACTTACCCAGTCAACAAAAAATAAATTAAATTAAATTAAAAAACTGAGTCTTTATAAAAGGAATTTAATGCCCAGTCCTTGCATGCTGACTCTGAAGGGGAAGAATAAGGAGTATAGTGAGCTTTGTGTGTATGTAATTCCTTAAATCTGTTTTCATCATGCTGAACCCTACATAGCCCCTTGTTGTTTTCAATTTACATCAGCTCCTTAGGTAATAACATCCACAATTCTAAACTTCACTTCTTCAAGGATGATACAGTATTATACACCTCAAAACCCTCTTGACTGACGTAGGTATTGCGTTGCAGTCAGAATTTAACCAGCCACGACGTAACCTCCTAAGCTACAAATTATTACTGAATGCCAAAAAAACCAAGGCAATGTACTCCCCCCTCCATCCCTCATTATTGCTTCATAAACAAGCAGTACCGGCACCTATCACAACTCCCCTAGGAGACTCACTCGAGTTTGTGGAAAAATTTAAATATTTAGGAATTTGGCTGGAAAACAAATTGACCTTTGCCTCACACATCGACCCTCTCTCTAAAAAACTAAAAATGAGACTGGGGTTCTTCTACAGGAACAAATTCTTATTCCTAGCAGATATTAGGAGATTAGTTCAAGCCGCCTTCCTTCCACTAATAGACAATGCGGCCATTATTTACAACAGCAGCCCAGCGTGCAACTTACACAAGTTGGACATGCTCTATCCCCGTGCCCTGAGCTTTATAACCAGTGCTCCCTTTATTTTTTTTTTTATATACTTCTTTATTGAAATGAGAATTTTCCTCATACATCTATAACTAGTACAGGTAGAATTGCAATCTTAACAATGCACTATACGATGTACTATAAATACTAAAAAAACCTTTGCAAATAAAAAAAAATACAACAGTTAATTTCCTTCAAGATATTGTCTAATTATTTAGGAAATCCATATCAAGTATTCCACTTCTGGTATAGGAAATATCTAAATGAAGTACAGGTTGGAGATTTCTATTTCAATGTATCCTTTAGAAGGAAGACTGTAGTTAACAAAAAATATAAAGTACATCTTCATGAACTTTGACAATTAATTACAACTAAAACATAAACTAACAAGCCAGCTTAGGTTTTTTATAGCATTACCATGACAAAAGGCTGTAGTACAGACCAAGAGTTTACTTGATATGGTTATTTCAATTTACAGTTATTAGCAGCTAGGGGGAGCCTTGAGAGGATGACTTAAATGTTTAACCTCTTAGGGTACAGGAATTCACCTACATCATGATGGGAGGGAAGCCTGGTACATGTCCCACCTTGTCCATCTGTTAAGAAATGCCTCTTGTCTGTTTTGTAAATTAAAGGTCATTTGTTTGAATCCCTCTATGTGGGAGACTATGGTTTTCTATTCCAATACTGTAGGGGGGGCACTCCTGCAGCCATTTCATGGTTATGGTTTTGTAGATTGCTGTCAGAAGGACAGACCATAAATATTTGGCTTCTTTCCCTTTCATTGAAGCAGGGGGAGTCCCAGGAGCAGGTTGATTGGGGTGAGGGTCTCTGTTAAGCCTAAAATGTTTCTCATATGATGGGTGATTTCCTGCCAAAAGGGCTCTAAGGCAGGGCACTGGTAAAATACATGAGCTTGGGAGGCAGTTGGGGACCCACATTTCTTCCAGCATGACAAATAGAGAGAGGGGTTTCTCTTAGCTAGGACCTGGGGAACTACGAAGAACCGGGATATTACTTTCCAAGTGAATTCTCTCCATATAGGAGAGGAGGTAGTGGACCATGAAGCCTGCCATATTCTAGACCAGGTACCCTGGCTTATTGCCAACTGTAGGTCCTTTTCCCAGCTTGTTTTAAGCCTTTCAGCTTCATATATCTGTTGGTTTATCAGGGATTTATGTGGGATATAGTGTGTTCTCCTGCTTGTGAGGTCCAAATAGTAACAAAGGGGCCAGCTATCCTCAGTTAACTGAGAACGAGTTGACAGCCTCCTTTGATTTAGTAGAATAAAGTTCTTAAGTTGGTAAAAATGAAGTAAGTCACTAGCTCGCCAATGGAATCTGACTCAGGCCTCTTCGAAGTATATAATGGTGTCTTGTCTCAATAGCTGCCAAGGGGCAACAATGTTTCTTTAGGTCTGGGAGGCATACCAAGGATCAACCTTGGCCGGAGGGAAATCTGGGTTTGAGATAAGCCAGGTGTATCTCCAAAAATTAGATCTTATTCTTCTTGCACATGTGCCCTGGCTCCAGCCCTCCAATATGGGGGTGACCACTTCAGGGAGATTTGGAGTTATTACTTTAAGGTAGGAAGGATGGAATAAGGCTAGTGGTAGGGGATACAGTGTAGGCCTAGCTAGATCATTTTTTTTTCCAGAGGGGATTGTACGTAGAGTTTACTCATAGTAGAACTAACCGCATTTGAGAAGCTTGCAAGTAGTAGGCTAGATCTGGGAGTGCTACACCTCCTACTGCTTTGGGCAGGGACATGATCTGTCTTCTAATTCAGGGTTTTCTATTCTGCCAAACAAAGGATAGAAATAGTTTTTGCCATGTGTAAAAGCTCCTGTCTTGTTATCACACGGGACAGATTGAAAAACATATAGGAGTCTGGGCAGTGCGTTATTTTTAAGGCCTGCGTCCTGGCATAAATAGAAAGGGAAAGTGAGCTCCATCACCTCCTATCAGTTTTTAGAGTTGTTATTAGTGGAGAGTAATTTAACTTACATAGCAATGTAAGATTTATCGGGATCCTAACCCCCTGGTATCTTATAGATGGAAGGTTCCACTTGAAAGGGTATAGGTGTTTCATACCAGGTTGGGGGGTGTAATTGATTGCCACTGCCTCAGTTTTTGTTGTATTTAAAACATATCCAGAAAGGGCAGAGAATAGGGACAATAAATGGAAAAGAACTGGTAGAGAGGTGTCTGGGTTGGACATATAAATTAGGACACTGTCTGCAAATAGAGCTAGCTTATGCTCTGTACCTGCTACATTTATACCTTGTAGTTCTGGGGTTTGTTGAATTAGTTGGGCTAGGGGTTCAATATAAAGGGCAAATAAAAGGGGGGAGAGAGGGGGCAGACCTGGCGTGTTCCCCTCTGCAGTGGAAAGCCTTTGGAAATATGGCCATTTGAACAAATTAAGCCTTGGGGTTTATGGTAAAATTTAAATATAATTTGCATAAACTGTTCCGGGAAGCCAAATTTTACAAGTACTTGTGTAAGAAAGGACCAGGAAACCTTGTCAAATGCTTTTTCAGCATCCAAACTTATAAAAAGGGCCGGGGTGTTTTGTTTTTGGACATTGTCAATTAGGTATACTACGTCTAATGTTATCAGATGCTTGACGCTCGAGTATAAAACCACATAGGTCTTGGCGGATTAGGGAGGGGGCAAATTGCTTAAAGCAGTAAGCTAGGATTGCTGCCATTAATTTGTAGTCCGTATTTAATACAGATATGGGGCAATAGGAGGAGCAGTGTATAGGGTCTTTACAGAAATGATGGCATAATTCCAGGAGGGCGGGACCATACCACTGGGACAGGAAATATATAGAAATAGTCTTAGAAGAAGAGGGGTTACCTCTGATTTAAAGGCTTTGTAAAATTCTTCTGGGAGGCCATCGGTGCCAGGGCACTTCCCAGTTTTGAGAGAACCGATTTGGCTCTGAATTTCTAAGGTGGTGCTAGGGGACAGTAACTCTTTAATATGGTTTTGGTGGAGGTTAGGGAGGCCTAATTTTTACAATAAGGAAAACATTTCTTGTTGGGAGGGCTGCTGGGGACTAGATTAAAGTTGTTTATAATATTCTAAAAAAGGAATCAGGTATCTCTCCAATGGAGTGTCAGAGCAGACCGGTTCTACTATCCCGTATACTACTTATTGTTGCCTTTGCTCTTTGAGCTCTTATCTGGCTAGCCAAAATTTTGAGTGACTGAGGACCCCCATCACAATATTTCTGCCATAGAAATAATAGTTTTTGTTCTACAAAATAGTCCAGTAAGGAGTTCAGTTCTTTTTTAAGAGAGCTAAGTTCCTTTGCAATTTGTGGGGAATATTGTAGCTTCTGTTGATCTTCCATTTCCCTAATAAGGGTTAAGTCTTGTCTTTTCTGGTCTCTTTTCTTCTTGTTTCTGGAGGATATTTCTATACACTTCCCCCTACAGATTGCCTTTATAGTGTCCTATAGTATTGACGGACTTATATTGGGGGTATCATTATCCAAAACTGCCTGAGCAATAGTGTCTTTCAGTTGTTGTATGTGTCCTTTATCTCTTAGAAGGGAAAGATTTAGCCTCCAAAAAATGTTTCTCTGGAAGTCTCCAGAAGTCATCCTGAGAAATATAGGGGCATGATCAGATAGAATAAAGTCACCCACCCGCACTTTTTGTATATAGCTGAGGTGTTCTTGGGAGAGGTGAATGTAATCTAGTGTGGAGTACTTGGAATGTGCTTGGGGGAAAAAAGGTACTACGTCTGATATTTCCATTAAGTAACTTCCAAGAGTCCATGAACCCCAGCTCCTTTAACAGGGCAGCAACTTCCTTCATCACTCTCCACTCCTGTCGCTTAAGTGTCCTGCCTTGTCCAGTATTCCTAGCAAAGTCAGTATTCAAGTCTCTGCCCCATACAACCATCCCTTCAGCCCATTGTGGTAACAGTAGCAGGAAAGATCCATAAGTGCAAAAATCAGTATTTGGGGGAAAATAAACAGAGGCTATTGTGATCAGCATCCCATTTAACTTTCCCTTTAGCAGTGCATATTTACCATCTTTATCAGAGAGTTTAGCAGTACACTCGAAGGGAATTCTAGGGGATAACAGTACAGCCATTCCTCTCCTCCGGCCCTTCTTAAAGGAGGATGTCACTACGTGACAGAAGCCCATCTTTTCTAATTTTTTATGCTCTGTAGGAGAGAGGTGGGTCTCCTGTAAGAGACACATGTCTGCCCCAGATTTCTTGAGGTAGGTTAATATTTTAGATATTTTAACTGGACTACATAGTCCATGTACATTATAGGAACATACTGTATAACCCATGGTAGATTTTGAATAGGTTCCCCTCAAGTGAACTCACCAGACATTTAAAATACAACATAGTAGCATCTCCCTCTGCTGCTCATAAACCACATCTAAATAATATAGCTTGGGTAGAAAAAAACATTATTGCTGGCATTAACAAAAACACTTAACTTTGTGCCAACTGGGCAAACTTTTTACACAGGATATTCAAGCACTTCCAAAGTCAGAGGACACTTACCCACAGTGTCCCCTGTACCCACCCTGGTGTTATTGGTAGGTGGAGGGTTACACTTCTGTACCCCCGGTTGGGAGGGGGGTTGCCCTCCTGAGCCTAATTTTCGGTCAGCTTCATAAAGATTTACCACTAAGGAAATAAAAGACAAGCTCTAATCAAACTCCGTAACTTATTAAATGTAAATGGAGTCTGCCTTATAGGGGCTAGAATCGAAAGGAGGTCCTTCTCTCAACCACCCACATGGACCATCAGCTGAGGGTGAGGCTAAAAAGTATAAACGGAGATAGATGGCAGAGAAATACCAAGTGTAGGGAGGGTGTTACATATGCAGGGGGAGCTGGGCAGATCAGACCTGAGTAAAATGAGCTGAGGGAGGGACAGGGCAGATGGTAATCCCTCAATCAAGACTCACCTCGAGGCACGGTGTATCTTTAATTTTCCTCCTACTTACAAGTGCTGAAGTAGAATATGGGGGTTGATGAGAGGGAGATCCTGGTCTTCACACAAAACCTCAGGAAAGTTGAAGTACAGTACACAGTGCTGCAAAAATTAGACTTCTGCACCTAGTCTGAGAAGCAACGGTCTCAGACCTCCCCCCCCCCACCTTGAGCACAGCCAGCATTTCCCTCCTTCAGGGACTAAAGGTAACATAACTAACGATTTTATTATCTGAGTTTAATAAAAGTAGGAGAAAAAGGAAAAATGAAAAAAAAAATTGTGTCTCTCCTTTAAGCCCCTTAAGAGTATACAGCACTTTTATTTTGTGCCTCAGGACAAGGACTCCATTACACTTTGTAAAAGGGGTTGTCAAAGAGCAAGAGATCTGGCAGTGAAACAAACACCGCTCCCTCCATTTCATTCTAATTCTACACAAGATCTTTATTCGGTACACCAATTTAGAGAGCAGTCCGAGCAGTAGACTTCACTACGTTGCCACCGAGAAAGTCAACAAAGTGCAGTTCGCGTAGCCAGGTCACAGCCTGGTACAAGTGGAGGCCTAGAAAAGTACTTACCACCTCATGAGGCGAGTGCCTGGGTGTTGTTTTCAGTCCTCCGTGTCAGCCAAGTCTTCGTTGGAAACACTGGGAAGCTTTTTGAGCAACTTCCTAAGATGCTGGAAGGTCTCGGAAGCAGAGTTGGTAGTAGAAATCTTGGACTTTCGCGGGGGATACCGGCTGCCAGTCGTTAGTCGACCCTTTTCTTTTCTGGGTGAGGGTGCACTGCTGGTCCTGCAGATTAAAGCCCCTTTTCATCATTGCTTCCTGGGCCGCTTGGGGGGAGTCATAAATTTTGGTGCCCTCCTTCCAAAATACCCTGAGGCGAGCTGGATAGGGAGTCTGGATCCGAATTTGACTGGAGCAAAGAGTTTTTATCAGGCTGCTATATTCCAGACGCTGCCTCTGAATTTTGAAGGGGGGTAGTGATGGTCAAAATAGAGCCATGAATCTACTGTAGGTGCTTCACCTCCTTTTTTGCCACGCTCTCCTGAGGATATCTTACTTGGTTCTATAGCTGTGGAATTTAATTATTGAGCACGGCCGTGCCTCAGGGTCTTTGGGCTTTGGTGCCAGTGCTCTATGGGCCCTTTTAATTTTTAATTTGTACCCCTGGGGCAGCTCAAGCACGTCTCTCAATAAATCAAGGAGGAAATCTGCCATGACTCCTGTTTCTGCATTTTCTTTAAGCCCGTATAGGCGTATAATATCTCACCTCGAGTGGCTCTCAAGGTCTAGGCACTTTTGCTCAGTGGAGATGGCATAGCGGCATAGTGTATGGATGGCTCGGCCAAGATGGAATAGATTGTCTTCTGACTGTGAGATCTGATCCTCCACCTCCTGGATCCTTTTCTCCACATGAGTAAGTTTTTGATTGAGATTATAAAATTCACTTCTGTTTTCAGCCCTCATCTCTTTGATTTCTCTGAGGAGGGTGTTGAATCGATAACGAGAGAGTTGCTCGTTTTTTTTCTTTGTCTGTATCTTACGGCCTAATAAGTTCAGCAGAGCACGGCTGGTTGCCCCCGCGGATCGGGGATGCAAGTTTAGATCCGCTGCCATCTCTTTCAGTGCAGGAATTTTGCGGTCGGTTTCGGGAGCCCCTCTCCCTCTGGGAACCTCCGCCTGACATTTGGTTCGGTTGCAAGTTACTTTTAGAAGATTTTTGGAGGTTTGGTTACGGAGTCGAGCAGGGGTCCCTCATTTAGCTGCTTTCTTTCTCCAGAGCGGAACCTGAAGTCCAACCAATGCTCCCTTTAGAATGCACCATTGTGACCTATACTCAGTGGTATATTCTGGTATTCTGGTGGCTGGACATCCCTAGCCACCAGAAGGTTGTTCCGCATTAGCACCTGGGCTCTGAAAATCCTGTTGAATAAACTTCCACCGTATATTACATCTCTTATTCACAGGTCAAGTAGCCGCTATGCCCTGTGAAAAAATACCTTTATCCTACTTGATGTGCCCAAATTTCACACACACCAGGGCACAGCAGCAGTCAGTCGTTTCATCCCGACTATCTGGAATAAACTACAATCCTCGCTTAAGCTCACAGAACTAGTCTCCCTAAGTGTATTTAAATCCATGACCAGTAAGGCGCTTAAAGAAACCTACAGCTGCCATAATGGCTATCACATTTCCTCCTAAATTAATCTAACAAGCACTTCTCTGACGAAGCCTCCGCTCCTACCTGACCGCTAGATCCTATGGTATCCTTTGTATAGGCATAGCACTGTATACTAATACAGTATATTCTTGTTCTAGTGCCCTCCCTAAATAAGGCTCTCCGTGTTGCATACAGCTTTTCTTCACCTACCGAGGTTGACTCACCCATACATTCCAGCTAGCCTCTTGCTTAAAAGTTTAAAGTTAAAATGAGACCCCCGAGTTAGAGAGGCAGTGTGTTTACCTCTGGATTGCACCGAGTTGTAGTTATTGAAAAAAATGTAAAATTCTTTTGGCAGTTCATGCACAAAGTTCATGCTTGAAACAGTGGCTGAATATAATCAACGTAAGACTGTGTTAACAAAAGTTACATTTTTTGAGGAACTCACTATGAATGACTAAAATGTTACGAGTTCCAGTACTAATTTGGATGGCCATGGATTTCTACGCCAGCTGACGTGACGTTACAGATGCTTAGGCATAACTAATTCCATTGTAAGGATTAATACTTGACTTTGCTGCAAATTAGCCTATGTTGAAACTATATATCCTGCCTCATAAATGAATATTTGTCGCAATCAGTGTATGGCACCGTAACAGAGGAGTTGGAGTGACGTATTCCATTGTAATTTGTGTGCTACTTATTATACTCTACCAGAGAGTGGATAAACGTCATGTTGTCATGTCTTGAATACCAATAAATAAAAGATAGAAAACCAAAACTGCAGGGGGAGCTGGCCGATCGTGCATGTCAGCTGTATTCGGTATCCCAGCATTCCAAGCGCTTGTCCAATATGGCAGCGCCCATGGCAAAGACATGTCTCCAGCTCTCTTCTTTTTACCGGCGGTTTGTGCAGTCGCCGAGGCTAGGTTCTTGCTCTTTTTTCAGCATCTCCGCCCCTAGTGCGTCAAGCAGCAAAGATTTTCTCTCGTTGCTGGTCAAGCGTGGCGTTTTGAAGGATGCCTTCCCAGAGGAATCGGCCTATAGCCGGTTACCGGAGCTGCTGCAGTCGGCACCCCAGACAGTCTACTGTGGCTTCGACCCTACCAGCGACAGCCTGCATGTGGGTAACCTGCTGCCTGTCATGGGACTGCTGCATTTCCAGAGGGCCGGGCACGATGTCATCGCTTTGATCGGTGGGGCCACGGCTCAGATCGGGGACCCCAGTGGCAGGACTAAAGAACGGGAACCTCTGTCCCAGGAAACTATCCAACAGAATGTATTGGGGCTCCGAGAGAGCTTGCAGAGGATTTTCACAAACCATGAACTGTATTACGGGAACGGGAAAAAACTGGGAACTATAACCATATTGAACAACTTCTCATGGTATAAGCAGAGGAACGTGGTCGAGTTTCTGTCCACTGTTGGCAGGCATTTCCGAATGGGCACGATGCTTAGCCGGCACAGCGTGCAGTCCAGGCTGAAAAGTCCTGAGGGCATGAGCCTGACAGAGTTCACCTACCAGGTGTTTCAGGCGTATGATTTTTATTTCTTGAGCCAACATCATGATTGTAGAATACAGCTTGGAGGAACAGATCAACTGGGTAACCTGATGACTGGCCATGAATTAATTCACAAGTAAATCCTCTTGTTCCTGTAATTCTACAAAGTAACTCATTTTCTGTTTCTATATGGGAGCGTTTGTACTTTATGATTCAGGTGTCACGGCGAAACATGTAATGAACGTTTTAAGTGAAATAAAAAACTACCCAAACAATTCAGACAGTGTATTTTAGTGGGGCTGTGCCCACCCTCATCCCCATAATTCACATTCTCAACTCCGCAGTCGCACAGTTTTAAAGAAAAATTACAGACCCAGACATTGTGTGCAGGGGTGACGGTGGAGATTTCATTGATTTAGTCACTTGGAACACAAGTGGAAGCCGTGGGAATCAAACACCAGTCACTACTATAGTTTACTAATGTCCTATCTTATTTACAGTCCATTAGCCTAACCACTATGCTAAACAGGCAAAGCTGGTGAGACAGCCTTCGCCTCTCAACTTTGTAGTTTCACACGGGATGTGCTAATCCGAGCAGCATGAGTAATCCCGAGCGGCATGAACTCGTCTGCCATACCACTCCCTCTCCAAGGTGTCCACCACGACGCCTGAATCATAAAGCGCAAGTGAGCCCACTATAGTCTTGTCACAATGGCAAGATGGAACCACTGGTATAAACAGTGCATCTAGAAATAAGCTTTTTATTCCACCTGGATTGTTGCTAATAGTGCAATCAAGGGGTATGGTTAAAACCAGCTTGGACTGGATCAGACCAGTTCCTTAAAAGACTTGATCAGGTGTATGTTGCATGAATTGGATGGGCTGGTCTCATGGTCCGATCTGCTTACGGTGGTCCAGTTTTTACGAGGTCCTGGGCATAAGTCAGAACTGGACTGCCGGACTGGCCCATGTTGGTAAAAGTCGGACTGGCCGGACCAGCACATTTTATGAAGTTTGCACCCAGTCTGATCTGGTCCTGACTGGTTCCGGCAGTCTGGTATTCACCAAGTCCCAGCCTAGCACATGTGGCTTCCCTTCACTCTGTTACTCGTTTCTTCATTTTTCTCTGCCACTTGTTAGGCAGCATTGTTGGCAACATTCTGGATTGAATAAAGTTTATTCTCGGATGCCATATAGAATATTCTCTATTTAAATTGCAAATTGTTGTGTGTGTCTGTGTTTTTTCTGTATGCATAGAATAGCACTGCTGTCTTGTGGTGTTTGCACCTGATGTATGTATAACTATTATTTCTGCCAAATGCAAGTTATGTGGGACTTAAGCAGTTGATGTTTTGCAGCCATCGGCAGAGTCATTCTGCCTTCAAAGGATGTGTACAAGCACTTGCTTGGAACCTTGTAAATCTGCCCACTTTTGTGTGTCCCCCTCGGTCTCTCCTTACAGCTTCACAGCAGGCTCGTCTCCATACATATCCAGCTGACCACAGTGAGTGGCAATGCACTTGAGGAATCAGAAGGGGTGTGAGCCTTCTGTTGACATGAAGGTGTGGTGTCATCTGCCCAGTCTCTAGGCCGGTCCTCTTTTTCCTCTCCTGGTCCCTCCCACAAGATTCGAGGGATGACAATGCAGCCGCATCAGACATACAGCTTCCCTTCCCCTTGCACTCTCAGGCTACAGTGTCACTTGTAACCAAGGTGGTTGTATCACAAGGAGATTGCAGTCTTCCTATCCCAGAGGATAGTGTCCTTTTCCTGCCAACCCTGTTGGCAGCAGGGACTCGGGATGCAAACCCAGGTCACACGTGATGCCTTCCATTACACAACTCTGCTGGCATTCTGTTGTTTGTAGGTTGGAGTGTGGATGGTATGCGATGGTGTATGTCCTATGGGGTCATTATGTGACCCCCTCCAATAATTTTGAGTCCCGGCAGTGTTGACGTGTACAGAAATGGAGGATGGAGAACTGAAAGTTCTCACTATTTCTGCGTTATAGTTGCTTCCTATTGCTTGAATAATTTTTTCTATATTTGTTTGAAAATTCTTTTTAGTTGAGCCTCCCAGTGACCCAGCAGTTGCCTGCTGTGCTACCTACAGGTGCCATGGATCCAGGAGCAAGCTCAGGATGTTCATGATTGGGCGACCGTAGTCTAGGAGTTCTGCTTGGAAGACAGGGGTTTCTGCCACAGTGTCCTCTTTTGTGGGCCAAGTGTGGGCCAAAGTGATCAGCCTCCTCTACTGGGGGCCATTGTGTGCATGTGAGGTCTTCGTGGGACGTTTCTTGGTGTCAGCAAGAGGTGGGAGGCTCAGGGTAGGGGGAGAACTAAAAAAAAGGGTCCATTGAGTTGGCTCGTCAGCACAGTGGCAGGGCTGTTACTCGCGTACGGTAGCCACTCACAGTGCCAGTGAACCTGGGTTGTCGGGAACGGGCCAGGGAGAGGAGAAAGACTGAGTGAAGAGGTGCTCACCACTGAGGAGAGAGAGCAGTGAACTCTGCTGGTGCCCTCGTCCCTGAGTTCACCCTGTCGTGCAGTGTGATCCTATGACTCAAGATGTTTTCCTGCCAAAAGGTTTAAGGTTTCAGTGGTCATTTACTACCACATGAAGCTATGTGGAAACGGTGAGGGACAGCCAAAATAAAGGGGGAAAATGTAGGTGGGAGCTTCTCATTATTGTAGTACAGGTGATGAATACTTGTGGCTTCACTGCCTGCACAGGCACCCTGATCTGCCCTCCGTCTCCCAGTTTGCACTGTCATGTAGCACAGCACTGCGATTTCTCTGGTGTTCCCACCCAAGAGTTCTTGTTCGTAGCTGTCAGTAACATGTACGAGGTGGTGGCAGTGGAGTAAGGGCAGGGGGCAGAATTAAGTTTTGCAGTCACTGGCCAGCAGGGCTAGTAACGGGGAAAATCTACTAGCCCCACAGACTTTTCCACTGTCCCAGCTGGTGTAGTTTTTGAAATATTACCTTCTCCAGTAGAAGCCGACAAGGCTAGTTAAAGGAAAATCTTACTAGCCCGATACAAAATCTGCCAGCATTTTGGCTAGTAAGCCGTTGCCAATTTCGACCCCTGAGTAAGGGCAAATGGGATGGAAATGTTTCTTTTTTTCCATTCCTTTTGCCGTTTTGCTCTTGCCTGTCCTCCCCTTACTCATCACTGCTCCCTTTAGCAGTCTCTCTCCTTTCCTTTCTTGGCAGACAGACGCCACATGCACTGTGCAAACTTTCTTGCTGAATTCTGTTTTCACCCCTCCCCCATCTCTCCTCCTCTGTCTCCCTCAAACCACCTGCTTTTTACTTACTTAGAAGCCATGACCATCGCGCCTTATCCATCCCACTCAGGTTCACCTCGGTTGGCCAAATTGCATTCTCTCACCGTTCCCCAAAAATTTGGAACACCCTCCCTCCTCTCATCTGGCATGCCACCTCCCCTCGGGTCCTAAAGTCCCTCCTTATGGACCTCCCCCCCATCCCTGTAGATGTATTGAAATATCTACCCTCTCCTTATTTGTACTCTGTTTCTGCGTAAATGTTAGCACTTGTCCTTGGTACTGTTTTGAAATTGATTGTTTATAGTTGTCCTAGCACTGTTTCTGGGTTGTTAATGTTTAATACCTAATGCTACATTCCTGTTGATGTTTTGCATCTGTTATTATTCTGTATTCATTGTATTTTGTCTTCTGTGATACTGTCTGTGTATTCCAAACCTCCCCGGGGACGATCTGGAAATGAGCATTCAGTGCCCAGTAGGCCTTTCCTAGTGAAAAATCAATCAAAATCTTTTTTTAACCAGGCGGACACAGTTGAGCAAGCTTATTTTCAAGGTGGACTTGGGAAAGACAATACAGCATACAGAAGGAATAGCTAATAAGGAAATAGGCACAACGACAGGGCCTGTGCTTCAGACATAAACTCTGCCCTAACCTACCTCACTACGGCTTTCATCCACGCCTGTGATCTGTTTGCCCCCATCACCACATCTAGGGAAAAAAAACGGACTGCTGCATGGATATCCCCTGCACTGATCCAGCAACTAAAAAAGCGGGATAATCTCTGGCACATAGCAAACAACTCTGGTAGAGTGGCTGACAGACAAGCCTATAGGGCAGCCCGTAACCAATGCACCTGGGCCATCAAGCAGGCAAAAGCAAAATACTATCAGGCTGCGTTGACATCCTCCTGGGGCTCATCCAGAGCCTTCTGGGACAACATTAAAGAACTGAATGGTAAAACCCTCTCCCCTGCCTCAGATTGTCATAAATGCTGTCTCGACAGACCTAACATGTATTGCAGACTGCCTTAGTAAAACCTTCACGGACTTAAGTGCAGTTCTCCTGCCCACTTTATTGACCCGTTGCCACGCCCACCACACTCACATTTCAAGGCCACTATTCCACTTCCAGGCGATCTCACCCGCAGATGCCAAACCTTTTTATAAAGTCACTCGCCCCCCATAACCCAAGTAATGACCTCTTGACTCCAAGATGCTCACTTACACTGGATGTTATGCTAATCCCCTCACGCTTATCATAAACAAATCCTCATGCTTAGGTCAATTCCCAGATGCTTGAAGCACGCTGAGTAATCCCCATCCATAAGTCTGGGGACCGATGCTACCAAATAACTATAGGCCCATCTCCATCTTCCCCCATCCAAAGCTTTAGAAAAATATTATCCACACAGCCCACAGAATACCTATCTAAGCACAACCTTTTATGTCCTGGAGCAACGGGTTTAGTCCTGGCCACAACAGATCACTGCCTTCTGAATTCTCAGACCACACATACACTCTGCGCTGACAAGGTCAACTTGCAGGCAGTATTCATAGACCTATCTAAGGCATTCGACACTGTGTGCCACCCTTGCTGTTAAACCCTATGCCAACTGGGACTCTCATCTGGCCCACTGAATTGGTTCTCTAGCTACCTGCATAACAGGTCCCAAAGAGTTAAACTAAATGGGACCTTCTCCCCAACCTACCAGTACTCTCAGGGTCCCGCAAGGCTCCATCCTTGGACCCACCCTTTCAGTCTATTCCTAAACACCCTCCCAAACCCCTGTTCCAGCAAAATACTGTCTCACGCTGATGATGCAGTAATCCTAGCATCACACCCTGACCCGCTCCTACTCCAAGGCACGCTGCAAAGCGCCTTCCTCCAAGCCGAAAAATGGTTCAATAATCATCGACTAGTCCTGAACCTGAAGAAAACAAAGTCCATGCTGTTCTCACATCGGCAAAACAGCGCCAAGGACACTCCCCTTCACATCACCACCAGCATGCTTCTCACACTAGAACAGGTAACATCCTATAAGTACCTGGGCATCACCTTTGACCCAGGCCTTACATTCCACGCCCACCTAAAAGCCCTGTCATCGGCCATAAACTCCAGGATCGGGCTCCTCCACTGCCACAAAGATTGCCTCCTGGAATCTGCATTAAAACTAGCCATTACCTCATCGGTGTTGTCACTGGCCGACTACGGACTTCCTATTTACACAGCGGCTGATCCCTCCTCCTTATCTAAAGTCCAGACCTCTGTTAACAAAGCCTGTAGGCTCCTTACATAGCTAACAGCAGAACTCACACCTGTCTGCTATACTCTACCGCCAACATACTCACTCTTGAGGAAAGACTGAAATATCATACCTGCCTGCTGGCCAAAAATCCATGTCAGGGCTTTGCCCACCAGGTCTCTGCACCACTGCAGCTGGCTGTCCGCCCTGCCAACCCGCAACTCCATCGCAGCCACTTTCATAGTTCCCAGGGCAAGGACCTCTCGCTGCCAAAGATCCTTTCATCATAAAGCCCCTTTGGTTTAACTCCTTCCCGAGGCTATCACTAAGATCCTGGCATTGGTCGTTTAAATCGCCTCCACAACATATTATTGACAGTCGATGTTGTAAATGTCGATAGTTGACCAAAACCCTGCCCCATTTAGCCCTGTGCCCTTTGGATCCCATAGATGACTGGATACTGACTGTAACAATATTATATATTGATGTGTAAAATGCTATTTAATGATGCGTGTATCTCAACATATGCATGTACCTGTACAATTGCTGCCTGTAACTCCACGTGTGTATGTATCTCACCTTTATGTAATCCCTGTCCTAAACCTCACTTATTGTTGTCTCCCCCCCCAATGACGAGGTACCTTTGTAAACGAGTCGCTGACTCAAAGGTTGTAAATCTGATTACTTAAATAAATAAATAAAAATAAATAAATATACATTAGATCAGGTATGTACAGGCTAACGCAAAGTCACTATATAAATGGAGTGTAGTAAAATCAACAGTGGGTTGTACAGGATTCAAACACAGCAGGGTTTTAAATAATTGATTAGCAGTTTTTTTCTTGGGATGATACTAACTGTACAGAAAGTATTTATATAGATTTTCTAGAAGTGCTGTGTTTTGTTAAACACAGTGAAGCAAGAGCTATGCATTTTTACAAAGTTTTAGCACTTTTATGAGCAAAACGCTAATCAATTTTTAGAGTTAAATAAAACCCTGCGACAGCAAGCATGATACAGGCTCAGTCAGATAAAATAGGATGAAATACTTTTTTGTTTTGTGAGAGAGGGGGCTGGACAACAAAAAAACCCCAAAATAAATATTAAGCCCTCACCTTGAAACACGTCCCTGTCAGCCATATTTTGAGGTGCTTAGTTAGTCTACAAGTTGCCACCACCTTACGCCCACTAAAGCTATGAAACCAAAGTACCATTGTATCAAGCCTGGACTCATTTAAGACTTGTGAAACCAAACCCTGGATTCTAGTTGGTCCCAGGAGCAGCAGAAATACAAATAGCATCCATGCTGGGTCTCATTTCCTGGTGAAACTCCTACCCTCCAGTATGTTTCTCCCAGAGCCTCAATCCCTGCAAGACTTGTCCCTTTAGAAAACTCTTGACATGGGAAGGAAAAAGAGAGAAAAGGAAAAATCGAATATGCACAGATCAGACCACGGCCTTTAACATCAAATAAAAATACAGTCTCCAGGCTACAAGTCTGAGCTGCTGCTGAGTACTTCTGCGGCATATCTGAGTGTAAGTTCGAGTCCCACTAGCCCTGTCAGGCACCACTTGCCAATGTCTGTTTGGATTTGAGAAAAATGGTCAGTTACATGGAAGACCTAGAAAATTTGTCAATTAGGAAAGAAAGATTGTGAAGATTAGTGTATTGATTACCAGTTATTGAGCATGTTCTTGGGGGAAAGTTCACTGTTTCGTACCCCCAACTGGTTGAGTCTAGAATAGGAGTGTGGGCACTCTTTGAGGTCTCTGTCCCTTCCACAGTACTGGCTCAACTGGGATGCAGGGAGATCTCATCTCCAGGAAGGGTGCTGAAGACAAATGCCATTTCTGCAGGTCAGGATCATGATCTTTCCAATCCTGGTGATGCCGGAGGTCTGGTTGGTCCATTGCTGCCGGAGGGTCTCTAGGTACCTTGCTGGGGGCTTCAGCTCTGATGAAGGTGTGCTGGATTCCAGCATTGAATAACACAATCCCCTGCTCCTGGAACTTTGTCGATTTTGTCTTTTTTGTAGATCTGGGGGTTCGATCCCTGCCCCTGGCCAGCTGATGTTTTCATTTGACAGTTTTCCGGGGTTCATGCTGATCTATAGTTTATTTATTTCAATTTTGTTAACCGGGTGAGCCCACTGGGACCGAAAGATCCCTCTGAAGGCAGTATAGCACAATGGGTTAAGGCTGTTAGCTGCAGATCTAGAGATCTGGGTTTGAATCCCACAGTCGCCTAGGTGCATATTGTGTGATCCTGAGCAAGTCACTTATACTTCCTTGTGCTCCTAGGTTGCATCTGGAAACCAGCTCCAGCTTAGTGTGCTACTCCTGGTTAAACAGTGTTCCCTTTCCCTTTTTCAGGGGCAACCCGGAGTTAGTTACAGGTACAGTCATTTGACATTGTTGACATTACTGAAAAATCATACATACATACATACATACATTCATTGGTAGAGAGCTTCAAGACAGTTGAGACATAAGTGCATACTGACTAGACATCTATCAGTGGGTAGTTTAGTACAGAGCAACTAATGTACAACAATAACAGATACACAGGTTCATAGTTTTGGTTCAAGTTCAGTGAGCCAAGGCCCTTTAGCGAACTTGCCACCCCTTCGTGTTTGGAATGCAAACTTTTTTTCTCCCATGTAGTAGTCCAATTTTCATTTGAATATGACTAAGCTGTTACTTTCAGTTATCTCTTTTGGCAGAGTATTCCATTTTGTGACAACTCTTTGAGTGTAGAATTTATTCCTTTTAACTGTTAATGAGTGCTCTCCTAATAATTTTTGTGTGTGGGACCTAGTGGAGTCACTGCCCATGTGTCTTGCAAGTCCTATTGTCCCTAAGGCATAAGGATTGTTGATAGATTTATAGATGAGGCAAAGCTGTCCTCTGGTACATCTTTATTGTGTTGAGTACAGATTTAGTCTTTGAAGTCTGTTATTGTAGCCCAAGTGATGTATTGACCTGAATTTTATTTTTTCAATCCTTCTTTGGACCTTCTCCACTAATGTCTGAGTTTTTTATTCTGAAGTGCACAAAATTGGGTACAGTATTCCAAGTGGGTCGGACCAAACTGGTATAAAGTGGTATTATAACCTCACTATCTCTGCTCTTAATATTACTCAGAATGCATCCTGTTAACTTATGGCATTTTTTAACTGTTTCTTGATTATGCCTACTGAATGACAAATCACCTGTAATTAATACTCCCAAGTCTCTTTCTTCCTTCATTTTTAATAGTGGGCTATTGTTTATGTTATTTTTATACATAGGGTTATTTTTCCCCATGTGCATCACCTTACACTTTCCTATGTTAAACTGCATTTTATTAGTTTCTGCCCATAATACTAAGTTGTCAGGGCTGTTTTGGAACATTTTAGCTTTGGATTCAGACTGTACATAGCCCCCTACTTTACAATCCTCTGCATATTTGCAGATCCACATATTTCCAGATGTTTGCAGGGATGAGACCACAATGTTAAATAAGGTGTGTCCCAAAATGGAACCCATGTTTGGACAAATGTCCCTTTATTGAAACTCTCTACCTGAACGATCTCCTGACTCACTACTCCCCCAATTGCCCTCTCCCATCCACCGAAGAGGGATTGCTAGAGATTCTCAGGGTTTGTCTTAAAACATCTGGAGCTCGTGCTTTTTCATTTGCAGTATCAACCCTGTGGAATTCTATACCTCGTTGGTTAAGAGAATGCCTGACCATCAGTAGTTTTAAATCTATGTTGAAAACATATTTATTTTCCTTGGCCTTCCCTGATTGATTGATTAATTGATTGATTGATGATTTTAAATAATTTATTACGTCATTTGTTTTATATTGTTATTTGTATTATGTACAGCGCCTTGATTTTGAAATGTGCTATATAAATACAGCTTGCTTGCTTGCTGAGTTCTGTTCTCCAACCAAGACTCTATCCACTTAATGATATTACAGTGTAATTTTATTTTGCATAGGTGTTCTAGTAATAATGAGTGGGAGACTTTATCAACGGCTTTAGCATAGTCCAAAAACACCATATCCACAGGGACACCTTTGTCCAATGCTGCGCTCACAGGTTCAAAAAAACGTAATAAATTGGTTAGACAAGACCTTCCGGAAATAAACCCATGTTGTGTAATATCAACAATACCTGTTTTTTGTAAATGATTTAATATCTATTTTAGTAATAATCTTTCCATCAGTTTTCCTATTACCAATTTGTTACGTCTGCCCTACTACCATTTTTATAAATTGGGGTGACTATGGCTTCCCACCATTCTTTTAATGTTTTCCCTTCCTGTATAGAAGTATTCAACATTAGTGTGAGTGGACCCACCGGTTCTGTAGCTAATTTTTTTATAAAAAAGGTAGTGATACCATCTGGTCCTGGTGCGCTTGTTGATTTTAAATTATCAACAAGTTCCCTGGTTTCTTCTGTGGTGAAGGTTGAACAGTCTTTGGGTGTTAAAGGAACCTGAAGTATTATAGTATCCTTAGTGTTATATACCTTCAGGACATAATCGTTAACCCATTCGCTATATCTGTCTCTTCCTCCATAATACCTGAGATGGTTTGTAGTGGACCTATTGTCGGTTGTTTCCCTTTTAGAGACCCCAGATAACTATAAAATTGTTTTTTTTATTATTCTTTACTGTTTTTACTAAATCTAATTCAGTGTTTGATTTAGCAATTTTAATACTGTATCTGGTTTTCTTGGCTAGTTACTCAAATCTCTGCCAATTATTACTTGATGGAGTCCTTTTATATTTCTTATAATTTTTTTTTTTTATTAGTCTAGATATTTTAGTTGTCCACCATAGGGGAATCCTTTTGGATTTGCAATATTTTGTTCACGTTGGGACCCAGCGATCTACACAGTAATGGATCTGTTTCTGAAATATCTTCCATACAGTTTCTAAATCTTTCCCTTTTAGTACCTTGGACCATTTCCAGTTGTTTAAGTAATATTTAATACTATAATAACTGGCTTTTCTATAGTCCTTAACTACAGTTCTACCTTTGGTAACACTATATTTAATTCTGTATTCAAAGTAGACCATGTTGTGGTCGCTGTCTTGGCCCTCAGCTTGGGTATCGCCCCAGCAGGTTGTAGGCAGGTTCTGACCACTGTTCAGGTGCAGGTACACTTTCTATCGTTCAGCAGGTGGTCTCGGAGACCTATTCGAAAGGAACACAGGGAGCTGGAGGATTGCAGGGCAGCGGGGAGCTTATTCCAGAGCACGGGTGCAGAGTGGCAAAGGATTTGCTGCCAGTTGCTGTCTTTGTCTTGGGCACTTCCAGTAGGTTCCTACTAGAGGTCTGGAGCAATCTACCTGTCTTCTTGAGTTTAAATATTCTGGTGAGACTCTCTCTGATGGGAGATCTTGCATTAGCTTGAAAGCATTATTGGCTGGTTCTCTGTCATTCGGGGTTGGTTTGTGAGGCTGGTGATTGTAGCTACCCCCGTCTCATTCTGGGCTTGCATGTGTTGTCTCCCAGTTATAGCTTTGGTTGAGCAGCAAAGAAACTGCTCCTCCTGAGGGGTATGGAAAACTTGCCATTTGCCATCACAAAGTACTTGGAAGGTTACAGGATACCTGAGAGAGTACTGAATGTTTTGTTTGGCCAGCTTCTTTTTGATGGGACTGTAGGCTTTACGACTGTTAGCTAAGTCCTTAGAAAAAAATTGGAAAACAAAGATCTGTGCCTGTTCGATTTCAGCACTCCTTTTTTCCCTTGCCAACCAGAGGATCTGTTCCTTAATGCTGTAACAAAGGAAATATGTGATTATGGGTCGGGGGGCGCCTGGCAGGTCTGGCACCTAAAGTACGGTGAAGCCTGTTCGATTTCCAGAGGGCCATCCCAGTAGTAGTCGAGTAGCTTGGGCAACATCGTTTGGAGAAGACTGAAGACATTCCCGTCTTCTATGCCTTCTGGTAACCCCCGCAATTCTGATATTTTTTTCAGTGGCCCCTGTTCTCCAGGTCATCCACTTTTGCCCACAGGTGACCAATCTGGTGCTCCAAGTATGCAGTTCAGTCTGGTTGTATGGAGACCTGGGTGACCAGTCACAAAGTATTCAATTCTGCATCTGCCACCTTGTATTCAGCAGCCTCCAATCTTTGTCTGAGATCCTGCAGTATTTTGAAAATGAGGAATATCCTGCAGGAGAGCTTTTAACATGGACTTGATTTCCCCCATGTCGCTCTGTTGGGATGTTTCCATCTGGGAGGGCACAACTGTGGCCGCCGTTTACCATGCAGTTCCAGTGAAAGCCTGAGGCAATTTTTCTTTTGATCACTGCCGCTGCAAAACTTGTCCAATCAAAAAAAAAAAAAATAATAATTTCATTAGGTCTTTGCCCACACGAACAGATAAAGTAAGCTGGGGGTCAGTTGGACTAACTGAAAAGGCTAATTTTATTGAATATATTAAAATGACCACAAGCTCCGATCTCAAGCAGCCATCACCAAGGCAGCTCGCTCATGCACCCTGGCAATAGATTTTTCAGTCATGATGTGACAGATATACGGTACCAGCTATACTGCTTATCTGCAGCACTGTGTACATTCCAGTCATCCCAGGCAATTGCTAAATGGAATATATTATTTCCTGAGGTTAGAAAAAAGGGTTGGTCTCTGGCATTGATTGAGCTATGGGATTTCTTCACTCCTGCTGATGGTGGGGAGTGTTATACCCTTTTTAAACGCTTGTTCTTTATTAATCGGTGTTACTGGGTGGAAATCTTTCTGGGCTGTTGTACTGCTGAATATAGTTTAGGATTGCATGGCTTTTGTATATGACTACAAAAAAAGGGCATTGTGTCAGCAGGTGGGCTACAATTGAAACAAAAATGGGTTAAATTAAAAGCACACTGAAACCAGGAAATAATGTATTAAGTCTACACTGCTACCATTCAGTCTCTTTTACGAAGGACCTTTTGAAGCAAAAGTACTGGTGAACATATACGGTAGCTATTGAAGTTAGCTCATTTGTTGAAATGTTTTCATGCACAATATAATGTGGTGGAGACTGGACAGGAATTTGGTTTTATATAGCACTATTCACACTCTGCCTCTAAAGATAGTGTCACATTTTATTTATGTTAAAAGAGAGTTTCTAAGCTGGCTTGGCAGTGGGGCTGTTGCCTACCGTGCTGGGGACCCGAGTTTGGGAGTGGACTCGGGGTGCTAGTGGTCAACCGGGGGGAGAGGAGGATTGAGCATCTGAGGGACTGCTCGCCTACTCTTGGTGGGGTTGGGGTGGCATGGCGCCCGGTGCTAGCCTGTCTCACCTGGTGGCAGCAGAGGGGCAGAGCTTTGGGACCATGGCTTGGGGACAGAGGAGCAGCAGCTATCCAGCATCACATGCAAGGGAGCATGCGTGATGACGACATTGATGGCATTGCACACTGCTTCTCTAGGGGAAGAACACAGGGTGAAAGTCTCTCTGGGCTGGCTGGATGATCTTCTGACGCCTCGTAGGCCCTGCACCCATGACATTCGCACGGCTTTACCAGATCCTGGAAGTGTGGATCAAGAGAGTCTCTCTTCCGTCTTCCCCCCCACCCCCAGAGGTAAGCCATGGGAGGCACAGGGCCAGTAAGACAGGGATGAGTCAGATGATGGGACTGGGGGGTGGGGGTGATATAAGCCAGTTGGGGAGGGGGAAAAACTAGAGCCAAAAAAAAAAAGAAAGACAGCTTCTAAATATTTCTGAGGTAGAAGAAGATTATAAATGGTGCATTCTTGAAATCTGCAGTTGAATAGTAACGTAGAGAATCATATTGGTACAGGTGCTGTAAGGTATGCTGTCTTAAAACCTGGCATACTGTATATTCGACTATAACCAGGTCGCATCTGGAATCGACCATCTTTGCTCAGTATGCCTTCCTGGTAAATCTCGTAATTAAATAAATAAACCAACAGTGTCTTTTGCAGTCTTTATGCTCCCAGTACATTTAACACTTACAGAGAGATGTGCCTTGTAAAGCCATGTTTAAAGGACCGTATCAGGAAACTGCTAAGAAAGTATCGGCAAGCAGCCACTTGCACGTATAGTCATAAACTGCATCAGAATCACCTCCCCCCATTAAAGCCAAACTCTGCATCAAAACACACGTCCCCGCTGTCTGATCAAATAAACAAACCAAGCTTCCCAGATGCCTGCTCACACCATGATCCCCAAACTGACACCAATAATTTCTGGCTGATAAGTTTAGATATGTGCTCATAATGACATTTGATATGGTCCCTTCCGTGTGGTAGGAGGAACATTATAGATCATGGGACTGTTGTGTGATGCTCCAGACAAATGATGGCACTTGTTTGAGTTGCACATGAGGGTCTTGTTCCCATAAGGGCGTCTTGCGTGCTGTGTCCTAGCGACAGGCTTCTCGCTGGTGCCGGTCACAAAAAACATTAATTATTTTGGTACAAAAAAGGTAATTAAAACAAAAACAAAAATGTTAATGAACTATAAGAACATAATTCTCTCATTTATTTATTTTAAAAGTTTTACCAGGAAAGACATACTGGCTCAGTTTCTTGATGCATCTTGGGGAAGGGGAGGAGGATGAAACGGCAGATACAAAAAACACTAAACAAAAAATGCAATAACATGAAAAGTAATTATAACAAAATAAATGAATTACAGGAAAATACTTCTAAGAATAAAAATTGTAATACAATAAAAATAGAAGAAAGAAAAGCAAAAGAACGAGCAGCAAGAAAACAATGCAATAATATGATGGGTGCTGGGGGGGGGTAGTCCCTGATAACTGGAGGAGAATAAATGTGCAGGCATCACTGTAGGATGGAATGCAGTGGTCAGTAGTCCACCACATAGTAGGAGCTACTGCAGGAGTGAGTACTGAAATCTGGGAGGAGAAGCTTCAGGGTATTAAGTGAAGGAGCATAGCGAATTGCAGTGGGGGAGAGAGATCCCCTAAGTTTAGGGATGTGGAAGGAGAAGGTCGGGGCAGAAACCACACTAACATGCACCAAAAGGGCAAAAGTTGCATCCTTCCCAAAAATGACCCCTCCTCCCTTTGCCAGTGGGTCCATATTGGTGCATCTGTTCTATAGCAATATGTAAAGGAAGGGAATGTAGACTGTTTAAAATCTGCCATTATGTTTTGACCTAGTAGTTTCCACTTTTGACCCACATTTTTTACACATGTGGGTCCAGTTCGATCCATGTTTTAAAACCCTCAGAGCTGTTATTGGGCCAAGGACTGACCCTTGGGGATACCTGAGCAGATTGGGAGAGGAAGTTTCTGATGTGGACAGCTTGTGACCTGCCCTCACCTTCTGCAGTTCTCTCACACTAAGAATACGTGAGGTGACACTCCTGTGTCCATAAGACAGTCTAAATTCTCTCCATCACCAGAATCATTTGTCACTGTAATCTCCCTCCCTGCAGTATGGATCTGATCCAAATGCCAGATGATAACTAGGATCCCCTTCAAGTTGGCCAGACCTCTGACAGCCCCTCCCTGACTAATGGTTCCATGTCAAAAGAGCGAACGAATAACGGCGACCCGTTACAATAGCACCAAACCTACAGGCGAACACTTTTCAGAAAGTGTTTTCTTGTGGGGGGCTTTGCTCCCCACACACCCCTTTATTTGGATTCCTACTCCGGGAAGGGGTGCAACTCGGGGATGGGGCAAAACCAAGGTCGCTCTAAAGTATTGGCGCTGTTGTTCCTTCGCCCTTTCGACAGTTCTCTGTTCTTCATTCGCCCTTTTGACGAGCTACCCTAACTAATGTCTACTTCTACCCTGATCCCCCCGGACAAAAACAAACCACCACAGACATTCTTCGTAGCTGTATGGACCCATCCTTGCATCATACAACCCTGACCCCTCTCCCAGCTATCGGATCTGTCACAGCCGTGATCCCCACTCAGCGCTTGATCCCCACCCAGCTGTCCGATCCCAAAGTAACATCCCCGATTCCTCCATCCAACTCTGATTCTGAAGTAACAATCCAGATTCCCACCCAGCTGTCCGAACACAAAGTAACATCCCTGATCTCTCATCCAGCTGTCTGATTGCAATGTAACAAGCAGCTCTGATCCCATACAACTGTCTGATCCCAAAACAACAACTCTGATTCCCTCACCCAGCTGGAAATTGCAAATTAGAAATCCTAATCCCTTAACCTGCTGGAAATTGCAAATTAGAAATCCTAATCCCTTAACCAGCTGTCTGATCCCAGTGTAACAACCCTGATCCCTCACCTAACTGTCTTATCCCAAAGTAGCAACCTGATGTCTCACCAAGCTGTCTGATCCCAATGTAAAAACCTTGATACCTCACCCAGCTGTCTGGTCTCAAGGTAACAATCATGATCCCCTACCCAGCTGTCTAATCCCATGATAAGAATCCTTATCCCTAACCCAGTTGTCTGATCCCAGTGTAACACCCCTGATCATTGCCCAGCTGTCTGATCCCAAAGTAAGAATTCTGATCCCCTCACTCAGCTGTCTGATCCCAAAGTAACAACACTGATTCCTCAACCAGATGTGTAATCCCAAAGTAACAACTCTAATCCCTTACCCTGCTATTTGATCACAAATGTAATCGCCCTGATTCCACACACAGCTGTCAAATCCCAACGTAACAATGCTCATTCCTCACCCACTTGTTTACTCCAAAAGTACAATCCTAATCCCTTGCCCAGCTGCCTGGTCCCAAAGTAGCAAGCCTGATCCCCACCCAGCTGTCCAATCCCAAAGTAAGAATCTGATCCCTCACTCAGCTCTCTGATCCCAGTGTAACAACCTTGATCCCCTCATCCAGCTGTCTGATTCCCAAAGTAATAATCCTAATACCTTACTCAGTTGTCTCATCCTAATTCCAATCCCTTACCCAGCTGTCTTATTCCAGTGTAACAACCCTGATCCCTCATTCAGCTTGTCTGATCCCAGTGTAACAACCTCAATCCCTTACCCAGCTGTTTGATCTTAGTGTAGCAATCCTGATCCCTTTCCCAGCCGTCTGATCCCAGTGCAACAACCCTGATCCCTCACCCAGCTGTCTGAGCCTAATGTAACAACCCTGATCCTTCACCCAGCTGTCTGATTCCCAAAGTATCAATCCTAATCTCTTACTCAGCTGTCTGATTCCAAAGTAACAACCCTGATCTTTTACCCAGATGACTGACCCCAGTGTAACAACTCTAATCCCTCACCCAGCTGTCTGATCCAGCGTGACAACCCCGATACCTCACCCAGCTATCCAATCCCAAAGTAACAATTTATATCCTTTACCAAGCTGTCTGATCCCAATGTGAACAACCCTGATCTCTCACCCAGGTGTCCAATTCCAAAGTAAGGATCCTGATCCATTACCCAGCTGGCTAATTGCAGTGAAACAACCCTGATACCTCATCCATCTGTCTGATTCCCAAAGCAACAACTTAACACTGCTTCCCTCACACAGATGTCCAACCCTACCCTGACCCCAAGTAACAACCCCAGTCCCTTAAACCAAATAGTGTTGGCAACCATCAGAGTTGTTTGGGTATTGCAGTGGAAGCAGACATCTTTGTTGCCGTAAGGATTACTACGATTCCTTCAGGTGAATGATGATCCCTTAGTGTTTTATGATGCACATCGGTGAAACTCACAATACTGGTTAGCATTCAGTATGATCACCAAGGAGGAATATGCTTTGTACTGTAGGTACAGATTTTGACTTAAAAGGACCCAGTTTAAGGTCATGTACTGATTCTGTATTTTCAATAACAGGGTGACAGGAGAGCATGTGTTTGGGATCACAGTTCCGCTTATCACCAGTTTAACAGGAGACAAACTGGGAAAGTCTGCAGGAAATGCTGTGTGGCTGAACCGAGACAAGACATCTCCTTTTGAACTATACCAGTACTTTATCCGACAGGAAGATGGAAGCATGGAAAGGTTAGACAATTCATGGTTACCTCCGTTATCATTAAGGCTGTTTTTGCTTCCACTGCATCATGCTTCATGAGGCTGTTTTCTCTTTTTTTTTTTTTTATATACGTGTGTTTGTGTGTGTGTGTGTGTACGGGTATGGAATACATGATGGGCTGCAGTGGAATAACACATTTATCTCCACTTGTGAGTGGTAAGACCCGTAACTCACGAGTGGTGAAGCCACAAGTTAGTTATAAAGATCTTACCACTTGTGTGAAGATAAATGTGTTATTTCACTGCAGCCCATTATGTATTTGATATATACACCACACCATCTGTAATGTTTTTACTGGTGATTTATCTTGTTTTAGCCTATAACTGCCTTTCTTTCCATTAGATCCAGAAGCAAATGGTTTGATATCTTTTATTGGACCAACATTGATGTTAATAAAAAGAACAAAGTGCTTAAGCTTTCGGACCAACCAAGTCCTTCTTTGGAAGCTTATGGCAGTAATTTAGAAAATCACATACTACTAACACCCAGATCATACATAAAAAAAAAAAAAAAAAAAAACAGAATTCTCATTGGTTTAAAATACTAATTTAAACCATAACTGAAGTTTAAATAAGAAGAAATAGATTTCACCAGTTTGCTGTTTGCTGAGAAGCCTTCCAAGTTCAAATGTCCACAGAACAAGATAAGAATCCTTCGAGCAGAAACTTCCACTAACTTAAAAACTGAATGTCTGTGTGTTATGTGAATACATTCTGTTAAAATGTGATATTGTTGTATGTTAAAAAAAAATATGTATATATACAGAGATTTGTCTATAAATATGGCATTAAGTGGGTCTAAAGTAAAGTTTACCATAAGCTTCCGAAGAAGGACTTGGCTGGTCTGAAAGCTTAGGCATTTTTTTTTTTTGTGACATCAATGTTGGTCCAATAAAAGGCATCAAACCATTTGCTTTTTTTTTTTTTTTTTTTACCAGGAGAGACGCACCAAGCTGTAAGCTTGTTTACAGATGCTACCTGGGAGCACAAGTAAGTTAAGTGACTTGCTTAGGGTCACACAGTATGCAGGTGGGGGCTGTGGGATTCAAACCCAGGTCTCCAGGTTTGCAGCTCAGAGCCTTAAACTACTGGCTATACTGCCTCCTAAAACATATCTTCACAGACTTATCATGGTACACCACAGTAGAACTCTGCTTCTGGATCTGTTATTACAAAGATCAATACAGCAACTAAACTAAAACTGCCTTTCTTGCCATTAAAAACTATATCTGGCTCAATATTCTGTGTTCTATTTCCAGATGCAAAGCAGAAATAACTTGTTCTAAGTTAAATAAATTGTGTTCTAAGTGAAATAAATGGTGTTCTAAATGAAAATAAATATTTATCCCAAAATAACATAATTGATTTACCCAATTTAGTCACCACTGGTGTGGAATATATCACGCATTCCTTTTTACTTATCATTGTACATCCATGTACCAAAACTTCATTTTATCTCTGCATACCTCTGCCCATCACTGGAGCCAATGATGACCCTTAGCTCAACCAAGTTGGTTCCGGCCCCTGATCCACAATCTTCTGTTTTCCATCTGTGTCATATCCCTTAAAGCATGACCCCTAGGGGAAGGCATACTAGTTTAGTGGTGATGGTACCATGAAATAGTCATGTGAGGACAACTCCAGCTTTTAACGTAAAATCCCCTTCTGAATTAGAACCCAGGTCACCTGCTTCTTAGATTGTGACTTAACCTCAGCACCACATGAGCTGCAGTTCATTTCACTGCAGCTTAGTGGCACAGTGGATGTGTCTTAGGTTAGCAAGCAAAGGATCAGGGGTTTGAATCCTGGTAAGGATTTGTATTTTTACCAAGCGACCACAGTTCAAATCCTTATTCAGAATATTTTTTTCAATTGGCATTTTACTTGAATGACAATCCATGGCAGCGTGAAGTTGGAATGGTAAACACAAACATACAGACATATGAAGAAGCCAGTAGAGTAAGGCCATTTGGTCTGTCTAGTTTGCCCGTATCGCAGAGTCCACAGCCTAAGCTACTGACTCTGCCCCCATTCCTCCCATCCTCTTCATCCGTCCCTTCCCTGACCCTTACTTTCCTCTCTCTGTCCCAGCCTCTTCTTGAAGCTGTCCACCATCCTTTATTTATTTTTTTTTATGATTCTATTTATCACCTCCGGGGACCCGGAACTCTCTCGGGCTCTCAAGTCGCCTGCCGCTGTACCACCCACTGTGACCCTGCCTTCCTCAAGGACGTTACTTTCTCCCCACAGGACCCCATCGGCCCAGAGATCTGCGAGGAGATCGAAGGGGCAGAGGCGGAGGTCCAGTGTTGGGCGTGTGGGGCTGTCGCCTATTCAGGGCCGAAGGGGTTTTTCCATTTGTTCCCTGTGAGCTCCCTCCTCCCCCTGAGCATGGCATGCAGTGACGCCATGGCGCACGGCAGCCCTGCCAGCGTCTGCCACACTCCCCTACACACTTGGTCCTACGTCCTGCAGTGCCCTCGATCTCCATCGGGGGTCGCTGGGATGCTGGACAACCCTGTTGCCCTCCCCCCGGGAGAGGAGAGCAGTCCCTCGGATGTTCAGTCCTCTCCTTCCCCTGCTGATACCCGGTGCCCAAGCTCGCTTCCGAACCCGGGTCGACGATGCAGCGCGAGGTGTGGCATCCAGCACCTCAACTTTCAGTGCCACCAGGCCGGTCGCTGCCCACCATCTTCAGTGAGACCACCTCTTCTGTCTCCACATTCCAATGTTCCACCATCCTGTCACTGATGAAATGCCTCCTAAACCTCCCCCCTCCAGCTTAAGACTGTGTCCCCTTGTGTTTCGGTTGCCACTTAGCTTAAAGTGACCCTCCTTGTCCCCCCTATTTATGGCTTTCAGGTACTTGAAGGTCTCAGTTATGTCCCTCCTATCTTTCCTCTCCTCCAGTGAGCACATGTTCAAGGCCCCCAACCTCTCCTCATATGCGTTGCCCTGCTGGTCTATGATCATCTTTGTTGCCCTCCTTTGGACCGTCTCCAGCGGGTTAATATCCTTTTTTAAGGTGTAAGCACCAGAACTGTACTGCCGACTCCAGATGTGGCCTCAGTAGTGACCTGTACAAGGGCAGTATAACCTCCTTTCACCTACTGCTGATCCCCCTGGCAATGCAACCCAGCATTTTATTTGCCCTGGCTGCTGCTTTCCTGCACTGTGTGGAGTGCTTCAAGTCACTAGTGATTATCACACCCAGACCCCTTTTCTTCTCCTCCTGTGTTACAGATACCTGGATCCCTCCCAGACTGTACTCCGTCCTGTGATTCTTGGCTCCAGTGTGCATAACTGTGCATTTCTTTGCATTGAAGCCAAGCTGCCAAATCCTGGACCACCACTCAAGTTTTTCTTGATCCTCCTTTAGAGTCTGTATCCCTTCGACTGTGTCCACTCTCCCACAGAGCTTGGTATCATCTGCAAATAGGCACATTTTGCCCTTAACTCATTCCTTCCTGATGACGCCGTATGGCATCATAAAAAAACATACCTCTTTTTCCTGATGACGCCATATGGTGTCCTAAATCATTTGCTGTAGTGCCTGATGATGCCAATAGGCGTCCATATCTTTCTCTTGGTGTAGCTTAAGCATTTGTTTACATTTGATGAATTGAGTTGTACCAGCTAATAGGGGACATCGTACCCTTACTGATTTTACCTAATATAATATGTGTTCCCATTGGCTATTTTTGAGAAAACAAGCCTTAATACATAAATAAATAAATTTACTATTTTTTGCGTGTGCTGTGAAAAATGTATTATGTTCATTCTGCCATTAGTTTGTATCGTAACAACAAATCATCTTGTTTTAGTGTAACATGTTAAGCTGATCAGGTTTACACTATATATTTCATAACTTTTTTTTATTCGAGCAATCCTATTGGCTGTCACCACTTTGGTGTATTTTTTTTGTCTTTTGGGGTATTTTTCTACAATAACATGTTGTCACTGATATCATGATTGTTACAACTATTAGTCCATTTATACCACTAAGTGAGCTGAATATTTCTGTATTTAAAAATCGAGCTCTGTGATTGGTCGGATTTTCTGACATCATCAATTCTGAATTTAACTGGTATAAAGGGATTGTCTTAGATGCAGGCACCATCCCCCTGATGAAACCTTAGTTGTCGAAGCACCAAGGAACTTGCACGTAGATCTTTTGTTGTGCCTTCCACTATTCTATTCAATGTGTGTGCCTGAAACGTTAGACTCAATCCTTATTTAGCATTCAAGCAAGGACTCATATTTTTTTTACAACCATCAGTGGAGGGAAAGTGGCTCTCTGGGCTCTGGAGTATACAGTGATTTTTTTTTTTTTGATGTTTCAGTTAGGGGTGACAACCCTCACCTGCACCCGCCCTAGCTCTGTAGTGCGTCACCATTTGGTCATATTGATCCTCACTGTTGCCATGCTTGCTCTATGCTTATTGTACACGTCACTATTTCCATTAACCAGTCAGAGCGCACACTGGTGCAGGAAGAGCATGGTGACTGGAAACTTAATTTCAAGATGGAGGTGCTGCTCTTATCCTAAAATACTCACTTCATTTTGGTGCCAAAACCTCGATTTGTAATCTGTATTTACTTTATTTGTTTTTATTTTTATTTATGATAAAAGTTTTCATAGTTGTTACTTTGTTCATTTTAGGATAATTTCTGGTCATCCTGTGTGATCACATCTTATGGATCCGGCTGGCATTCCTGATGGGAGAGAGTGTTTCTTGTGCATGTACTAGATGAGGTCACATGAATTCAGCACCTTTGTTACTTTTAAGAGTTTATGTTCGGATTATGGCTATATTAAAATCTATGTGGCATGTTGCTCCCTGCGTTATGGATGATAAGTGGGTTCGGGTCAGTAGCATGTTTGTCTCATGCTCTGCACTTGAGTTTTCTCCCTAATACGCAGTTGCTGATTGTTTAAAATGAAAAAAATAATGGTGTTGCCTTCAACTTATCTGGCATCAGGCCAGCCCCAATCTCTGATGCATTGTAAAGGCCAAATCAGTTTTGAATCCCTCCACAGTCACTGGTGTTGTCCAATGACTCATATGATGTCAGTCCAGACTCAACCTTTGATGCACTGTAAAGTGTTCTTCAGGTTAAAATCCCTCCACAGCTACTTGTAAGATCTAGCTCCTTACCATGCATCAGTCAAGCCCCAAACTGTAGTGAACAGTGAAGTGCATTTCAGGTTCAGATCCCTCCTCAACTGATGGTGTTGTCCATCGACTTACCATGCATCAGTCCAGACCAATCCCATAATGCACTGTGAAGTGCATTTCATGTTCAAAACTCTCCACATCCACTGGTGTAGTCCATCAGTTCAGCCCCAATCTGTGATGCACTGTAAAGTATTCTTCAGATTCAAATCCTCCACAGCCACTTGTAAGATCTGTCTCCTTATCATGTGTCATTCGGAGCCCCAAACTGTAGTGAACAATGAAGTGCATTTCAGGATCAGATCCTCCACAGCTGATGGTGTTGTCCATCGACTTACCATGTATCAGTCAGACCAAACCATATGCACTGTGAAGTGCATTTAATGTTCAAAACCCTCCACATCCACTGGTGTAGCCCATCAATTCATATGACATCAGTTCAGCCCCAATCTCTGATGCACTGTATTCTTCAGGCTCAAATCCCTCCACAGCCACTTGTAAAATCTATCTCCTTGTCATGCATCCATCAAGCTCCAAACTGTAGTGAACACTGAAGTGCATTTCAGGTTCAGATCCCTCCACAGCCAATGGTGTTGTCCATTGACTGATCTGGTGTCAGTCCAGCCCCAACCTGTACTGCACTGTAAAGTGCTGTTCAGGTTCAAATCCCACCAGAGTCACTGATTTAGTCCATCTGTTCATCAGTCTTCAGTCCAGCCTTTATCTCTGACACTCTGTGATGTGCATTACTGATATGGATCCCTCCTCAGCCATCATGGTGTAGTCCATTGTGCACATCAAGATTCATTCCAACACTACCCTCAGATGCACTGTAATGTTCTATTCAAGTTTGAATCGCTCCACAACCACTTTAGTCCCTTGTGCTCATAATGCTTCAGACCATCCCTTACCTCTGATGCACTGTGATGTGATCAGTGCCAGTGTATGACGTATACAGTCCATTCAAATGAAACAAAGCACACAGTACACATGTGCACCAATGGGCATCACTCCATGGTGCAGGCACACCCACACTCCTTCCCACCCACACAGTGCGCCATACTGAATGTTGCAACATATCATGTGTATGCAGGCAAACCATGTGACACAGCACATAGTACACAACTTTTACAGGTGTCCATGTCATCACCCTGTATGTGTACCTACAATGTTTCTGCATGGCATATGAACACCATTACCAGGTGCAGGCAGCCCCACCTGCTTCTCTACAATTGAGTATACCCACAGGGACAGGTGCCAATTCATGGCCATAGAAATGACTGCAGTGCCTATGGGCATCATTCCTTGGTACAGGCACCCCCCCTTCCCCATGACACAGTATACCCCAAATTACCAGTGCCTTTTCAGCAATTTCATCATCCTATACGTATACCCATAATGTATCTACAGTGTCTGTTACCACCATTATTAGATGCATACAGCCCCTCTCATTTCCCCAGAACATATGAAGTGCATCTGAGCCTGTATTATGAATGCAGGACCCCCCAACCACCACCACCACTAACACACAGTGCTTCCTCATACAGTCATTCCTCACCTTAAACCATCCCATAATACAACCCCAATATCAGGAAATTAAATAATACACAGATTTATGTAACATGATGATTACTGAAAGACTGTGAACCTTTACATGAACAACATCATGCTTCATTTACAGTATGATAAAGCAAACAGCACAAATAAAATAGTTTCCTATACTTATCATGGGATTTTATTACAAAAATAAAATAAAATAGTTTATTTCAATGAAATTACACATTTTAACTGCAGCACATATGCAATTAATCATAGAGAGACCTCCAGCACTAACAAATGTATCCATTTCCTGTGTCAGCTCACTGACCTACACTGGAGGTGTTCTTCCTATTTACATCACTTGACCTCACAAAGCACTTCCTTCCTGCATCACTTCCTGATATGTCCGTCTAAGGTAATGTGTAAATATGTTCTTACTAAACTAGGGGAAAAACAAAAAAAATTATAATCAGATTCATAAACTAAAATCAGTGGGTAGGAAGAATTGAACACTGCAAAAATTCCAACCAGTGGAGTGGAACAAAAAACTCAAACTGTAATAACAAGAGATTCAGATATCGATTTCTGACTACAAAAATGGTAAAAAACTTGCAAAATTTATATTTAGACAATGACAGATGTTTACTGTATATTTTTAACAATTTTAATCAACAATTTTACAGAAATATATTTTTGCATGACTATGTAAACAGAGCATAGTTAGATAAAATCATCAGAATTTATTAAAATGAGAAAACAACCTCACACAACATTAAATCCAGTTAAATAGTCATTACCAAACCTCACTCATTTTCAAAAACTTTTTGTCCTGAAAAACTTTTCTTTTTACAGTTTTAAAATTGGATGTATGGTTTTTAAGATATGTAGGTTTAAGCACAGTGTGTTTGTATGAATGCTGCAGATCTAAAACCCCTTCAGGCACACAGGTGTTCTAGCAGCAGGCAGAGGGTACCTGAACATTCTAAGTGGCAATAGGATAGAATGAGTTAATGCCATCTCCAATGTCACTGATGAAGACATTGAACAATACATGTCCAAGCCCTGAGCCCTGCAGGACCCACTGGTGACCTCCCTGGTGCTAGATAACTCTCCACCCCACCTTCACCACCCTCTGTGTCCTGTTCCTCAGCCAGTTTTCTACCCATCTGGTCATCTTCTCCCCAACCCCGAGATCTGCCAACTTCCTGATCAACCGCTTGTGGGGTACATAGTCAGAGGCTTTGCTGAAGTCCAGGTAAAGGATGTCCACCGCTTGGGCCCTGTCTACTGTTCTTTTGACGCTGTCAACAAAGTCGGTCAGATTCATTTGACATGACCTCTTTCCCATAAACCCATGCTGCCTTGCATCCTGGAGACCATTGTCCTCTAGATACTCTACCAACCTCTCCTTAAATATGGTCTCTATGAGCCTGCACACGATTAAGGTTAGACTGACCAGTCTGTAATTCCCGGGGTCATCCTTGGGACCGCTCTTGTGGAGAGGCACCACATGTGCCATTTTCCAATCCTGCAGTACCACACCTGACTCCTTTGAACTACTGAACAGACCAGCCAGTGGGCCTGCAAGCTCCTCTGCCAGTTCCCTCTGTACCCTTAGGTGTATGCCATCCGGGCATGGTGATTTGTCCACCTTCAGTGCTAGCAGCCCTGTCCTCACCCTATCCCCTCTACCATCACATCTGTGCTCCCCCCCCCCCGCTCCCATTCTCCCCTTGTTGGTACCAGTCCTTATTTCTCGCTGGTGAAAACAGAAGTATTCCCTCTGCTTTTCCCCCATCCTCCTCCACCCACCCATCCCCTTTCCGAAGCCTAACTTGACAATAAACTTAGTTAAGAAAAACAATTTGTGTGGGTAGAAAGTTGTCTTGTAAAGACAGGAAGTACCTGGCAGAACTGTTTCAAGGTACCTTTGCTGCAAGAGTGAGGTTACCTGGGGGAATTATTTTTGGAGTCCGATGGCCAACGAGCAATAAGTGAGATTTTCAATCCCTGCTCAGTTGTACAGTTTTCATTTACTGTATCTCAGTGATAAATAATCTTAGGAAGCATGATCCTTCATCCTCTGAAAAATTACACACAAGATACATTTGGTGTGCTTATTTTGTTTCAATTCTTAAAAGTGTTGTAGTGAATGTTTTAGTGCTCAGTCAAGGTACTGCATTGACAGTGCTGGAGACTAAAGCCCTCTTTTTATCTGTATGATGGGTACAGCACAAGCCACAACAGTGTAAGCTTCCTTACACTGCCTTGCCACTGGGCCTCAACCCCATCATGGGGGGACCACCACGTAGATAAGAGGGTAGTTCAGACCCCATGTCCACTCAGTGATCTCATATGTGAAATTATCAACAACGGTGCCAGTTAGTGGCAGTGTTGTTGGTGGTTTTGTGATGTGGGCACTTGTCCACCAGGAAATGAAGCACATTTTCTTATACATAGGAAACTGAACAACTATCCGATGATAATGCCGTTTGGCAGTGGAAGTGGTGGCCACTGGCAGAAGTGATGCTGCCACCAGTAAATATGGGGGCAGCTACCCTTAACAGGTTTAAACAGGGTTGGGTCAGGGCAGGGGGGCTCATAGTCCCCATGGAGGGGCAGCAAGGGTTTGAAGGGTGGGGGAGGGGAGCCCACCAGTACAGTAGGTAGGTGGATGGGTGAGGTAATTCAGTTAAGGCAGACTTGATGGACCGTCTGTATCCTTCTGCCTTCAATTTCAGTGTTTCATTGGCTATAACTGACCTTGCCATATCAGAACCAGTGAACAAGAGGTGAAAAACTGTCTGACCTAATGCCACTTCAGTAAACAGTCCACCATTTGAATGCCTGATGAAAAGCATGTCAGAACTCGTATATGAACAAAAATGTGAACATATATTTTCCTTCTTGTCTTTTAGGCTACTTAAACTTCTTACATTTCTTCCTCTTCTGGAAATTGAACACATTATGGAGGTGCAAGCGAAAGAACCTGAGAAGCGTGCAGGACAAAAACGACTGGCGGCTGAAGTGACCAAACTTGTTCATGGTAAAGAAGGACTGGAATCTGCTAAGAGGTACCAGTGACATTTCTTCATGTATATTCAAGAATTTTTTTTTTTTCAGTCCATTGTTCATGCACCTTCTCAACCTCAGTTGACCCTTCCTCCAGACGATCACCCCAGCCCAAACGCCTATCATTCGCAGGACTTACTCAGTTTCCCCCACAACTTACCCTTTGTGGTGGGGCTGGAAGGGCTGTCCAAACCCCTCTAGAGCAGGGTCCTGGTTCCGAGCTGCTTGGTCAGTGGCGCTGGGCCAGCGGGGCACTAACCCTCATGCTTCCATGGCCAAGGAGTTTATCTTCTCTACCTAGTACTGCTATGTAACAGTATGTATGTAACACATGCAACATTGCTACACAACAGTAAAACTGACTGAAGCCGAGCCCTGAGCTGTCTGTGTTGAGATTGTATTATACACAGCAATTTGTGCTGTAATTTTCTACGCATTGAGCTACAGCTGTTTGGACAGTAAAACCACCTTTGATGATTATATACCCTTTTTTTCTGTGTTCTTATATGCTTTTTACCTCACATAGTGAGTGCAGCACGATTTTTGTTTTTATTGTAACCTTTGTTCAGGCAGCCCACTGACATGATGCACCAAACTCCAGACAGTGTGTGACTCTCCTTGTTTGCACAGTTTGTGATTATTTATGCTGCTATCAAGGTAACTTTTTTTTCCCCATCTCAAAAATCCCCCCAAAAGTTCCAGGCAGTGACTCAGACTTTGGATCACCTGCTCAACATAGAAGCAATAATACCAGTTATAGAGGGAACAACCAGATTCTACTCAGTTTATTTACCCCAAAAAAACTGGTGGGACTTCACTCAGTTCAAGAGTCTCAACATGTTGGTCAGACCAGTCATGGTCAAGATGGAATTGTTCAACCTGATCTTCGGAGCGGCTTAAGTCAGGGGATTTCCTGGTTCCCATCAATCTGTTAGATGTGTGCCTGCACTCCCGTCAGAAACTTTTGAGTTTTGCCATCCAAGGGCAGCACTTTCAGTATCAGACATTCATTATGGACTGGCCTGAACTCCAAGGGTCTTAACAAAAATACTAATAATGACAATGGGCAGTTTCTGGAAAGAGGGTCTTCACATATACCCCTGTTTAGATGTTCTTCTAATCAGAGCGGCAGGTTAGTTCAGAGAATCTTGCAGGTTTTCTAAGACAATAGTTGGGTAGTGGACAAGATGTGTACAGAATCTAATGATGTATCTTTTCGGAAGGTTCCTTTGAGGCACACTTCACAGGGCCAAAGATCTTTCAAATTCATGGCAGCTAAAAGTTAGAATGCCATACCTCTGGACATGTTATCTCTTTTTAAGAATAGAATGAGATGTCACTTTTTGAGTTATCGAAATGTAATTTATGATGTGGTGTGTAGGTGCTTAATATTGTATGTTACTGTTCTGTTGTCTGGGACATTCTTGAAAATGGACATATGTTCTTGAATTTACCCATTTAACAAATGATGATGATGATGATGATTGATGATGATTGATGATGATTGATGAGGGTAGAAAGTCGGCTGGACTAGGACTAGTTAAAGCAGCAGTATTTGTTAGTTGGTAAAAATTATCATAGATTTTGTTTGGCAAAAATATTTCTGACATCCTTAGGTTCATAATCAATATCTTTTATTTCCACAGTCCTCTAAAAACAACTTTTATAAAACTCTTTTTGTAGTTAATGACTCGGATCATAAAAGATGACTTCCACTAGCAGTCTTTAAAAATCTTTCATTGAGGTTACCTTTTCTCCCTACCAAGCTGTTTCTCACACTGTTGGGTCCAGCAACACCACTCCAGCTCTGTCACCGGCCTTCTGACAGACTTTCTGGTTACCTGCCACTTGCCCAGGGCCAGGTTGTGGTGGCAGCCAGTTATGTCAGTCAAGTGGACAGACAGCCTTTTTCCTCCTCTTCCTGATTTTCTTCCCTGGGACTACCTTGAGAGCAGGTTTCATAGGACTGATACTTACTGTGTGAGATCCGAGTGTTCTTCCATTGTTGTGGAGTCCCACAGGGCTCAGTTATTGGACCCACTACTTTTCCCTTTTCCTGAATTTAGCTCCTGCCATCTGTCTGCAGTCTTGGGTCATCCTATATCATGACTATGCTGTAGTCTTCAGCATTGGAAATAATATTCAGGAACTTAGTGAGTTTCCAATCTTAAAGTATCACTTTCAGATATGGTACCGTTAGCCGGCGATACTCTTTTTGTGCCATTTTTAAAATTTTATTTGTAGACTTTTTTGGTTTGAAGGGATCGTAGTTTGACCCCAGCACAGTAGCCAGCCAATTCCTTCCACTTTCATCTTCATGTACACGTTCCCGCATTCAGGCACCTTATGACATGCAGCAATGGAGAGCGCACTCCATTGAAATGAATGGGAGTGTATTTTCATTACTATTTAGTACATTACGTTGGCCAGTGGGAGATTAATGAAGGCCACTGCTTGACTAACAAGGGCCTTGTTAGTCGAGTAGTGGCCTTCATTAATCTTCAACTCGCCATCATAATGTATTAAATAGTAATGAAAATACACTCCCATTCGGGAGCGTGTACATGAAGAGGGAAGTGGAAGGGATCGGCTGGCCACCTTGTCTGGGCCAAACTATGATCCCTTCAAACTTTTAAAGGCTGCAAACAGGACTATCACCAGCTTTTTTTTTGTCAGCTCTTTTTCCCTCCGGTCGTGGCCCCGAGGTCCTTCTCTCAGGCATCCAATCCTTTTTCCTGCCCAGCCTGAGGTCCCTTGAACTGTGCCTCCTTCTCCTTCCCCACCGATGCCAGCTCCCCTGGCTAACCCTATCCGGGATGGGTCGCACTCCTCCTACCTAGGCGCCTCTCATCACATCAGTCTCCAGCATCGGACGGGGAGCGGCCACGGGAATAAAGGTCAGTCGAGGAGAGCCCGACATTGGGCATGGGGGACTGGTGCCGTCGCCTGATCCTCGGCATGGGGCTTTTCCTTATTCTGGTACCCGGCGTAAGGCGTGCAATGTAAATCAGCCCGTGATGTGGGTGCTCCACCGTCCGGAGGCGGCTGCCCGGCGTCGACCCCAACTGTATGTGTCCGAACGCGCGATAGCAGTGCCACCGGTTTCCACCGGGGGCCACTGTTGCACCGGGCTACCCTGGATCCCACCCCAGAGAGAGGAGAGCCGACCATCGGATGCTCGATCCTCTCTCTCTCCCCGCCAACCCCCGATGGCCAGGGCTCGTTCCCGAACCTGGGTCGCCGGCGTGAGGTGTGGCGTCCAGTGCCTCAACCCTCAGCACCACCGGGCCCCGACTATCACCAGCTTAAGGTACCATATCATGAAAGTGATAATGCATTGGAGAAAAGGTACAAAATCACTTTGACATGGTTCAAGGGGATTTCAGAAGGCTACAGGAGTAGTTTAGGTGTCGTACCTTGGTCTTGAATTCAAAAAAGACCAAATCCATGTTAAAGGGCACTAGGAAGTTTAGGGAAGTTCCCCTTCTATACATGACTTGAATGCTGAAGTCAGGTGTGTTGAAACATTCAAGTACTTGGGGATCACTTTGGATATCTCTTTCTTCTTTGAGCTGCATGTAGCTCAATTATTTAAGACAGTCAACTGTAGGCTGGGTCTTCTTTTGAGGGTGCGTATGTTCCTGATACTAGAGTCACATAAACTCTTGGCTCACAGCTTTCTGTTTTCCATTTTGGACTACGGCTCATTGTTCTACACAGTCGCTTCAAAAAATCAAAATTTAAATACGTGTAAATTTTCTTTCTCCGATGGCTGGTCTCAGGGCTTCCTTACTTCTGGGCTGTAACTCCTGATGCTGATCCAAGGGTGCCTCTGCCGAGGACATCACCTCCAGTGAGAACCCTTTTTTTTTTTTTTTTTTTTTTTTTTTTGTGTGCGAATGGATGATCAAAAGGCCACTCTGTGTGAGTGAGCTATCGATGCTTCTCTGAATTACACCCCCAAAGGGGGACATGGACTCTCACTGGGCCAGGCAAGTTACTCTGGCCTGATCATACGCCGTAGAGGTGAAGGATAGAATCTGTTTGGCTGTAGAGCCTATTGAATCCTCGCTGCCCCAAATTTTTTGCTTTAGCTGGCAAGAACACAGTTGAAGTTTTGCGAATAGCTTCCTCTCTTAATGTCCATTTTTCTCCCTCTTCCCAGGTCTAGTGTATGACATTTTCCATCCTTGTTGCTTTTAGAGAGTGGGCAGAAAGAATGAACCATTGATTGCAATAGAGGGGAGACATAACTTTGGCAAACAAAAATTGGAACTGTTCTAGCCTGATGAATGAGTGTACAGCTCTTGGGCAAGCAATGCTTTTAGTTTTCTGAAACTCCTAGCGGAAGTAATACAGTAGCTTTGAGAAAAAAGGGCGACCTTTATTTTGAGATGCATGATGGGTGGCTTTAGAGGCTGTAAAGGGGCCCTTGGTCACAGCCTTGAGAACCATATTAGGATTCCAAGGTGATAGCTTTGGTGGACTGAAGATGTTTTGATGCTGCCGCCTGAAGAACTACCAGACATGGGGAGATGAGCCCAACAATTCCCCAGGGTCCGTCAAGAGTGCCCCAAGTGCAAAAAACTCTAATTTGTAAGGTGGCTGGTGTGTTGCAGTCCTTTGTCCATCCGTCTTAAAGGAACAGCATTAGTACTGGCGATTATATTGTGTCATTCTGTATGTGTCTGGAATGAAGCCAGAACCAAAATTTCATCCGGATTCTATAATGCACTTTGGAGGAAGAAGAAAACACACAAGTTCCCCATCATGTCAATAACAGGAGCTGTACCGCACAGCTCCTTGAAAGTTTTTCCACTCACTTTCCCAGTCTAGAGAGAGACCAGTTGTTAAAATGGGGTGCAGAACTGGACCTTGCTGGAGAATTCCCATGGCTGAACCTGAATGTTCGAGGTGGTCGCCCTGACCAGTGAAGGTGAAAAAACTAGGTGCGGAAAAACCATAAGGGACAGACTAGAATCATGACTGTCCTGTCCAATGCCACTTTGTGGGGGACTCTTGATAGAAGCGGTATTGGAGGAAGGCATACAGGAGACCGAACAGATCCCAGTTTATAGAGAAAAGGTGTCCTGTGCCACCACTGGTTCGTCCTTGGCCAGGGAACAAAATTGCTTTACCTTGGAGTTCTGCCAGGAAGGCATACAGGAGACTGAACAGATCCCAGTTTTTGGGGAAAAGGTGTCCTGAGCCACCACTGGTTCGTCCTTGGCCAGGGAACAGAATTGCTTTACCTTGGAGTTCTGCCAGGAAGGCATACAGGAGACCGAACAGATCCCAGTTTTTGGGGAAAAGGTGTCCTGAGCCACCACTGGTTCGTCCTTGGCCAGGGAACAGAGTTGCTTTACCTTGGAGTTCTGCCTGCAGGCGAAAAAATCTGTTTGAGTATTGCCCCACTATTCTGTCTGAATGTGGGAGGCACTGTCCTTCCGCTGTGATCCCTTGGTCGACCCACTTTGCAACTGAGTTATTCTGCTATGACATTTTCCTGTCCCGATATGAATATCGCTCAGTGGTGCTCAACCCACTGAAAGAGAAGGGATTCCTTTAGCATCTTTGAGCTTCTCATTTCGCCCTGACCCACTTTGCAACTGAGTTATTCTGCTATGTCATTTTCCTGTCCCGATACGAACATCGCTCAGTGGTGCTCAACCCACTGAAAGAGAAGGGATTCCTCCAGCATCTTTGAGCTTCTCATTTCGCCCTGATGGTTGGTGTATGTCAGTGTTGCCAGATTGTCAGTTGGAATCAGGTAAGCCAGATTGAGGAATTGCTGTTATGTGTGTCTCTGGGCATGGCCTACTGTTCTTCCCTCAGAAATGCTTATTCTGTACCTTGTGTCCAACAGCGATCCCCTGCCCAGTGCCAACAGCTGATGCAGGTGAGTCCTTCCCAGCTCCTGAGGCTTGCATTGGTCGCAATTCCGACTTAGTGCAGATGGCCTAACTTGTGGCCCTTCATGACCTCTGACCTCTGGGACCATCCCTGGAGCAAGGGCTTAATCTGTCTTAATGAGCTGTGTGAAAAATAAGAGGTAGCTGAGGAGTTTGCAAACTCCTTGATGAGCAATTACAGATCCCAAAATCTAGGTTTGGGGAGAAACCTGTGTCATGATGCGAGTCCCCTAGGAGGATCAAGGTCTGGCTTGGAATTAGGGAGCTCTTTCTCCAGCTGATGGGAAAACCATGTGTCATTGGGTACCTGACTACCTCTGGCCCTGCCACTGCCTGTAATGTCTGGTTGAGCTGTAAGAAGACCACAATGGTAGAGTTTGAATTGGAAGTACTGCTCTCCTACTCTGAATCTGGGATAGTGCGTGCGCCATTACTGCATGGGAATATGCAAATAGGCATCTTGCAGATTTATGGGTGCCGGAAAATCCCCTTTTTGCAACTCCCTGATTACTCGTGACAAGGTTTCCACCTTGAAGGGTCTGCTGAGAACGAAACTATTCAGAATTTTGAGATCTAGGACTGGCCAAGCGGGCCTGTCATTCAGATGGGTTGCCAGTGAAAATGGTGGGGGGGGGCCTTGTATTAGGTGACCCATGCTGGTAATGTCTACGACCCCTCAGCCCGACTCGGTTTGGGCCCATTCATGGAGAGTTTCTTAAAAACCTGACCACTACTGGAGGATGTGCCTGGATAGCATGTTCTTGTTTCCCCTCCAAGAAGGCAGAGTTTTAACCCTTAAGGTAACCTTGATAATGAAGAAGGCATCTAGGGCCTGAGGACTGTCCCCATCTCTTAATGTGGCATGTGCACCGTGGCCATGTGTGCCCATGGCCATCTCCCTGGTATCCCTCACTGTCTCCTTCATGGTTGAGCCAAACAGACGATTACTTTCACTGGGTACGATGACCAATTGGCTTTTATAGAGGCAACTGCTTGCCAGGTCCGGAGCCAGAGGTTGCAGCAGTCCGGTGTTAGAAGAAACATGGTGCAACCTGCACACCTGACCGCCTCCTCTCCTGCCTCTACTGCCTAAGCCAAACCCCAGAACTACAGCTGAGAAAAATAGGCTTGTTCCATTTCTCCTATCCAAGCCCTCGCTGTCTGAAGGGTGAGGGAGGCTGCGGCCGGATTTGGTGGCAGCTGCCAGGTGAAGACTTGTCTTGGCTGGGTGGGATCCCAGGTAAATCCCGACTATGGTCCGGGTTATGAGAAAGTTTAGGCCCTCCAGGTCAGAGATTCTAAGGAGTCCAGGGAATGGTTTCTAGGGCACTCCCCTTATTAGCATCCCTAGATCTACTTTGAGACCCAAATGATGTAAGGACAACTGCTCCTCTTCCGATGAAGTCTGGTAGGGGTCCTCTTCCTTATGCCCTCTTGTGGGGTCTTCCATTTAGCACCCCCTGAGGTGTATGTGAAGCATGTAGGGTCCAAAGCTGGTGCCCAATTATCTATAGGACTGGGGCCAGAGATCGAACTGCGGACTGCTGGGTCTCTAAGGCCTCTGCTGTCCTGTATCTGGTGAGTGCTGCTCACTGAGATCTGCCCGTCTGATGGCTATCAGACTAAGTAGAGAGCGGGGTTGCCTTCCTGGGAGTCCGCAATCTTCGCAGACACTGCCCTCTTCAATTAGGCCCAGCGACCCAGCGAAAACCCTTAGAAGTGGGGACAAATCCCCCGAGCGACCCTGGAAGGATGCTTTCTATGAATCACTGCTGGCCCTTTAAGGGCAAGATAGTGAGCTGCCTTTTGTATGATGAAAACATCTGGAGGGGCCTGTTCCACGTTGAATCATTGATCCAGCAGTGGTCTTAATAGCCTGTAGCGCTAGTTCGAGATTGTCAATGGCCTGCAGCACTGGTTCCCTAGATTGTCCAGGGGCATATGAATAAGCACTCTGGTGCTGTTACTATTGTCCTGTACTTGAGTTCTGCCCCGGAGAGACACCCTCCTTTGGCTTGCTTGGGAATAGCGCTCCTCCTGTACTGCTGCTCCAGGAACAAGAGAGGCTGTACTAGCAGGGGCATGCCATCGTCGACGAGCGGCTGTGGATATTCAAGTGCCAGCCGTCGACAGGAAAAACTCACCCCACAGGCCTCCTTCGGCGACGAGCCACCCCTGCTGATGTGTTCATTCTGCCAAAAAAAACCTGGAAGTGCTACTAGGCTTAATGTAAATGCCAACAGAGTAGTTGGGCCACACAGCTACTGTTTAGATTAGATGTAAAAATGGACTCCATCGAAGAGCCTTGAGATCCTGGGTGCTTGTCGACGAGCTGTGCCTCTGAGCAGCCTGTTAGTCGGGCCGCCAGCGTACTACGGTAGCCGTTGCTGTGCCTAGTCTGAAGTAGAAGCCCGAGAGTTTGGGACTGCCTAAGCACGTTGCCACGACTCCTCTGTGTTGAGCGCGGACTCCGTTGATGAGCTTGGCCACTGAAGAGCTCATCGACGGAAAAGTGTTCTGTGGGAGTGCTTCTGGGTCCCAGTGCGAACCTGTCAGCACACCGCTGTAGCTGCTCACCATCCTCATGGTGGCGCGTGACGCTCCGCGCATCATCCCTGGCTGAAATATCCCTAATTGTTTTTCCCCCTCCGACCCGCTAATCTGGTGCGGAGTACTGATATCTTCCCTTCTGGTCCGACTGAAGTGGGGGGGACAGCACCGCGAGCACCCTTAGCGTGGGAAAAGTGAGAGTCCAGCGTGGGCAGCACGCGTGGCTGAGGCTGGGACTGCGCAGGAGAAGGGCAGGGGAGCCGGTCTGACCAGCATGCACGGCTGAGATAGGACCCCATGGGAGCATCAAAAGTTACATCCAGAAATTGTAGGAGCAGAGATAGCTGCCTCCTGCAACTGAGAGGGGCCAGTCTGTCCAGCATGCAGGGCTGAGACTGGGGCCTTCTAAGAGTAGAGAGAGGGTTTTGTAGTTGGATCCAGCCATCCCTGCTCTCTGAGCAAATCCAGTAAAAATATCCAAATCCAGGGTACAAACAAATGTCCAAACTTACAGTCCTGAAGTCTTCGGCCCTGTCACCACAGTGACAGAGCTCTGCTGCAGAGCACCTGCTCCCTGTCAGGCAGGAAGTAAACTGAGGAGAACAGGAAGTGGAGGGCTGGATGTCCCCTGCTACAGAGGTCTGATTCCTGCCTGTGGATCAGCATCAGGAGATACAGCCCAGGAGTAAGGAAGCCCGGAGACCAGCTTAGGAGAGAGAAGAGTGGTATCCAAACTGAAGACTACTTATAGTAGTATCCGTCGATTTTGCAACTGGTCAATCTAGTCAAACTCCTGAATGTCCATTATACAGTGCTATAGGTTGTTTATCTTTTGTCAAACAATACAGGTTTCGCTCAGCTATAGTGCTGCATAAAAATGCATTAGGATGCATGCCTCAGAGTGTTTTTGAGCTCTTTATGCAACTTGTGATGACCTGGGAACCGGATTGCAGTACACATTCCTGTTTAAACCGCCACTTTTCAAGACGGTCTTTGGCAAAAAGCGCTTACCTGTGCATCTGTTTGCTTCTATAACTCTCTGCATATTGATGTTTTGCGTTATTCCAGGATTCCACTTTTAAGAGTAGATTGAAAATGTGATTATATTCTTGTGCTAGTTGTACATTTTATTTGTTCTTTTGTATATATTATTTTTATGTGCCAATAGCATCGCTGTTTACATCTGTTGTGGTTATGCATACCATTTTGTGCATTTAGTCTAGCTTAAGGTTACATTCAATGTGAGTGATTTGGCTGCATGATGTCACTGATGATGTCATTGATAGGGCTTTTTTAGGTCTTGGTATAGCATTTCAGACCTATAGATGCCTGGGTTTGATTCTCTGTATTGCTTACATTTTTCTTTCTCACTACAATTTTTGTTCTGTGAGAGAAATTGTTAGATGTCATTGCAGATGTGGTGAATGGTTTCAACAGAACTAAATAGCAGAATTTCAGATAACTGAACTTAGTTCTGCAGTATGCCGTAGTCAATTAGATTAGGCGTAACTGAGGCTTGTCTGGGTTTGAATACAATTTGAGTCATCAGTTTTTCAGATTATTTCACAATCTTTCCACTATAGGAACTGTAACTCTCTTACCTATAGCTCAGTAGCACACTGAATATGTGTTAGATTAGCAGGCAAAGGATCAGTGTTTCAAATCCTGGAAAGGACTTGAACATTTTTTGTAAGAGGAAAACTCACTTGAGTGGCAATTCATGGTGGTGTGGAATTGGAATAGTAAATTATATGAGAAGTAAATGTAACTGTGAACAACTATTTGTGAAGGTAAATCACCTGCTGAAATTAGAGCCCCAGTCGCCTCTTTTGCAGGTTGTGGTGTAACCTCTCTATATAATTTTTTGAATTTATTTGTTTATTGAAATCTCAGATTACAAAATACCTTTGAACCAGTGGTTCGTTTACAAAGGTTCCACGTCAGAGAGACAAAAAGACAACCAATAATAGTAGAATAAGACAAGATGCAGAAACCTTCCAAATGTAGGATGCAAAGGGCAATTGACAAAACAGTTACCAAACTCAGTACATGATTTTGAAGATTTAAAATGTTGCATAGATTTAAGGAAAATTAAAGAAGGGTTTAGAGTCAGGAGGTCAGTAGAAAGGGAGATGGTCCTAAGGTTAGACTTTGTCATAAACTGCAAGAATCAGGGGTAAGTGCTGATTGGGGTATAGAAGGCAGAGAGAGGGCATAGTGATAGAGGCAGGGGAAGATTGGTCAAGATGGGTGGGTAAAGGGGGAACAGAGGACATGGGTGAGAGGAGGCATGGTGCAGGAATAGCAACATCAGGTGAGTGGGGTATAGGAAAAGCAGGGGGTGGTGGGAAGAGAGAGGGGGAGAGGAGGTAGTTGAGGAGGGGGGAAAGGAGGAGAAGGGCATGGGGGAGATGAGAGGGAGGGCAAAGTGGGAGAGGCACTCAGAAGGAGACTAGCAAGAGCAATCACAGTGGCTGAAACTCCTGAGGTGCTGGTGCAGATTGCGTTTGAAAGGGCCAAGCCTAGACTCAGACAAGACCTCAGTGAGTAGACTGTTCATTAGGATGGGGGGCCCTAGTGAAAAAGGTGTGCTGTGCTTGTGATGTGCGACAGAAGGGAATCTGGAAGGAGCATTTGTCAGAATTGCAAGTGCAGCTTGCTACTGTGGTTGGTGAAAGGAGGCCAAGTGTGGCAGGGGAGTAAGGCCGAGGCCGATTTTCTTAGCCAAGAGGCATGTCTGGTACGCTGTCCTGCCCTGGAGGTGCAGCCACCTTGACTGCTTGTAGAGCTCATAGGTATGGGTTCTTTTACCAGCACCTGTAACCAGGCGACAGTACTTATTCAAGGCAGTTCTGATTCTACTTAAAGTGGTGTCCATGGCCGCTCCGTAGACGATCAGTCCGTGATCGATTAAAAACAGGACTGAGCTGTTTACAGCTACATGCTTCGCCTCTTGAGTAAGACAGTTGCAATGGTGATAGAGGGTAACTATTCTGGAGTTTATAGCTCCAGAGATTAATTTTACATGGGTAGTGTAGGAGAGCCAGCTGTCTAGGGTGACACCCAGGTATTTAAACTCATGGACTTGGATCAAGTGGGCGGGGTTGTTTATTCAGAATATGTAGGTCAGCCATTTTGTATTTGCTGTGGTTGTTGACAAATAGCATGGCCTTTGTTTTTTTTTGTTTTTTGTAGTTCATCAGCAGTTTATGTTGCTCAAGCCACTTCTCAACTATGTTAAAGTTGAATTGTAGGTTGGAGGATAGTTGGCCTGGGCTATGATGAGTGGAGAAAAGGACAGCATCATCCGCATAAAGGATCATATTGGAGTTGCATGCTGCAGGGAGAGCATTTAAAAAGAGGCTAAAAAGCAGCGGGCCAAGGATGGATCCTTGTGGGACCTCGGAGCGCACTCAGAGGCAGTCAGAGAGTGAGTCCCCAATTTTAACACATTGGTGCCTACCCAACAGGTAACTTTCGAACCAACAGGTAACATCGGCGGATAGGCCTAGGGCGGAGAGTGCGTATAGGAAACATTGGTGATTAACAGTGTCAAATGCCTTAGTTAGATCTACATACGCTGCCCCAAGCAGCGGCTAGCGTCCAAGGCCATATAAATGTGAGTTGTAAAATCAAGCGAGGCAGTGGTTGTGCTATGTGCCTTCCTAAAGCCATGCTGCTGTTGGCACTGGATGTTGTACTTGTCCAGGTATTCTGTCAGTTGATCAGCAACTATGCACTCTAAGGCTTTGGAAAGTGGGAGAATTGATATTGGTCAGAAATTGGAATGCTGGGTATGGTCTCCACTTTTGTGCATGGGTATAACAGTGGCAGATTTTCAAGCCTGAGGGTGAGCGAGAGATTTAGGAGTTTCATGGGGGGGCGGGGTATAAGACAGCTTCAAGTGCGAGGTGAAGAAGTTTTAGGTCAAGGGTGTCACTACTTATTCTGGATTTACATAGCACCTTTCCTAGATATCTACAAGCTTCATGTGGGAATATCTTTCTGAAGTAGAAGGGGGGACAGAGGCGGAGGAATATAATTTATATTGCCAGTGGGCAGGGAGGAGCCAGTAAGGAAATCTGGAGGGAATATTCCACTGAGATAGGCAAAGGTATTAAGGGAGTCAGCAATTAACGTATGGTCTTGAGTAAGAGTGCCGTTGACCTCTAACATTGTAGGAGGGGATTTATTGGGTTTTCCCATAAGATTTTTTGTGTTTTCCCAAAATTGTTTACTATTGCCCAAGCTGTTGGTTGGCACACCTTTATAATACAGTAGAGCCCACTTATAAGAACATCGGATATAAGAACATCCCGGCTATAATCACATTCTCTTCATGTACCGATCTCACTCCACTGTTTTCAGTGAGGTGAAAGCCCGCTTTTAATAACAGCCAGATCGGTTATAAGAACATTTTTTTTGGTTAAAGACTAAGGACCCTTTGCTATCCTGTGACTGTGTTCAGTGAGTTAGTTGCTAATCAGACTTGCGGTCACACATAATTAACGCTGGAGTCTGTAGTGCCATTCCACGGTTTCTACCAACTTTGATCTTCTATCAGCCTATCCAGGGTCTGTGGCAACTGAATGACACATATTTGCTGCTGATTAGCGTTTAGTGTTCATCAGTGATTACGCTACCAGCACATTAACAAATCTCATTGACGCACAGTCCTCAGAGGCTACCTATCATTACATCAAGTTTTTTGTTACCCCAGCAGATTTAAGTGATTAACTGACACTAATCTAAAATGAAGGTTCTCATTAACATTCCTCCATTGCTAACAGTGGCTATCTGGAGATTAAAAGGGAGTACAGTAGTTAGTAAGCCATAGCAAACCGGCAGCCATGGAGAAAAATAAGAGACACTCACTCAGAAAATTCAAATCATCGCGTGCCTTTCTGTTCCTGACAGTAAACGGTCCGATGTAGCAAAGGAGTTCAACATAAGTGTCTTCACCAGAATTTGTATGCTGATTACCAGCATGGTTTTAACACCAAAATTAGGGGAAAAACAAGACGCGGACTCCACTGGTGCCGGTAACTGGTCTGAAACTGCACTAGCATACACATCGAATGCCAACATTTTAAATGTACTGTACACTACTACTTTTAACTAAAGTGTGCTGTATTTATTAAATTTTTGCAAATACTGTACTGTAGTACACTCATTTTCTACCAGAACGTAATGTCTTAGCTTTTTTTTTTTTAAGTAGAGGGTCAGCGCCACCTAGTGGTCATACCTATAATTGATTTAATGCAAACCCGCTTATAGTAACAGCCCGCTTATATGAACATTTTCTCTTGGCAAATAGGATGTTCTTATAAGCGGGCTTCACTGTACTCCTGCTTAGCTCTCCATACCGCCTGAGTGCATTGGATTCTAGCAGTTCTGTGCCGTTGCATATCAGTGTGGAGTCTCGAGGCCATTGCAATGCCAACTTTAAAAATTGATTAGCGTTTTGCTCATAAAAGTGCTAAATCTTTGTGAAAATGCATAGCTTTGGCCTCACTGTGTTTAACAAACACAGCACTTCTAGAAAATCTATATAAATACTTTCTGTACAGTCAGTATCGTCCCAAGAAAAAAACTGCTAATCAATTATTTAAAACCATGCCTATTCTTCATCATTGTTAGCAGGGCAGGGGTATTCCATGCGTTTGATATTCCCCTAGGTTTTATTTTCGTGAATGGGGCAAACTGGTTGCACACCAAATTGAAATGGCTGATGATAAAGTTTAGTGCATTGTCAGTGCAGATTATGTAGTTTGGAGGGACCAGTCAATCACAGAGTGTGCGTTTAAAAATTCTGGGAGCTTCCCTTTTTTAGTATACGATGGTAGGCAAACTTGGTTTTAGGTTTGAGCACTTTATTGGACCACTGACAAAGTACAGGGGAGTGATTGCTTAAGGTGTCTGAAAGACCCGAACGTTGATTGATGACTCTGCTGGGGTGGGTGGGTGGTGAGAATCCAGTCCAGTATGGAGCTGGAGCTGGTTCTGTAGTTTATTCAAATTGGGCAGGTAACCATTTGTGTGAGGTCGATAGAAGCAAGAGTATCTTTAAATGGATCAGCTACTCGGGCAATCCAATTAATGTTGAAGTCCCCCAACATCACTGTCTTAGTGCGATGTGGGAGTTTTTCGAGGTACTCGGTAATCATTTTAATACCAGAGGCCTGATCCTGCTGGGGATATAGATGGATATGACAGTGAGGCATTTTCTTTAGTGACCAAGGATAACTCTGACAGCAAGCATTTGGGATGGGATGGGCTGGCAGGTGGTGCTGTTGGAAGGACATGGCTTGTGAGGGTTTCAGTTACATAAAGCACATAGCCACTTCCATGCTTCCCAACACGGTCAAGCCTGAAGATGGCATAGCCAGGGATTGCTACTGCATTGTCTGGCACCTTGGAGGATAGCCATGTTTCGCTGAGAGCTAAGATGTCTGGTTTATGTACAGACACCCAGACTTGGAGTTCATCAAGTTTGGGCAGTAGGGTCCTAATATTAATTGAGGCTAAGGTGAGGGAATTTGGGGAATTACATGGGTGAGTGGGTGTTGCTTGGGGACCTGGGTTTGGGTGGATATTTCCTGAGAGAAGTAATAATAGCAGAATAATCCTAAGAAGGTAATGAGCAAGGAGTTTATTGTGCTTAAACAGCTGCCGTTTGGGGAGTCTATCTGGATGTGAGTTGCTGATAGGGGAGAGCAGCAGTAGGAGATTGCAGTATTTCAGTGGGCAGATTCTTATACACTCAACGGGGGAAATCACAGTAGTTAGCCAGTAGAGTGAGAGTCAGAGCACAGTGTGCTTGATTGGATGCCTCTGAAGGGCAATGCATGTAGGTGGAGGGGGGCACAGTAGTGGAAGAGGGTACAAAACTAAGAAAAAATAGAAGGGGCAAAGTCATAGGCTGAAACACTGTGACTACACAAGTGACATGGGTAGTTAGAAGGAAAGTAGTTATGATTTATTGAATTGTAGACTGTAGAGCATCTAGCAATGAAAGAAAGCTCATACAGATGTCTGTGGTAGGGGCAGACAGGGAGAGTAGGATAAGCTAGTGAGATTACTTTAAGGGGAGAACACAGAGGGTGAGTGACAGGGAAGAGGAGCTAAGGAGGTGGCACCTTGTAGGGGAGGAGGGTTATTTAATAGTGGCCAGGGTTGGGGGGGGGTGAGCGGGAGAAAATTATAGTTGCTACAGGGCAGGACCAGCTAAAATATTCTAGCAGTGATTCTTTTTTGAAAAACAAGCCATAGAAAATGCAGCTCGCTTACCTGCAGCTCAGTTGCACACTGAATGTGTATGGGTTTAAATTTAGGTAGACGTAGTCTGAATCCTGGCAGAGATGTAAACATTTTTTTCAACTTTTTTTGTAAGATGGAAACTCACTTAAGTAGCAATTCATGGTAGTGTGGAGTACAGTAGTAACTTTAGCTAAGAACAACTGTTGGTGAAGGTAAATTGCCTGCTGGGATTAGCGCCTCAGTCGTCTGTTTTGCAGATGTGGCATAACCCCTACATCATAGGAAGAACAGCTCACTTGTCTGCAGTTTAGTAGCACACTGAATTTGTGTTTGCTTTGCAGGCAAAGGGTCAGTGGTTCAAAGCCGAGCAGGGACTTAAGCATGTTTTATCATATTTTTTTGTAAGATGGAAACTGACTTGAGTGGTGATTCATGGTGTGTGGAGTATATTAGTACATTCAGCTAAGAACAACAAATTGGAAAGCTAAATTACCTGCTGGGATCAGATCCCCAGTCACCTGTTTTGCAGGTTGTGACATAACTGCTACATTATAGGAATTACATCTCACTGACCTGCAGCTCAGTGGCATGCTGAATGTGTGTGTTTCTTAGCAGGCAAAGGATCAGTGGTTTAAATTCAAGTAGACATAATTTAAATACTGGTAGGGATTTAAACACTTCTTTCAGCTTTGTTTTGTAAGTTGGATACAGAGTCAAGTAGCGATTCATGGTGGTGTGAAGTAGAATGGTAGATTATATGAGGAGTAAATTCAGCTAAGAAAAACAATTTATGAAGGTAAATCATCTGCTTGGATTAGATCCCAGTCATCTGTTTTGCAGGTGTGACATAACCTCTACATCATAGAAACAACTCACTTGCAGCCCAGTGGCCCACAGAGTGTGTGTTTGCATATTAGGCAAATGATCAGCAGTTCAAATACTGACAGGAATTTAAGCATTGTGTGTCCATTTTTCTTAAGATGGAAACTAAATTGAGTGGTTATTCATGGTGGTGTGGAGTTGGAAGAGTAAATTATATGAGAAGTAAATTTAGCTAAGAACAACACTTTGTGAAGAAAAACTGCCTGACTGGATTAGATCCCAGTCCCGTTTTGCAGGTTGTAGCATAACCTCTACACCTAGGAACTGCACATCACTTACCTGCAACTCAGTAGCACACTGCATGTGTGCTTGCATAGCAGGCAAAGTATCAGTGGTTCAAATCCTATGAGGGATTTAAAGATTTGTTTAAATTTTTTGGAATAGTAAATTATATGAGAAGTACTGTAAGATCTACAGTTTGTGAAGGTATATTGCCTGCTGGGATTAAATCCCAAGTCACCTGTTTTGTGGATTGTGATGTACCTTTACACTACAGGAGCTGCAACTTATTCACCTATAGCTCAGTGGCACACTGACTATGTGTTTGCTTAGCATGCAAAGGATCAGTAGTTCAAATCCTGAAAGGGACAAACATTTTTTTCAAATTTTTTTGAAAAATGGAAACTCAATTGAGTGGTGATTCATGATGGTGTGGAGTTAGAATAGTAAATTATATGAGAATTAAATTTAGCTAAGAACAACAATTTGTGAAGGTAAATTCCCGGTTGCCTGTTTTCCAGGTTGTGAGTTAACTTCTACACCAAAGGAACTGTAATTCCCATACCTGCGGCTCAGTGGCTCACTGAATGTGTGTTCGCTAAGCAGGCAAAGGATTAGTGGTTTGAATCCAGGTTAAGCACAGAGTATATTACATGTTAATACATAATTATTTTACACTTTTACAGTTTTTATGTTGCGCCATTAGTACTTTGATTTTAAATTTGTGTTTATGTATTGTATTTATGTATCTGGTCGCAAGTGAAAATGGGCAAGTGTTGCTCATCTGCTCACCAAAATAAAAAATAAATGAATGACAGTATTGTCAAGTGAATCTTTGTCATATCATGTGCTGATCTAAATAAAAGTAGTACAATAACTGGATAGTGTTTTTCCTGTTGGCAAAGTCAGTTACGATTCGCTGTTATAACAGTGAACACGCACAGCTTTGTCAAGGGAACAGCTGCAAGGCATTGAGCGGTTGCTCTATTCTGTTTACTTATTCTAGTAGAAACATAGAATTTATCGACAGATAGGACTGCTTGGCCCACCGAGTCTGCCCATTTTTCCTTGCCTATACTGTCTCTGCAGACCCTTCCCCCACTTCCCTACCAATATTTCTTTGTGCCTGCCTAGCCCATCCATTCTTGAATCCCTCTGTTGTTTTCATCTCCACTGGAAAAGACTGTTCCAGGCATCCACCACCCTTTCAGTGAAGAAGTACTTCCTCACATCCCTCCTAAATTTCTTCCCTTCCAGCTTCATTGCATGCCCCCTAGGTCTTGTGCACCTTCTTCTCTGAAACTGAAAAATACTTCTCTTTTATACCTTATTCACCTACATGAGATATTTATAGGTCTCTATCATGTCCCCCTCTCCCTCCTGTCTTCTAGGGTGTACATATTGAGATCCCTCAGTTTCTCCTCATAGGGCTTTTGATGCAACCCATGCACGATTTTAGTTGCCCTTGTCTGGACAGTCTTTACCCATGTCTACATCCTTCCTGAGATGTGGTGTCCAGAACTGGACACAGTACTCTGGGCGGGGGGGGGGTGTCATCAATAAGCTATACAGTGGCAACAGCACCTCTCTCTCCTGCTGGTAACACCTCCCCCTGTGCACCCCAACAACCCACTGGCCCTGCCTTGTCACATTGCCTTACCACCTTGTGGTTATCTGATATAAGTACCCCAAGGTCCCTTTCCTGTTTAGTTACCATCAGTACCTCTTCCTCTATTTTGTACTCTGCCTCTGGGTTTCTGTGCCCGAGGTGCATGAATCTGCACTTTTTCACTTTGAAACCCAGCTGCCATACCCTTGATCACTCCTCGAGTTTTCTCAGCTCTCCATCAGTTCTTTCCACTTCCTCAGAACTGTAACCTATGTCAGATTTTGTTATCATCTACAAATAAGCATACATCCCCTTCCAGCTCTTCCGCAGTGTCACATATAATGACATTAAAGAGGATTGGTCCCAGCAGTGAGCCCTAAGGTACCCTGCCGGTCACTCTCTCCTCCCCATTCGTACCCAGTTTAACAGCTTAGCACCTACCCTTAAACCGTTCCATTTTCTTGTGAGCCTTCTGTGTGATACAGTGTTGAACGCCTTGCTGAAGTCTAAGTAAGCCACGTTCACTGCCCCACCACCCTGACTTTTTTTTTTTCCTAGTGGCACTGGCTGAGGTGACCCCCACAGTAATTATTTAAAATAAGGCATTGGGTGGTGTGTAAAACTAAAATTTTACACACACACACACACCCTCATTGTGGGATGCTTACATACACACTTGGGCTTCTGTCTTGGGGTTTATGTAGCATCCCACACTTTGGGTGTGTTTAAAATTCTCTTTAAACACATCACCTCATGCATTATTCCACATATAAAAAGCAATCTGTGTTTCTCCACACCTTGTGTCTGGACTATTTTGCTGTTTGCACTGAAGTGATTTCAGACATTTGTGTGTGAAAGATTTCTCCAAAAACAGTTGGTAATAAATTGAATATCATGGAAAATCGGTCACTGATGGTGATTGTAGATGGCTCAGTGAACCAGCTGTGCGGTGTTTTTGCAGAATTTGGTAAATAAACGATGTGATGTAATAACACAAGGAATTAATACTTGCAATAACATTGCCATGATTGGTGCTTTTAAGTGTAAACTACATCAACACCTCATGGCTAGTGCCTTCAGTGATTGCTTCTTATAATTTCCTCCAGGCATACTACCCTCGGGCATCCCTCCTCGCTGCCTCAGCTCCTCCTCTCCTAACCCCCCCCCCCCATTACTGGGTGTAGGATGCATCTTTCTCCTCTTCCTTTTCACCCCCTCATTCCTCCTCCCTTGCTATTTCTCATCTACCACATATCCAACGCAATGCCCTCCCTTTTTCTCCCCTCTCCCTCTCTCTCTCCCGTACCACCCCCTCACCACCACTCTTCTTTCTGTTTTCCCACTGACCCACTCCTAACAAAGCTTCACTGAGCCGCCTATGACTTGTACTGTATAATTAACTCGCAACACAATTCCTTGACAATCCCTTTGGCTGCTATTATTGTAACCTTACGTGCCTTTTTTTCTTTTCTCATTAAGTTCCATTGTAATGATCATGTTATGTTTTGTACATTATTGTCCTCATTGCCTTGACGTGGAACCTTTTATAAAAGAGCCCTCGGCTCAAAGGTGTCATCCGAAATACAAAGAAATAAATAAAAAAATAAATTTCAGTGACCTTAGCCTTTTTCAAATGCTAGCTGAACATAAAATGGTTAACCATTTGATCTTAAAAGTACTTTGTGGGGGGTGGGAGGGGGCATTTTCCATCCAGTACTGACCTATCCATTTTGGAGACTGTTAAATTGCTTGTGCTTATTTGCAGGTGTACAGAAGCACTTTATCACAGCAGTGTAGAAGCCCTGGAGGTAATGTCAGATGAGGAGCTACAGGAACTCTTCAGAGAAGCTCCTTTCTTTGAGATGCTGCTTGAATCTGGGACCACCGTACTGGACCTGTGCCGCAAAGTCAGTGCCATCCCCGATGGAGCAAGGGGGTATGCTGTTTTTTTTTTTTTATTTTCCCCAATTATTTGTGCACCTCTTCCCCTCTGTCCTCCACCTTGATGACAGTAATTTACATGGCTGTACCCTTCGACAGGCTGGGAGACTGCCTTCACAGTTGGCACAAATGCAGTTTTTTGCTTGGCAGGTGGGAGGTGTCTGAAGTCTTGCAGTCTGTGTCAAGAGACTGAAAGTGTCCAGTCAGGAGGTTGTACCTCATTCTCTTCTTGTGGTGCACCAATGCCCTTAGTTCAGGGATGAGAACCGAGCTCCCTTGCTAGCCAGTCCCTGTCCATAGTTTATGGTCAGACAGGCAGGGCTTGCATGTATCAGGAGTGCCACTGCAGAGAATGAGTTTCTTACAACAAGATGTTTTAAAATGTGATGGACCATTCATACAAGCAAATGGCTCACGTAGTTGCCTACCCCGTCAGAGTTCCAGGGTGTGCGCCCAGGACGCATGTTAAGAAGGCACTTGCACGGTATAGGTGTGCTAGTTTAGAAAAAAAAATCATGTATGTTGCACTAATTTCAGTTGAACTGGTACCAGAAAGGTACGACTGCTAGCCTACATCGCCACTAGTTTTATAGACATCGTGGAACAAAATTGGAAAAAAATATATATATATACAGAGAGACGCCAGCTCAGTGGCAGTGCTGTTGTTGCAACTACAGTGACTTGGGTTGGCACCAGGATCCAACCCATGTAGGGCCTTGTAAGTTAGTAAAGCAACTTTAGCGAAGATATGTCACTTACCCAGCAACCTCTGCAGTTTGGGCAGCACCAAGGAAACATGGCATGTTCTCGAAAGGCTGGTCAGTAACCTGGCTGCTGCATTTTGCACCGGCTGCAGGTGCCATCCATAGAATACCTCCATTGACCCCAGTGTACAGAGTATTGCAGTACTCTAGATAAGACATCACAAATGTATGTGCTAACATCACCAGGTCTCGGGAGGGGAGGTGAAGTATCTAATCCAGCTGATTTTTTCCTCAGATGGCAAAAGCCACTCCAAATACTTCCGATAACTGAGCCTCAGGTGTCAGCCCCTCGTCCAGAGTGACCCTCAGATTTTTCACCTTTGTGGCAGCTGTAAGCCTAGACAAGCTGAGCTGAAGCCCTTTCTCCTTCTTGGCAGCTGCCTCTCCTCCCCATGACCCTGATCAGATACCAGTGCTTCAGTCATGTCATTGCTGAGTTAGTGGTTTTTTTTGTTTTTTTTTCCGATTCTCTTTATGATGCTCCAACGGACTGGAACTCTCTCAGGCTACCAGCTTGCCTGCCGCTCTACCACCCACTGAGACCCCCCAACCTCCTCAAAGTCATTAGCTCTTCCCTCGGGACCCCTGGCCCCTAGGTCCACGGGGAGTTCAAGGGGCAGAGGCGGAGGTTCAGTTACATACGTGTGTAGTTGGGCACTGTGGAGCCGTTGCCTATCCAGCCGGTGGGGGTGTTTCTAGGTTCTTGCCTGCCCCCCTTGAGTGTGGCGCAATGGTGCCATGGCATATGACAACCCTGCCGGTGTCCGCCACGCTCAAGCCATGCAACTGTCTGGACCGCTATCCTGCAGTGCCCCCGGTCTCCACCAGGGGTCGCTGGGACACCGGCCATCCCCAATACTCTCTTCCTGGGAAAGGAGAGCCATCCTGAGGATGCTCAATCCATTCCCTCCCTACCGACCCCCAGGACCCGAGCTTGGGTCGCCGGCTTGGCGCAAGGTGTGGCGTCCAGCGCCTCAACCCTCAGTGCCATCGGTCCGGGCCTAGTTTGTTAGTTAATACTTTATTAATTAATATTGCAACCAGGCACAAAAGTACAGGTTGAAGTTCTATACAGCATAAAAAGATAAATATTTACATATAGCAGATCCAAAACATAAAATGATACAATTTTAAAACAAGAAAAGAATAAAAAAAATAACATTCATTTCACCACATTCAAATATTGCACAAACAAAGATTTACTTCAACCAGCTCGATGGCATCCAGTCCTGGATATCGAACAAGCATTTATTGAGCACCTTCACTGCACCTGGCATCCTGGATGCAAATGCCAGGTACAGCTGGGTGTCATCTGCATAGTAGTGAAGCCCCAGTCCGAACCACCTAATGATCCCTCCCAGGGGCAATATATACACTGCAGACAACTTGGGCAAGAGGACCAATCCCTGGGGAGCACCACAAGACAGAAACACTGAGAGTGAAGAAAAATTCCCCAACACAGCTGTCTCTGTCCTGTCTCTGAGGCAGGACTCAAGTCAGCAGATAACTTTGCCAATGAGCCTTACTTATTCCTTCAGCTGATCTAACAACAGCCCGTGGTCTACTGTGTCAGGGCTGAGAAGAGATCGAAGAGAACGAGAATCGACTCTTGTTCTCTATCTCTCACCCGGAGAAGGTCACTCTGCACCCTGACCAGTGCAGTCTCAGTGCTGTGCTTGGACCTAAAACCAGACTGGAGACACTTATAGATGTCAAAGGCTATGAGGTTTGCCTCAAGCTGCAGCACATGCAGTTTCTCAGTAACTTTGCTCAAAAAGGACAGGTTAGAGACCAGTCAGTAATTCGCCGGTTTATTTGGGTCCAAAGATGACTTTTTCAGAAGAGGCCTCACCATTGCATCTTTCAGTGCAGCTGGGAAGACCCGCTCTGATAAGGAGAACTTGACAGTCCCAGCAAGCTCTGGGCCAAGATGTCCAAGACAGCCCACCAGTAGCTGTGTCGGGGCCCAGATCCAGTATGCTGAATGTTGGTCGCAACTCAGAAATCACCCCAGTAACCTTTTCCATCATCACTGGTCTGAACTCTTCCCTACAACAGATGAGCATGACAGTGTTGTGTTGGCTCAGCTCTGCTGGGTTGCCACATCCCACTCGGAGAGATGCCAGCCTGAATAAAGGACCCCTGTCCGAGAAGAATTAAACAAACTCCTCGCATTTAGTGGGCGAAAAGACTCTCATGGACTCCAGACAGGTCAGATGGAGTAACCTATATAGAGTCCGAAAGAACTGAGCTGGTCGATTCCTCTCGGCAGCAATCTCCCTGGACAGAAAACCTGCCTTTTTCTGGGTGATTGCCCTTTGGTATTCATCGTAATGCATACTCAAAACCAGTTTGTGTTTCTGGGCCCTGCATCTCCTACAACACCACCCCAACCTCTGTCCCCTTGCCTTTGGCTTTCTTTGCTCACGTCATGCCACAGCAGGCCACGGTATGAGAGAAGGGAGCATACACAAGTAGGTGCCACATAGTCAAAGGCCCCATGCTACAGTCCTATTTAAGGACACCTCAGCCTTTCTCCAACCCCAGGGCACATGCTGCCATCACACCCGAGATGTATAGTACTGCCTAAAGTTGGCTATATCCCTCTGAAAGGGTGGTAGTGGACCATCTCCATTGGGAGTGTACCAGAAGGGGGCCCTGAAGGAGAACTTTTTTTTTTTTTTAACTGTGTTTCCCCGCGGTCACCATGCATTGGGGCCCCATCAGCCAGCACTGCCCTGATCCCATCCTACTGTGCTCCTCTGTAACTAGAGACCTATTCCCCCATCCCATCCGCGCCTCACCTGTGAGGTGTCCCCAAGTCATGACCCCCTGCGGCAGGGCCACCTTCTGCTCCTCGGCGATCATCCCTCACATATAGTACCAGGCACAGGCGAAGGTGAAGGGCAGGGGTGCTCAGGTCCAGAGAGCAGGAGCCAGTGGAGGACGTGGTGGGTTAAAGTGGCGTCTTCCTCCCAATGCTCGGGGATTTCCCATTTTCCCCCACCCCAACCCGGAGGCGACGTGCGTGACTTCAGCATCCTCCCACAGACATCCACCATCGCCTCCCCAATTCCTTATGTGGCCCTGGCTGTTGCATAGCACGCCTCCTCATGGTGTTGCTGCTGCCAGGGATCCATGACCCACCCCTCCCTGAGAGAAGAAAGCTGTCAATCGGACACTCACTCCTCTCTCCCCGGCAACCTGAGCTCACTCCCAACCCCGGGTCACTGCGTGGTAAGAGGTAAGGCACCAGCGCGTTACCAGGCCAGCCTCTGAAGGAGAACTTGACAGTGCAGTGATCCAGTCAAACGACTGGATCAGCATCAGCGTGCATTCTTGTAGATGGGTTACGCTGGTAGAAAACAGAGTGGTCACCTGTTGGGCAGATAATGAACTGCCAGCCGTTCATGAACAACGCTGATCCTTCTACCCTCAGGCGCATCCAGTCTCTCATCTTAGTGTCCTACCCCTGGCAGCTGCTGGTCAGCTAATAATGAAACGTATGCCTATTGCAGATGTGTGATGACGGAGCCCTACCAAGACCTGGGTGGTGAGTGTATGGGGTTGCTGGGTGGTAAAGTAGCATACTTAAGAGAGGGCGTTTGTGGCTAGGATAGGGGCTAAAGGCAGTAGTATCAGAAGGAGGCTACATTTGAATGGGGATGAGGTGGCCATCTGTCCCGATGAAATCACTGAGTATCACCTTTTGCTTTTGAGTGCTATTTCTTGTGTTTTTCCAATTGGATTCTTGTGTTTTTCTAGTTGGATGGGCCCTAAGGAGTAAAAAGCATGTTGAAAATAAGGTACAATGACATGGTCTGGTATCAAAGCTTAGTAAAATGGGCCATCTAGAAGACTAGTTCTCAAACTTTGTTATAGTAAGTAGGGTTGCCACCTGTCTGGTTGTAGACTGGATAATTCAGTTTTTAGGGTCATTATCCAGTCATCTGGTTTTGCTTAAATGTAGTTCAGTTTTGGGGCCATTTTGTGTGCTCACATACTCTTAAAGAGCACCTTTCCTGCTTGCTCTTTTTGCAGTTGTCGAATAAAAACTAGAAAGGACTCTTACCTGCCCCCAATTTCAGTGGTGCCAGACTTATTTATTTATTTATTTATTCCCTGATTTTTGAAGAGAAGGTATCATAATTTGGCTCTATGGAGCTGAGTTGCCGATCCCTTCCACTTCCTAATTGTGAGAGCTGCCCCATACTAGCAGGTTTGTGATGTCATTACTCTGGCGGAGCATGGGGTGCACTCATAGATAATGCACCATTTTTTTAAGTCTATTTTGGTATTTCAGATGGCCTTTTGGGACAAATCAAGGCCACCGCTTAACTAATAAGGTCCTTGTTAGTTAAGCAGTGGTCTTGATTTGTTCCGAATGGCCATCTGAAATACGAAAAATGGACACAAAAAAACGGCGCCATTAATGTCTATGGAGTGCACCCCAGTGCTCTCCATATAATTACATCACAAAACCTGCTAGCGTGGGGGCGGCTCTCACAATCAGGAAGGGGAAGGGATCAGTGGATCTTACTTCGAGTGGGAGCTCTTGCAGCAGGCTATCACAGTAGGGACTATGCCGCAGGCACTAGGACCCTCCAGAAAACTTCTCAGCCAGCAATATCCAGCAGGGACCGCCCCCGACATCGGCTCCACACTGACGTCAGCCCTGGTACAAAAAGGGGGCGGACCCAGCTCCACCCCAGTTCTTTTCCTGCTGCGTCCTGCGCACATGAAGAGTTCCAGTTCTTGACTTGCCAGCCCAGCTAAAAAACCTAGTTTGTTTCACCTTTCTAGCGTGTTTCTCCACAGTTTCGACGTTTTTTTCAGTCTGCCGACGTATGTCTTCCCCGTCCTCTGTCTCCTCGTCGGGACCCCACGTTAACAAGTGCAGTTGCGGCCACCAGATACCGTCTAAAGATGGCCACAGGCAGTGCGTTTTTTGCCTGGGGCCTGAGCACAACACTGCAGCCTGTTCGTCAGTTCACCAGCTGGACTCGGATCCGCCGCTTGAAGGCCCTGAAGGCGTTCCTGCTTGAAAAGGAGATGGACTTGCACGCCTCAGAGGAGAAGCCGAAAAAGGACAAAACCAGCGGTCCCGCGAAAAAGGCCATAGTCGGTCCCGGTCTCGCTCCCGGCCTTCTCCCAAGAAAGCCTGTGGTTCAACGGACTCAGGTGAGCGTCCAAAATCAAAAAACCAGGCTAAGGCTGGGCCTTTGGGGGAGAGATCAGCGAAGCCTAAGCTGACCCCGCTAAGGGTCACCGTTAAGTCCTTAGAGGTGCAAGCTTTGGCCCCGCCTTCCAAGGCCTCAGCACCGCCCGTCAAGAGCGCACCCTTGGAGTCGAAGGACACTCTGGCACCTCCGGTCGGTACCCCATTGTCGGTCCCCTTACCAACGCCGGGTGATGGGGCGATGGATCCGGATGCAGCTGGCGAAGGGGCTGCATCCCCATCCCCTAAGTCCTCCTCCCCGCGGGGCTCAGAAGGGGGCTCTCCTTCCAAGGTTGTTGATCCGGATATTTCATTTCCGGGGAAAGCGGCCTTCATTTGTTCAAAGAAAGAGCTCCAGGATCTTTTTTTCTTCTGGCGGGAGCAGGTCCAGAAGCGCCCTCCCGAAGCCAGCCCTGTCACCGGTCCCGGACCCTTTGAGTGAACCACAGCCAGGAGGTGCTTCTTCGCCAAGGAAGACCCCTGAGAGGCTGCCGCCTACACCTCCTCCCAGGGCTCGTTCCCGTTCCCGGCCCGTAGACCGACACCAGCGCTCTACCAGATCGGGTAGCCGACGCCGGGTCAAGTCTCACACCAGGAGCCGTTCCTACTGTTAGACGGGACCGCTCCCGACGTCTGTCCCTGCTCCGTCGTCAGTTCCGTGACCGACGTCAGTCTTCGGACCGTCATCGATTGGTGAGTCACCAGTGTTCAAGTGGGGCTAGCCACAGGGATAGGTCCGGCTACTCGTCACCTAGTAGCCCTTCCTCCTCCTCCTCCTCCTCCTCTACCTCTTTTTTTTTGGGGAATTGGGGGTTCCCCAGGAGAGAAGGACCAGCCCCGCTCACCTCCTGATGATCCTACTTTCATGGACGTCATGAGGCACATCCAGGCCTCCACTGAGTGGGATACGGAGGACCTGGATCCGGAACGCCAGAGATTGGCTAAATACCTGAGGCAGAAGGAGCCTAAACCTTTGTTGGTGCCTCTTTTGATGGACACATTCCAGGACCTCACCCGGATTACCTGGAAGCGTCCGGCTTCGATCCCAACAGTTCCAAAGAAATTGGACAAACTGTATAGAGAGCCCTGAGGGATGAACCATTTTTGGCCGAGCACCCTCAGGAGGACTCTTCAGTTATTACGGCTGCTTATGACAAATCTAAGCAGCCCAAACACCTCAGCTCGAAGCCTCCCGATCCGTAGTCTCGTTATTTGGACCAGGTGGGCAAGAAGGTGTATTTTGCCTCCACCTGTTCAGTTAGGTCCCTGAAGTTCCTTACGCATATGGTCCAGTACCAGAATGCACTATGGGAGTGGGGACAAGAGCTGGTAAATGCCTAGCCAGACTCCGAGAAGAAAACGGAGATTCTGGATGTCCTAAAATCGAGCTCGGACGTAGGCACACACGTTTTGTATGCCTCATATGACACTGCAGATACGGCAGCCAGAGCGGCAGCGGCAGGTGTCTGCCTCAGGCGCCATTCCTGGTTGAGGGTCTCGGGCTTTCACCAGGATCTGCAGTCCGGTATCCAGGACTTACCATTCCAGGATACCGTTCTGTTTGGGCAGGAGACGGAGTCTCTCATCTCTCACCTCCAAGAGTCAGGCAAATCGATCTGGTTGGTCCAACAAATGTACCGTGGAGACCAGCGGAGACAGCGAAAGCGTCCATTTTGGAAGCCCTGAGGTGGTTCAGCCCGTGGCAATCAGCAGGGCCAGAGAGGAGGCTGTCGGAGGAGAGCCGGCAACCAGCAGCCTGGAGGCGCTCCTCCCCGTGGGCTCATGTCCTCCCAGGCCTCTCTGCTCACCCCTGGCTCCACCCAATGATTCCCTTCCGACCCCCCCCTCCTCCGGCGGAGGTTCCAGGGGAGGTGGTAGGGGGTCGCTTCTCCCTGTACTTTCAGGGATGGAGCTCAATCACTGTGGACAAATGGGTCCTAGACGTCATAAGGAGAGGACACATTTTAGAGGTCACGGAGATTCCTCCAGACACTCAACCAAGGTTCTCCAGATGTCCTCCTTCTCATACCCCTCTCATAGAAGGAGAGATACAGGCCGTCTTGCACAAAAAGGGCAATAGAACTGGTCCCCCTGCGGCAGTGGGGGAAAAGGGTATTATTCCCACTTCTTCCTGGTTCCAGAAAAGATTCTGGACCTAAGCTCTCTCAATCTTTATATAGAGTACAAAAGGTTCCGGATGGTAACCCTTCCAGGTCTTCTTTCTCTGCTGCACCAAGGGGACTGGCTCTGCTCCCTAGACATGCAAGATGCGTACATGCATATCGGGCTCTTTCCCCCTCACAGGAAGTTCCCGAGGTTCCACTTCCAAGGGGAACATTATCAGTTTCGAGTTCTTCTGTTCGGCCTCTCTTCCACTCCTCGAGTCTTCACAAAGTGCTTGGCAGTAGTGGCTGCGGCTCTAAGGCATCAGGGGCATTATGTCTTCCCTTACCTGGACGTTTGGCTGCTAGCAGCCCCGTCAAGGTCACGCCTGCTTCAAGCTCTCGGAGACACCTGTACTCTCTTCCAAGACCTGGGGATCACCCTGAACCTTCCAAAGTCTTCCCCAGAACCCAGCCAAAGACTCATCTTTATCGGAGCGGTCCTGGATTCGATCCAGGACATGGCTTTTTTACCCCCAGAGAGGAGCAATCGCTTGCAGGAGATAACCGGATCGGTTCTAGTAACTCCTCGGGTCCCAGCAAGGACCTTCTCCAGGGATCGACAAATCCAGTAGTCCCTTGTCCTGGGCTGACAGGGACAAGTATCAGCTGAGCCAGAGGTTGTCCCATGGACAACCAGATTAATTCGGGCTGTCTTTTTTTTTTTTTTTATATTTATTTTTTTATCTACAGGTACTGCATTGTTCAGTTGAGGCCACTAGGTGTTGTCAGGTAGGTAGTCAGGTTGCCTGCTGCCATGGAGTTCACATGAGAGAGCAAGATGGAGAAGAGATGCCCCATATGTTTTTCACAGAGCTGTCATTTTGGAGCAGCACTGGGAGTGAGCACAGTTTAAACAGTGTCGCAGCCTTCCCAGTACCTCTCACCCAGCCATCGCAGTGGCCGTGCCACTTAAGAATGACAGGTCAGTCTGCATATTGCAAACTGTAGGCTGCCTGTCACTCAAGGGTAGTTCACCAATTTCACAGCAGTTGATTGCGACGGCGAACTGTCGCCGGGTAGAACCGCTCTCTGTCAGGCAGGTCAGGCACACATGAAGGCAGCTTGTCAGTGGGTGGTCATGTAGAGAGCAGACATGTCTCACACAGCGCTGCTGAATTGACTAATTAAATTCTGAAACCAGAAAGGTGCATTTGGGGAGCAGATCTCTGCCTTAATTTCAGTTTGTCCTCAGTGACACCCTAGTAACAGAACTTAAAAAAAGATGCAAAATCAAACAAACTGATTTAATGTAAAAAGGAAAAGAAAAGTGACTACAAGAGGAAGGGGACGAGGAGATCTTGGGGGGAGGGGGTCAAGCTGTAGGGTCACGTTGGATCAATTCGACCATATAGAATGCAGCAAAGTTTATAACTGAAAAAAAAAATGGAAAATAAATATATGCTATATAAAAGCCTATTTACTTCACTGCTGTCTCTGGAAAAGGGTGTGGGGCGTGGTGTGGGATGGGTTGTGCATTATGGTGAGTGAGAGAAGGAAACAAGAGAAAAAGAATATATTAAAACATTTCATTCATAAATTATTTTTCCTGTTTCCTAATGTTCTGTACCTACCTAGTATTAATAATACAATCCCCACAGCAAGTCTTTTGTTGTTACATTAAGTCTTTGCAATTTCCCTCAAAATATAGCCTTCCGACCATGGACTACCACTTCCAACAATAGGACTACCATTTTTGGTAAGACCAGTTGTCCTGGACAAGCACCTTATTTTGAAATTTGTCGATCCCTGCCTTCCTCAGACTTCTGGAGCACATGGCGGTGGCCATTCCAGTCACTTCTCTGGCCTGCCTCCACATGAGAATCCCACAATGAATGCTCAGGGTGCAGTGGGATCAGTGCTCCAACGACCTAGACCACATGGTCAGAGTCACAGAGCCAGTAAAGAGAACACTTCTTTGGTGGATGGATCCACTCAGTTTGGAAAAGAGGGGCCCCCTTCTGTCCGGAGCCCTCAAATCAGACCTTTACGATGGATGCTTCAGATTTGGGGTGGGGGCGTACCTGGGGGCCCACCAAACACAAGGCATTTGGACCCCCGAGGAGCACAAACTCCACATTAATATCCTGGATATGCGAGCAGTCCTCAATGCGCTACACGCCGTTTCAGGAGGACCTCATACCAGGCTCTCTTCTGGTTCAGACTGACAATATGGCAGTCGTCTTCTATATCAACAAGCAAGGGGGCGCTCATTCTTACATTCTTACCCCCCTGTGCAGGGAGTTGATGAGAGTCTGGTATTGGGCACTAGAACGGCACATCACTCTCTCCACGGTGCATGTTCCAGGTGTCCTCAACGACTTGGCCGACAGTCTCAGTAGATCTCAGTCCAAGGCGCACGAGTGGGAGCTACTGCAATCAGTAGCGGACCAGCTGTTCGACACATGGGGTCATCCAGAGCTGGACCTGTTTGCGTCACCACGCAACTCCAGACTGCCAGTTTTCTGCTCCCGAGAGCCCGCACCTGGTGTTTTCTGGCCAGACGTGTTGTCCCTTTGTTGGGCAGGGAGGATTCTTTATGCCTTCCTTCCCTTTCTTCTCGTCCAGAGGGTTCTGTTAAAGTTACAGGCCGAGGGGGCGCGAATGATTCTGATTGCCCTGCTATGGCCTCGGCAGATTTGGTTCTCACTACTTCAGCAGCTATCCATGGAACCTCCAATCCCGCTGCCAATATGCTCGCAGTTGCTGTCCCAGGATCAGGGCTCGCTGGTCCATCCCAATCTCCGATCCTTACACCTTCATGCTTGGCTTCCTTTGGACGTAGCAAAATAGAGGTATGGGGTATTACCAGAGGTGGTGGATGTTCTTGTGTCAGCCAGAAAGCCCTTCATGCGCTCCACTTACTGTATGCTATGAAGTGGAAGCGGTTCTGCTTGTGGGCCTCGTCTCACCATCTGGATCCCATTACCTGTCCCGTGAACTCAGCTCTACGTCTCCTCTCCTTATATCAGCAAGGCTTGAGCTACTCCTCCATAAAGGTGGACATGTGGGCCATCTTGGCTTATCACGCCCGTTTGGGAGATAGGGCCTTAGCCTGCACTGTTTACGAGGGATTCTTCATGTGAGACCTCCCATTCAGGATCCTATCCCACCCTGGGACCTCCTTTTTGTGTTGGAGAAGCTTACTCTTCCTCTGTTTGAACCTGCAGCAGATTGTGAGCTGCAATATCTTTCCTGGAAGGTTTGCTTTTTAGTTGCCATTACGTCGGCTCGAAGAGTTTCCAAGCTTCAGGCTCTGATGTGTAAAGAGCCATATTTAATTTTCCACAGAGAAAGGGTTTCCCTGAGGACGAACCCCAAGTTTCTTCCAAAAGTGGTCTCAGAGTTGACCCTCAACCAGTTCTCCTTCACACTTTGGATGTCCACAGGATGCTGAGGTATTGCCTTAAGTGAACGGCTAATCACCATAAATCAGAGCAACTGTTTGTGGCATTTGTGCCACAACACTTGGGTAGACCGGTGTCCAAGCAGACTATTTTTAAATGGATTGTCCACTATGTTTCTTTCTGCTTTGAGAAGCACAACAAGCTCCTTCCGGGCCTGGTTAAGGGTCACTCCACCAGAGGAGTGTCTGCTTTCTTCGCCGCACTGCAGAACGTCTCAATTAGGGACATTTACGCAGCCGCTACCTGGAATTTAGTTCATACTTTCGTAAAGCACTACAGCTTGGACATTGCCTCCAGAGGCCATGCAGGCTTCGGCCTGGCAGTCCTTCAGGGACTACTGTCTTGAGCTTCTGTGTTCAGCTTCATCTCTTCCACCTCCCAGGGTTGATTACCTCCTTGGCGAGGGATTGCTTGGGATTCAGTCCTCATTGTGATAGCCTGCTGCAAGAGCTCCCACTCGAAGTAAGATATTACAGTTACGTAAGAACTTACCATAACAGATCTTCGAGAGGAGCTCCTGCAACAGGCGTTACTTTCCCGCCCTCCATCCCCCCTTTGAGGTGTGCAGAGTTTCATCTTCGAGCTTCGCCTCGTTCTCCTGTCAGGACTTGTTTGCGGGCCTTGGCGGAGGAACTGGGGTGGAGCTGGGTCCGCCCCCTTTTGTACCAGGGCTGACGTCAGGGTGGAGCCGACGTCAAGGGCGATCCCTGCTGGGTATTGCTGGCTGAGAAGTTTTCCGGAGGGCCCTAGTGCCTGCGGCATAGTCCTTATGGTGATAGCCTGCTGCAAGAGCTCCTCTCGAAGATCTACTGTTACAGTAAGTTCTCACATAATTGTACTTTCGGCTCCATAGAGCCAAATTACAATCCCTTCCCTTCAAAAATCGGGGCATAAATAAATTACAAGCCTGGCACCAGTGAAATTGGGGGCAGGCAAGGGTCCTTTCTAGTTTTTATTGTGAGCATCAGAAAACGTGCTCTTTAAAACGGATTGGGTCAAATCATTCACAGCTTTGTCTGCATGGCCAGGATACAAAGAAGTTTTGATGTCACAGGCCTTTGTTTGAAATAAAGGGGGGGGGGGAGTCTGGGAGATGCAAAGTGTGGTCTTTAAGGCCATTAGCAGTACATCAGCAATCAGTTCCTCTGTGTGGTCTTTTCCTGCTGTGATATGAAACCGTTCTCATACCTTTATATGCTCCCATGTGTTCCTTTTTGTTTGCCCTACATTCTGATATGTGTTAGACACATTTTGTTGTTGAATTAATCATGTAATTCTGATTATCTTTATCACAACATTGATTACCTCTTTCTGGAGTCCTGAGCAACGGCTGCTGTCGTTTTTCATACTACTGTACCTGAAACATTCCATAATATTAGCTACTCCTTTACAGGCCATTCAGACAAACTGCACGGATGCTGTGTTTGAAATTGTGGACTGTCTTAGAAATATGAAAAGAAACAGCAGTTGCTGCTGAGGTAAGGGGGAACACAATGCAGAATTGAGGGTACGGCACCACATTATGAGGAACAGTTTCTCATTTTACCTTACAAAAGCCTTTCACATTGAGAGGGTGAGCTGTCCCACATTCGGTACTACAATTTTAAAGCCAGAATCCAGATTATAAATGTGGAAAAATGTGCTACTTAATGAACAGCAAACTTTGTCAACATGAAAACACACACTCCCAGTGTTCTGAGCTTCTGCTTTGAAAATCTGATGAAGTGTCCCGCATTTTGAGGAGAAACGTTCCACATTTGGATGTGAAAGGTTTAAGTGGTGTGGCTGGCACACAGAGAATAGGATTAGATCAAATGCTGCTAATTCAAGTCCAACCTCTCTGAACTGCTTTAACTGACACACTATTCTCTAGATTAACCCTGGAAAACCCTCCCCATGGCACAGTAGAGGGTGCTTTACAGTTTTTAAACAGGAAACATACCTTTGCTTACAGGATACAGTTAGACACACAGGCACTTTCAGGCAGTTTGCATGCAAAATGGTGTGATAATGTGCTTAGCTGCTCCTCAGTTGTAACCTGTTTCTTGATCTTTCAGGAATGAAAGTCCTATCCTATAGATAACAGCACCCCAGCCTTGACTTAAAGACCACCTTTCTTGGTGCAGCACGGAAATAAGAGGAGGCTTACTTACCTCCATGTGAGCTCCTCTGCACAAAAAACAACTTTTAAAATTATGCCCGAGGGAAGGGAGGGATCGTAAATGCCCAGGGGTTAGCACCATGATCCTTTCCACTTCCCTGTTGCTGTCCACACGCCCCCATGCTCGCGTTTTATGATGTCGCAATACAAGAGAGCATGCTCCATGAAGTGCAGAGCGTGATTTTTGAAATAGCAGTTCGTCGTTTAAGTTGCCATTTGATGAAACTGAAGTCAGGGTTCAACTAACAAGACTCTTGTTAGTTGAACCATGGCTCAGATTTTACCAAATGGCCACTTAAATGGCTAAAAACTGTATGTTAAAATCACGCTCCATTCACTCCAATGGAGCATACCCTCTGTGCTGTCCCTGCTGCCACATCATAAAACAGGATGTGGCCAGGAACAGGGAAGTGGAAAGGGATCGTGCTGCTAGCCCCTAGGGGTTAGTTTATGATCTCATCCCTTCCCTCAGGAGTATAATTCCAAAAGCTGTTTTTTGTACACAGGAGCTCCTGCTGAGGTAAGGGAGATTCCTGTTATTTTGGGGGAGAGTTGTAAAATTACCAGAATTGGTTCTCTTTAAATTACATATTTTGTATTACTAGGCATATTCTAAGACAGGTCTCACATGAGGACAGCTTTCATCACGTGGATATAGCCTGCGTGCATACAAGTCTACTCTAATACATAGTGCCAGCAGGCATGATAGTTTGAACCTCCCTGGGACAGGTTGGGGTCTCCCCTGTGACAGACTGGGGTCTTGCCTGGAACAGTTTGGAGTCTCCCTTGGAACAAGTTGTGGACCTTCCTTGGCAGGCTGGCCTTGCTTTTTGAAAAACCCTGATTAGAATACTGCTAATGGCCTTTGGTGTCACTGATAAACATTGTACAGAAACCATCATGTTTTTCTTTCACTACCAACAGTACTTATTCATATTCTGAGCAGCAGACCATCACACTAAGCCAAGAGAAATCTCCCAACCCCCAATTACAGTACTTCATTTATCCAAGGCTGTTACATTAAAGCTGTTTTTTTTTTTTTTCTCTAATACCTAGGTTCCAAATGATTACCAATGGTGGTGTCTGGATAAACCACAGCCGAGTAACTAACCCTGAACAAGTCTTGGTATTGGGTCAGCACATCCTCAGGAACAATCTGTCACTCCTCCGGATTGGAAAGAAAAACTTCTACATTGTAAAGTGGCTTCACATTTAACAGTATTTTTCCCTGCCTTCTACAGCTGGTTTATATGGTGCCCTCCATATCGGTCAACTTGAGGGGTAAAGGGCTATCCCACTTGGTAGGAGACAAAAAAAAACAAACCTGAAAGAGTTTTGGGTTAGTGCAGCACCCTTACTCATATCAACAGTGCCCCTGGTCCTCTGTTTCTGTCTTCTGGCACAGTTGAATGGCGCTGACTTTTTTTTTTTTCCTTCCTTCATTGTCTGACAAAAAAATTCTAATCTTTGAGCACTGTAGAAGCAGTGTTGCAAGCCTCCTTCACAGAATTCACTTTCTGGCATTTTAGTGGATTCATTTAGCGTGGAAGCCTGAAGGTGCAAGCTCCCTTCGCATAATGGGAGTTTCCAACCCAGATGGTTGGCTCTTCACTTTGGAGCATCATCAGGACTTGAAAAAGAAAGAGACTGACAATATAAAGTGGCTTCAGATAAAAATGAAAAGCAAAAGTCAGCATGGGGCCACCCCGTGGCACATTCAGTTAGCTCGCTGCACTACCATGCCAGAGACCAGGGATAGGAAGTGAGCTCTGGTGCCACCAAGAAGAGGCAACCAGCTCAGTGAGTGGGGTTGACAGCAGCACTTCTCTTACCAGGGACGGTTGATGTTGCACTGCCAGTACCAGTGCCCCCTGTGGTGGACCCAGAAGGTACACCTCAGTTTGGCATTGCACAGTGCCAAGAAGGAGAAAATGAGGTAAATCCTCCCCTCCTGTGAGCTGTGTTAGTCCTCACTGTGGCTGTCTTGAGACGTTCACAGTCAGTTGGTGACCTGGCTGAGGGGGACACGTCCGTGACCCACCTCTGTTCCAAGGTGGATAAAGCAGCTCCAGGGAGGAGAAACCATTGCAAATTAAAAAAAATCTTCAGCATGGCCGTATTCCAGCAGAGAAATGGAGTCATTGTTTTACTTATTCTCACTACGTCTCTGTAGTCAGCGGACTGCTTACTCCAGTGATAAGGATGAGGACATGGATCACCATCACACTCCCAGTTGTAAGTTGTATTCTGTCCAGAGTGCATACCGTTAAAGGGACCAAGTAAACTCTCACTCTCTTTCCTGTTAAGTTCTCTTTAAGGTCCTGGCTGAGATATCTCCTTTCCAACTGTTTTTTTTGTCTTATGAAATCACTACGAGGCAACATTTATGTACCACTTTTTTTAATTTTTAACAAAGAATTATGTTGAACTTTTAGTATGGGGAGTATTAGCCTTTCACCGGCCCTCAGCAGCCATATCATACAGTTGACTTCTGCCTTTTGGTGCCATTGGTGTTCCATGATCACACACCAGCTTCCAGGACGCTGCTGCCGCCATATGTGTGCATCGGAGGTGCAGGAGGCTGCCCTGTAGGGTTCCCCTTCGGCATGCACAGTGTTGTATAGAGTTAAGAACAGGATCTTAAATGAGTGTTTCTTTGCAAAGCGGACTGTATTATTATTATTTTATAATAAACTGCAGTGAACCAGAATCCATGGTGCTTACATTTCTTCTGAGCCATGCAATAGAACCGTAACAGCTTCTAAGAACAGTGTTAGTCCCAGTTCAGTATTTTGCAGCGTACTTCCAATTGAGTCATGATATAACAAGTTTTTTTTTCTGTTTTCAATTCTATTTGTGCTCATTTGCACAAACCAGCAGGACCCTCCTTTGAACACTGTTGAGGACCTTTTACCTCCTGGGGTACCTGATACACACAGCTGCATTGCACCCTTGACTTCCTCCCAAACCAGGGTCAACCTACAGCTCCTTGGCAGCGTCACCCATTTTTATCCACCTGCCCACAGCAGAGGTGAACCCCAGGATCCAACCTAAGCACTGGGGATACAGCTGGACTATGGACCTGAGGGGCAGGCGAGGCTTCAGCTCTTACTGGCTTCCTGCATTTCCCCTGTAATTCCCTCCCCTAGGATACCACCATTCAGGGTGGGCATGTCTGCTGCTCACACATGCGCGAGTAGCATTACCAACATGAGCCACGTTTAAACCCCACATCTGCTGTGCCCACAACCGCACTATGACCCAGTCTCCACTGGGCTGCCTTAAGAAGCCTCATTTGGGAGGCGAAGCACTGGGGTTCATTTGTGTTTGCCAGCATGGCTTGGGCCACTATATAATATAAAACTAAACTGTTCAAACTGTATTTTTCTGTGTGGCACTAATTTTCCTTGATGCTTTCATGTGCATGCTCTCTTTGGAACTGTACACTGGGTGACAGTTGGACAGGAAGGTACATAACCATCTTGTCAGTTTCAGTGGCTCAGCAGGTAGCACACTCGCCTCTGAGGCCAGGAGATCAGAAGGCTGTGGGTTCTATCCCCACACCAGGCACTTGGGTTAATATCCCAATACTGACACTGTAGTGCAGCATGAGGGGGGTGCTGCTTCCGTCTGTGATGCTTGGCCAGCTGGTTATGATTGTTCTTTGATATTTGTAATATAAAAATGTAGTGTGTGATTGTCTCCATAAGGCAGCTGTGCCATGGGTCAGGTTTTAGTGGAAATAACAGGCTATATTAACCTGAAACCAGGAGGTAATTAAACAACTAGAGAGCCTTAATTAAGGGTCGTCTGTTTATCTGACTTAATTAGAGCTGACCCAGCTGCCAGGATATAGGAATTGTAAACTTTTATGACGTTTTGAAGGGAAAAAACATTGTTATAACAAGATGGTGTGAAAAGTTGTAAAATCTTTTGATTCCTTGGGAAAGCAGGAAACCACATAAGATCAAAGGAAAGGCTTGATTTAAAGACTGTCATAAATTGGTTGTTGCTGAAGTCACAGTATTTAAAATATCTCCTGACAGGAAGATCATGGGTTGTATAATTTTTATATTCAAAAGGAGGAGCTAGATGACATCATGGAAGGGGTGGAAACACAGGGTTTAAACTGTATTCTGTATTTCAACTGAGGCACATCTTTTTTGGGGCTCTTAAGAAACAAGAACTAACTTAAGCACTGTACAGAGGTAATACATTAGAAAAAGTCTAATTGTATTGTGGTAGGAGTTTATGTTTTGTACTTTAACCTTGTTCTTTTCAGTGATTGTATGCTTTGTGATATATTGTTCTGTGTTTACTTTTTATCTATTTTGTATCCATTTTTTTTAAGTAAACTTCTTATTTTAAAGAGACTGCCTGGTTGTGTCTTCCAAGTTCTTTTTTTTGCATATGATGTATACGTGGTTAAGTTGACAGCTGTTCATACGCAAGATGGTGTTATCAGACTGGGAAAAGGTAAGAATATACCTACGGTCTTTTATAGAGTTTTAAGGGTTCATTTTGGATACCTGGTGAGGTGCCCTTAGGAGAAAGATATCTGGCATCCCCCGCGAAGAGTAGATTATCTGAGCCTGTACATTTGGGTACACTAGCATAAGGTTCACAGTTTGAATCCCCCCAGAACTTGAGACTAAAGGTGATTCGGGCCCACAAGCAGACAGGAGGGTTACCCTGTTCTGTTACCTGCTCACATTACTGCGTTTGGAGGTTGGCACAGAGGGCCTGACCTTCTGAGTGCATTTGTGACAGATTGGTGTCAGAAGTGGGATAAATTTGGTAACACAAGCTTTAACTGTTCAGTGTCTCAGCTTAATCCTGTACTGCTCACTTGCAAAAAAAAAAAGGCAGCAATTTATTTTTTTAAAAGGAAACAGAACTATATCATTTTTGCTTACAGTCGAGTTCCTACCTGTTTTATTTTTTTTTTCTAAAGTGCAAGTTAGAAGCTGTAGTTAGGGAAGAAGAAGATGGCTTCCAACTACAGTGGGCACACTGTAGACTACTTGAGGCAGTTGTGCCAGGACAGAGGAGTCCTGTATGAGGGGAGAGCCACCAAGCAGAACCTCATGGATGCCCTGATGGCAGCAGATGCCCAGAGCATCGAGTCACAGACTGTGACTATAAAAGACCAAACCTTGAGCATGGAGGGGCCAGTGCAGTGTCCAGATCCGGTTAGGATGACAGCAGGGCCAGTGCCAGCGAAGGGCCACAGCAGCAGGGGAAGGTCACCAGCATTCTGGAGCCAGAAGCAATTAGGCTGCAGATTGAGTTGCACAGAATGGAGCTGGAGTTCCAGGAGAAGAGGGAGCAAGAACAGTGGGAGGCTGACCGTGAAGAGCATGAGCACCAGCAAGCCGCAGAGGAGAAGAGGGAGCGAGAGGCAGACCATGAGAAGCGTGAGCGTCAGAGGCAACATGAACTGGAGGAGCTACGACTCCAACCACCCGCACCAGAACAGGTAAGTGGCTTGGGTTTAACTGGAACTACAGGACTGGGTTACAAATTGAATTCCAAATTGATAGCTGAATTTGAAGAGGGGGAGGATATGGATGCCTTTTTAAATTCCTTTGAAAAAGTTTGTATTCAGGCTAAAATTCCTAGAGGGTCCTGGAGCTTCCAGCTATCCCTGCCAGTTACCAGGAAAACTTGGGATGCATTGGGTCAAATGGACAATGAGGACAGTAATGATTACAGCAAACTTAAAGCTGCACTGTTAAGAAAGTTTGATTTAACTGCTGAAGCATACAGAGCTAAATTCCATAAGTTTAGGAGAAGCCCTGATATGAGCTACGAGGTGCTAGCTACGAAACAACGTCAGTTTTTAAAACGGTGGGAAGGAATTGAAGCAAACTCATAGATAAAATTGAAAATGCTATTTTGTTAGAACAGTTTTTGTTGGCATGCCCAGCAGAGCTGAAAACCTGGCTGGAGGACTGAGATCCCAAAACAGTGCAAGAGGCTGCTGAACTCTCGGACCACTATGCCAAGAACAGACTTGCTCTGAGAGTGAATGGGGTGGGCGTGGCAGTGCAGAAAGGGAAAAGTGTGCCTTCAGGGCAGCTAAAACCCTCACTGCCTCCACTAAAACCAGTTAGCCCCAGGTTTCAGAGAAAAGATTTCTCTGAGAAAAGAAACGAATGTTGGGTCTGTAAAGAACTGGGCATATTGCCAGACAGTGTCCAAAAAGGGCAAGCAATATGCAACATGGGGCTAGGGAAGAAATGGGTTGTTTGTGTGTCCCTGGAAGCATGCCTGTGAACATGAGGGAACACAGGCACCCAGTCACGGTGAATGGTGTACAGACACAAGGGTTAAGGGACACAGAGGCATCCCTGACATTGATAAAAGGGGATCTGGTAGAGCCTGGTCAGTGTATACCCAATGAATTTGTAACTGTGCAAGACTTTACTGGTGAGGAGAAAACATTGCCCCTCGCTAGCGTTCTCCTAGATTGGGGTGAAACGGGGAACTATGCAACACGTGGCTATAGCCAAAACATTAGCAGTTGACATCATCCTTGGCAACAATCTCAAACAGGATAGTGTGTAGCCAAGCGGCAAAGGAAAACTGTAGTTCCCTGGACCCCACAGAAGCCATTGTGGAAACCACTGGGAGGCTGGTTCCCTAGCCTGTATATCCTGATATGGAGACTAATGAAAAGGGGTTAGAAATGTCCCCAGTAGCAGTTAACCACACAGCTACGGAGGATTACTCCAAAGAAGGAGGGGTGATATTGTCAGAGGGTTAGGGATGGTAGTGATTCTGAGTGCCCTGACACTAGTGCTAGGGACCCTAGTTTAGAGACTGAAGGGGACCTGTCCCATGCCTTAGGAATGTGTAAGGAGTTTGTAGCTGCTCAGCAAAGTGACCTTAGTCTAGAGAAGCTGAGGGCTTGGGCAGACTCTGACGGAGCACAGGGAGGTGACAGTAAACATAAGGTTTATTGGAAAAATGGACTGATGTATACTCAGGCTGTGCAGACAGGGGAAGGGGTGATAGGCAGGCAGCTGGTCGTTCCTCAGGGTATGTGTGAGCAGTTGCTCAAGATTGCACATGATATTCCCTTGTCTGGTCATCTGGGAATTGCACACACTATGCAGCGGTTGGCCCAGAATTTCTATTGGCCAAACTTCACCCGGCAGGGGAAGGAGCATTGTCGGTCTTCTCACCAGTGCCAAGAAATAGGGAAGGTGGGTAAGAAAACCCAAGCTGCCCTAATTCCATTGCCCATAGTGGAGGAGCCATTCCAGAGGGTGGGAATGGATATTGTGGGGCCTTTAAATACCTCTGGCTCCTCCGAGAAGAGGTTCTTCCTGACTGTGGTGGATTATGCCACCCGGTATCCAGAGGCAGTCGCCCTATCCTCACTGAGGACAGACAAAGTGACAGATGCCTTACTTGGGATTTTCTCCCGTGTTGGGTTTCCACAGGAGGTTATCACCGATCGAGGGGGTTCCTTCATGTCTGTCCTGATGAAATGTTTGTGGGAGAAGTATGGGGTGGTGCAGAGGTGCACAACGCATTGTCTCTCTCTTGGACAGAGAAATTTTTTTACGCCTTCCCTCCATTTCCCATCCTCCAGAGGGTTCTTCGCAAGCTTCAGGCAGAGAAGGCACGGATGATCCTCATCGCCCCCCTCTGGCCGAGACGAATTTAGTTCCTGCTTCTGCAACTGTGGAGGAACCACTGGTTCCACTTCTATGTCTCACGACCTCTTGACACAGAATCAAGGCCAGCTCGTCCATCTGGGAGTCAGGGCCCTGCATCTTCATGTGTGGCTCATGCAGACATAACAGTCTCTCGCTTTGGGGTTTCCTCTCGAGTTGCCCAGATTCTGGTTGAGGCTAGAAAGCTGTCTACCCATTCCGCCTATGCTATGAAGTGGAAATGTTTTTCCATTTGGGCAGCTTCCAAAGACTGGAACCCTTTTTTCTTGTTCAGCCCCACAAGTCATGGAATACCTCCTTCATCTTTCAGATTCGGGCCTCTCCTATTCCTCCTTGAAGGTCCATCTTTCGTCTATTTTGGTGTACCACGAGCTGGTGCATGGTAAACCTGTGGCTCAGTTGGAAGTCTTGAAAACATTTCTGAAAGGTATTCTCCACCCGAAACCCCCCCATCCGCAGCCCCCACACCACCTTGGGATTTAAACTTTGTGTTGGAGAAGCTCACTGTCCCGCCTTTTGAACCAGCAATGAGCTGTGATTTATGCTTCCTGTCCTGGAAGACATTGTTTTTAATTGCGGTTACCTCAGCTCGAAGAATTTCAGAGTTTCAGGCTCTGGTGTGCAAGGAGCCTTATTTAATTTTCCATAGGGACTGGGCGTTCCTCAGGACAAATCCTAAGTTTTTGCCTAAGGTGGTTTCGGAGTCACACTGAATGAATCAGTGGAGCTCTCTGTATGCTTTCCATCCCCTGCAAATAGAGGTGAAGCACTCCTGCACACCATGGACGTGCATCGTGCTCTCCAATGCTGTACCCACCACACAAAAGAGTTTCGTAAGGTTGACCAACTGTTTGTCTTCTTTGCCCTCAGATCTTTGGGCAAAGCTGTTTCTAAGCAGTGCCTGTCCAATTGGTTGGGCAATTGTATTCCGTTTTGCTACCAGAAGTATGACAAGCCTCTGCTGGGGCCCGTGAGAGGTCATTCTACTAGGGGCATGGCTGCTCCTGCAGCTTTTTTGCATAATGTGTCAGCAGCTGATATCTGTGCAGCAGCAGTGTGGAGTTCTGTCCATACCTTTACCAAACACTACAGTCCGGACATTGCTTTTAGGCGGAGGGCAGGTTTTGGCCTAGCTGTTCTGCAGGGCCTTCTGTCCTAGGCTGGGCTCCACTCTGTGTTTCCCTTGGTTGTTGGAGTTTTTCCTCCTCCCTGGTTTCTCTCGATCTCTCTTAGGAGGGACTGCTTGGGATTCAGTCCCATATATCATGACCTACTGAAGGAACCCTCTCGAAGTAAGATAGTACAGTTACGTAGGAACTTACCGTAACAGTAGATCTTCGAGAGAGGTTCCTTCAGTAGGTCATATTTTTCCCTTCCTCCTTCCCGGTTTTTTATGTAGGGACTCCAGACACTGTTTCTTCCTGCTGTCAGACCTATTCCAGGCTCCGGAAGGAGAACTGGAGTGCAGGTGTGGGGACCATCCACTATATAGCATCATGCTGACATCAGTCACGTGACGTCAGGTGGGTGGTCCCCCACCAGGTATTGTTAGAAAAAGTGTGCCGTGCAGCCAGACACCAGGTGGCGCTAGTCTTATATGTCATCATGACCTACTGAAGGAACCTCTCTCAAAGATCTACTGTTACGGTAAGTTCCTACGAAACTGTACTTTTTGCGTTGTGTGGGGACACAAAAAGGTCCCACTGTGGATGACTCCAGCTGTCAAACAGGTCTTCTGCGACAGAGGTCAGCAGCTCCCACTCGTGCATCCTGGACTGTGACCTGCTTACCCTGTCTGCCAAGATGTTTTCAGGCCCTGGAACGTGTACTGCTGACAGTTCTAGACCATGTTCCAGAGTCCAGTACAAGACTCTCATTGCCTTCCTGCACAGGATGTAGGAATGAGATCCCCCTTACATTATATCCAGTATCACACTGACATTGTCCATTTGTATTAAGAGAGTACCTGGGGATAAATGGGTCTGGAAGACTTGCAGGCTGTACAGAACAGCTCTCATTTCTAAGACATTTATGTGGAGGGTGTTTGCCGCTTTGGTCTGTGTATCCTGTGTCTGACAGGGCCCCAAATGCACCCCCAGACAATCCCTGAGGCATACTAAGGAGCATCAGGAAGCCAAAGGCAATCATGCCCATAAATAGCTCCAATCTTATAACCCGTAGTACCACTTCATCCCATTTCCCGACATGGGGTCATGTCAGCAAAAACAAAAGCAGCGCGGCAAGAGATGCCATAGGCAAAATGGTGTTCGCTGAAATAAGGTTGGGCAAAACGCAACCTACAAACAACACCACGCCATTCTGAACAATGGGATGTCTTGTGTTTTGGCGGGGGTTTTTGCTCATCGCACCCCCACCCCCACAGTACTTGTATAACAGACGCTGGGGGGGAGGGGTGGACTTAGGGGATGGGGAGAAATTCGGGAAGGGGGGACTTTGTTTTTTGTTAAAAAAAAAAAAAAAGCAAACTGCAGTGGCACAGGAAGACCTGGGGGGAATCGAACCACTGCCCCAGACCTCCCGATTTCACCATGTGCTGGTACCTTAAGCACTCCACCATGGGAGCGGTTCAACCAGGCACCCAGCACACGGTAACTTGATGCCTCCCATGAAAAGCATCTAGCAACAGGGGTAGCAGTAATTTCTTACCACTGTTAAACCCCTGTCGCTGTAATCACAGGCGCGCTCTACACAGCACGGTTTATGCCATACTCTGTTCCATGCATGGTATTGACCCGGTACCTCATTTCCCATGCATCTACTTTGCACTTAAAGATGGATTTGTTTTTACTGGATATTTATTATATCATGTGGTATAGCATTCTAGGGGTTCACCACCCTTTGTGAAAAATAAAACTTCCTCCGAACACTGTTGTATTTAATGCACCGTAACTATGATGGATGGCCTCTAGTTTCTGCTTTTTCCTGCTTAAATTCAAAAGCCTATTTCATTACATAAATATGGGTCATTAATGATGTACCACATAAGCAAGTTGCAATGCAACCTTCTAAGGTAAGAGCCGCATTCTGTGGTTGGTATCATAGTGACTATTAGTGCAGTACTGTCCAGGATAGTCACGGAACACACCACCCAATCAAACAGTACAAACTGAAATCCAAACACAGGCTTGTAGCAAAACTTAGTTTATTGCAATACAATGCAGGATGAGAAGTTCCTCTTGGTAGCTAGTGAACAAACTGACGTTTCACCTGATATGTGCTTTGTCAAAGGGTGAATTGTTTGCCTGGGTGGTGTGTTCTGTGATTATCCTGGACAGTATCGCAATGTAACCTTTTTTCGAATGACCTGCTTATTCAGTCTGTCATTATAATTAAATGCCTTCAACCCCATTTACTTGTTTAGTTACCCTTTGTTGAATCCTTTCTATTTAATTTGTCATTTTTCTTATATGGACACCAAAACTGAGAACAATAATCCAAATGTGGGTGGACGTATGATCTGTACAGAGGCAATAAAACCTCCAGTGCTCTAGACCTAATATTGTTTCTAATGGATGATATGATTTTTATTTGCCTGTCTCGAGTGGGCTAATTTGTTAAATAGATCCCAAGATCTTTTTCTACTGTTGTTGTCTTCCAACTGCTTCCCACATAAAACATAGTTATGATTACAATTATTAAAACCCAGATGCATAACCTTGCATTTTTCCAGGTTAAAACACGTATCCCGTGTGGTGGCCCCAGCAGTTCTGGTATTTAGATCGTGCTGTAGTGAAAATGGGGAGTGGATCAGGAAAGGGAACCCCCTTCAGTAAATGGCTGGGTTCCATCCACCACTGAAGCACCGAGAGGAGAGGTTACTAGAGCCTTCTGTTCTAGGTCGTCTGTACATTGGTTCCACTGGACCCTTAATGTCCATTGCTGGACTCTCACATGCAGTCAGGCCAGGGGCACTGTGACAATAGTCGCTGCCCCATGAGACCTAGGAGTCTCAGGAATGTTCATGCTGTGACGTACCTCTTGTAGACCATCTGGGCTGGGCCTGTGCAATCAGACACTCAGCCCTGTCTTGGGGCAGGAAGGTCAAGTGTTGGGCTAAGTCCAGGACTGTCCCTATGTACTGTAGGTTCTGGCAAGGGGTTTATACTGACGTCGGCACATTGACAGTAATCTCTGGAGCATCAGACAGGTTTCTGGTGCGTGCCAGGGTGTGAAAAAGCTACTCCTTGGAGTGAGCTGTGAGGAGTCAATCATCCAAATACGGGAAGAGAGAGAGTCCTTCCCTGCAGAGGGCTGGTGCCACCACTGCTAAACATTTGTTAAAGACTTGTGGTGCAGATAAGTCAAAGGGCAATACACTGAACTGGTAGTGTTCCCCCTGAAACAGAAACCTTAGATATTTCCAGTGGTGAGGGGGACAAATCTTAATATGCAGGTAGGCATCCTGCTTATCCAGGGAACATATACAATCCCCTACTTGCAGCAGTGGGAGTAGGTCTTTCAGAGTGACCATTCTGAACTTGTACTTGATGAAAAAGTTCAGATCTCTGAGATCTAGAATGGGACTCGGGTCTCCTGTCCATTTTGGGACTAGGAAGTACCGAGAATAGAACCCTGTGTTTCTTTGTTCCTAGGGGACAGGTTCTATTGCTCTTTTCTGAAGTAAGGTTTTAATCTCCTCCAGAAGCAATGGGACGTGCTCTGGAGGGTAATGGGAAGACGCTGGTGGGTGGTCTGGTGCCCTTATGCTGTCATCTGCAGGACCCAAGCATCTGATGTTACCTTCCTCCACTGGTCCAGGTGGTGGTAAGGGCGACCCCTAACAACCACCCCTGGAGACATTGGTGGCGGGGGGGTGTTAAAGAAGGAGTCGGGCAGAGCTGGTTGCTGCTGCTGCCGCAGTGCCACTAGGGGCTTTTGAGTGGGCACCTGGGGTGGCTCCTGGGGGAGGTAGGGATACTGCTGCTGTACCCTTATCCTGTTGTCTGGCAGTGAAGCGGTGTCTGTTACTGGCTGGACGAAAGAGCACCCTCTGTCAACTCTTTGGCTGAGTATGATAGATGGAATGCATGGATTTTAGGGTTCTGCCTGAGGCCTGTAAATTAGAGAGAACAGCTTGCACATCTGCAGCAAACAATGTTATATCCTCTGACTGGGGCATTGAGAATGTATTGCTGGACATCATTCACAAAGCCAGCCACCCTAAGCCAGGAATACCTCCTGAGGCATATTCTAGAGGCTGCTGTCCTTTCAGAAGCATCCAAGATATACTGTATGTGGAATGTAGGAGATATTTGTTTGCCTATGTTAACACCTGCTGTTAAAGCCCGCAGAATCTTCTGCGTAGGTATACCTTCTGGGAGGGCCTGGGCAGCTGCTTTGGCCTTCCTCCAGAGGGTATTTTGGTATTGAACTTATGGGCTTGGTAGTTTGCAATTCTCACACCCAGAGAGGCAGAGGCAAAGGTTCTTTTGCTCATGAAATCAAGCCTCCTGGACTCCTTATCAGGAGAGAGAGAACTAAGGTGTTTTGGTGCCTTAGATCTGTCATGGGCAGCATTTATGACCATAGAATCAGCCTCAGATTGGCCTGTGAAAAAGGGCTTGCCTGAGGGAGCCTGATACATCTTGTCTGCCTTTCTAGGTATGGCAGGAATCATGTTGAGCCTATGCCAGGCAGCAAGGGTGGCATCCTCCAATGCAGGCAGGAGGGGTGGGATGATGATGGGAGGGAATCAGGCAGTTGAAATGTCCTATTCCTCCAAGTCAAATCCCATGACAGTCTGTAGTCCCTGCATCATGGTGATAAAAGAGTGATTGTCGCGGGGGGGGGGTGGGCCTGAGTGTATATACTACAGCGTCCTCACTCCCTGTGGATACAGTGGAACTAGTCCTTTCATAGGAGTCCACATAATTCTCTTCTTTCTCTTCATCATCCTGCATAATGTGGCCAGGATTGTACTCCTGGTCCTTATTGACGTATTCCATGGGATGAAGGGAAGGAGCAGGTGAACCTGTTGACACCCAAGATGGAAGCTGGCATGTCGACTTAGCAGGCATTGATGCTGGGGTTTGTCATACAGGCCCCATCGATGTATCTCCTAGTACAGGAGGAGGAGGTAGGAAGTGTTTAAGAATGTCCGTGACGGACAAGAGTACTGCCTACACGTTGGTGCCCATGTGGTCAACGGGAACACGCCGGATGGTGTCGATGGAGGCGCAGCCCCCGATATCAACTCACTAACTGTAATAAGTCTGGTGGAGCTCGTAGCCTGCCCAGATCTGGGTTGGTTGAAGGGCTGGGCAACTGGCGACCACACTGCTGAAGTGGTCACACTGGAATGGAGGGGGCGACCATGAGTGAACCGGGGACACCTTGTCCTTGCTGCAGTCCTCCTGGTGCTTATGTTTGTGCTGCTCTGAGGTCTTCCCCGGGATTTGGATGAGTAAGAGCCTGAGTGGGCTGGTGACATGGTGGAGCTCTTCTCCTGGAGCACTTTCTTCATTCTGCCTACCTGCTGCTTCAGAAGGCACGTTTCTAAAACCTTTTCTCAGTGTTGTTGGGTAACAGTGTTGAATTTTCTACAGATCTGGCAGGCCTTCACTTTACGGGCCCTGTGAAAGAGTTCTCTGGGAAGATAGTGGGTCCTGGATGTACTTCTGTTCTTTGTTGTAACTGTAATGTTTTGTTTGTTGGGCTGATCACCCACTTTGTTTATATGTTGTCTTGTCACTTCTCAGTCCTCTTTTTGTCCCTTTCCAGTACCGCTATCTGCCTATATAAAAAGGCTTGAGATAACAATAAATGGTGAGGAAGTCAGGACTGCTTCCCTGTATTGTGGCAGCGTCCTCTCCTCTTTGTTTATTTTCCTGGAGCTTGCTATATTCTCCTTATAATACAAAACGTTTGTATCCCCTTTGTAAAATAATATTTGGAGCTGTTTGTGCTCCGCAGGCTTTCCCCCTGTTAAAATGCCTGCTTATAATCTGGTTTATGAGGGCTTTATGAAGAAATAGCACTCCGTGAAATATATTGTAGGGCGCTGATTTAAATGCCCTGTTTAAGCCTGGTTTTGCCTACTGTGCTTCTGTAGGTTTGTTTGCGCCCTGCAGGGATTAAAGATCAGGTTGAGAACCTCCTGGTTCTCTTCCCTGTTCCGCGTTTTGCATTCTGGCAGGAGCTCTTGAAAAGATGTGGCTTTTCTATGTAATTATGCCGCTGAGCTCCTGCACGACTGTGTGAATGCGAGCGCCGGTAATTTCAGACCCACTCGAACATGCGCATGATCATGGAGGCATTTAGCCTTCTAATTCTGCCCCAAGTGAAGTTTTCTGCCTAAAACTGACTGTTTTCAAGTCTACATACCCTCCAGCGCTGAATTGGAGCACTTTTGGGCTGTTTCTTAGCCTTTTATAAAACAAGGGATTTCCTGCTTCTTACAGTGTTTCATAGTCTTGGATTCCATCCTCCTGCTGCTGCAGCACTTCTTTAAGAACCGGCCGGCCACTATCTGAATCCTTTTATGCTGCTGTTGGAAGGGGTGGTGCTTCCTGAGGCCAGAAGTAATGTTTAAAGAACAGCTTCCAACTTATCATAGTAACCCTTAGTCCTAAAATTATATCTTCGGATCTGGTTAAGAGTCCAATGTAGTATACCTTTTCCGTTTCTCAGCGTTATGCGTTCGCATTTGTCCCACCCGCTCGCCAAACAGATGATTTGATCCTAGACCACATTTCGGCTGGCACGCAGCGTTTTGTGATGTCAATGGCTTGAAGGCTGTGTGTCAGTGCCGATTGACTAATGGGGTGGTTTTCAAAGATTTTTATACCCATTGAACAACAGGATTTTAACACGTCAAAGTGATTGCTGCTATCAGCCCTCTTGGTGAACTATCACTTTGATTTTTAAAACCTGTTGTTGAATGGGTATAAAATCTTTGAAAAATCACCCATTCAAGTTAATAGCGTGTACACGCAGCCTTCGCTTACTGTCATCACAAAACGGAGCTGCATGTGCCGGCGTGGGGGCATGGCCATAGGATCCGGTGGGTCTGGGAATCAAATTACAAGGGGCATAACTTTTAACTAGCCATGCAAAAAAAGGAAAACTTTGCACATTTGGACTCCTGGCCAGGTCAATCATCATTTGTGTTTTAGTAAGGGTTAGTCGGAAGCTGCTCTTTAAAACTCCTAAAAAAGAGTGTAATTCACTTCTATGACTGTATATATGTTATTATACTGATATAAAGGTATATTGCTGCTGTAAATAAAATTATCTCATTGTAAATAAAGACATCATGTTTAAAGTAAGGTGTAGGGGTGGAGCTAGCTAGTCACCTGACCCCTGCATTGTATATAACCTGAACACCTAGCACAGGTAGTCAGATAGGATGGAAAACTAGAATCAGTAAGGACAGAGCATCCGATGAGAGGAGATCATCAGATGGGATGTGATGTAAACATCCTTAAAACTGGTGATTCCTAGCCTTATTTTATGTTGTTTTACTTCTCTTTTATTTTGCCGTTATCAGTTTGCTTTATAATTTCTGTAAATAAACAAATATCTTTATTTTGCTGCATTTATGCCTGGGTGGTCCATTTTTACCTACATCCTGTGACAGGCTGAGCCAAGGCATTACACTCGGATGTCATGCGAGTCACCTGAATATATGTTTTTACTGCACTCACAGTACCGAAATAGTTTCGACAGCTCTTTATTCGACAAACACGTCAAAAATCACTTTGTAAAAAGTGATGTTTAACTAAGATGAGAAAGGTTAGAAAACAGTTGACAATAACGGCAGTTTCTCCACGTAGGATCTGATGATTATGGTCAACGGCGGGAAAAGAACTAAGGAAGGAAAGAGCTGCTCATGTTTATATGGGAAATGCCGGTGTAGGATGTCGTGATGGGTAGACCACTTGCAAAAAAAAAATGTTTCCATGTGGTCCTAGCACCTGGTGGCTATAGTTCCATAGGTGTGGCCCGATGAAAGAAATATCCTCGAAGAAAATCTGAGAGAACTTGAGGAGTTGTCGAGGTTATGGCACCTGGGTTTTAGTGCAAAAAAGTACAAATCATGCCTCTAGGGTATAGAAACCCAGAAATGGTGTATAAAATAGGGATGGGGGTATTATCGGTCACAGAGCAGGAACGAGACTTTGGGGTTATCGTATCTGATGACTTCAAGGTGTCCGGCGGCATGACTGGGTCAGTGGGATGCTGGGGTGCACAGGGAGGGGAATCACTAGCAGAAGGAGGTGGTCTTGCCACTGTATCGACTACAGTCCTTTCTGCCAACAAATTCTGTTTCTAGGATGTGGAAACGGTGGGCTTCAAGCATGTGTGGGACAGGCACAAAGTAATCTTAGTAGGAAATCGGGAGGGGGTAGTCAGAGATCAGTAGACTGCGCAGTGACAGGATAGGCAGGAACAAACTGGGCAGACTAGGTGGGCCAAGCAGTTATCTGCTCACACATTCTATGTTTCTGTTTCTGTTGGGATCAAAGTCAGGAGGTGTTTTGCAGCTGTCCTATTGAAATGCACTGGAGACTCGTGATACGCCTTTTTGTGACTGTTGGTGAGAGAGTTGTGCTTTGCTACTGCTCCTTGCAGGTCCCTGTAATGCTCTGTAAACTTTCCATTGACTGCAGAGCAGGAGAATGTATGAGAACCTGCTGAGCAAGTGGGGACTGTTTCATGCATGTGCAGCTGACCTAGAAGTCCTCAGAGTGTTTAGCTAGCAACCCCCCCACACACACACACACAAACTGTGATGACAAGAATGAACTCAGGGGAAGTATTTATACCTGGCAGAATAAGGATTTGTATGCACCAGACAAGCTATATCTGAACAAGGAGGACACACAGGTGCTGAAGACCTGGTTTGAGGAGTGGACTGGCAGGGACCTGAATTTAAACTGATAAGGGAAGGGGGTAGCATAGATCATAATAACCCTAGTCACCTTCAAGAGGAGGAGGCTGACTGGCCTTCCCACCAATCAGTGCAACAAGGGAGTGGGGTTTGGGTTCAGATGAGGGGCAGATTAGTAAGGGTAGGCAGGTGGGACAAGGATTGGGGGGCAGGCAGACAAGGAGTGGGGGACTTGAGTCATGGTTGAAGCTTTGGTCTCTGAATGCAAGAAGCCTAGGGAATAAAATGGCTGTGCTGTGTTTGCTGATGACAGAGGGGGTGGTGGACAAGGCTGCCATCACTGACACATGAGCCCTGCCGAACCATGACTGGGATCTCTCCATTCCTGGGTACATGCTTTATAAGAGGGATGGGGAAGGAAGGGGGGCAGAGTGACTTTGTATGTGAGGAAGGAGATAACCTGTACAAGAGAGGATGAGGAGACAGATGGAAGGACAGAGGTGCTGTTAGTACAGGTACAATCAGTAAAAGGAAAAAAAAAACCTCAGGATAGGAGTCAAGGTGGGGAATGGGACAGGGAACTTGGGTCCAAAATTGTGGAGCTAGCAGAGGGGGTGGGACTTCTTTATGCCTAGGATAGATTGAAAGGTCCCGTCTACCACTTTTGCCAGGACACAGGCTCTGCTGGATGCATTCCAGAGTGGGTTCCTGACTAAATATGTTCTGGAGCCCACCAGAAAGAGGGCCATACTGGACCTGGTCTTGTCTAATGGTGTGCATAGCCAGGAGGAAAAGGTGGAAGCACCACTTGCAGGTAGCAACCATCACACTGTGTGGTTTCACATGGGCAGGGAAAAGATTAGGACAAAAACAAGGGTACTAGGAAGGGAGAGATCCTTGGGAGCACCTTGCTAGAATCAGAAAGGAAATGGGGGTAGAAAAGAAGTGGGCTGCTGTCAAGCAGGGGCTGTTTGCAGCCACTAAATAGTATGCCAAAATAAAGAGCACGAGATATAGAGCCAAGAAACACAGCTGGTTGGACGGAGAAGTTGCCCAGGCAGCCAGGAGCAATAAGGCAGCCTTCAGGAAGTTCAACCACACCCAGAGGGACAAGAATAGGGAATACTAAAGCAAGGGAGGAAGGCAGGGTAGTACACTTGGCCAAGGCCCAGTGAGGGTGAAGATGGGGGAGAAGGCCGTGTCTCAATACATTAGGGAAAAGTGTGACATCAGGGATGGAATAAATAGTAAGGTAGTCCCCTAGGTATCCTCCCAGTATTTGTAGGATCTGTTCAGTATAGTGATAACGTTGGGGGCTGGTGTGGATTCAATTGTGAGGAAGTATGCAGAAAACCAGCCAACTCCAAAGCAAATATCTCTGATTTTCTTTTTTCATCGAATGTTGCACATAGATCACCATGTCATGGATAAGGCCCCCCAACGTTTCACCCTCTATAATGTAATCCAAGATATTTGCTTTGGAATTGGCTGGTTTTCTTCATACTTCCTCATCAAAGATGGGATAGTCAGGTTGCAAGGGGGGGGGTGGAGGGTAATGAGCAGAAAGCAGAAGTACTAAGTGAGTATGTCTGTTCAGTTTTCACTAAGGAGAAGTATGGCCCAGTACCCCAGGGGAAAAGGGGAGGAGAATTGGGGGTGGGATGGGTCACAGGCGGGGAGATTGAAGTTGACAGGGTGTGGAAGGGCTTTAAGGCCGTGAAGGTGGATACATCCCTGGGTCCAAATGGTATACACCCGAAGGTGCTGAGGGAGCTGGTGGGTCCTCTGGTGGACCTGTTTAACACGTCTTTGGAGACGGGAAGTGCCCCTGGATTGGAGGACAGTCCACGTAGTGCCACTACACAACAGTGGTCGAAGGGAAGACTCCGGTAACTATTGGCCAGTCAGTCTGACCTTGATAGTGGGGAAACTTATGGAAACCATACTAAAGGAAAGACGGGTAGACTTTCTGGAAGACAGTGGGCTCCAAGATGAAAGGCAGCATGGGTTTGTGTCAGGGCAGTTCTGCCAGACCAACCTAATTGATTTCTTCAACTGGGAAACCAGGATGTATAAGGGCAAAGCAGTGGACATCCTGTATCTGGATTTCAGTAAGGCCTTTGACTTTGTTCTCCATAGGAGATTAATTAGGATGATGGAGGATCTGGGGGTAGGGGCAAAGTTGGCTAAGTGGATTAGAAACTAGCTGCAAGTTAGACGCCAGAGGGTAATGGTGGGTGGGGGGATTTCTTCGAGGCCAATCACTAGCGGGACAGGGCTTAGTGCTTGGCCTGGTGTTAATATCTTCATCAGTGACTCTGCAGATGGGATAAAGGTAACATATGCCTGTTTGCAGATGATACAAAGCTTTGTGGGAAAGTGGACACAGAAAAGGCGAATCAGGACATCAGAGAAGACGTGGTTAAACTACAGCAGTGGTTTGGTAGTATTTGGTAACTTTCTTTCAACCCTCAAAAATGCAAGATAATGCACCCGAGTATGAAGAACCCAGAGGCCAAATACCGTGTCTGTGTGTGTACTCGCACACAAGTTACTAAGTCGGAGTAGGAGAAGGACTTGGGGGTGATCATTACAAGTGACCTAATCCAGTCTGCACTCTGCAGGAGAGCGGCAGTCAAGGCAAACCAGATGCTGGGCTGTATTGCCAGGGGACTGCCAGTAGAAGAGTGGAGGACATTCTGCCAATGTACAGGTCACTGGTTCGGCCACAGCTGGAGTAGTGTGTGCAGTATCGGTGCCCTTATCTAAAGAAAGACAGCAACCTGCTGGAGGCGGTCCAACAGAAGGCTGCCAAGATGATCCATGGTCAGCAGGAAAGAGATACCGCTCAATGTCACAGAGGAAAACAGGCTGCCAAAACGTATGCACTGTTTGTTTTCCAGGGAGCACAGGGAAGACCATACAGGGAGAGGCTTCGGGATCTCAGCATGTATTTCCTGGAGGATAGAAGGGAGACATTATCAACATTTTTAAATATGTTAGGGGCATCAACAAAGTGAACTCTGAGGGCCTCTTCAATCTTAGTGGAACTGGACCACTAGGGGGCACTGCCTTAAACTAGTATGGGAAGATTCAAGAGGGAGATTAGGAAACACTTGTTCACTGAGAGGGTGGTGGCAAAAATGGCACGAATTACCAGAGCAAGTTGTCTCCGTAAGAACTGTGGACAGCTTCGAGAGGATGGGTCAGAGTAAAAGGGAAAGTTGCATGGGGGGGATGGGAATATCTTTGGTGGGTTGAGAAGAGGATAATGAGGAGGGGCCGGATCCCTCAGTAGGTGCTGAAGGGACTGCAAACTAAAGCAGACACGATAGACCGCAAGGCCTTTTTCTGCTGGCTCATTCGTGTTGACACTTATCAACTTAGTCTGCACAAGTCTGTGATTGTAAAGTTAATCTTTATTTTCTGGGAACAAAGCATGAAATTGCCTATTTAAAGCAGAGTTTTCATGCAACTTAATTACTGCAATGCAAAAGGACAAAAAAAAATAGAGCTGTGGCACTCTTTGATGCTTAGAGGAACTAGGAATCATCTCTCTGTATAATGAAAAAACAGCTGAGTTTCCCACTCACTTAGAGTGGCCGGGGGAGTCAGCAAGAGGGGGCCAGGGAGACATAATTTGAAAAACAAAACTTCACCAACATAAACAGTTTTAATCTTTTCACCATGCTTGCTTACAAGGAGATATTTCTAGCCTATCAAATCCAGTGTTTGCTCACACTATTATTCCACTAAAAACTGCTAGCACAAGATGATCTGGTGCCTAATCCAGTCCATCAGGGAATAAATAAAAATCTGTTGTCCTCTCCCAACTACTTGACAGATCTGGTGTTTTACAAAGCACGGGACTTAAATTCTGGTAGCACATGGACTACAGAATACAAGAGTTTTGTTTGAAATTGTGAGTTTTATACTCACTATATCCTCAAAGGTACAGGCGTTGTATATTGACAACACAGTAGAACAGAATATAGTTTCTGAGGCCCGACAGGGAATAAAAGAAAACCTGGTCCCTTCCATTAACTATCTGATGAATCTGATACCCAACACAGCCTGTTAAGGAATTTAAAAAAGTCCCCCCTCTTTCCCTTAACTACTGAACAAGGCTGGCGATACTGAGATCAGACCACTTACGCAACTATTAAATATGGTACATAACCTCACAATGCTGACCTCTGTGAATGTTGACTGGGGGTATGTGGGTGGAGCCTATCTATATGAAATAAATTATAAGTAAAATTTTTAACACTAGCATGGGGGGGGGGCTCTACCCCCACGCCTCGTACTATGACTCATTTTTTTTGTTGTAAAGACAATCAAAATCCACAGCAAGCACGCACATAAGGCAGTAGCATAGCATAGCTCAAGCATAAGAAAGTAGCTTTTTAGCTTTGCGTTACACTACTAGTGGTGGTCCAATCTCCTCCAATATTGCCTCAAAGCTAGGGACTAATCTGGCCCGTCGGGGTATAAAAATAAAATCTGGGCAGGCCCGCCGGTGCAGCGGTAGCGCTACTGCTCATGACGCTGGTGACCCGGATTCGGGAACAAACATAGAAACATAGAATTTGACGGCAGATAAGGACCGCTTGGCCCACCTAGTCTGCCCATTTTCCTACCTAACAGATAAGCTGCAGATCCTAGTTAACCAACAGCTTAATTCCTCCTACCCCCCACTAGGACTGCCCTATGCCTGTCCCATGCATTCTTGAAGTCCCCCACTGTTCTTGACCCAACGACCTCTTCAGGGAGGCTGTTCCATGCATCCACAACCCTCTCAGTGAAAAAATACTTCCTCACATTACCTCTGAGCCATCCCTCCTCTATCTTCAAATTGTGCCCCCTTGTTCTTGCACATCTCTTTTTCTGGAAGATGCTACCCTCTTGGACTTTGTTAATTCCCTTGAGGTACTTGAAAGTTTCTATCATGTCCCCTCTCTCCCTTCTTTCCTCAAGGGTATACATATTAAGCTCCTTTAGCCTTTCTTCATATGTCTTCTGGTGCAGACCCTGCACCATTTTGGTCTCCTCCCTCTGGACAGCCTCCACTCTGTCTATGTCTTTTGGAGATGGGGTCTCCAGAACTGCATACAGTACTCAGATGGGGTCTCACCAACTGTCTGTACAGAGGATAACAACTTCCTGTTTTCTACTATTGATGCCTCTTCCTATACATCCCAGTATCCCCCCAGCCTTCCTTACTGCCTTCTCACATTGCTTGCCCACGTTTAGGTCATCTGATATAATTACCCCCAGGTCCCTTTCTATTTTTACTGTTGTCAGTATCTCACCCCCCATTGTGTACACTTCCCAAGGGTTTTTGTTCCCCATGTGCATTACCTTGCACTTCTTTGCATTGAATCTGAGCTGCCATACATTTGACCATTCCTCCAAGCTTGCCAAGTCCCTTCTCATCCTTTCCACTCCATCTTGTGTATCCTGTTGCAGATCTTTGTGTCATCTGCAAAGAGACATACTTTTCCTTCCAGTTCCTCTGCAATGTCACTTATAAAGACATTAAAAGGACCGGTCCCAGTACTGAACCTCGGTACCCGCTAGTAACCCTCCTTCGTCACTGTGTACTCCATTTACTACTACCCTTTGAGTCCTGTTGTCTAGCCAATTTTTATCCAGGCTACCACCTTGGGACCCACTCCAAGGCTGGCTATCTTGTTATTAATCTTTGTGTGGGACTGTATCAAATGCCTTGCTAAAATCTAAGTAGGCCATGTCCACAGCCCCTCCCTGGTCTACTACTTTGGTAACCCAGTCAAAGAAATCTATTAGATTCAGCCTGACACGACCTTCCCATCAAGTGAATCTATGCTGCCTTGGGTCCCAGCCCCACTGGCCTCTAGGTACTCAACAATTCTTTCCTTTAGAAGTGATTCCATCATTTTCCCTACCACTGAGGTCAAACTAACTGGTCTGTAGTTTCCTGCCTCTGTCTTGCTCCCACTTTTGTGAAGAGGAATCACATCTGCCTCCTCCAGTCCTTGGGTACCACCCCATCCTCCCATGATTTGTTAAACAGAGTAGTCAAGCGGTGTCACTAGTTCTATCCTTAGTTCTTTTAGAATTTTGAATGAACCCCATCAGGCCCCATTGCTTTGTCCACCTTCAATTTTATTAGTTCTTTCAGAACCCTTTCTTCTGTAAATGGACTGTTATCGGCCCGTCTTCAGAGTGTTTCTCTTGTTTGGTTTAGGTAACTCCCCTCCTCTTCCTTTGTGAATACTGAGCAGAAATATTCGTTCAGTATCCCTGCTTTTCACTGTCACCCTCTACCCACATCTCTCCCTTAATTAAGCTTCAGTATCCCTCGCTTGGTCTTTCTTCGCTCCCTAATGTACCTAAAAAAGGTCTTATCCCTTCTCAACAGAATTGGCTATCCTTTCCTCGGTTTGGGCCTTTGCTATTCTGACTGCCTTCCCAGCCTCTTTCTGCTTTAACTGATAAAGTTCTCTGTCCTGCTCCTTCTGTGTTTCCTTATATTTCCTGAATGCTGTCCTTTCTCCTTAACCTTCCCTGCCACCTCTTTTGAGAACCATAACGTTTTTCCTTCGTTGTGTTTTATTGATTTGTTTTACACAAGGCTTGTTGCTTCTGTGATGGCTGTTTTGATCACTCCCATTGTTCCTCCACCCTCCTTCTTGCCTGTTTGCTAGTGCTTTTCTGAGGCCTCTCATTTCCCAAAGTCAGCCCTCCTAAAGTCCAGTACTCTTGCTTTTGTATGGCTTGATTGTATGGCTGTGTTTATCGTGAACCACACTGTTTGGTGGTCGCTTGTTCCCAGATGGCTACCCACTTCTAAATCTGAGATTCTTTCTCCATCCCCATTTGAGAGTACAGGTCTAGATTGCTCCCTCCGAGTGGGTTCCAATACTAGCTGTCTGAGGCATGCCCCTGTAGGGCATCAAGAATGACCCTGCTCTTGGATGTGCCTGCAGCAAAGGTGATCCAGTTAACATCTGGCATATTCAGGTCCCCATCAACAATATCTCCCTTTTCTGCCATTCTAAAGAAGCCTTCTATCATTTCCTTGTCCATTCCCTCCCCTGAGATGGGGTCTGTATACAACCCCATGCGGATTGTGGTGCCATTTCCTGTCTCCAGGGTGACCCAAAGTGCCTCATCTGCTCCCTGTTTACTCTTTAGTTCTGTTGCTTTGATCCCTTCCCTCATAGAGAACTACTCCTCCTCTTTACCCTCCCTGTCCCTCCTGTAGATTGTGTATCCTGGTATGTTGACATCCCAGTCATGGTTCTCTGTGTACCATGTTTCTGTAACTCCACAGTATCCACGTACCCTCTTCCATCAAGGCCACTAGTTCAGGGAGCTTGTTACACAGACTATGGGCATTGGTACTCATCACCTTCCACTTTTGATAGCCTTACCCCTTTTAGCCCCATTTCTGTCCTTAATGCCTTTGCCTTTTTTACATTTAAATCTGTTCTACTCCTTAATAACTTCTGTACCTTGGTGTTTACCTCACTAATCACCATGTTTTGTGGGGAGGCTTCCGGTTTCCCTGCTCCTTTCAGTGCTTCCCCCCTTGGCTAGTTTAAATGCTTGCCAATGAAGCATTTAAACCTCTCACCTAGGATCCTGGTTCCCCCCCTGGACAGATGCAGACCATCACACCAGTATAGGTCTGCATCCCTCCAGGTGGCTCCCCAGTCCCCAATGAAGCCAAAACCCTGAACTCCACACCAGTTTTTCAACCACTCATTGAATTCCCTGGTGAGAAGTGCCCTAGCATCTCCCTTGCCATAGACAGGCAGCACCTCCGAGAAGGTTACTGTATGCGCTACTTGTCTAAGGCCCCTTCCCAACTCTACAAACTCCTCTTGCACTGCTCTGATCCCATTCTAGCCAGGTCATTTGTCCCTAGGTGGACAATGACATCCAGCCCTCCCTCATGCAGCTCCTCCCACGATCCTGAGGATTCGCCCTGTCCCTCCAAGCTGTGGCGCCAGGAAGGCACCTTACCTCCTCTCCTTCCTCCCCATTTCTACCCCCTAATGATTGAGTCCCCACCAGGAGTTGTTTCCTTCCCTGTGGGGTCCCATGCCACCCTCCTGTGGGTCTCCCTTGTGAAGGTTCCCAGCATTCTCCTTGGTCTCCACTGCAGGTGCCTCCATAGAGGAACCACTATCCACCAGAAGAGCGAATGAATTGTGGAGAGGTACAGCTGGAGGATGCAACTCTGTTCCACCACCCTCTCCTCCTTGAGCCCACCCTGGTCCAGCCTCTCCTCTTTCTTGGCAACCTCTGAGGTAGTGGCATTGGCCCTGGTGGTCCCTGGGTGGGGAGGAGGTTTCCTGAATCCTAGCCAGGTCAGCCTGGAGCGGGCAACCTCCTCTCTCAGACCAGAGATGCCTGCAAATAGGGCAACATCGCAGCCTCAGAATGTCTCCAGACACTGCCCGCCCCACAGCCATTGCACTGCACCACTCCTATCATGTCTTATTTTGTGTCCTCTCTACTGTTTCTCTGGATGCTTATTCTCTCCTCTCCTTACAACTCTCACTCTTCCTGTTCTGGGACAGCAACTTCCTATCTTCTTCAGTAGCCTCCTTCTTCCTTGCTTAATATTAGACTACCAGCAGCTACTAGCAACAAGTCCGAGAGTTGGAGGACTGGCCGGGGAGAAGGCTCGGGCATCTGAGGACTGCTCGCCTTCTCGGGGAGGATGAGGCTTGGTGTGACTGCCTCAGGCAAAGGCCTAAGGTCTTGACAGCGCCTGGCCATAGGGAAGGAGGTGGGGTGTGAGGGGCGATCAGTGGGACTCCACCTTGACATCGTGGTGCCGCGTCACGCCCGAAGAACTGGAAAATGGCTCCCTACGCTCCGGGAGACGGAGTGCCAGCCCAGATCCCTAATGTCCCTGCCTGTCCCACCAGTAGCCCTGATGAAGTGCAAGTACTCGGGGGGGGGGGTACGGCCTCATCTCGCCTCCACCTGGGGAAACCAAGGCTACATGGGGAGACTACCATGGGCTCCAGGCAGGAAGGAACAGGGACAGAGGCCAGGCGTCTCCTGATGGGGCGGAGCTCAGGATGCATGGGGGAACAAAATAGAAAGTTAAAAAAAATTAACTCTTCCCCCCGCCTCCGCCAACAAAACAACCTGAAGGTCCGTACTCAACCCACCCTGTCCGGAATAAACAAATATGTACCCCTCTGCTGCTACCAGTGAGTTTGGAACTCTCCGTCACTTCCAGCGTGCAGCACTCTAGCGTGGGAGACCAGACAGATGTAGACTGAGAGTACGCACATCTGAGACTAATCCCAAGTGCACATGATCCTGGCTTTGTCACCCGACTCTCCCGCTTTCACTGTTTTTGATTCTCTGGCACTCAGTTATCAGCTCTGCACTTTCCTTGACACATACACAGGGTTCACATTGCCATGCATGGTCCTATGGCATTCAGAGATGCAGTGCCCAACCCAGCCTATCAGAGAAAAAAATCTGTGCTTCACCCCCCACAGGAGTTAGTCTGGTAGCGCAGGGACTGTAGAATATAACATAATTTAGTTTCAAATAAAGACTTTCATACACACTGTCTCCCAAAGTGTTTTAACACAGGAGTTCCATACAGGTAGCGCAGGGAATGTAGAATAGAACACTATTTCTGGTGTCCAACATGGCCGGACAGGGAACAAAAAACAAATCCCCAACTACCTGATGGGCCCATTGCCCAACCCATCAGGGAATAAAACAAATCTGTCTCCTGTCTTTCTGTGAACAACCTGACAGATCCAGTGCCCAGCCTGACCCATCAGGGAATAAAAACAAATCTGTCCCTCTCTCACAGCTATCTGATGGTTCAGTGACTAGCCCTGCCCATCAGACAAAAAAATGTCCGCACGAGCAGGGCCCCCCCCTCAACTACCTGTTGAGTCTAATGACCAACCAAATTCTTCAGGGAATAAAACAAATCCAACTCCCTCCCCCAACAAACTGACAGGTCCAGTGCTCAACCTGATCCATCAGGGACTTTAAAAAAAAAAAAACTGGCCCTCTCCCCATCCAACTACCTGACTAGTCTGATACCTAACCCGGGGCCCATCAAGGAATTAAAAAATAAAATGTCCCTCAACTGCCTGATGGCACTGGTATGTAACCCAGCCTGTCAGGGAATTTAAAAAAATTCTTCTTTTGTTCTTCTCCCCCCCCCCCCCACACAACCTGACAGATCCAGTGCCCAATGTGTCCCATTAAGGGGGGGGAAAAAAAATCTGTCCACAACCCCCAAACTCCCTGAAAGGTCCAATGGCCAACCTCATAAGGAAATACAAACAACTTTCACCTCTTTTCCCAACAAGCTGACAGGCCTGGTGCTCAACACAGTCTGCCAGGGAATAAAAAAATCTGTGCCCCCATCTTACCTGCCTGGTGCCCAGCCTGGCCCATTAGGACATAAAAATCTGCCCCTTCCCTCCAATTACCTAATGGGTCTCTTGCCCAGCCTGGCCCACATATTAAGCCAAATGAAGACAAGCAGAAGCATGAGCAGCAGCGAAGTGGTGAGTGCAAGGTGGAGTACGCAAGGTGGTAAAACACTAACCTCCCCATACCCATACACACAGGTCACAGTGAGGGGTTCAAACACTGCACATGAGAATAGGGGCTGCTGCCACACTACTGCTGCTTCCAGCTTGTTCAGCCATCTTCGCCTCCTCCAGCCCACAGCACACTAGTGTGGGAGACTGGGCTGAGGGGAACCGGTGGCATACACTTCCAAGGCTGTAACCCCAAGTGGCTTTGATCCCGGCTCCACTGTCTTACTCTGCCTCTCTCGCTCTTTTGTTCTTAGTGCTCAACCTCAGCTCTGCACTCGCCCGAACATGCACATAGGGATCACAGTGCCATGCATGCTCAACCAATCCTCCTGCGCAGCAGAATGGTCCTGGCCTGTCGGAATAAAAAAAAGTCCCCCTCCAGCAAACTACCTGATGGCTACAGTGCCCAACCCCGCTCATAAGGGAATTAAAAAAGAAACATGGCCCCCTCCTCCAACTACCTAACTGGTCCAGTACCCAACATGATCAGTTAGAGATCAAAATAATCGGTTCCCTCCTCCTCCGCCCAACTACCTGACGAGTCCATGGCCACACCCAGACTGTCAGGGGAATCAAAATCCCCTTCCCCTCAACAACTTGACGAATCCCATACCCTACCCAGCCTATCGGGGAAGAAAAACGATCTGTTTCCATCCCTCAAACTACCAGACAGGTCGAAAGTCCAACTTGTCCCATCAGGGAATAAAAAAAATACGCGGCCCAACTCCCCTAGCTACAGGTCCGATGTCCAACCCAAACCATCAGAAAATTTTAAAAAATGGTGATACGGTGGGGTTGTGTTGGTGGTGGTGATAGAAATATAGAAATTGTCAGCAGACAAGGACTGCCACGCCCATCCAGTCTGCCCAAAAGTCCTACACTAGTTTGTTTCCACTGACCCTACCTAGTCAATGGCAAAATGGTGGTGCAAAAAGTGAGTTTGGTGATGGGTGGACTTGAACTACTGTAGATAGTGTAGGGAGCGTTACTAAAAAGCAGTGATGCTGCGTAAAAGCCCTCCCTGTGGGCACTGTATACAAAAAAAAAAAAAAAAAATCAGCAAATCTCCATTGGATGTGGTGCTCATATAGCTATAATTGTAACAGTGATACTGGTGAAGACAGCAAGGCCTGCTACAAAAATAAAGAGAACATTTAAAAAAAAAAAAAACAAGACCAGCGTTGTTGGCACTAGCCAATTCTTGTTAAAAACTGCCCGTGGTGGCCACCATTAGAAGTAGAACACGGAGACATTTATTCAAGGTTCCAAGAGGACAGCACTGAAATACAGGTTACTCACCTGTAACAGGAGTTCTAGGAATGGTATATGTTGTTCATCCACACTTATTGGCAGGTATCCTTGCCGCTTTAAATCTTGCCGGAAGGTCTTCAAGCTGGCTTCTCCCACCCACCCGGGTGGTAAAACTCTCGGCTCGGCCCCATGCGCCAGATCTAGCCCGCTGGACAGCTTTCTGGGTTGTGCAACAAGCCGGGAGGTTGGAGAATGTAGGATGAACAACATATACCATTCCTAGAACTCCTGTTACAGGTGAGTAACCTGTATTTCTAGGGACATGGATATGTTGTTCATCCACACTTATTGGCAGACTCCTAGCAGTTCGGGAGGAGGGAGGCAAGGCACACACCCCCTACTTAGGTATGACGACTGGAGAACCGAGGCCCCAACCAACATCCCAGCGTGACCCAAGGTCGATGTGGAAGGGGAAACGGAATAGCCTGCTTCCGGGTAGGAGCCCTGTGGATATTCTAGACAGGAGTATCCTCGGAAGCAACCACCGAAGCAGCAGAAGGGCGGGTAAAATTAGCACTTATCCCTCTGGAAGGCTCCATGCCCACCCACCTACAGCGGAGACCTATGCAGGAGGTGACCCGCCTGCTCGTCGTCCACTAGGCTGCAGGTCTGCCAGGAGCGGCTTCAGCGTAGATGACAAACAGCTGGCGAACCTCTCCCGAACTTCAGCCCTACGCTCCCTGGGTAGGTGAGCGTAAAATAGGGTCCCCATGGATCCTATATATGGCCTCCGAGGCGTGAGTGGGGATGAACCCCGGCAGAGACCATACCTGGTTAGGGAAAGACTCCACCACCGCCTACGGAAGGAACTTCGGGTGGGGCGCGGGACTACCATGTCCCTGTGGAAGACCTGATAGGGAGATTCAAAGGAGCGCCTGGAACTTTCCCCTCCTTCTGGATGCAGGGTAGCCCCAAGAAGGTGTTCTTCCACAACAGATGGGGACTCGCACCTGTGCAAAGGTTCGAACGGCTTGCCTGTGACCTAAGCCCATACCAGCGCAGATCCCACAGAATGGGGATACTCTCCCCAAAGGGGAGGTGTGATCGAGGCCTAAAAAAGTGCCAGACCACCTTTTCTGCGCCACCAACTGCCTTCCGGCCCACGCCCGGAAGACAGGGGTGACCAACAGAAGCACCTAGAGGGTAGTCAGCCGAAGCCCTAGTTCAAAAGGAACAGACCGCAGATGGTCCGGAATGCTCACCGAGGGACGGGAGAGGGGCCCAAGCCTTATCCCAACACCAAATGGAGAACTCCTCCATTTGAAGGCGAGCATGTTTGGCCGACTTCTGGCAGGACGCCTCGAAAACGTCGAGGACCTTGCCGAAGGACCCAAGGCCAGGCCCCTAGCCGCACAGGGACCAGGCCTTCAGGTGTAGGGATTGAAGGTCTAGATGAACACCTTCCCCTGAAGACAACGATCAGGACCGGGCGGGCTGGAAGCCGCCTCGGGAGCCTGGGGCTGAGACTGAGGAGAGCTGGATACCAGAGCTGGCAATCCAGTCTGGGGCTACCAGCATCGCCTGAGCCTAGTCCCTCCTCACCTTGCCCGTGGGTCAAGGGAAATGGGGGAGAGGCATAGAAAAGGCCCGGGGTCCACGGCCTCAACGGCATCCCCTACAGCAAACCTTGCTGAGGGGCCGGGCATGAAACAATCTCAGCCTCGTATTCTCCCTGGAGGGAAGGAGGGAGAAGATACTGTGCTACCTCCGGCAGGGGAGACCACTTGTGAGGCACAGCCTATGTCCGGCTTAGGGCATCAGCCAGGGAGCTGGAGGCTCCTGCCATCGAATGGCCAGGAAAACCACCTCCCGGCTGCGCGAAAAACCCAACGCGGAGAACCCCCTTACGCAGAGGCAGGGGCCTTGACCGAACCTGGCGGGGTAGGTAGCACATGGTCGTGGTGTTGTCCACTTGGACTTAAACCACTGGACCCCGCACAAACGGAGCGAGCGGTGCAAGCAAGCGGACCGCTTAGAGCTCCAGCGGGTAAGAAAGAAGTCGGGACTCCCGAGAGGACCAGAGGGGGAGCACTCTGTATTCCCCTAGATGGGCACCCCCCAACCATCCGAGAAGCATCGGTCGGAGCAGACTGTCGACTCAGGGCGGATGAACGGGAAGTTCTCCTGCAAGAGCTGGAACGGTCTGAGGGAGAGCATTCCCCTAACTCCTGGGCTGTAGTCACGAACTGGTCCAAAGGAACGCAGCACTGTGACCGCTGGCTGGCCAGTTCCCACTAGGGAACACATGAACCAGCGGGTCCAACAGACCGCGCTGGAACCGGCCGCCATGAGCCCAGGAGGTGCAGGAGGTCCCAGCAGGGTGCAATTGCCCAGTCAAGACCTGACTAGGTAAGGGAGGAAGAAACTCAGCCCTGTCCGCCGGGAGCCGAGCTCGGACTCAAGAGTCGAGTCTCGTCCCATAGAAGGATCACCTGCTAAGACACGAGTTCCAACGTGGCTCCGATAAAGGAGACCAGTCTGAGAGCCAGAAACTCTGGATTGTCCCCTTCCGCCTGGAAGGGTTGTAGTCAGGCCGCCATCTGGGTGGGGTTACGCCCGGACCCCTCGATGCCGCAGAAAGCTGCTGAGCAGAGACCGAAGGGCCTGGCTTGGAACTCATAAGGAGATCCCCTGCTTAGGAAAGGGAGGAGTCTCCCAAGAAACGGACGGAACGAAGAGTAAGTACATCCTAGAGGTCCAGGAAAGCAGCCACACGCCTCGTTCTGAGCATGGGATATCTGAGGCAGAGAGACCATCCAGGCATGCGGAAGAATGGGGCGCAAGTCCCCCCGTCCGTTTGGGACCAGGAAATACCTGGACACGAACCCAGGGTCTGAAGGAGGATCCGCAACCTTCCTGAACACCTCTACCTACAGGGCCAGGCAAGTCGGCCCAGTGGGCCGACAACGAGGCTGTGGACCCCAAGACCCCCGTGGGGCAAGGGCTTGAAAGGGTGGTACCTGCTCACAATCCCGAGGCAGGGCCTTCCCCTAGCACCTCCGACACCCAGAGGTCCGGGAAGGCGGACCAGGTGCAGAGCTGTCTCCCCACGGGGGAACCCGGGTAGGGACGACGGGGCCGGGGACAGCACCCCTTAGCCAGTCACTGAGCAGGTTTGGAGGAGGAATGGCCGAGGGAGCTCCCGGGCCTTTACCTCCCTGCTTCCTTTTAGAGGAAGACGCTGGCTTGGAGTCAGGTCGTCCAGTGCAAGCCTGCTGGCCCTCGTGCTGGGCCGGTCGAGCTGCAGGGACCGGGGGGCAAAGGGGCTTACGCAAAGGCTGCCGGCTGCCCTTGTCCCTCCGGGCGGGAGTGACCGAGTCCGGAGTGGCATTGGACTTCACGGCCCCCTGGAGGTGTCCCTCTACTCCAGGGCCGAAAAGGTCAGTCCCCAAGAAGGGGATGTCCGCCAACTTGTGCTGGCTTTCCAGTGAGAAAGAGGATAACCTCAGCCACGCCCTGCGGCGCATGGCCACTGCGGCCGCCACCGATCTGGCACAGGAATCACCTAAGTCCAGAGCAGTCTGGAGTTGCTGCTTCACCACCGTCCTACCCTGGTCCCGCACCCGCCGGACCGTGGTCCGCAGGTCGGCTGGGAGATGAGGGAGCACCTAGTCCAGGGAGCCCAAAAGGGCGTGGGAGAAATGTGCCAACAGAGCAGCCGAGCTGGCCTGTCGGAGGCCTAGGGAGGACACAGCGTAAACCTTGCGCCTGACGTAGTCCATCCTTTTGGACTCCTTGTCGGGGGGCCTATCCACATCCCGAGCGTTCCCAGAACACTGGAAAACATTGTCGGTAACCATCCCCTCAGCCGAGGGGTGCTTTGAGAAACCGGGCAAAGAACCGACAGGGACAGAGTACTTCCTGGCCATCCTGGCCGAGGGCGCAGGGCAGGAAGTAGGCCACCGCCAGAGCTCCAAGGCCAGGCCCACGATGGCCTCAGCCACCGGGAAGGCCTCAGAGGGTGAACTCCTTCAGTCTAGAATCTCCGTAAGGGGATAAGGGGCCCATTTGGACACGGGCTCGAGCTGCATCCCAGTGAATTCCGAGATGAGCTGAAGCAGACCCATGAAGGACGATGGGCTGTCGTCCACAGAATGTTCCGGAGAGGACCCCAGGTCCTTCCGACTGGGGAACATAGAGGAGTCGACTCCGGACTCCGAGGGGTCCACAAAAAGCTGCCTCAGGCCTGAGTCATTTTCACCGCCGAGGGGCGGGCGGGAGCAGAGGGACAGACAACCCGCGGGACAGGTCGTGACCCGATCGAGGTTCCACCGAGGGTGGTGGGGCAGCAGGGATCGGACAAACTGGCCCGGGAGAGGGCACCTCGACTGCAGAGAGTGGTTGAGTCAGCCGATCAGGCGGCAGCTGCTTGCCGGACGGGGAATGAATCGGAGTTGATTGATTCCTGGACAACAACAACTGCTGCCACATGAATTCCTGGTAGCGTCGCCACCTGCATCGAAGCCACTCCTCCTCCTCCGAGGGTGATGAGGAAGAGCGGTAATGCCACTTAACTCGGTGCCCCGACCGAGAACGCCGAAGTCGGCGTGAGCGGCTTGACCGAGAGGAGGACCGAGACCCGAATCCTCGAGGGAAACTGAGGGCGGGCCTGGGAAGGAGCGGGGCACACCCACTCCTGCCTCGGCTCAGACAAAAGGGCCGAGGCCTGATGACCCGAAGGTACAGGCAGAACCTCGGCCTCCGCCGGGGGAACCGGCGAAGGGATGGTGGCTCCAGCAGCAGACAGCCCGGATGACGGGTCGAGAGACTCGACAACGTCGACGGAGTCCGGCCGGCTGATCTGACGGGACACCAGGAAGCCAGCGGTGGAGTCGCACCTGACCGAGTCGAACGTCGGGCGGGCGGGGAGGGGAACTCTCCGCGCCCTCCAGCGCTGACGAAGGGACTTAGCCTGTGACTCCTTGGACTTGGGCCGAGAGGCAGGTCCTGAAGGTCCCTCTCCCCTCGAGGAAAGGGACTGGCAAAGCTCCTTGAATGAAGCTGCAAGAGGAGAACTCAAGGAGAGCGGGATGAGCGCCACGACCAAGGAAGAGGGAGGGGCAGCCGGCCCCTCCCCGGAGGAAGGAAGATCGAGCTGCTCAACCGAGACAGCCAACGCAGACACTGCCTGACGAGTCTCCAAGGAATTTTCCAGATCAGGAAAAATTTCAGGTCGCCCGAGCCCCGAACGGGCCGCACGATCCTCCAGAGAGCTGGTTGAAAGGGCACAGCAAAAATCGCAAAGTTGCAGATCATGATCCAAGTCAAGGCAGTAGACGCATGTGGAGTGCGGGTCTTTCCTGGAGGAATTAACCGAGCGCCTCCGAGAGCTGGAAAACGAATGAGTCATTGCCGCAGCGAGAGAAGAAGATCAAAGTTTTTAGAAAAACTTCCAATTAAATTCGAAGACTGAAATTTTCAGGAACCAGTCAAAAACGCAGAGCGCTAAGGAGGGAACCTGAGCTTCCAAGCGGTAAGGAAGATCTGGCGTCATGGGGCGGAGCCGAGAGTTTTACCACCCGGGTGGGTGGGAGGAGCCAGCTTGAAGACCTTCCGGCAAGATTTAAAGCGGCAAGGATACCTGCCAAATAAGTGTGGATGAACATATCCATGTCCCTAGAACTGTACTTTTTGTGCCATGGTATAGTACCATAATAAAATGATTATAGGAACTTTATCTCTGTTTGAGAATCCTTATCTGTGCCCATTATAAATGTGCAATTTTTAGTGTGCTTGTTTGCATTGGTAGTATATCCCCATGTTAATACAGCACCTCTCTGTGACCATCTGGAGCAAGTCCAGTTACTCTGTGATTGGTGGCTGCCTTTATTGACTTGACTCAAGTCATTAATTATAAACCAGTAATCAAAGTGGGTTTAAAATATGGAAGAGGAGGCAGAGTCGAAACCCCATATGTCCCTTATGAGTATCGGCCACAAACAGGATACTGCAGGGGCAGAAGAGGACAAAGTGCACCAAGCCCCAGCCAAAGCAAAAACCCCTGACAATTGGGTCTACTACCTTCAGGAATGGATAAACATTACCTCAGACAAGTGGATTCTGGAGGTAGCTAGGACTGTCTCTGCAGTTCAGGAAAAAAAGAAACAAAAAATAAAAGTAAGTGATTAATGAAAAAACAGTTTAAAAACAAAAAGATAGCCACAGGTTGGTCTCCAGTTCACAGGAATCAAAATAGGAGTTAGAAAGGACCTCGGATTTAGACAAAATAACCTAACTAATGCAGAGTAATGAATAAATTCAAACACTTGCATACACTAAATACTTTTGTTTTAAGCTTGGGTTTGCTGGAAGGTCAGCTGGGGTAGGATTCAATTTCTATAAACATTCCCCCCCCCCCCCAAACCTTATATGGGTTGCCATACACTGTGATCTTCTAGTTTATAAGAATGTGCTTATTTATTTGCTTTTGGTAACCGGGTAGGTGCACTAGGCAAAACCAGCCTATTTTCAGGCACGACCCGGCAGAGTACACGACAATGTACAGAGATTTGGTACATCACAAGGAAATCAGCATTAATGACATAACAATAGGTGGATACATTGGAGTCACAGGAACACTTCAAACGGATACAGTGGTAACCAAGAAAGAAACACCGTTAACAAGCAGTGAGATATGGCATAATGGAACAATGACAGGTGTAGTCAGTATTCGACCAATAAACAGGAGGAGGGTTACAAAAGCATTTCCACCTGTCTGGAAGCATAAACAGTGGGTTAGCATTAGCCTTAGTTACAGTCAACACTAAGTTACATAAGTGCTGAGAAAATAAGTTAGATTCACAAGTAGTAGAGGAGGGGAGAGCAGGTAAGGAAGAGAGGAATCAAGTGCTTTTGGGGGGACTAGCTGGAGTAAAAGGAGACCACTAACAGTTACCTGCATCAAGGTTGGCAAGGTGATTGAACAGGGCCCGCTTGAAGGAGGCATGCAATTTGGACCACCTAAGGTGAAGAGCAAGGGAGCTCCAGAACTTGGGTGCGTAGTGGGCAGAGGATTGTTCACCCATTTTGGCGGAGCACAGCTGCATGGAGAGAAGAGCCGAGGTAGTAGACTGAAGCTGATGAGGGTAAGCCACTGGGGTAAGCAGGCCAGCTAGGGAGGCAGGCTGAGAGGAGCAAATGATATTGTCGACTAGGCAACCAAGGGATAATAAGTGCTTGGAAAAGGGGGATAGCCATTGAAGGTCAGCATATAGGGAACAGCGGTGGGTAAGGTAAGGGGCAGACAAAGCAAATCGACCGATATTACTGTAAGTGACATCCCACTTTTGAATGATGTCTGCTTGGCTGTGTCCAAAGTAAAGCATAGCAGAGACCTGGGAGTAGAAGACCTTGGTCCACAGAGATCCTGGCTGCAGGGGTGAGGGCATGTCGGGCATGGTAGGCCAGGCCCAATTTAGCGTTGACCGATTTACAAACGACATTAACATGAAGCGAGAAGTCAAGGGCTGGGTCAAGTGTAACCCTTAAGTATCTGAAGGAAGGGGTATTGTAAACAGGGGATCCATCAAGACAAGAGACCTGTAACAAGGTGTTTGGGATGGAACATTTCCTGCGGGACCCAAAGAGCATGGCCTGCGTCTTGGCAGCGTTATGGACCCAGCAACTGGATGAGAGCCATTTTTGGGTGAGGTGAAGATCCGAGGAGTGGTGTGTGTTAATCTCAGGGACTGAGCTGGAAGAAACGTAGAGAACCTAGTCATCTGCATATAGCAAGGTGCGAAAAAGTGAGAGGAGATGGAGGGCAGATTATTTATGAAAATAGAGAAAAGCAGTGTCCCAAGTATGGAGCCTTGGGGGACTCCTAGAGAAATAGGAGCAGGGAAGGAGAGGACCTTGTGAAAAGAGACAGCTTGGGAGCAGTCATAGAAACATAGCAGTTGATGGCAGATAAGGACAGCAAGGCCCATCCAGTCTGCCCATTTCTTTTCCTACCTTATGAATGTGCCATAGGCCTTTGCTCAGTCAATGGCCTATCTATTCATACTCATCTGTATTGCTCCCTTATGCCTATCCCATGCCTGTTTGAAGCCCTGCACTGTATTCCTATCCACTACTTCCTGAGGTAGGCCATTCCATGCATCCACCACCCTTTCTGTGAAAAAGAACTTCCTTACATTACCCCTTAATCGGCCTCCCTCTAATCTCATGCTGTGTCTTCTTGTCCTGCTGTTTTTCTTATATTGAAACATGTTAGACTCTGTAACCTTGTTAATGCCCTTTAGGTGTTTGAATGTTTCAATCATATCACCTCTCTCCCTCTTTTGCTCTAGGGTATACATATTGAGTTCAGTTAATCTGTCCTCATATGTTTTCTGATGCAGTCCCTGCACCATTTTGGTTGCCCTTCTCTGGACTTCCTCCATTTGGTTAATGTCCTTGTGAAGGTGTGACCTCCAGTACTGCACACAGTACTCCAGATGGGGCCTAACCAGTGTCTTGTAAAGAGGGATTATTACCTCTTCCGACTTGTGATACCCTTCTAATACACCCCAACATCCCTCTAGCTTACCTACTGCTTTAGAGGTCTGCTTGGATGATTTCAGGTCATCGGTGATGATGACTTAAGTCTCTTTCTTCCCTTGTGACTGCCAGCAACTCCTCCCAGCCTATAGGTGACTTCAGGGTTTCTCTTCCCTATTGCATGATCTTGCACTTCTTTGTGTTAAACCCCAGTTACCACTCTTCCGACCATTTTGCTAGTTTATCCAGATCTCTTCTCATTCTGCCCACACCATCTGGATCATCTACTCTGTTGCAGATCTTGGTGTCATCTGCAAACAGACAAACCTTACCGTCCAGTCCATCTGCAATGTCACTGATGAAGATATTGAAGTGGACTGGCCCCAGGACTGATCCCTGAGGTACCCCACTTGTGACATGCATCTCTTCTGACTGTATACTGTTTACCACCACTCTCTGTTTTCTGCCCGTCAGCCAGTTTGCCACCCAGTTGACTGTCTGACCCATCCCAAGCCTACCCAGCTTATTAATCAATCTTCTATGTGGAACAGTATTGAAAGCTTTGCTGAAGTTAAGGTAGGTGACATCAACTGCTCCCCCTTGGTCCACCACTCTGGTTACCCAGTCAAAGAAATCTATGAGATTAGTTTGACAGAACCTTCCTTTTGTAAACCCATGCATCTTGGATCCTGTGCTCCTATGGATTCCAAGTGTTGCACTATCCTTTCCTTAAGGAGTGTCTCCATAATCTTGCCCACTACTGAGGTAAGACTGACTGGTCTGTAGTTCCCTGCTACCACTCTTTTGGAGTGGGATCACATGAGCCCTTCCCCAGTGTTCTGGGACCTCTCCTGTGCTCAGAGACTCACTAAACAGTTCTGATAATGGCTCTGCTAGTCATGCAGGTAGCTCGAGAACCAAGCAAAAGTGGAGCTGGAGGCCCCTAGAAAGCTGAGCCAGTAAAACAGGAGGGAGTGGTTGACAGAGTCAGAAGCTTTCGACAAGTCGATGAATACCGCACCTATAAGTCAGCCGCGGTAAATATTAACTTTATATGTAGTGTTCTTAGCATCCATCTGTATTTTTCTTTTTCTTCTCTTTTCCTTTTCTGTTTGCCAGTTTGGACAGTTTCCATACACTAGCAATATTTCAAGATGATCTACTGATTCACTTCTAGGTTACGGGGAGCATAAATTAATATTTCTAGAGCAGGATTACTCAAAGTGTCCAACACAATGTGCTACTGTGTGCTGTTTACAAATGTGAATATATGCCTTGAAATTACTTGAATAAAGTATGTGCTTTGGCACCATAGCTCCGCCCCTGACGAAGCATATGTTGATGATGTGAAGCGCTGGAGTCTATTGCTGTGAGTCAGCTATAATAAACTTCCGGCCGTGATCTGGAAGTTTTTTATTTATATGTAACCTTTTTGTTTTAAGTACTTGTGTCTGGAATTTAACCCTTTGTTTGACTAGCACCCACTCATTTCTGGGAGTGCGTGTTCATCTGTGGTTTTGTGTTCAGCATCTGAGGGATTGCTCTCCTCCTCCTGGTTGGGGGTGCCTGGCACAGATGGTTAGCCTGGCCTCTAGCGGTGGCTGGGGGACAGAATGCCAGGACAATAACTTGGGGGGCTGAGGAGTGGCAGCCTGCTGGTGTACTGCATATGGGGGCATGTGCAGTGATGCCATTGCATACCGCTCCACTGCAAGGGAGGAAATCACCCTGACTGGCAGGATGAGTCCCCGACCACTTGCAGGCCCTGCACTAGTGACCCTGAAAAGGTGTGTCAAGCAGGGCTCTCCACCACCTCACCAGAGGATAAGCCATAGGGTAAGTAGCATGTAAGTCCAGGAGATGTCCAGTGACAGGGCTGGGGGAGGGGTCAGGGATAGGGGCCAGCGAGGAAGGAGAAAATACAAGCAAAAATAAATACTGCTGCTTTAAAATGTACCAGAGTTTCTTTTTGACAAACACATTTTTTGCTTTTGAATTTAAAAAAAAATGAGCAAAGTAAGGCTGGGGCTAAGCAGTTTTTCACAGTTTCAACAAAATAGGACTCTTAAAACTTTTGCTCACATGCAACAGGAATTTCACTTTTTTATCTAAAATAAGTATATTTCTCATAGGATTCAGGGATATTTAACTGGGATTGGTGAGGCGGCTCCCCCACCTCATGTTCATGTCGCATGGGAAACTGAAATGGGTTATACTCCCAATCCTCTGGACTGGAACACCATCTGGTGTGGAATGTTTCATACTTCAGCCTCTAACAACTGGTGAGAATTTTGGCAGAAAGTGGTTTCCCGGCATTTCCTTACCCTGTCCTGTATGAAATACTACTCTAACAATCACAATGACAAATGCTGGGAGAGGCTGTGGTGGGGTGGGCACTCCATTCCAGATTTTTTGGGATTGTCCTATCCTTCAAGCTTTGTGGCAGGAGCTCGGTCCCAAACTGGGACAGACAGTAGGTACTTCTGTATCTCCAGATTCCAAAACACCGCTCTTAGGTCTGTGGCCCCTGGCACGTCGTTCAGATCATCAGAAAGCCTTTCTAGGTATTTTAATGGCAGCCACTTGTAAATCTATCACGAGGCCCTGGCTGTCCCGAACATGCTCCATCCTGCAAGACTGGGTGCTGATGGTCAAAAATATTTACAGAATGGAGAAATTAACAGCTGATTTATATATCCAATTGGAAAAAATGTCTGGGAGTCTGGCTGCCCTTTATGCACCTGATTGAACAATTGGAAGGAAGGTCTGTACTATCCCAGCAAGTGGAAGGCTATTATATTATGGTACCTGTGATCCGACACCAATCTCGAGTGTCCTCTTTGTAGGACACCTTAATTTGTTCGTGTCACAAACCACATGTCACCTCATTGATCGTTAATTGTTCCAATTGTTAAATGTTTTCCAGTTGTTTCCTTCTTTTAGTTCCGGTAGTCATACCTGTACACTTTCACATTGGAACCCTACAGAAGGCCTCTCAGTGCTTTTTCTTACCTTGATCTGATGAGGTTCAGACATGGATCATTTAAGCAGTTAAACTGCAACTTTATAGATTTCTCGAAAAGCAAATTTGCCTACACTTGTTTTGCTTCCTGACTGATCAGCAGAAAGTGGACGTCAGAGGCTCATGGTCCCCCCCCCCCCACCACCTTTTTTCTTTCACTAATACTGAACTTTAGATGACCTCATTTTTATTTGGTTTACTGTTTTCCAACAGTGGTATTCCTACTGTTTCAAATATTGATTTAGATACAAACTTCAGGACTTTTGCTGTACACAATTTTGTAGTTGTGTCTAATTTTATGGTTATGTATTCTACGTTCTGTTTTGTCAATAAAGAAGTTTAAAAAAATGTGCAAAGTACAGTGCTGGCCATCAGGATAAGACATTTCTACAACAGAATACAGTGAATAATTCACAGTGAAATGTGGGGTAACATTTCCTTATGCACACCTTAAAACACCTGCCTGCATCCTGCTTTCACCAACCTGGGTGATGGTGTCTGGCTAGCTGCAAGGAAGGTTAGTTACAAGGGCTGGCAGATATTTATGTTGGTTTTAAAAACCACAAACCATAACTAATGGTGCTAAAAGGAACTACCACAGAAGAGGTGGAAATCTCTTTCAAAGATGGAACAGATTTAGTTATTTATATTTCACCGGATGTATGATCTTAGTGTATTAATTATTAAATGTGTAACTAACTCTGGGTTGCCCCTGAAAAAGGGAATCATTGTTCTCAGTGGGTCTACCCAATCATCAAAATTTAAATAAATAAAATAAATATTTATTTTTCCTTCAGCAGTGGCTCTATCATTTCCTAAAGCAATGTCTGTGCAGCCTATTCGGTAGGTTAACATTTGCACAATCTAAATATAATTTCTTTCCCTGACAGAAAATCAAACATCTGCTGCAAAACTCATGACTCTCAGCGGATATATGAGGAAAGACTGAAACTTATGTGACCAGTTGAAAGCCCAACGCCAGAAATCCCAACAGTGGGATTTAGATTTTTTTTTCATGTTTCGAGGGTCTTTGCCCCCGCACCCCATTAATTTTATAACAAACTCACGGGGACAAAATCCCACTAACGGGATTTTTGGTGTCGGGCTTTCAACTGTCGGTCAAACAAGTTTCAGTCTTATAAAATGATACTCTTTCAACCCCACCCCCAAAATATCCCCGACTTCCTCCTGCTCTGGCTCAGCTTTCTCTTCTAGGCTGCCCTCACTCTGGAACACTCTACCCTTTTACATCAGACACTCCCCTTCCCTCCTTCTCCTAAAACGTGCTCTGTCCCACTCATCCATGTTCCGTCCCCTGTCAAAGCTAACCTCTCTCTTTTGCCCCCCCAAACGGTCCTCTTGCCCAGTTTTCCGCCTGTCCCAGCACTTTAGCTCACCCTTCCCTCTCCCTTCTTTTCCTCCTGCACTTTCCCTCCTCCATCACCCTGCCCCCGGCATTTTGTTAGTCAGTGCTGTTTTATTCACCTACTTGTTTTAGATGCACTGCCCATCTTCCCTGTATGCTGTTACTACCCTGTATTATTAACCCGTATTTGCTCCAACTACACTATATTATCTGCTTATATTACGCTCTCTGTATACCTCTCTCAACTACCGTACTATATTTACATTACATATCTACTTAATTATGTACTCTGTATACCTGTTTAATCATATTGCTCTTTAACCTTCCTACTCCCTTTCCCCCAGGTCGCACCTGGGACCGAACCTTGGCTCAGTGTGCCTCTCCTGGTTAACAATTTCAAATAAAATAAAAATCAGTTCAGAGTCTCAGAGGTCACACAGTCCCTTCTTCCTCAACCCAAATGGGTGCTGCTGGTGATGGTGATGATGACTACGATGCGCTGCCCTGGCCAGGGACGGTGAGGTACTGCCTCCTGGGCCCTTCTGGTCCTCCAGTCTTCTGGCTATGCAGCACCTCTGGTCCACTGATGAACAGGTGAAAACCCTCCCTAAAAAGGTTTAGCTGAATAAAATAAACACTTCAGGATGTCTTGAACAATTACCTGAACATGGGACTTCCTCTCACTCCTAAAAACTGGACTATAGAGGTCCAGGTATTTCTGTGATAGATTAATCTGACTAAACTTTTTTCTACCTTTTGCTGTGGTAGCCCCTTTAACTATCTGACCTGTCACTAACTTTTTTACTGTATTTTTTCTTCAGCCTGAGAAAAGCAGTTGCCTGTGGCAGAAACTGCCCACAGCACTCCTGTCAGCTTGAGAGAAAAGCCCCATGCTACTCCTCCTCCAGTCCTTTAGCTATCCCTACTCAATCCCTGATTGGTGCATTGAGTCTCTAAAGCCCCTGGCAGCCAATCGGGTGTGCTCGTGCCCCCTAGTGGTGGGAAATAGAAATTACATACCTACCGTAATTATAATCTTTCTGTGCATCTTCACCATTCATCACAATGGGTACTGGCTGGAGCTCAGGACCCCGTGGGAGCCTCTTTTTTTTTTTTTTTTAAAGGATAGGCGGAGCCGACACAGCATCGGCGCGCCCTCAAGGCCGGCGCTCACGTGGCGCTCGAGGATTAGTTGTTAGTGTGTCGACTCCGCCTGCCTACCAGTTCTGAGTCGCCGGAGAGGTAAGAGGAAGGGATGGAGGGTGGGACAAGAGAGTCCAAGGACAGAAAAGGAAGAGAAACTGAACTAAAAGGAGAAATAACGACTGAGAGGACAGCATAGAAGAAGTAAAACTAAGGGAGTTGGTAGGGCCCCAATCTCTGGAAAAGGAAGAAGGAGGGGAGGGGGAGAGAGAATTTAGAGAGATGAGAGGTAACAAGAATCCAGGACCCTTGTCCATCACCAGACTGTATAGGAACTGCAAGGAGTGGCAAAGCTCACCTGCCAGAATTCAAGGCACAGAATAACTGGCAAACCCCAAAAGCAGAGTCGGCTATTCTGGAGAAGGACAGGGTACAGGGACTCAGTACTCTCTCTGTAAAGATATTTGGTAAAAAAAAGGGTTCTCTTTTTTTTTTTTTTAAAGGAAGGATAACAGAAGGAGGGCAACCACCAGTTCTCACCCTGTAGGGTGAAGATAATAGTAGAGAGGAAGTGTCACTCAACTGTACCCTTGGGAAGAATACCACCTGTGGGTCCCAACTTCTTACCACTCTCAAAAAGAGGGGTAGGCACAGAGGAGGAGGATCCAGAGACTGAAGCCCCAGGGGATGGCGGGGGGATAGTGATGAATGGTGAAGATACACAGAAAGATCATAATTACGGTGAGTACGTAATTTCTATATCTTATCTGTGTCAATCTTCACCATTCATCCTAGATGAATGATGCCAAGCCCCTGAAGGTTGATTAGTGTACCCTAAGGGACAGTGTCCCTCAGCCCTCAGTGGGTGACACTAAGGGGAACCTTCTGGGCCTGAGGAGGCTCGGTGAGTGGGGAGGAGCGGGTCCCCGGAGGGGGGAAGGACTTGCCCGACAAACGCCATCTCGCCCTACGGGAAAAGAGATAGGTTCCCTGCTGAGCGGAGCAAATCACCCTACACCGGGCCAAGGGTGACAACCGGGAAAAGCGAAGCCACGCCAATCTCCTGGTGCAGATCACTGTCCCTACTACCCTGGTAGCTACCTCATTGGCGTCGTAAGATGCCCTTGCTTGGTGCCTTGCTAGCTCCAGGCCACGTGCAGAGAGAGCGATGGCTTGCCTGGTTTGCTCCAAGTCAGGCAAAGCAGCTAGGATCTGACCCAGCACTGACCACAAGAACCTGTTGTAGGCTGCACAGTGGGCCTGATGAGCGAGAGATGAGAGAAGCAACCATGCCGAGTAGAAGTCCTCCTCCAGAAATCAAAACCAAGAGTCCTGATCTGGGGCCGGTCACGGTGGAGGCGCAAGCTCAGGAGTGTCCAGGTGCGTCAATCCGGACTGTGGATGAGGCATAGAACCTGGAGACTCTGGGGAGCGCAATACCTCTGGCTGAGGTCCCTAGGCAGGAACTCCAGAGAGGCCTCTGCCAAGCAGCATGGACGCCTCCCGAAAGGGAGCAGGCCAGGGCGGCACCACAAGGGTGGCCGCACCGAAATCGCCTAGAAAGGCGTGCGCCGCATGCTCAGGATTGCTCATGGAGAAGGGAGAGAGGTGAAGGTCCTCCAGCATCCTCACGAGGAAACGCTGATACTCGGAGAGATCAGCAGCAGGAGAGATATGGACAGACGGTTCCTCTCCCCCTGAAGATGGGGATGAGGAGCTGGAGGTCACCATGCGCTCTGAGAGTGGCTGCTCGGGGGGAGGTTGAAAAACCTGGCTGTACATGGCCCTAACGTAGGCAGGGAACCGAGCAGCCACTGCTCTGAACTGTTCCCAGGTGAGAGGACCGCTAGGACCAAGAATACCTGGGAACGCTGGAGAAGGCGGCAGAGGAGAGGGGGCAGAGCCGAGAGAGGAAGTCGGCTGACCTCTGCCAGGGCTAGGGAGCGGACCATGGACCCCCGCGGAGGGTGTCCTGGAAGACTCCGCAGCCGACAGCTGTACAACCACGTTGGTACTGCCTAGGCTGCACCCAGAAGAATCCCCCAAGTGAGGCGACTGGGGCCGTATAGATTCAGAAGGACGGTCCCCTGCCTCCAAAGAATGGGACCCCCTCAAGGAACCAGAAGAGGAAGGGCGGAAGTCCGCACTTCGGCTTCGTCCAGGGCCCGGGTGGGTCCCAGAGAAAGATAGACGCGCCGACCCCACACCCCTCGGCCCCTCGGAGTCCGAGAGAGTCCTAGTCCTCGAAAAGGGCCAGCCTAGGAAGTTGGCAGCTCTGGGCTGCCCCCGAAGGGGAGACCCAGGGAGCAGCACCCTCCCCTCCTGTGGGCTTCCTGATAGGCCCCAAAGTTGGGCGATCGAGACACACCACCGAAGGGGGTACCACCACCGAGGGGTCAAGGAACCCCCCAAGGCCAGGTTGCATGGCAATGGTGGCAAGCACCACAGCTTGCTGGTCAGTACCACTGACCCTAACCTCGGGGGGAACCAGACACACCTCAGAAGGGGGCTGACTGAGACCCGTCGTGGAGACCACCGGCTCGTCCTCCTCTGCAGACAACCCCGAGGGGTGTAACTGCCCGCTCGACTCCGAGCCCGACTCCGAAGAGGTAGAGTCTGAGGCCCTAAGCCAGACAGTAGGAGGGCGAGGGAGGGCGACCTTACCAAAGGGCCCAGAAGTCCAAGCAGTGGCCAAGGCGGCACCTGCACCCTCCATAGCCCCGCAAGCGGCGCTGGCAGAAGGCGGTAGGGCAGCACGGGCCAAAGGTCCTGAAGTAGGGCTAGCTGCAGCACCGTCAAGTCCACCAGCACCAGGGCCGGTACCAGGAACGGAGACGGTGCTGACAGAAGCCCCAGCAACTGCCTTGGCGCCGACGCCGACGCCAGGCCCTCGGCACCGCGAAAGTGGCACTGGGACCGGCAGCGGCGCCGATGACTGAGGGCGGACTCGGCGCCGAACACGGCAATCGCCAGACCCATCGGCGCCGCGAAGGGCACCGAGCACTAACGGGCGCCGAGGACGCACCGGCGGCCCCACAGCGCCCGTGCTGAGGCGTAGACATGGCGAAAGGCGACGCCCATTCCAGGGTCATGGCGCCTGCGGAGGGGTCGGCATCGATGGCCCACGGTGCCGAAGACGAAGTCAAGGGTAATCACGCCCGACAGATCCACAGCGCCGCGAAACGGGCGCCGACGCACCGAGGGACAGCGCCGCAATTCGGCCTCCTCCGACCGCGGGAGTGACACCGGGGAACCTTCACTCGGCGGGTGCTTGCCATAAGAAGCCCTGCCCGCCTCCCGGGAGGAAGCGGACGGGCCTCCTGCGCCCGCGGAAGGAATCTCGCCAAGGCTAGGCTACGAAAGGCCAAGGCTCCCTCCTCCTCGGTCCATATAGAACCGGGAGGGGACCCGGAGGAAAGGCCGAGACAGCGCTGCTTGGCCCGGACGAGTGAGAGACCTACCTCAAAAGTCGGGCGGAGCTCACCCTTCTTTAAACGCGCGCTGTTCGAGGACGCGGCGGTCCATGGAGAAGCAGGCGTCGCACAAATCCATGTCGTGAAGCGGGTCAAGACACGAGAGACACCGGTCATGCTGGTCGGTAATGGAGTACTTGCGGCCGCACGGGCACCGACGCATGGGGCACCGCCCCGCCTTAGACGACTTTTTGCCCTCCGACCGCGACATGACCCAACGAGAAAAAAACACCAAAAAACAGACTCGATGTCGCTAAACTGTAAAATAAATGGAAAGATCTTACCAGCGACGTCGAGTATGGCAGACTAGAACTAGCAGGAACCGACGGACTGTCGACGACAAAAGGCTAAGGCCTAAAATTATTGAAATCTTCTCCACAGGCTTCCCACGAGGCGACCTCAACGGCGGGAGATGAAGAACTGGTAGGCAGGCGGAGTCGACACAGCTTGGCTAATCCTTAGGCGCCACGTAATCATCGGCCTCGGGGATGTGTGCTGATGCTGCGTCGGCTCCGCCTATCCTTTAAAAAAAAAAAGGCTCCCACGGGGTCCTGATCTCCAGCCAGTACCCATTGTGATGAATGGTGAAGATTGACACAGATAAGAACAGCTTGAGCTAGCTCCTCCCAGCTGCTGTCCCTGCTCCCCTTTGAGAACCTTGTTTTCTCTTATCAGGAACAAAATTGTCATATTTTGTTGGGTAGATAGGGCTGGCAATTCCCTAACTACCCCTCCTCATACATTTCCAAATTTAAAAAAATGTTGTCAGGAGCAGTCGAATAACAGTCCCCCCCCCCCCAACTTCACATCAATATCTGGCTGTTCCTGCCTCCTACTACAGACACCAGGATGACCTATTGACGTCAGTGCCAGCCAACAGGCTCTAACAAGGCCTGCCTAGCATTTGTCCCTGGAGGATTGCTTTATCCCCCCACCCCAAGTAAACATTTTAATTATTATCAATATTATTATGCCCCTTAGGGCTTCTGTCATCTGCTGCATGGCTGACTATGGGCCCTCATGTGGCACCTTGAGCTCTCATCCAGCTGCGATGCAGCTTTGTCCATTTCTTTGTTTGGGAAGAGTCTAGTTCTGCTTGCCTCCAGCAAGCTCTCAATAAATTTATGCTGCGCCGGGCATTTGCCTGAAGTCACAGTGTGGCTTTAAATATGTGGCTCCTGCCGCGCTTGCTACTGCCGACCTCTCTGACCTGCTCCAAAAGCCCACTTGGGCTCTTTACATTCCATTGTGGGAGTGGTTTCACTTGCTGGCGGCTCCTGCCACCTCTCCACTCCTGGCTGGGAGCTTCACTAAGCCATGAGTGCAGCTCTTTCCATGGTGGCCTCTTGCTGCCTCCTAAGGCATTTACCAATTTTGCTGCTGGAGCAGCAGATTGGGAAGCTGGAGGCTGGCACCCCTACCATGGCTTCCTCCACCTTCCGCTGAGTTCCTGTCTCCCTCACCTGAAAGGAGCAGGCTGCAGCCTGGGTTCCATATGGGCTGGGAGTAGCTAGTGCCCGAAAGGCACCTTCACTTTTATCACGGTGGCACTATGCAGATGGCTGCAGCAGCGGGTCCAGTTTGTTCTCCTTCTTCTACTCCTTCCTGCCAGCCCAACACAATATCAGGTGCCAGGGAGCCCCCACTAGATCCCAGGGAAGGGTTTAAATTCTATTTAGAAAACAATGACCACAGCCACTAGGGCTACCATATTCCGGCAGCAGGTCTCCTAGGACATCCATAGCCCACAAGACCACAAATGCTAACTTAATTTACTTAAAGGGCCCACCTGGGCTACCATTTTAAATACAGTACTGGCCACTTGTCCACCTATGGGTGCAAAGGGGTTTGGGCCGAGCCCCCTCCCAAACACTTTCTTTCCTCTGTTCCTTTTTATTCTTTTATTTACTTCCTCTATATCTAACAACCTTTAATGCTAAAGCTCCCCTGCTCTTTACTTCCATGCTGTCCTATACCTCTTTGTAGATCTCTCAGCTTTCTGTTTCTGCTCCGCTACTGTATTTTCTCCAAATTAACCTTTCTCTTTACTTTACAGGTCTGAGAAAATGCAGACTCCTCCGCCATTAGATAAGTATTATTCTATGCCTAACCTGTCCTTTCTGCCCTATTTACCCCTAAGAACTGAGGATCCTTTGTGACCCCTTTTCCTGTTTTTTTTATTTTACGACTGTGGCGGATGTCGTCCTTTCAAGGCTTCTACCTCTGACTCCCTAGTACTCAAGTAAGAGACTCTACTTATACCTATATTTGGTGGGTTGACTGTAACGGTGCGCCTGCACTCATTACACTGTTAACTGCTTTACATTTTCAGTATAGAAGAGGGACGCCTGGATATTGTGGCAGTCACAGAAGAAAAAATTACTCACCTTAGTAATGTTGTTTCTTCTAATGGAGTCTTGCTATATTATGACAATTGCAGTGAGTCCCCATCTTGAACTGCTCCAGAGGTGAAATAGTTAACTTTCCATGCAGGCATGGAACTTAGAACGCGAGCTCGGTTGAAAACTCTGTCTGTTGTTCTTCAAATGCAAACTGTCAGATCTTTATGAGCTAAAACTCACTAAGGCTCTGTGTGGAAGCTGTAAACCTACACTAGCCAACTGGCTACTAACATAAACACTCATTTTTTGGCCTCAAACAAAGACTCAAGTCAGGAGACCCAAAATGCAAAACACAACACCAATTCACCCAAAAGGAAGGTGAAAACAACAAGGTGGGCAACAAAAAGTGCCAACTCTGTACTGCCCACCCACATCCCAAAACAGAGGTTCTGAGAGGGGCAGGTCGAGAGGTCATAATATAGCAAGACTCTATTAGAAGAAACAACATTACTAAGGTGAGTAATTTTTTCTTCAAACATGAAGTCTTGCTATATTATGACAATTGCAGACTACACAGCAGTACCCCATGGAGGAGGGACAGAACCTACTTAGGAATAAGCTCTGAAGTAGCTGTGCTAAACCGAGCATCACTCCTAGCCTGGATGTCCAGGGAGTAGTGCTTGTAAAAGTGTGAACTGTTTTCCAGGTAGCTGCTTGACATATTTCTAGAATAGGAATGTCTCTGGCAGCAGTCAGAGAAGCAGCTGTACCTCTGGTAGAGTGAGCCCTCAGGCCTGGGGGAACTTTACCCAACTTCTCAGAAAGCAGAATTGGATACAAGAGACAATCCACCTGGCAATGGATCTTTTAGTGGCTGGCTTCCCTTTACCAACTTCGCCATAAGTGAGGAACAGTTGGAGGGAGTCAAACCTATGACCCTTGGTACGCTCTATGTAGTAACTTAGGGCTCTCTTCACATCTAGGCTGTGCAGCCTCCTCTCACCAGAAGAGGAGTGGTCAGTGAAGTACACTGGAAGAGAAATAGATTGATTAAGGTGGAAATCTGAAACCACCTTAGGCAGGAACTTTGTTAGTCCGGAGGACCACCTTATCTCTGTGAAAAGAGATAAACTCCTGCTCCATTGACAACGCTTGTAATTCACTTATGCGTCTGGCAGAGGTGATGGCTACCAGAAACACAGTTTTCCAAGTCAAGTACTTGAGCTCAGCTGAAGACAAGGGCTCAAAGGGGGGTTGCATAAGCTGAGCAATGCAAACATTAAGATCCCAGGCAGGGGCAGGATCCCTGAATGGAGGGTTGGTGTGAAGCAACCCCTTAAAAAACTTGGAAAATACAGGATGAGCTGAAAGAGAAGAGGATTTACCTGCTGAAATAAAAGCAGACACAGCTGCCAAATGCACCTTCAGGGTAGCTGGTCTCAGCCCCAAGGAATTCAGATGGACCATATAATCCAGTACTGTGGGTAGATCAGCAGAGTCTGGGGAAATATGCTTTTCCGAGCACCATATGGAAAACCTTTTCCATTTGGAATTGTAAGTAGCCCTGGTGAAAGGCTTCCTTGAGGCCTTCAATATATCCATTCCACCTTGGGAAAGGTGTAAATCAGTAAATTCTAACTCTTCAAGAACCAAGCCTTGAGATTGAGAGATTTGAGATACGGATACCAAAGCCGTCCCTGGGCACAGGTTAACAGATTGTGATTCCTGGGAAGGCACAGGGGAGGATGGACTGCTAAGGACAGCAGGAGTGGATACCAGGGTTGTCTGGCCCAATCTGGAGCTATCAGAATGACTTTGCAGGATTGGGATCCGATTTTGACTAGCACTTTGAACAGGAGAGGGAAGGCATAGAGGAACTTCCCTTCCCAACTGAGGGCTAAGGCATCCAGGGGAGTGAGCCCAACACTGGGGGCCTGCAGCAAAAAAGAGGAAGTTGGTGATTGTCTGGGGCTGCAAAAAGATCTATCTGCGGGGTGCCCCATCTGGCAAATACTACTCCCAAGACCAGGGGATCCAGTGACAATTCGTGGTGGCCCTGGGAAATCCTGCTGAGAGCATCTGCCAGGACATTGTCCTTGCCTGGGAGGTGGACTGCCATAAAGGAGGTGTTCAGGGAGTAAGCCAGAGACCACAACTTCATCACTTCAGTCACGACCCGTGGACGAGTTCCCCTTGCTTGTTGATGTACCACATTGTAGTGGTGTTGTCTGTTCTGACCTGAATACTCTTGTTCTGAACAGATTTGGAAAAGCTTGAAGTGCTAGAAAACTGCTCTGAGCTCCAACAGGTTGATGTGGAGCAGAGATTCTTGGGAGACCACAGACCTTGGGTGGTGAGTCGCCATGTGAGCTCCCCAGCCCAAGAGGGATGCATCTGTAGTAAGGATTAGAGAATGAGACTGAGGACAAAGGAACCCCTTGTCTCAGGTTGCTCTGATCCTGCCACCACTGTAGGGCTTGGATCAGGGTTTGAGTTACTGGATCAACTTGGTAAGAGGATCCTTTCTTGAGACCAAAAAGCTCTCAAATGGAACTGGATGTCCTCATCTGAAATCTTGCTCCCTGCACAACTGCTGTGGAAGCAGCCATGTGTCCTAGGAGCTGCAGAAAATGCCTTGCTGGCCGGAGACCTGCAGGGTGAATAGGAGGCCAGGAGACTAGGGTCTTTGCCCTGTCCAGGGAAGGAAGGCCCTGGCTTCCTGTGTGTTCAGTTCTGCGCCTATGAAGGTAAGAAGCTGGACAGGCTCTAGAACTGACTTTGAGAGATTCAGAAGGAAACCTAGAGAGGTAAGCAGTTGCTGCGTTATGTGAAGATGTAAATTGACCTGGTCTGGGGACTGGCCTACTATGAGCCAATCGTCCAGGTAAGGAAAGATGGCAATCTTTTGCCTTCTTAGGTAGGCAACTGCTACTGCCAGGCATTTGGTGAATACCCTTGGGGCAGAAGTGAGGCCAAGGGCATTGCTCTGAACTGATAGTGGCCTGAGGGCAGCTCGAACCTGAGGTACTTTCGATGGGAGCTTCTGATGGGAATATGGAAGTAGGCATCCTTGAGGTCCAGGGAAGCTAGCCAGTCCCCTGGCCTTAGAGAGGGTAGGATAATTCCCAGAGTCACCATTTTGAACTTTGGCTTTAAAAGGTGCTTGTTTAAGTATCTGAGATCCAGGATGGGCCACCATTCTCCTGTCTTTTTTGGGGGTAATGAAGTACCTGGAGTACAAACCTTTGCCCTGGTGTAGGGGAGGAACCCTTTCCACGGCTCTGAGAGCCAGGAGGGTAGAGACCTCTGCCTCTAGGGCGAGTGCCTCTGATGGAGTTGCAGGTGGAAAAGATCTGGTTCTCAGCTCTGGAAATTTTTTGAAGCTGAGAACCAGTCCCTGGCTTACTACTTCCAGGACCCACTTGTCTGACGTTAGAGACTTCCAGTCCTGGACAAAGTAAGCCAGCCTGCCCCCTACAGGTAGAGAAGAATCGGCCCTGGCAATCCCATCAGGGTGCCTGCTTGGCAGGGGCTTTGGGCTGAGGGGTGGAAGCAGGCCTGCTTGTACCCTTGGCCTGCCTCTCCTCTAAAGAACCCCCTCGAGCATAGGCGGAGGAAGAAGCTTGGTTTGGCAAAAGGCCTATGAAAAGGCCTGCCCCTGCCTCTAGGAAGCTGCTTTTTGGGAGTGGCCTGCCTTTCCTTGGCCTGTGCACTCCTATAGTGGTCCTATATTCATCCATTTTCTTCATGTAATTCTCTGTTTGCTCCCAAAGAATTTCCCACAACAGGAAAATCCATGGCCTTAGACTGGGTATCCTGAGACAGGGTAGTACATCTGAGCCAAGCCATCCTCGCGGCGCCACAGATGTAGCCATGACTCTTGATGAAACATCATTAGAGTCCACTGCAGCATGAAATTGCACCTTGGATGCCTCAATACCATCCATAGCCACCTGTTCCAGCTCCTTGGCAAGCTGGTCAGGGACTTGTTTTGCTAGGGGCCAGCACAGCATCCCATCTGATTTCTGGTACCTAGCAGCATAAGCCATATAATTTGCCTGTCTGAGTCCCAAAGATGCTGCATGTACTGTTTCTTTGCCATAGCATCAATCTTCCTGGAGTCCTTCTCAGGGGGTGTGAGCTAGGGAATATTAGCCTTGTCACAGGCTGCAGCCTGCACTACCCCCATATGGCTGCATTGTTGACTGAGGAAATCAATGTGGAGCCTGATAAGGTATACCTTTGTCCATCCTTTTATCCACAGGAGGTATAGTGAGAGGAGTTTTTAAAACTTTTACTGTTTGTTTCCGAAAAGATTTATGCAAAGGAATAGACAGTCTCCTAGACTCTGGAATATCCATCATTTCTACATAGTCTGGCTCCTCTTGGTCATCCTCAGCTTCCTCAACAGGGAGCTGGAGAGTTTCAGCAACTTTTTTATAAAACATGAAATGAGAAGGGGACTCAGAAAGCCTTGGAGGAGAAACCCCTAAGGGTCTATCTGGAGAGATGTCCGGTTCAATGGGCACATCCAGATCTTCAAAACCATATTCACTCTCCTCATATTCCTCTTCCCCCTCCTCCGGTTCATAAAAATCCTCAAAATCATAATCTTGAACCGGTGGAACCGGCCGAACCGAATGCCTCCCTAAAGGTGTCGGTTCGGTCGGAACCGGGGAGAGAGACTGGACAATTTGAATTGCTTTAGCTATTTCTTCAGCAGTTGGGGAGAGAACTTTTGGCTCTACGCTAGCTGACTTTCTAGTCCTTTTTGCTGGAACCGGCTCCTCAGAACCAGCTCTTCGTTTGCCCGAGGAAGTATCACCCTGGTCAGAGGGCACTCCCTCCGGTTCGGTTGGTACCGAACCGGCTGGCCATCCGGGTCAGCGGAATTTTTGCCCCTTTCCCTGAGCCTACCAACTTCTTATCTATGGTGGCAGCAGGGAAATTCTGACAAATCTGGCAGTCTGAATTAGGTGGTCAAACCCAGACAATAGACATGTGGTGTGTGGGTCAGCCTTAGCAAAGCTTCCCCACAAACACTACAGTGTTGAAACCCAGTGGGTCTGGTTTTCTTTTGTTTTCTCAGACATAATGCCAGCCTAACCAACTTGCCCATTTATGGCAATCCGCCAAGCAAGACAACTTTATCGGTTCCCAACCGTGTCACGGGTCCTGGAAAAACGTAAGAAATCTGCTTTTTTAGAACCGGCCAAGAACCGTGAACTGCACTCTAAAAAGGACTAGAAGATTTAATATAACCTGATCGGTTCAAACCAACCGATAATGAATTACAAGTTCCACACAGAAAACTAAATGTAAAACCTATCTATTACTTACATTACCACAGACAGAGCTTGAACTGACCGGTTGCGGTTTAATTCCGGCTGAAAACCGACAAAATAATACTTTTAAACCGACAAAATGAACCGAGCAGAAGGAGAAATCTCTGGAGCGACTGTTCAGTGAGGCGAAGTAAAGAATCTAACAGTCTGCGTTTGAAGAACAGACAGACAGAGTTTTCAACCGAGCTCACGCTCTAAGTTCCATGCCTGCATGGAAAGTTAACTATTTCACCTCCAGAGCAGTTCAAAGATGGGGACTCACTGCAATTGTCATAATATAGCAAGACTTCATGTTGTTTGAAACCTAGTACACAGAGAACCATGACTGGGATGTCAACATACCAGGGTACACAATCTACAGGAGGGACAGGGAGGGTAGAAGAGGAGGACGAGGAGTAGCTCTCTCTGTAAGGGAAGGGATCAAAGCAATGGAACTAAAGGGTAAACAGGGAGGAGAGGAGGCACTGTGGTTCACCCTGGAGACCAGAACTGGCACCACAATCCGCATGGGGGTTGTATATATACCCTTGTCTCGGGGAGGAAATGGACAAGGAAATGACAGAAGGCATCCTTAGGATGGCAGAAAAGTGGAGATATTGTTGATGGGGGTCCTGAATATGCCAGATGCTAACTGAAGCACTTTTGCCTCGGCCACATCCAAAAGCAGGGTCATTCTCGATGCCCTACAGGGGGCATGCCCCAGACAGCTAGTGTTGTAACCCACTCAAGAGGCAGCAATCTTAGACCTGGTACTCTCAAATGGGGTTGGAGAGAGGATCTCAGATCTAGAAGTGGGTAGCCATCTGGGAACAAGTGGCCACCAAACAGTGTGGTTCACAATAAACACAGCCGCAGAGTCAAGCCATACAAAAGTGAGGGTACTTGACATTAGGAGGGCTGACTTTGTCAAAATGGGAGAGTGTCTTAGAAAAGCACTAGCAAACAGGCAAGAAGGAGGGACAGAACAAAATTGGGGAAACATCAAAACTGTCATCACAGATGCAACAAGCCTTTGTGTGACGCAAATAAATCAAAATGAAAGAAAAAATACTGTGGTTCTCAAAAGAGATTACGGGGAAGGTTAGTGAGAAAAAGATAGCATTGATGAAGTATAAGGAAACACAGAAGAAGCAGGACAGAGAACTGTACTAGTTAAAGCAGAAGGAAGCAGGGAATGCAGTCAGAATAGCAAAGGCCCAAACCAAGGAGATGATAGCCAATTCAGTTAAGAAGGGGGATAAAACCTTTTATAGGTACATTGGGGAGCAAAGAAAGACCAAGGGAGGGATAGTGAGGCTTAATAAAGGGAGGGTGGGTGGGCAGAGGGATAGTGAAAAGAGGATACCGAACTAATACTTGTGCTCAGTATTCTCAAAAGAGGAGGAGGGGAGGTACCTAATACAATCAACAGAAGCACTCTGGATAGGGTGTCGATGCCAGTACTTTCACAAAACAAAGGGTTCTAAAAGAACTCCTAAAACTGAATGTGGACAAAGCAATGGGGCCTGATGTGATTCACCCCAGAATTCTGAAAGAAATAAGGGGAGAACTAGTGACACCACTGACTACTCTTTTTAACAATCATGGGAGAATGGTGTGGTACCTACGGACTGGAGAAGGGTGGATGTGATTGCCCTTCACAAAAGTGGAAGCAAAACAGAGGCAAGAAACTACAGACCTGTTAGTTTGACCTCAGTGGTAGGGAAAATGATGGATTTACTTCTGAAAGAAAAAACTGTCGAGTACCTAGAGTCCAGCGGGGCACAGGACCCAAGGCAGCATGGATTCACAGCAGGAAGGTCATGTCACACGAATCTACTAGATTTCTTTGACTGGGTGACCAAAGTAGTAGACCAGGAAGGGGCTGTGGACATGGCCTACCTAGACTTTAGCAAGGCATCTGACACAGTCCCACACAAAAGATTAATAAACAAATTAGCCAGCCTGGGAGTGGGTCCCAGGATGGTAGCCTGGGTAAAAAATTGAGTGGACAATAGGACATAGAGGGTAATAGTAATCGAACTCCACTCTGAAGAAAGGAGGGGTTATCAGTGGGGCACTGCAGGGTTCAGTACTGGGTCTGGTCCTTTTTAATGTCTTTATAACGGACACTGCAGAAGGACTGGAAGGAAAGGTATGGCTCTTTGCAGACGACACAAAGATTTGCAACAGGGTTGATACACAAGGGGGGGTGGAAAGGATGAGAAGGGACTTGGCAAGTTTGGAGAAATGATCAAAAAGTATGACAGCTTAGATTCAATGCAAAGAAGTGTGAAGTAATGCACCTGGGAAACAAAAACCCAGGGGAAGAGTACATAATGGGGGAAGGGGAAGGTATTAACAACAACAAAAATGGAAAGGGATCTGGAGGTAGTCATATCAGATGACCTAAAGGTGGGCAAGAAATGTGAGAAGGCAATAAGGATGGCTGGGGGAATATTGGGATGTATAGGGAGAGGCAGCACCAGCAGAAAACAGGAAGTTGTTATCCCTCTGTACAGACAGTTGGTGAGACCCCATCTGGAGTACAGCGTGCAGTTCTGGAGACCCCATCTCTGCAATGACATAGACAGGATGGAGGCAGTCCAGAGGAGAGCAACTAAAATGGTGCACGGTCTGCAAGAGAAGCCATACGAGGAGAGAGTAGAGGAGCTTAACATGTGTACCCTTGAGGAAAGGAGGGAGATGGGGGACATGATAGAAACTTTCAAGTACCTCAATGGAATCAACAAAGTCCAAGAGGGTAACATCTTTCAGAAAAAGAGATGTGCAAGAACAAGGGAACACAATTTGAAGAAAGGGGGGGGATGGCTCAGGGGCAATGTGAGGAAGTATTTTTTAACAGAGAGGGTGGTGGACGCATGGAACGGCCTTCTTGAGGAGGCTGTGGGGTCAAAAACAGTGGGGGAATTCAAGAATGCATGGGACAGACATAAGGCAATTCTGGTGGGGGGTAGGAAGAAGTAGGCTGTTGGTTAACTAGGATCTGCAGCTTATCCAATAGGTAGGGAAACTGGCAGACTAGGTGGGCCAAGCGGTCCTTATCTGCCGTCAAAGTCTATGTTTCTATGTTAAGTATAAAATAAAGAAGTGCCTGCTTTAGCCAATTTGTCTAACAGCACTGGAACAGAGGTTACTCACCTGTAACCACACTGCTACTAGTAATTCAGGTCTCATCTACGCTTAGGCTGTTCCATTGGGTATAGCTCAGTCACCGGAGATCCTAGAGTTTGACTCCACCTACCACTCCTAGTGTTGTCCCCTGCCTTGACCCCACTTGGTGTCAGATCTACATGCTGGAAGCAGGAATGTGAGCAAGTTTTGCAAGGGGAGGTCATGTGGGTGTGAACTGCAGGTGGTGGGAGCAGCCAAGCTTTAAGATGTCCCAGTGACCGACCTAGGCCCAGGGGAAGTGCCCGAGTGTGGATAGTGAATTGAATCTAGGTAGTTAGAAAACATTTTACATACTCCTGTTTCTCTAAAGCTGTAACTGCCCTTGTCCCCCCTCAGCCTACCTTCACTCATTCTCAGTAGCTGACCAGAATGCACTGAAATACTCTCATCGGAGTGAACAATACCCTGTATGGTATGAGTAAAAAGACCTCCCGGTGTCCCATGAAGAGACGTGTGGATGCCGTGGCCCTCATGTTGTACCAGAACGACGCTCATACCATTATTACACAGCATCAGCATATATTCAGCCAATCAGCACTGCGGACGTACCTGCTGAGGACGACCTCATACAACCATAACAATACCTCCCTGGCAGCGTCTGAAAATTCGGAAAATTCCACTTTAAAAAAAAAAAAAAAAAGGGTGGGGCATCTCTTTTCTTTAAACACACACACACACACACACAAGGCTATGCAGGCCAAGCAACTCCTAATTTGTAGATGGAGAACTACTGAGATTCCTAGTGTTCAAGAGCTTCTGTCCTCTATGGTGCAAACAGTCACTATGGACAAACTTTCCCACTTGATCCACAACTCCCTGGAAACCTATGAGGAATGTTGGACCCCCTTTACCAGGCATGCCACCCCCAAGACAGGGGTGGGCTGAGAATTCAACACCTAGGACCACTGCCTGGTATCTGAGATACAGTTATGGTTTTCTCCCTACTCGCGTATCTGAGACTTTGTACCTGTGATGTGTTGCACTGTTATCTCCATGTGTAAATAGTTATGTTGCATAGTATGTAGACTAGGGATTCTTTGTGTTGCTCTCATGCAGGGTGCCAGAAGCCTAGACAGCACCCAAATCTGCAAAGAGAACTGCAATGTTAATTTATGGAGCATGGAAGCCTTGCCCCTCCGACACCTTAAGTTAGACACCTCATGTACAGGGGTAAATACCTGTTAATTGGTAACAGTTCTCTTTCTCTTGCTTTGTTGTCTGAGTTGTCACTGTAACCAACAACTCCTTTCCAGCTTCTTGTTTTTTGTGTTGGTGTTGATTACTGTAAAAAGAAAATGCTAATAAACAATTTAACAGTAAAAAACACACACACAAAACTTTTTATTTGTTTACACTTTAAAGCAGCAGTGTTTGTTAGCAGAAAATTTTCACGATATATTTTTTCATCAAAATCATCAATGCCTCTCTTGTAGTCTGTTCCTGAAGCGAGATATGATATTTTGAAGATTTTAATGCAACTGTTCTCGGGTCATGCCACTATGAGAAAATTAAAGTTTGGTGTGGTGCTGTGCTGTTTACCATCGGAAATGCATGCTAGCACCCTCCTAATATAGCCACAGTATGAATCCAGTACATAAAGTCAGAAATAAACCCTGAGGGAAGGGATTTTTAACAACTGCTAGTGGTGACGGTCTTTAAAGACTTGAGTCATTCATTATAAATGTAGTAATAAAGGTTGTTTTAAAAACTTTTGATAAAATAAAATACACTAATAAATGTATTTACAGTATGTGAGAATGTAGTCATGCTAAAAATATAAAGTATCACATTTTATGAAGACTAAAAACACTGCTGCTTTAAACGATTCTGTAAATCACCGACTACAGTTTGAAGATTTATCTGTTTACAGACACGCTTGGTGGAGTATCTTGCTTTGGAATATCTCTCAAGACTGTTATGAGTGTCACCTCTTGGGTTCACAGTATGACAGAACTGCTCAACTCTGGTTCGCAATCCCCTCACCTGAAGAATGTGCGAGGAGTCCCCTCTTTAACGCCGTAACAGACACTCCAAGCATCCCTGTAAACATATACCCATGTTCATGCTCTGCTCCTCCCACAACACACTTTGCTTGCACTGGAATTTCAGTATTGTCTTCAGGCTTAGAACTTCACCTCATGGCCTTGGGTAGATTCATTAACGAAACCTAGTAGGATGGGCAAGCAGAATGCCAGTTTTTCCAGTGTACAGGTCCATGGATTTGGCTAGACTGTATCAGATTTCTTTCTCCCCCTGTTGAGAATATTGACATATGAATAATATGACAGGGCTCCAGATTCAATGGAGAGGCTGAGGACTTATGTAATTGGATATAACCAGAATAGGATTCCGACAGCTGGCTATGGCCAGGGTCTGCATCCACCCATCAGCTGTTGCTCGAAGTCACAATGATACCGTCATACAGTAGGAAAAAAACACCTGGTCTGCCATTGGGTAGAATGACCTAATGAGACTTGCCAACAAACTATAGTAAGAAGTAACTTTATTACATCGACTATGACTTCTTTCACTAAACACTTGTCTGTGAGCCAAACTATAAGTTCATACAGTGTATGCGTGGGGGTTACACTGTGGCACTTTGATAGGAAACATAATTACAGTTCATCATATGCAACTGCCTTCATATAGATACGAGTTTATAAATAAAAAGTCCACCCAATAGCTGCTTAACAGCATTTTCTTCATGTCAGCAGCATTCAAGTTATTGATGTCTCCACGCCAAAGAATTAACAGCTACAGTTCTTCCTCACCACAGATGCGTCTCTCGGATTTCTGCAATAATCTGACTAGCTCGCTGCAGGGCCTGTTGCAAAAAAGAGGCAAAAACAGTAATTATTGTATTCCTGTTATGCATGATACTGATGTGCTCTTCTTGAGTCTGCTCGTGGTTTCACCTAATTGTCTCTTAACATTACCACTGTAAAATGAGACTCATCACCGAGAGAAAAAGGTGAAACTGAGAATAAATACACCCCCGAGTATGAAGAACGGATGTTCGGATTGTATTTAAAAAAAAATAATATTTTTTAAAATGAGTGTGAAAAAAAAAGCTTGGTTCTCACACATCATAGGTACGATGATGCCAAAGGAACACTCAAGCTTCACTCTTGTGTTCTATGACACCACAGTACCACCTTGGTGTGAGAATCAGCTTGATAGTTCATCTAGATGAAATGTCAATACTTCGACTAGATGGGATATTGCATGTCTATTTTCAGTTTTGCTTTAAAAAGCCACTAGCCCGAGCGGCTCCTGCTCTCAGGTGCTGCTGAGTAGGGTTCAAAGTAGTTCTCAGCATTCTAATGTTGACACCAACTTTTTAGAAACACAGGAGAAAGATGTTCATAGTGTATTATAATCAGGGCCCCTGGTGTTCTGCGACAGAATTTTCTGATTTCTACGGCAGGGCTCATTGACTTCTGCGGCAGCATTTTCTGATTTCTGTGGCACGATTTATTCATTTCTCTGGCAGAATGCAGTCCTGTCATTGGCTAAATATGATGTGATGTCATCGATGACATCATATGCTGAGCATAGAGGAGGGGCTTCAGGATAAACGAGGTGGGAAAGAAAGCCTGACACTATGGAAAAACAGTACATTTATATGAAAATTTACCAAAAGCAATGAATTCTGCGGCACTATATATATATATTCGGTGGCATGATGCAAATTCTGCGGCAAATTCCGCAACCGCAGAACCGCAGAATTCCAGGGGCCTTGATTATAATGAATGAGATCTCTCTTTACGTCCAAAGATGGGGAATACGAACACCATCCTACTGGCCAGTCAGTTGTCCTCACAGTAAGGTATGCCAGAATCTCAAGGCATGCAGCAGTCATTATGACTAGATCAGTAATTCTGAAATCCCGGCACTGAGATTACACCAGTACAACCGCAAACCAAAATAACTGCACTTAGCTGCAGGTTATTATTCCTCCTCAATAACTGTTACCTGGTTAAGTCTCGAGTTACGTAGCCCAAGTCTATGTAATGTAAAGGAGAACTGCGCTGAACTGAAAATTCAGTTTTCCCATGGAAACTTTTTTTGTTAAATACTAGTTCCGCTTCTGTAATTGCTCCACATACATGGGACTATGTATTGGCCTGTTAGTCCACCAAGGCTCCATACTGGGTCCACGCTTATTTAGCCTATTCATAAACTCTCTACCTGTTGCCTGCCCAGCAAAAATGGTGCTTTATGCTGATGATGCGGTCATTTCTGCATCTGGTAGGGACATCACCACATTAACCACTGATCTACAGGCCCGTTTTAAATGGCTAGAATCTTGGTTCTCCCATCATAAACTGTTACTCAACTACAAAAAAAAAACAAGTGTAGGCTCTTCACGGTGCCACAAAACAGGAAAAAACATGATCCCCTACACATAAGTCAAAAAGATGAGCTGCTAGAGCAGTTCTGTCCTCAAAAGGAATATGGCAAGCGGAGATGGCCGCCATGTGAACCTTCAGAGAGGAATGACCGAGACCCAGATCAAAGAGATGGCGCATGTAGTCCAGAAGCTTCCCAACAGAGTAAAAGAAAGGCTCAAAATCTTTGGAAGAAGCCCAAATAGAGAACCATTTCCATTTCATGGCATAGGTAGATCTAGTGGAGGGATAGGACGGCGTCTGATATGACAAGGTCGGATACCCAGGCACCAGGGGCTCTGAAGGAGCAGAAGGCCCTGGGAGCGGCCCAGTGGACGGGCCCGGAATAAGGGGCCCAGCAGGCGGCAAGGGGATGTCGCTGGGTGTCGGATAGGCTGGCGTCTGCACCGGCGTCCGAAGCTCCGTCAGGTCATCCGGCCCATCAGGAGGGAGACCCAACGGTAGCGTGCCAACATCCTCTGTTTTGCCTGGGGAAGAGGAGCTAACATCCCTGGGGTCCAGCAAGGGAGACACTGGAGCCTGGGAATGCAATGAAGGTTGCGGCGAGCCCGGGATGACGGACAGGCCCGAAGGGTCCGGCGTCTGCTCCAACGCCGAGGGCCATGCGGGCAGACAGTGCTGGACAAGAGGCAGGGCACTGCCAGAGTTCTAAGGCCGGGCCAACAATGGCCTCGGCCACAGGAAAGGCCTCCGTTGGGGTATCCTCTCTCTTAAGTATGTCCTTAAGAGGGTACTCCACCTTTTTCTGGATCGGCTCCATGGGAATCCCTGTGGATGAGATGAAGAATACCCTGGAAAGACGAGGGACCATCCTCTGTCTCCAAGCCAACAGCTGATTCGTCATCCCCAGGATGAGAATGCAGGCTGGTGATGTCCGAATCCAAGGAATCTGGATACAACGGCCGACCGTCCAGGTCACCTTCAACTCACCGAGGGCGGTCCGGGGTGACCGTGACCAACAGATGCCGAGGAAGCCTGGTGTCTGGCCCATCTTCCTTGGAAAGAGCCCCTCCTACAGGCTGCTTGAGCGGTGGCTCCACCACGATCGGTGGAGAGACTGTTTTGGGCCGAATTGGAAGTTTTACCGGCTCCTCAGGCTGAGGAACTGACTTAATCGGTTCTGATGGAATCGACTTCGGCCTAGGAGGCGAAAGCCAAGTAATGGCCGGGGTGGAAGCCACAGTTGGCTTGTGCCCGGTCAAAATCAGCTGTTACCATGAGGTCCTCATAGCACTGGAGTTTCCGCCAGAGCCTCTCCTCATCTGAAGAGGATGAGGACGACCGATGGCGTTGCTTTTTAGAGCATTTATGGCTCTTCCTTGGCCTGTCAGTCGAGGGGGGCCGAGACCGCGACCAAGATCAGACAGGCCAACTTGGTCGCTCAGGAGATTTCCCGGGATCAAGGACCACTTCTTCAATAGGCGTCCCAGCAGGCTATGTCTCATCATCTGGGAAGACTAAATTAGGAGTTCAATCGAGGGAATCGTCGACTGGAATTGGCGATAGAGGATTGATCGGATCGATGACGATCTCAACATTGTCAATAGACAGTTTGGTTGACTGACCAGATGGCAAAGCCAAAAAGCCAGGGGCCGAAGAAGCAATCTCCACCGAAGTCGAGACCTCATGTTCCTGGGACCAAGATCTCTCCTGCTCACAAGAACATCTCTGTTGAGACGAAGACGATCACGGATCCTTCTCCCACTTACGCGATCAAGAGGAGTGCATGCCCGCAGGTGCCTCTCCCTTGGTCGGGAGAGACCGGCTCAATTCTCGGAAGGAACCAAGAAGATGGAGCCCAGGTTGAGCAGAACGAAGATGCTCTGAGAAGTCTCTGCAGCATGAGCCGCTTCCTCCTCGACCGCTTGCATGCGTTCCAATTGCTCGGCAGATCCCGCAAGCATGGAAACTGCCCACCGGGCCTCCTTGGATTTCACCAGAGGGTTCAGTTTCTCCAGCTACAGGCATGCGAGATGGTCGTCGAGGATGTTAGGATGAAAGGCATGACACATATCACATTTTGAGGTGTCATGGTCGACACTGAGGCAATAAACACACGCAGTATGGGGATTGGTGCACAACATTTTCTGTCCGCAAGGGCACCCACGAAATCCAGGGAAGACTTGTCTTCCATAATCGAAGCATTAAACTCATGATCGCTAACGTGAACGAGATGAATTTTCGGAATAACCAAAGGATTTAGAGCCAGGGCCTACATAATGCATGAGCACGAGGGAGACAACCTGAATCTTCCAGTGGAAAGGAAGATCTGGTGTCATGGGGCAGAGCCGAGGTATATACCACCCGGATGGGTGGGAGGAGCCAGCTTGAAAATTTCCGGCAGATTTAAAGTGGAAAGGGACATGCCAAAGAGTGTGGATGAACAACCTATCCACGCTCCTAGAAATGCTTTTAAAGTGCTAGGTTCTATTAAATGTGCTGTGCAGACACCACTAGGCCATCGCCTGATGCATTTCAGATTTTTAAAAATAAATTGATAAAGGATTGATAAAGGCAGTGAGTGACTAATTTTTCTTTGTTCACCGCCGTTATTATTCCCAACTGCGGCTGGCCATGGGCCATGCCATACCTGGGAACTAGTATAAAGCAAAAGTGTGACTTCCAAGTAAATCAAAGGGTAAAGACGAGCACAGTAACACTCGAACAATAAATCATTACATTACAGGGACACATTTTAACAAAGGTGGGGATGGGAAGTCATTTTTGTAACTTCCTGGTCAGAAGGAGCCAGGACCATTCTTGTTCAATCCATGGAAATGACACAACAGAATTTCTCAATTTCATCCAACACTACCCTCTACCCAACTGTAGGAATGGGCAAGATTGGATTTTCTGTCCAGGAAGGCACAGTGACCTGGATCCAGTCTTGGCCCAGGAAAAAAGTTTATTTCTTAAGTCTGATATCAACCATCTCCATAATATTGAAAAACACTATCCACGTTCACCCAGCTGCTGGAAGAACCTGAGCCCCAAACCCTCCCTCATGCCCCCCCACCACTAACTAAAATTATATGCTGTGCCCCCAACCCTGGCAGCCCCAGGCACAATCCTGTACTCCTGAAACAAACAATCCCAAGTCCCATCTGACCCCCACTACCAACCTCAGTACTGACCCACTGAACTAAGCGGGGCACCACCTGGCTAAGCAACCCACCTATCAAAGGGTCTGCATTTCAAGCCCTCCTGGGCTCAGGTTATCCATATGAGTACCCCCACGCCCCAACTGGTTACCTGCCATCCCACCAAACAGTGGTGTGCGTGAGGAGGAAGAAGGTGACAGCTGTGTTGCATCCACGATGTATAATGAAGTGGGGTCTTTTTTGTGTACAGGAAAGGCTGGTTGCACCAGTCATCTTGTTTTTTTTTTTCTGCCCCTTCTCTTGCACAGTTATTGCTGCTAGTGACACTAAGGCTACTAAAACTAGTGCCTCCCAATCTAAGCCCACCAGTAATGGGCTTCCCTCATTAAACAGAAACAAAGGCACAAATCCAATGGGGCTCAAACACAACACTCTCCGCTAAAGGCTATTTATTTATTTCGATCTCCGAGTTACACCTTTGAGCTGGGAGCGCGTTTACAAAGGTTCCATGTCAATTTTACAGTACAGATCATAGACAACAGGCAAGGTACATCAGGAGAGAGTAAGGGAGTTTCAATATAACAAAAATGTCATTTCTAGGCAATCTTTCAATACAAATGAGGAAGGACAATCAAGGGAAATTTAAAAACGAAAACTGAGTTCAGCGAGGCAGGGATTAGTACCCGTTGTCAGAAAGGTTGGGGGAGAGAGGAAGTAGTGGCAGGAGGTTAAGATGAAGGAGATCAGGATGTGTAGGGGCTGTTTGAGTAGGGAGAAGAGGGCAGCAGGGTGAAGGGGGGAGAAAGAGGGGGAATGTGCAGAAGGGGAGAGGGAAGGAGTGGTGAGCAAGGAGGGAGAGAGAGTTGTCATGGGAAGAGAGAGGAAATGGGGGACAAGTGCTATAAGGCAGAGGTAGCCTTGTAGGGTAAAAACACCTGGGATATTTGAGCAGGGCAACTGTCTCTAGGGATGGTTAAACTCAGCGGGAGAAGCTCTTTAGGCCAGTGAGGTGGGAGCGAAGGTTGGCTTTAAATGGACCTAATTTGGTCTCAGCAAGTAGATTCATCAGGAGGGAGTTGAGCTCTCTGCTGGCATTATTTTATTTGCAGCACAACAGTGGAACTTGGTGTTGCTGCTCTCCCGTTTCCCACTGTAATGCAGCAGAGTAAAATGATTTAAGCAGACAGCCTCTAGCCGAGACTGACAATTTTGAGTCATGTCAGGTGCATGGTTTCATCTGTTTGTTTCAGCTGTGCCAATAATGGCAACACCGCATGTCCACTAAGCGGCTCTTTGCTGTTTCTTTGAATCTAATCAGTTTACCCTGGGGTCAGAGAGAACAACACTAGGCTGGCATTATCAATTACCGATCCACATTTGGAAGACAGTTTGATATTCCTGCCTGACTCAACAGCTTTGTGTGTGTGTGTGTGTGTGGGGGGGGGGGGGGGGTCCCAATTCAAGTTTTGATCTCGAGTCCAACTTACTGGTCAGGCAGTACAGTGGAATGCCATTTATTATCAAGTCATTCAGTACCTTTAACATGTCAGCAGCTTCGTTCCTGCGTTGGGCCATGTCCTCGGACTCTGTCAGAAGGTCGTCCAGCAGCTTCGATTTGTACAGCTGGCCTACCAGCTCACTCTGGAGGTTGTCCTTCACAAAATTCACTAGGAAATGCATGACTGCCTTCGGCACACTGAAAGTCACAAGAAGGATGGTTAATTCTGCAACTCCCTGACACTGCACATCAAATCATACGCACAGTTTCGGCACAGCTGAGTGAAATTCAGAATTCACAAACGCGAATATTTAACCGACAGCCCACCACAGCTGACTGCTGAATCAGTATGAGCCTGTACAGCGGACTATTTATTGATTCTAATGTGCACATGCCACAGGGCTTCTAGGATTGGGATCTGAAATGACAGTATTGAAATTAATTTCTGTTGGATATGCGCTGCTTTTGAGCTCTGGAAACAGCATCCCATCTGGCTATCCCAAGCTGTTTTGAATTTTTACTTTGAGATCCACATCTGGCAAAGGTCAAGATGTGACCCAGCAACTTAAAGATAACAGTGGGACATGAGAAAGAACTGTACTCATGAAGGGTTGGGGGCAAACCTGACCCCTCCCCCACCTAGCTTAATATAATTAGTTACTACTGTGGCATTCTCTCCCACACCAGCAGATATCTGTTGGCCAGGTCAACGGGAGGGGAGTGTTCAACATGGATGGGGGCTGCAATGTACTTCCCTACTGCTTCTTTAGTTATAAAAAAAAAAAGGACAGAAATGTCCTAAATGGAGCTCCTATTCCAGCTCAATCACTTACCATGACATGCCACTGAGGAGGCAGAACAAGTCACTTGACATCCATTTTGTAGTGCTCTACGCACCCCTAGCAGGGGATTTTAAACTGGCTAACAATGTGATGAGCCTGTGACTGATGCTGTTGATTGCTGTTTAATAGTAACTAACAATCGGCCTCAACAAGAATCTACTAGTCCATTAGCTGTTTAATAAAGAATTTCCTGCTCAACCCAGGTTGTTCTGTGTACCCTGCTAGATAAAATGACTCACATTTTCCCTACCATGTCTACTCGGTGTTTGTCAATACTGATTACAATTTCCCAGTTGTGGAATGAATCAGGAACTAGAGAGGCACCACTGGGGCCACAGCCAGGCAGTTTAGGTCACTGCGCATTCCTTCAAGGGACACACACTTTCCTTTCTGTGACATTCCCTGGGGGGGAAGCCAGGAAACGGCAGACTGCAGCTACTGCCTAGCCACATGGAGGTGCGTTTTAGAACACAAGCTGGATTTTATAAGGTGCCTTTCAGACAAAAAGGATCTCGGACAGCTTTAGTATGTAATGAGCGAGAGAGTGGTAGTGTATGGAAAGTATGTGGCAACCATTATGGACCAGCAACATCCAGTTACAGCTATGGACTAGAGTCCATTTTATTGGAAGAGGGAATGTTGACCAGGGCACTGGGAGTTATTCTCTATCTTAATTGATAGTGCCACAAAACTGGCGTAAGGGACCTCAGTTAAACGCCTCATCCACAGAATGACACCGTCAACTGGGCAACACATCCTAATATAGCCCTGCAGCATCAGCATTAGTGCTGCAGGGACAGTGCACCATCGGATCCAACAAGTTATACAAAGGTTCAGATAGTGCAGAATCCTAATGTATCCGATCCACTAGGATATCCAAAGTCTTGGACAGTACACTATCGGCATTTATCCCATCCGTCAGGGTATTCAAAGACTCGGGTAATGCACTATTCAGAGTGCATCTAATCCCCAGGACATCTTCGGGAACTGTATTAGCCAAATGTATCTGATCCACAAGGATATCCAAAGGCTCGACAGCACACCATCTGAAGACATCTTGGCCTGCATTTGTCCTGCTGAATGGATCTGGATCAAGCACTATCCATTCTAGACTGGTGGATGGCTCACACTAACTTGCATGAGTGAACAGTAGCTGCAGTGTTCTAGTCAGCTCTAGGTATGAGCCTTGAGCTTACAACCATCTGACGAAGGGGCAAAAGTGCTAACAACTAAGGTAGGCTGCCACAGTAAAACAGTTCTAAGTTTATAAGTGATGTGCAAGATGTCTCATGATACTATAAGCATGCCCATCTCTTGGTCCGGAAGATCAGAAGGTCTTGGGTTCTAGCCCCATACCTGGTACTTGGGGTAATACTCATGACTACACTGTCATGCAGTGTGAGGGGGTGCTGCAGTAATGATATATGATCCTTTGGATGAAGCGTTAAACAGAGGTCCCTTCTGCTAACATCTGGTTACTGTCCAGGTGGAAGTTATGGATTTAACTGCATTATCAAAGAAGAGTACAGGAGCTTACCCAGTGTCATGGCCAACTTTCTCCCAGTTGACAAAACAGGTACATGGAACTCATCCCCCAGGATGCAACTGGAAATGAGGTGTTGCAGTACAGTGTGCCTTTTCTGGTCATAAATAAATAAAATAAGAGAGAATTGCATTCCCATGCAGGCAACCTGGGTTCAAAAGAAGGCTCGCATGGCTAAGGGGTATAAGTGTGGCGCTGCTATGCGGCTGCACTTCCAGCTGGGCATGGGTGATGCCGTGGTTCCGCAGTTTCACAGTTACCCCTGTAATGGGTAAGAGAGCCTGCCTTATTCACAGGGAGTCACTGCATGCTTTTGTGACCCCCAGGGCTGAGCAGGAGGTGGGCAGGGTTAAAGGAGAAAACCTGGAAAAAGAAATGTGTACCGGGCCGCCTGAAAGACGGTCACCACCTGGCACCTTCAGGTCCTGCTCCATGTTGCTCACCACTGGTTTAGATGAGGTGTTTGTGTTTGTGGGGGGTGGAGGACAGTGCTAAGGGGTAGCCGTCAGTGGACCTGAAGCGGCAAAGGTGGCGCTTGAGGTCCCAACAGCAATATGAAAAAAAAAACGGTTTGCATAATGACTGCTATGATATATAACTGAATTTGCGTAGCATTAAGAACAATATGTGCAGCATTTTTTTCTACAGTGCTTTTTACCCTTGGCAGCTGGGAGGGCTACATCAGCCCTGTCCCCCATCTTCCTTGACCGGCAACCACCTCCCCAAAGACTCACCCAAAACTGAAGTTCCCCCACAAAATGCCCCTGCCCCATGGAAGAGCTATCCTCTCCATCCCCTGGAGAACACATCCAGAGCTGCGCCAGGTATCTCAGGCGATGGCATTGGTCCGGGGCTGGTGAGCAGGGCTTAACAGTCCCTGGCTGCCAGTTTTTATTTTCTGTCCCAATGTCCCCACTGCAGCACGGATGCTGTTGTGTGCCGTGTGGAGGCACACACGCACCACGTCAAACCACAGCCCCTACCACGCCTCCACCTGGTGGCAGGCAAGGGCTGAACTGAGTTCCCTCTGCAGGACAGGAGAGCTGTCTGGCAGATGCTTGATCTTCTCCAAGCCCAACCGATCCCAGCAACTGGAGTCCACTTCTGAACCTGGGTAGCCAGTGTGGCGGGCAGCAGCACTACCGCCGTGCCACTGGGCCAGCTGTAAGTGTTGCATTTTGTGTGCAACCTTGTGTAAAGCAATTGTACTACCACTTCCTGGTAAAATCAGATACATAGCCAGTAACTGCTATTAGAGGTGGGCCGAAGTTTAAATTTGCAGGAGAATTTGCCACGAAGGGGCCAAACTTCACTTCCACGGAGCTCCACAAAGTTTTCCGCACCTTCAGAAACTTTGAAATGGTGAGTTCTGTTGCGAAGTGCGGAATTTTACCAGTGAAGTGTGGAATTTTGGTGAATTTCTGCCATTCGTGGGCAAAAGTCCTCAATTTGCAGGTGGAATTCTGCACTTCACAGCGGAGCTTCACCATGTGGAATTCGTGAAATTCTGCAAAATTTGCAGATTAATCTGCAGAGTGAAGTTTGCCAACTTCGCCCACCTCTAACTGCTATATATCACTATATAAACAATTCTGTGTAGCAATTATTGAGATTTGTGTAGTTGTTTTGCAGTTCTATACTACGTGAATAAGAGGCATCTTGCATGGGACCACTGTTGTGCCGCTGAGCCGTCTGCCCAGGTTGGGAGTGAACCCGGGATGGTAGCTGGGAAGCAGTGCTGCTGACGGTGGTGCTTCCTAGCCTAGGGAGGGCAAGATCGCCTGTCCGGCATGGTGGCAGCACTGGTTATGGTATGAGCTAGAGAGCTTCCCTATGCACAAGATATTTGCTGCAGCATCTGAGGCCATTAGGAAGGCTATGGAGCCCTCTGGTGGGTGGAGTGCAGTATAGAAAAAGCAGAGGAAAAAAATCCAAGCTTCTGTCTCAGTGATATCTGGTACACTTGGACCACAAAACCAGTCTGCCTATCAGGATCCTGAGCTCTTCATGGGGCAGAAAGCCATTGGGGAAGTTTGTGGCATAATAGTATCAAGGCTAGTAGAGAGTGAGGTGGTTGCCAGGGACAGACGAGGGCAAGAAATGACCCTGGAGGGGATTAAAAAAACAAATAATCTCACACTTCACCTATAAACTTACTAGAAATATCACACTAGTTGGATGGAAAGATTTAGAATCAAGTCTTACATTTGTTTTTTTAATTGGATGAAATGTTGCTGTCCCCACCTCTGAAGTGGAACGCTTTACTGCTTATGCTGCTGCACAGCACAGCAGTTGTACAACAGATAAAAGGCTGTGTGGTTCCGATTGCTAATTGGGGGGGCGGGGGTGGATTGTTTAACCAGGAGAGATGCACTAAGCTGAAGCGTATTTCCAGGTGCGACCTGGGAGCACAAGGAAGTTAAGTGACTTGCTCTGGGTCACAAAGTATGCAAGTGGGGACTGTGGGATTCAAACCCAGGTCTCCAGGTTTGCAGCTCAGAGCCTTGAACCACTGCGCTATACTGCCGGTCGAAATCAATATGGTTTAATATGTGAATTCAGGGTTGGGGGAGTAATTTTTGCCACCTGGCATATAATATGTTGCTTTACCCACATGGTAAATCTGTGTAAAACTGAAAACCACACATGCAAAAAACTAACAGACACACTTTTTACTAGAGTGTCACTACAGTATCTCTGAGTGAGATGTGTGTAATCAGTTAAAAAACAAACCAATGCCTTGTGACCCAGTAAACCAGAACATTACAACATGGGCTAGCCTCATGAAGTTAGTAGCTTGATATTCACCTGTCCTGGATGTTCTTCCTTACAATGAGGAAATAGGATTTGATTAGTCGTTCGATCACTTCACAGTCGCGCTGCTCACGGGCAGAGAGTTTACGTGCAACAGGGACAGGCTGTACAGAGAAGGGTAAGGTATTATCAGCAGCACTGACTTTATGGTGAACATCATGAGAAATGGTTATCTAGCTCAACTGGTCAGTTGTAGATACAGGATAGAATAGAATAGGCTAGGCTAGGATAGGTTAGCTCAGGGCAGGTTAAGGTAGGCTAGGCTAGATAAGGTTAGGATAGGTTAGGATATGATAGAACAGAACAGGATAGGTAGGACAGGATAGGTCAGGTTAGGATAGAAAGGGAGTTTAGTTTCCTATAGCACCAGTCATATAAACAATAAAAAAGTGCATTACAGACCACGAGAGGCAAGGAAGAGAATTCTACTGCCATTTTAAGCATGCAAGAAGATCCAAGAATAGAGAGTGATTAGAGAAAGAAATTAAGAGACACCAAGCACAGTGAGGTTAAGCAGCGTTGTCTAGGGTCACACAGTAAGGGGCAGTTGTAAAACTCAAACCTGCACTTCCTAGCCAGCTCAGTGGCATGGAGGGTTGAAGTGCTGGATGTCTCACATGCCATCACACTGGCGACTCTGGTTCGGGAGTGGACCGGGGTTGTTGGTGGTTGGCCGGGGAGGGAGAGGACTGAGTGTCCAGAGGACAGCACTCCTGTCCTGGAGAGGGAGGGATAGGGTGCCCAGTGCCAGCCTGGTCCCTAGCGATGGCTGGGGGTAAGGCAGTAAGGGACCATTACACAGGGACAAGGGGAGTAGTGGCCGCTGATGTCCTGTGCATGGGGATGTATGTGGGGCTGTCTTGGGTGGCACTGAACGCCCCTTCCCTCGGGGACAGAAAACAGAGGAAAAAGATGGTGGCTCCTGGTTCGAATGACCATCTCAGCTACTTGCAGGCCCAGCACCCAGTGAGCACCTGGGCCACGCAGCAGGAAGCATGACCGTAAGTCCCGGTGGAAAGCCAGGACCACAGTGCTAGGGTGGCTGGGAGTGTTTACCCATGCTGGGGATTGTTTGGGGGGGGGTAGAGTTTAACTAAACATAAAAAAAGAAAAATAATCCTTGCGTCTCCTGGGTCACAGCTCTGCACTCTATTAGGCCAAGCTGAAAGACAAAAGAACAGTTATGTACTTACCCTAACAGTAGATCTTCGACAGAATCTTTCATCAGGCCACACCTATGGAACTATAAGCTGTCAGGAACTAGGACCACATGGACATTTTTTGCAAGCAGTCCACCAGAGGCCATCCACGACGACGTCAGACGTCGGCTCTCCCATATAAACGTGGATGGCCCCTTCCCTTCTCAGTTCCCCATCAGAGATTACGCTTGGTGGGCCTTCCTGTAGGGAACCAGGCAAGAACCTAGGACTCTGCCAACCAGGCGAGGCAGAGAGCAGCAGATAGACCCTCATGGAGAAGGAGACAGCATTCCCCAGAGTCTCAGGATCTGACAGGGAATTGGAAGGTGGGACGGCATGCCCTGATGAAAGAGATTCTCTCAAAGATCTACTGTTATGGCAATTACATAACTGTTCTATCTTCTTTGAGGACACCTCTCTCATCAGACCACACCCGTACTGAGGTTCATACTGAGGTAAACATGGAGCTAGTAGGCAAACCCATATTTCCTCCAAACAGTCATTTGAAAATATTTAAGATTAGCTCCACTCAATATGTTCTGGTCCAGCTTGTGTTTGAAAACTGTTTTATTCCTACTTATTATTACATCTTCTGGGAGTGGGTTCCATGAATTAACAATCCTGGTTGTGTAAAAGTATTTCCTTTTGGTAGTTCGGAATCTTTTACCCTGTATTTGTGATGGGTGCCCTCTTGTACTCATCCTATCTTGCTTAAATTCTATACCAAGGTGACATAACAGGACAGGATCCTGCATTATTTCGTACATGAAGGGAAGATCTGACCTTAACCTTCTGGTGTCTATAGGAACGAGTACTAAGCAGTACTGACAATAAAACAGTCTGGGTGGGAGGAGCTGACAGGCCTCAGAAAGTAGGCCTTGGAGCACAGCTAGGCTGAAACCAGCCCTCTTTCATGAAGCTATGTCCAGACTGTAATGTTTGGAAAAGGTGTGGACAGTACTCCAGATAGCAGCTGCACAGATTTCAGCAGCAGGCACATTTTTGAGACATGCAACAGATGTGGCCATGCCTCTAGTGGAATGACCACGAACAATCCCAGGAAGTTCATTACCGTACTTCCTATAATAAAAGGTAATACAACTTGCCAACTGTTTGGACAGGCATTGCTTGGAAACTGGAGTGCCCTCTTTCCCAGGGGCAAAGGAAACAAAAAGATGCAAAAGATTTCTACAGTCCTTTGTGCGGTGTATATAGTAGTAGTACCCAAGTATTCTAGGTACATCTGTATGGAGCACTACTTCCCCTGGATTGGCATGCTCAAGAAAATAAACTGGCAGGTGGATGGCTTGATTTAAAATAAACTCAGACACCATCTTTGGTAGAAACATAGGATTAGTATGTAAAGACACCTGGTCTTTATGGAAAATCAAATAGGGTGCAGATCTGAAATCCTGTGAGCAGAAGTTAACAGCAACTAAAAACAATGCCTTCCAAGAAAGAAAGCATAGGCTACAAGTTGCGTCCCGCTTGAAAGGAGCCAAAGTAAGTTTTTCCAACACAAAATTCAGGTCCCAAGCCAGGACTGGATTGCGGATAGGAGGCTTTAAATACAAAATAATTCTTAAAAATGTACGGCCCACCAGACATCTTTTAATAGGTACATGGAAAGCTAAGATAGCAGCTAAGTGTACTTTAATAGAGGAGTACTGCAGTCCTGCATCTGACGACGAAATACTCTAGAACCTGATTTACTGGGCATGTACAAGAGTCCAAGTGGTGAGGAGCGGCCTACAAAGCAAACCACTTCCATTTCATGGAATAAGTGGCCCTGGTAGAAGGCTTTCTAGCAGCCACCATGACATCAGCCACTATTTGGCAGACCCCAAATCTAGCAATGGCTAGGTTTTCAGAAGCCATGCATGTAGATGAAGCGATTTGAGGTCCAGATGGACCAGGGTTCCCTCGCTCCTGTGTCAGAAGTCCCTGGCATATGGGCAAAGGTACTGTTGATTCCACTGCCAGCTGCTACAGTAAGGGGAACCAGATCTGTCGAGGCCATAGAGGAGTAATCAGGATTAAAGTTGCACCCCCCCATCTGAAGTTTGAGCAGTACCCTCTGAATTAGAAGGAAGGGGTACCAGAAAACTCCAGGCCCTGGAATGAGCGAGCAGAAATGTGGCAGTTTTACATTGCATGGGGACACAAAAAGGTCCAACTCTGGAGGGCATCATTTGTCGAACAGGTCATCCACTACTGAGGTCAGTAGTTCCCACTCATAGAAACAGAGAATTTGATGGCAGATAAGGACCGCTTGACCCACCTAGTCTGCCCCTTTCCCTACCTACAGGATAAGCTGCAGATCCTAGTTAACCAACAGCCTACTTCCCACTAGAATTGCCTTACGTCTGTCCCATGCATTCTTGAATTCCCCACTGTTTTTGACTCTACGACCTCCTCAGAAAGGCTGTTCCATGTATCCATAACCCTCTCTGTGAAGAAATACTTACAATACCTCTGAGCCGTCCCCCCCCCCCATCTTCAAATTGTGCCCCCTTGTTTTTACACATCTCTTTTTCTGAAAGATGCTACCCTCTTGGACTTTGTTGATTTCCTTGAGGTACTTGAAAGTTTCTATCATGTCCCCCTCCCTTTCCTCGAGGCTATACATCTTTAGTTCCTTTAGTCTTTCTTCATATGTCTTCTGATGCAGACCCTGTATCATTTTGGTTGCCCTCCTCTGCACACCCTCCACCCTGTCTATGTCCTTGCAGAGATGGGGTCTTGTGCATTTTGGACTGTGACTGGCTTAGTCCGTCTTGCCAAGACATTTTGGGCACATGGAACACATACTGCAGACAGTTCTAGAGCACAGTACCATGCTCTCATTGCCTCCCTGCATGGGGTAAGAGTGAGGTCCCCCTTGCTTGATGATGTAATGCCATCACATTGATGTCAGTCTGTACTAACAGAGGACCTGGGCGAAGGTAAGCCTGGAAGGCCTGTAGGCCATACAGAACAGCTCTCATCTCTACAACATTCATATGCAGGGTGCTCTCCATTTTGGTCCCTATATCCTGAATCTGATGGGGCCCTAGGTGAGTCCCCAGCCTGTCCCCGAGGCATCTGTTAACATCTGATGAGGGGGAGCCAGCCCAGTGGCATGGAGGGTTGAGGCGCTGGTCGACACACCTCATGCTACACCAGCGACCCGGGTTCGGGAACGAGCCTGGGTGGGAGGAGGGGAAGTGGGACTGAGCAGCCAAAAAGCAGCTCTCCTCTCCCGAGGAGGAACCTTGTCACCCCCGCAGTACAGCTGCCCCCAGGTGGAGGCCTTAGGATAGTGCAGGCGCCGGGGTGGCATGAATAGGGAGGATGCTGCTTTCAAAAGCCAGTCATCCAGGTAAGGGAATACATAAAGGCCTTGCCTGCAAAGGGCTGCTGCCACTACAGCCAAGCATTTGGTAAGGACCCGCGACGCAGATGACAAGCCAAAGGGCACTAGTTGGAACTGGATGTGTTCCCCCTGAAACAGGAATCTTAAATATCTCCTGTGAGGTTTTTGGATTTTGATATGAAGGTAGGCATCCTTCATGTTGAGGGAACATATCCAATCCCCTGCCTGCAGTAGTGGTGGTAGCAGACCCTGCAGTGTCACCATCTGGAACTTTTTGTATTTTATGAAAAAGTTTAGGACCCTGAGATCCAAAACATTCCTTAGATCCCCTGTCCATTTTAGATCTAGGAAGTACTGAGAATAGAACCCTGTGTTTCTCTGTTCCTTGGCTACAGATTCTATTGCTCTTTTGCAGAGCAGGGTGTGCATTTCCTCCAGAAGCAGGGGAATGTTTTCTTGAGGGTAATATGTAGGCACTGGCGGATGGTCTGGAGGTAGCTCTAGAAGCTCCAAAGCATGTCCTTGTGTTATTATTTCCAGGACCCAGAAATTGGAGGTCAGCTCCTTCCACTGGTCCAGGTGGAGGGAGAGATGACCCCCTCCCCGACAACCACCCCTGGAGGCAATGGTGGTTGGGGTGTGTAAAAGGAGTCAGCCCGAGTCAGTTGTGGTTCCTATCGCACTGCCACCTCTAGGGGCTTTTGAATGGGCACACCTGGAGTGGCTGCTGGAGTAGGCATGGCTCCTGCTCCTTTACCTTTGCTTGACTGGCTGGTGGCGGTACGGTGTCTTGCACCAGCCGGAAGAAAAGGCACCCTCTGTCTGCTCCTTGGCTGGGTGTGATAGAGCGAATGGACTGACTTGAGGGTTCTGCCCGAGGCCTGCAAATTGGAGAGATTATTTTGCACATCTGCACCAAATAATTTGTATCCTCTGAAAGGGGCATTTAGAATTGACTGCTGGATGTCATTTGCAGAACCCACCACCCTTAGCCAGGAATATCTTCTCAAACATATTCCGAGACTGCTGCCTTAGCTGAGGCATCTGAAATGTCATAGGCTGTATGTAGGAGGTGTTTATTTATGTCAGCCCCAGCTGTTAAAGCCTTAAGGCGCTCTTGCTTTGGTGCACCTTCTGGAAAAGCCTGGGCAGCTGCTTTAGCTTTCCTCCAGAGTGTGTTTTGGTATTTTACCATATGGGCCTGGTAGTTTGAAATTCTGAGGTCCAAAGGGGCAGAGGCATAGGTCATTTTGCCCATAACATCTAGTCTCCTAGATTCCTTGTCAGGAGGAAGAGAACTGAAATGCTGTGGTGCCTTTGATCTGTCATGGGCAGTGTTGACCACAGAGTCAGCTTCAGGTTGGCCTGCAAAGAAAGGCCTACCTGAGGGAACCATATACATTTTGTCTGCTTTTCTAGGTATGGCATGAATTATGTTAGGCCTATGCCAGGCAGCAAAGGTGGCATCCTCCAGGGCAGGGAGTAGGGGTGGAGTTACAATGGAGGAAGAGAGTCCGGTAGCTCCAGGAAGTCTGTCAGGTTCTTCTTGGTTGTGTCCTGCTCCTCTAAATCAAACCCCATGACAGCTTGAATTTGCTGCATCATGGCTACAAAAGAGGGGTCCTAAGGAGAGGATATAGGTTTGTAAACCACTAAGTCCTCGCTAAAGGTGGAAACTATGGAACTAGTCCTCTCACAGGGACCTTCCACATAATCTTCAGCTTCCTCCTCATCATTCTGTACCATAAGGTCAGGATTATATTCCATGTTGTTGCCTGTCTGGTCGATGGGATGAAAGGAGAATGCTGGCAAAGCCGTTCGCACTCGAGAGGGTATAACCTTGGTAGGCGTCAGTGAGGGGGGTTGAATGATGGACCCCGTCGATGGACCTCCAGGTGTAGGAAGTAGAGGCAAAAGCTGTTTGAGAATGTTGGTAAAGGATGGCAAGACGACATGTACATTGGGAGCACCGAAGCAGGTAAAATTCCCTGTGTCAATGGTGACGCTTCAGCTATACTAGGTCTTGTGGTGCCCGAAGCCTGCCCTGACCTGGAAGCTATGTCGACTGTCTGCATGGCTGGTGTCATTGCTGTTGAAGTAGTCAACGGCGCAGAGGTGGTCAGCAGCACATTGTGGGGTGACAGAGAGTGAACCAGGGAGGCTTTGTCTTTCCCTCTCTCCTGGTGCTTGTTCTTATGTGACCCAGATGTTTTTTCCCAGGATTTTGAGGATTTGGATCCCAAGGAGAGTGCTGGTGATGCGGCGGAGCTCTTTTGCTAGAACTCCTTCTTCATTTGGGCTACCAGCTGCTTTAATAAGTGCTTTTTGAGAACGTCTTTTCTGCATTGTTGGGTGGCTGTGTTGAATCCGCAGATTTGGCACGCCTGAATCTTGTGGTCTGGGCCTAGGCAGCACATGCTTACGTCGTGTGAGTCTCTGGAATATATTTTCTCGCTACACTTGCAACAGTGGAACAGCTTCAACGGCTCTTTAGTGGACATACATGCCATCAAGATCACTTGAGAAAGTGATAGCATGACTAGGATGAGAAATAGAAGAAATCAGCGATTATAACAGCGTTGTTTCTGGGCACAGTCCAACGAGAATGGTTGATGATGGGAAAAAGAACTGAGGAGGGAGGTGGCCGCTCACGTTTACATGGGAGAGGCAATGTCTGATGTTATCATGGGTGGCCCCTGGCGGACTGCTTGCATAAAGTTTCCATGCAGTCCTAGTGCCTGGCGGCTTATAGTTCCACAGGTGTGGCCTGTTGAAAGAGATATCCCCGAAGAAGATCTGTAGATAGAAAGACAGATAGATAAAAGATAATCAAGATGATCAAATTTCTGATTGTACTTGATGAATTAGGAAAGGAGACATCAGAGAGGGAGGCTGTGTAATCCAATACCAGTACTTGACAGATCTGTGAACAAGGAATGTACAGTTATGTAAGAACTTACCGTAACAGTAGATCTTCGAGAGAGGCTCTTGCAGTAGGCAGTAACCATTAGGACTGAGCTGCCAGGCACTAGAACCACACAGAAAACTTAGCTAGCAGTGTCTGGCAGAGAATCGCCCACCTGACGTCACGTGACAGACATTGGTCTGGCACTATATAGTGGGTGCAGGGCGGCCCCCATGCCCGCCCTCCAGTTCTCCCACCGGAGACCTAAGAAGGTGTGACAGGAGAAAGGAGTTGGCTCCAGGAGCCAAGAAATAAGGCTGAAAGAAGTAGCAGCAGGTGGAAGGAGTGAGGAAGGGAAACCCTTGCCTACTGCAAGAGCCTGTCTTGAAGCTCTACTGTTACAGTAAGTTCTTACATAACTGTACTATCTTACTTCGAGAGGGCTCTTGCAGTAGGCAATAACCATTAGGACTGAGTCCCAAGCAGTGTAAGTCAGGCAAAGACTGAACATGGGAGGCAGGAAAAGGTCTGCAGTAGGCAGGGTCTAAGACAGAAGGCCTTGAAGGACAGCTAGTCCAAAGTCAGCCCTGCGCCTACAGGCAATGTCCAAACTGTAATGCTTAGTGAAGGTGTGGACAGAGCTTCAAGTGGTTGCTGCACAGAGATCTGCAGCAGAGGCATTTCTGAAACAAGCAGTAGATGCATCCATGCCTTGGTTGAATGCCCTTTAACTTCCCCCAGAAGGAGTTTGTTATACTTCTGATAACACAACAGAATGCAGTTTGCCAACCATTTGGATAAACATTGTTTTGAAACTGCCTTGCCCTATCTTTTGGGCACAAAGGAAACAAAAAGCTGATCTGTTTTTTGGATTGACTTCATCTGATTCATGTAATAACATAAAATTCTGTGCACACCCAATATGTGCAGAATAGCTTCCCCTTGATTAGAATCCTTAGGGTAATACACCAGCAAGTGTATGGTCTGATTCAAGGTCAACTCAGAAACCACCTTTGGTAAAAGTTAGGATTTATATGCAGAGCCACCTGGTCTCTGAAAAATCACACATAAGCGCCTGAAGCTCAGAAATCCTTCAAGCACAAGTAACAGTAACTAAAAACAGCGCTTTCCAGGATAGGCAGTGCAGATCGCAACTCGGGGCCGGTTCAAAGGGAGGCAAAATGAGTTTCTCAAGTATGAAGTTCAGATCTCATGGAGGAACAGAGTTCCTGACCGGGGGATTTCATGTGGAGGATTACCTTCAGGAAAGTGTGGGAGACCTCCAACTGAGCCATGGTCTTGCCATCTACCAGAGGATGGCGGACAGAAATGGCAGACAAGTGGACCTTCAGTGAAGAATAGCAGAGTCCCAGGCCAGAGAGATGCAAGAGGTACTCTATGACCTGAGGGACAGGGCATGAAAAGGGGTCCCAATCCTTAGAGGTTACCAAGAGGTTCCCTTCCGCTTCACAGCATATGTGGTCCTTGTGGATTGCTTTCTGGCTTCCACAGGAACCTGAGCGACTAGAAGAGACACCAAATCACGAGGCTACTATGTCAGAAAGTACCACGCATGAAGGTGAAGGGATCTGAGACCTGGGTGAACCAGTGTGCCCTGCTCCTGGGTCAGGAGGTCGTGGCAGAGGGGAAGAGGAACCGGAGGCTCTATCACCAAGTGCTGAAGCAGAGGGAACCAAATCTGGCAAGGCCAATATGGGGCAATCAGAATCATGTGAGCCCCCACAGTCAGTAGTCTGAGCAGCACCCTCTGTAGTAGCGGGAAGGGAGGAAAGGCATACAAGAACCTCCATGTCCAGCAAAGAGACAGTGCGTCTTGCCAGAAAACACCAGGCCCTGGAACAAGCGAGCAAAAACTGGATAGTTCTGCATTGTATGGGGGGAAGTGAACAGATCTAGATCTGGGCGACCGCAAAGGTCAAAGATGTCTTCGGCTACTAACTGCTTCAGTTTCCACTTGTGTGCCCTCGACTGAGTGCAACTGATAGTGTTCGCTAGGACATTTTAGAAGCCTGGGACATGCACTACCGTGAGTTGAGGGCAGTGCTGAACTGCACAACTCCAGACACGCATCGCCTCCCTGCATAGGGTGTACGACAGTGTGCCTCCTTGTTTGTTCAGGTACCAGACTACACACATGTTGTTTGACTGGACCAGCAGTGAGCCTGTAAGGAGAAGGGGCTGAAAGGCCTGAAGGGCATACAGCATCGCGTGCATCTCCAGCACGCTGATGTGTAAGGAGAGCTCACGCTGAGACCAGGATCCCTGGGTCCTGTGATTCCCCAAGTGAGTACCCCAGCCCTGACCAGAGGCATCTGCTGTCATGGTCTGGGCTGGAGAGGGAGGCTATAAAGGGACTCCACCCCAGCAGAGATGGTTTAGATCCTGCCATCAGAGGAGATCCTGTTGTATGGGGTTGGAAACCAGGACCCTGCGGTCCAGGTCATCCGACCTCTTGTCCCACTGCATTTGAAGCATCCACTGCATGACACGCATGTGAAGTCTGCCCAGAAGAACAGTGGGAATAGCCACTGCCATAAAGCCTAGGAGGCATAAGACAGACCTGGCTATAGACCAGCGGTTGGAAGCCACCTGCCTGGCCTGCTTCTACAGCGTGTTTCCACCCTGTCCAGGGGGAAAAAGGCTTGACCCTGGGCTGTGTCCAGCACCGGCCCAAAGAACTGGAGACGCTGGGATGGTGTTGGGCGAGACCTGGACAGTTCACCATAACTCCCACTTGGTGGAACAGAGCCAGGGTAGCTGATAGAGAGATTTCCAGGCTGTCCCCTAATGGGGCCAACAGGAGTCAGTCATCGAAGTACGGGAACACACAATGCCCCTGGCATCGCAAAGCTGCAGCCACCATCACTACGCACTTGGTAAACACCTTGGGTGCTGAGGAAAGACTAAAGGGAAGGGCTCTGAACTGAAAATGCTCCCCCCCTAGAAGGAAAATCTGAGAAAGCAGCAGTAGGCCGGCAAGACAGGAATATGCAGATACGCATCCTGCATATTCAGAGCACAGAGCCAGTGTCCCTGTTGAAGCAGTGGCAGTAGATCTGGGAGAGTCAGCATACGAAATCTCTTGTACTCTATGTACAGATTGAACGTGCTGAGGTCCAGTACTGGCTGAAGGTCTCCCGTCTTTTTTGGGCACCAGGAAGAAGTGGGAGTAATCCCCCATCCTGCCTGGCCCTGAGGAATGGGCTCTATGGCTGAATTTTCCAGCAGAGCCCAGATTTCCTTTCTGATGAGCAGGATGTGACCTCTCGTGTAACAAGAGTGACCTGGAGGATTTTCTTATGGTCTCTCTACAAATTCCAGTGTGTGGTCTTGAGCTATGAGCTGAAGGACCCACGAGTCTGCCGTGATCACCTCCCATCTGGGCAGGTGACTGGTGACTCTGCCCCCTACCAGTTTCTCTGGAACTAGTGGTGGTGGTGGTGGTGGGGGATCCACGAGTCAAGAGGTGGAGGGAGGGTTGGGAAGTGCCCCCCAGAGGCCCTCTGACACTTGGCTGGGGGGGCCAACTGAGGGAGCCCGTTTGCCATGATGCTTGGCAAGCTGTTGTCTTGTCCGATACCTTTGCTGGCGATGAAAAGGCTTCCAGGGCTTGGTATTGGCACAGTACAGTGATTACACAGAGCGTAGAGCTTTCTCACTCTCTTGCAATTCCGTCAGTATATCCTTGACATCCCCTCCAAAGAAGAACCGTCCTCGGAAGGGAGTGTCCAGTATGGAAACTTGAACATCCTGGGCGAATCTGGACACCTGCAGCCAAGAGTATCTCCGTAAACAGACAGCCGTTGCAGTGCTCCGAGTAGATGCATAGACGGTGTGGTACGTCACCCAACTACCTGCTGTCCTAACCATCTGCCCAATCTTGGTCTTGGCCTCAGAATCGGCCAGGGCTTCGAACTCAGATCTGAGTGGATCTAGGATAGCCTTCTGGTAGCATACCATGTGGGCTACATAATTCAAGGCCCGCAGTGCCACAGTGGAGGATGAGTAGATTTTGCATCCAAAACTGGTCCAGTTGCCTCGGCTCCTTATCTGAAGGGGGAGGTACTCATGTTAGGCTTAGTAGAGTGGTTGTTAGCTGCATTAATGACCAGCGAATCAGCTTTAGGGTGGGTGCTGAGGTGGTCTTTTCCCTCTGGGACATGGTATAATCTGTCTGCCTTCTTAGCAATGGCTCCGACAGACGATGGCTGCTGCCAAAAGGTGATGTCTAAATTGTCGTGTGCCCCCATCCATGGGGGAATGACAAGTGGAGTCAGCTCTGGCAAGTCAAGGTGCTCCGCCAGTCTTCTACGCTGAGGATCTTGGACCTCAGTCTTCCATCCATTAGCCTCTTGGATTTTCTGGAGGATTTCCATAAAGAAAGGGTCCTCCAGAGGAGACTTGGGTCTCCTTGGGTTTAGGGGCCATCCGACAGAAGGAAGTCATAGTCTGATACTGAGGAGGAAGAATCAGACTCAGAGTCCAATGAAGGGCTCCTGTCCAGAGGAGAGACCTATGGCAGGGAACCTCCTTTTGGGGTTCTGTAGCCCCCACTCCTTTTGTCGCCCACTGCAGAAACACCTACCATGTGGCCAGAAGAGGAGGGGCAAGTCTCATCAGGAGAGAGAGAGAGAGAGAGACAGAGTGAGGAGTAGGAGTTGGATGGGCCGGCATAGAGGTCGTGACCTGCTGACGTTGGTACAACACTGACACCAGCTGAACCTTGGCCCTGTTCCACCAGGACTGAAAAAGAGCTTCATAATCCACCTGTGGCTGGGGGGGGGGGGAGGAAGCTTGAAGGCTGGCAGGTAACCCAACGGTGGGTAACCTGGTGTCTTGTACCTGGGCGTTGGGAACCCTGGTGTATGATAACCTGGTGTTGGATACCCTGGCATTGGGTACTCCGGCAAGGGGTACCCCAGCGATGGATATCCAGGCGTATGGTAACCCGGTGTTGGGTAGCCTAGTGAAGGACCCGACAGGGACTCAGCAGAGGCCCTGAGGGGGCACCGGAGGGCCCAAGCTGTGGAGGTCAGCAGCAGTGGAGCTGGTGGCGGCCCCACAGGGGGCAGTAGTAATGGCTCCAACAGGGGGTTCAGGCGTTGGCCCTTCTGGGCCGATTGGGGGTATCTGGGTTCTGAGGCTGGGGGAGCAGCCCAGACGGAGGCAGATCGGTCAGAATGTTCCTGGGGGTATTCGATGTAGGGTCTGCCGGTGTTAGCAGATCAGTCAGGTCAGTGGATGGTAGCTCCTCCGGCTCTGGGTTGGAGGGAGAGGTAGAAGGACCCGCTGGAGGCAACGAAGGAGAGTCCCAAGAGGGGGATTCCTCATTCTTCTTCTGCTTATGGGAGCCAGAGGATCCTCCTGGGGAAGATGAAGAGCTTCGCACCTGCTGCAGTTCCTTCTTCATGAAAGCCAGTTTTTGATTGAGAAGATGGGCTTCCAAGGCTTGCTAACGGCATTTCTGTGTGGCCTGGTTGAACTTCTGGCAGGCCGCACAGTCCTCGGTGTCGTGGTCAGTCCCCAGGCACAGGAGACAAGAGGTACTGTATGGCTGTCTTTCTCAGGAATGTGATTCGGAAGGAGTTGGAGAAGACATGCAATCTGATGACAAATGACCAAGTTTTTTTGAAGAAAATAAAGAAAATCGAAAGTGCATACTTACTGAAAATGGCGGTAGACAGTAGCAGTGTTCCGCGAGATCCAATGTGTGCAGGTTGACAACGTGAAAGAACTGGAGGGGGGTGGGGACCACCCACTATATAGAGCTGGGCCGATGTCAGTCACGTGACGCCGGGTGTGTGGTCCTCCGCCAGACACTGCTAGCTATGTTTTCCGTGTGGTCCTAGCACCTGGTGGCTCGGTCCTGATGGTTGTTGTCTACTGCAAGAGTCCTCTCGAAGTAAGATATATCAGGTTCCAGTCCCACCACAGCCAGAGACTCACCGTATGACAAGGAGCAAGTCCCTCAACCTTCATGTGCTCTAGTGTACTCAGCTGTAAAACTGGCAAGAGGCAGGATCCCACCCAAACAGAGATGCTATCAATCTGCTATCCTGACAACAGTATATAAGTTAAAAAAAAAAAAAGGGGAAAAAAAGACAAGGGTGCCCTGGTAGCTCTATGGCGCTCCCTACAGCAAAATACATATTGCAATGAATGAAAAAAAAAAACAATGTTCATTTCATTTTAACATTTCTTTGAGTGACCAGGGAAGCAGATCAGGGCAGAGCCATGGATGTTGCCTACCTTGATTTCAGTAAGGCCTCTGACACAGTTCCACATAGGACACTTGAAAACAAGCTGGGCAACCTGGGAGTGGGTCCAAAGGCAGTAAACTGGGTAAGAAATTGGTTGGGGGATAGGAGACAGAGGTTGGTGGTAAATGGAGTACACTCTGAGGAAGGGAGAGTGACTAGTGGGGTGCCACAAGGATCAGTACAGGGTCTGGTCCTCTTTAATGTCTTTATTAGCGACACTGCAGAGGGGCTAGAAGAGAACGTATGCCTTTTTGCAGAGGACACAAAGATCAGCAGTAGGGTAGACACTCCAGGGGGTGGCACAAATGAACAGAGATCAAAGAAAGCTTGAGGAGTGGTCGAAAGTGTGGCAACTGAGATTCACTGCGAATAAGTGTAAGGTCATTCACTTAGGGCACAGAAACCCAGGGATGGAGTACAAGATGGGGGAGTGGTACTGATGACCACCAAGCAGGAAAGGGACCTGGGGGGAATAATTTCTGATGACCTAAATGTGGCCAAGCAGTGTGGCAAGGCAGTGGGGCAAGCTAGTGGGATGCTAGGGTGCATAGGAAGGGGTAACACTATCAGAAAGGGAGGTGGTCATTCTGCCATATAAAACACTGGTGAGACCTTACCTGGAGTACTGTGTTCGGTTTTGGAGACCACATCTCTGAAAGGACACAGAATTGAGGCAGTCCAGAGAAAAGTAACTAAAATGAGCTGGGCCTTCATCAAAAGCCCTATCAGGAGAGGTTAAAGGACCTCAATATGTATATCCTGGAGGAAAGGAATGAAAGCGTGGATATGATAGAGACTTTCAAATACCTCACAGGTATAAACATGGTACAACACGAAAGCATTAAAAAAACAAAACAAAAACAAACCAAAAAAAAAAAAAAAACAGATACTCAAGAACAAGGGCTCATGCTATAAAGCTGGAGGAGAGTAGATTCAGGGGAAATGTTAAAAAGTACTTCTTCACAAAAAGAGTGGTAGATGCCTGTACCAGCCTCCCAGTGGAGGTGGTTGAAGCAAAAATTGCGACAAGACTCAAGAATGCATGGGACAGACGCAAGGGAATCATATTAGTGGAATGGGGGCATACAGCCGGAGACCAAGTAGGGTCTGCAGTATTACAGTAGGCAGGGAAAATGGGCAGACTAGGTAGGCCAAGTGGTCCTTATCTGTTGACAGTTTCTATGTAATATATGTAAACTTTTAAACTTACGTACCAAGGATTGCCCAGCAGAGATGCAACATCTCATTTTCAGTGGGGTTCTGCTTCTACTCAATTCCTCGGGGTTCTTGGAGGCTAAGTAACTTACTCAAGGTCACATGGTTAGTATTTGGCTTTAGTGAGGTTTGAACATGCAACCTCCATTTTCCAAGTCAGTGGGTGCTCTAACCATCTGACCACAGTGTTTCCTATAAAATACTACATGCAATATATTTTTATTTTCTTGTAAGGGACTGTTGTTCGCACAGCAGGACAGATGGGACAAAATGTGTGCTTTACTGCTCAGTTGTGACTTAGTTCTATTGACTCAGCTATGCATAGGAAAGTGCTAAAATCCAGGTAGTATCTGTATGCTATCTAGTAGATACAAAGACAGCAAACTCGTTCCCAAACAAGGAGAGGGGAATATGAGATGGGGACACGTCCATGAGAAATCTCCGCAGGCTCTAGGAAAATCAGCTGTGCATAACTTATTTTGCTGTTGGTTTTTGGAAGAGCACCATTGCAAAGGCAACTCTGTGTTAACTACTATGGAGCACTGCAGTAACAACTCTGTGCCTGAAGGAGTCCCAACAGGTGTTACCACTACATGGATGTCTTCGTCTGGGTTGTCTCCGTGTGGATTAATTACAGTGGTGGTAACACCTGAACTTTATCTGTGACTTGAAGCTGTTCTGAAGACCTGCTGAAGAGAATTAGGGGCCCAATACACATTTGTGGACCTTGCACCCGCTTAGCATCACAAATGACTCTCAGGTACTAGCACAAAGGGGCTGTCAGCATTTGGGAATTGGGAGGGTGGAGGTGCGATGGAAATGGCCTCCACGGCTACGCTCAAAGTATTGTGGCCCTCATAAAGATTGTCAACGTGGAAAGTCAGAGCCCCCAAAGCACCTCCAAGAATTCTCGCACTGCGTGACCATTCTCACCTTGAATCCCCCTCCCTCCTTCTCCATGAACTGTCACTCATCGACACATACCCAGTCCTCTTCTCCAATGAGGTTAACTCTGCCCGTAGTCTCCTCCAAGCCCTCCTGCCCCCAAACCAGGATAAATTTGCTCCTCTCACTAAGACAAGGGTTAAAGAGATCCCCACCAGATGGTGTCACAGGGATCTCCTCTCCCTGATCAAAACGGGGGACAAAAGCTGGTTGACTTTCAAAGCCTCCGCCAACCTGGCAGACTGGCTTGCCTACAGGCATCTACGCAACCTATGTAAAACGACCACTCACCTTGCAAGAGCCAATTCTGCCATAAACGATCGTTTGCCTCTGCTGGGAATCCTAGGGGCTTCTGGGATGCCCATCGAAGAGTCACATTAATGACTTTAACTGATGGGATCCACTGTAATAACCCTGAAACCATTGCCAATACCTTCAACTCGCACTCTGTGGATCATTCACCCATCGTGGCTATCAACCGCACCCAGCCCCCCCTTACCACCACTCCCTCTGAACCCACCCTTTCATTTAAAGCTGGTGTCCCCTGAGGAAGTGATCAAGTTGTTAAGGTCCTTTCACAATGGGTGCAGCACAAGGCCCAATCAGATGCTATCTAGATGACTGCCTGGGTGATGCTATCCTAGCCTCCCCATCTCACACATTTTGTTTGTCCTTTACCTCTGGCATAGTCCCAGAATGTTGGAAACTGCCAACACTACTAAAAAAAGGGGGACCCACAATCTTCTAAACAATTACAGACCTATTGCGCTACTCCCAATCCTCAGTAAATTACTTGAAAGAGTTGTAGCTTCCCAACTGATCGAATTTCTCCTGGTACATAACCATCTCTTGCCCAACCGGCGTGGGTTCAGGAAGGAAGACAGCACTACCACTGCCCTGACTCAACTTACAAACAATATCGACTATGCCATGGATGGTAGCTCTCTTACTAGAGCCATTTTTGACTCTGACGAGAGAGTGGGTCAGTGCTCTGGGGCAGAAGTCTGACATTACCATTGGTCAGTCACGCTGACTGCAGGGAAGATGGAGGTTAGGGGAACCAACTGAGAAGGGCGAGCAGGTGGGGAATGTAGCTAGGGCTCCTCCTGAACAGGGGACTGGTAACAGTAAGCTTGGAAGTTCAAATTAGGTTAGGGGAAGAGGCCAATTAGGGAGGACTGACAAAGCCTGTAGTCAGCAGGAAAAATAAAAAATTAAGGTGACTGTGGAAGAATAAGGGAGAAGGAATAGAAAGAAGCAAGAGGGGATCAGTAGAAAGATGGGTCAGGTCTGCCTTAATACCAGGAGTCTGGGAAATAAAATTAGTGCACTCAAGGCAATAGTGGCAGACACTAAAATGGATGTAGTAGCATCACAGAAACTTAGGCCACAGAGAATAACGATTGGCACCCAACAGTCCCTAGCTACACCATATTTAGAGGGGACAGAGAAAAAAGGTAAAAGAGGAGGCGTAGCCCTATATGTCAGACAGTCGTGGTGCAGGACAGGCACCTAGCTTCCCTCTCCCCTTCCCTTTCTGCCCCTAATTCTCTCCCCCTCACAACAGAGTCCCCCGACAGGAGCTGCTTCCTCCTCCTCTCCTACCCTCCCTGTGGACTCTGTAATGGAAGTCTCCCACATAATCCCCGTTCACTAGTACGGGTAACTCCATGGGACATTCCCACTCTGCCAGGACGGCATAGGAATTGTGTAGTGGTAACATGGGGGGGGGATGTGCCTCTGACCCACCACCTTCTCCCTTTCTGAGCCCACCGTAGACCAGCTGCTCCTCCTCCTCCTCTTTTGCACCCTTTGAGGCAGCAGTGGCAGACTTGGTGGAGGAGGAGGCCCTCCAAATTCTGGCCAGCTTGGCCTGGACTCTAGCAACCTCCTCCCTCAGCCCATAGAGGTGCATGCAGAAGGGGCAGCACCGCAGCCTCCAGAAAGTCTCCCTGTAAACTGCCGCCCCACAAGCACTGCACCACTCCCAGCGTATCTATTTACTACCCTGCCTGTTTTTGTTTTTGCTTACTTGCTTTCTTCAAACTATTTTTCTACTCCTACCTTAAACAGGGTGTTTCACCTATTCTCAAAATTATGTGACCCCCTTTCTTACTTCAAACCCTTTTTTACTCCTACCCCATATAGGGTATTTCACCTAATTCCGAATTTTTGTATGCCCCCAACTCTCCTCACTCAAGTGCACAGTGAGCTCTCACATTAGTTTAACAAGACACTTAACACAGTTGTGAGAGAAGTGACAGTTGTCATTCCTCACCAGCCATTTGCAGTTAATAATTAACCAGTTAATGCCTGACAGAATGAGCTGATCCTTGATTAGGTTCACCTCACCCACTAACCCCCCTCCCCCATCTAATGCCCAATGTAAATGTGACAAAACCTTAGCAGGGGATTAGCTGGAACCCCCCCCCCCCAAACCATTTACTACAACTATCTGGCTAGTTAAAGAGCAGCTGACGCCTTCAGGAGAACTTTAACAAAACATAATATTTAGACACTGCCCAGCTTGTATTTCACATTAGTTCTGTATTTCTCCGGCCCATTATTTTTTACTGAGGTTATTTGCTCCTGAAAGGTTTAACTATTCCTGCTTTCTCCCTACCTGAAGTCATAATGCACATCTTGTGACATCACAGTTACTTCCATGGTAACAGATTGTGATGTCACAACTCAGGATTATGCCTTGAAGTAGGGAGTAAGATATAGAGGCAGATGAACTCTAAGGGATAAAGATCATGTATTCATGCACGTTTCCTCAGTAATAAATAACCGTGAGGAGAAGTCTACAGAATATATACAGAATGCAAGCTGAATTATACCCAATTATTATATTTTTCAAAGTTTTCCTTGAGGCGTCAGCAGCTCTTCAAGTTAGGACATTATCAGCTGACCCAAAACAGGGATCAGCAACACACCCAATAATGTTTCTGCTGTGCTCCAAGTTGTACACTAAATACAAGCTAACACTGAACATTAAAATACACTGTCTGTACATTAACTTAGATTACTGCAACTTGGAGCCACTAATAACCCAAGCTAATTAATACAGTATGTTAACGATTAGCAACAGCTAACAGAAGTGTACTAATAGGGGTTACATTTCAATATCCGGTGACAATACTGTCACAGCTGAAGCAACAGACATTAGATAATTGCAGGGACATACACAGTACATGACTTAGTGAACCAAACCCAAATTTTAGCTGTAGACTATTTGTGTCTAATTGTGGGTGCAGAGTCTCCTGCAGACTGCCACCCCATGCTGACGCCCGCAGTATGATGCCCTTAAGCTGTGGCCCTTTAGGGAAAGGACCACAGCGGAGGCCCACTAGTAAACAAGCAATATATGCAAAAGGAAAGCGACGCCCCCTTCCTGCTGCAAGCTTCTGATTGGAGCAGGGGCTGTCACACAAATGGATGCTGGATTGCGAGTCAGATGGCACAGGTAGTGATCCGAGCAGTCCCAAAAGCCCCAAATCACTTGGCCTGACTAGCCAGATACCCAGCTTCCTTCTGGAAGCCACAGAACTGAATGACACACCAATGAATCAAGTGCTGACATTCTTTGTTCTGTCAAGATAGTAGCATAGTGCTCTCTTGACATTCATGCAATGTAACTTCTGTTCCCCTGAACTAGAATGCACTGGGAATAGTACAAGTAAAGTAAGTGACTTGTTCAGATGAAATTATTTTGGGAAGAATTTCCTGCGAGTACTCAGGGCCACCTTATCCCTGTGCATAATGATGTAGTCTGGTTCTGTGCCAATGGCTTGAAGCTCACAGACCCTTCTGGTGGAGGTCATGACTATGAGGAAAATAGTTTTCCAGATTACACACTTCAGGTCCACATAGGCTGAAAAAAGCACTGTACCAACTGGCCAGGTGTACATTTAAATCACAGGGAGGTACTGGTTAACTGACAGGTGGCTGTAAATGAAACAGGCCGTTGAAAAATCTCTTGAACACAGGATTGAAAGGTCAGAGATTTTCTTTCCCTACAGACAGGAAAGCTGAAGCTGCTGCCAGGTGGACTTTCAGTGACAGATTTCTAAGCCCATTTGAGTGCAAGTGCTCCCAGGTAATCAAGAACCAGGGGCAAAATCAGCTTCTACAGAGGATACACCCTTTCCTATAAAGAGAATCTTTTTCATTTTGCGGAATAAGGTTTTCTTAACCTTTCAGAATATGCTACAGTGTGCCTGAAAGATTCATGCCTGAGTATTCTAGGTCCTAAAGGATCATGCCTTCAGTCTTAGTGTTCTGAGGTTTGGGAATTTCATTCTGCCCTGTGACAGAGTCAGGAGGTCATGTCTCAAGGGCAGTGATAACCAAAGGAAGAAAAGCATACACACCAAAGCACGAGATCCACAGTATTTATATCCCAGGACTGCACCAGACTCTGGGCTAGCAGTGAGATGGAGTTTTTGCACGACAGGGACAGCGGGAGAGCACCATGGCTGTTTCGCCCAATTTGGCACACCTAAATTTATTATTGATGATTCCGTACACAGTTTCCACAGGACTCTGTGTACTAAAGAGCATGGAGGGACGGCATAAAGGAACTTTCCCTTCCAGGTGAGAGCGAGTGCATCTTGCGGTAGGGTCCCCTTGTGGGGTGACTGGCAGCAAAACAGTGATAGCTTGTGATTCTCCCATGAGGCGAACAAGTTTACCTTTGGTGTTCCCCAAAATTCCAGAAAAGAATGTGTACCACCTGCTGGTTTACTTACCATTTGTGGTTTCCCTGGCTTATTCTGCTTAGACAGTCTGTCTGTCTGTCCTTCCCTGGTAAATGTACTGCTACAATTTTTTGCATTTAGGGAGTAAGCCCAATTCCAGATTCTCATTGCTTCTGTGCAGAGCTCTGCGGACCTTGTACCACCTTGTTTATGTAACACATTGGGGTGGTACTGTCAGTTCCAAGTCATAATAGCAACTGCAAAACAGCGATCGCTATTATGGCTTGTGAATATGGCCAAAAAGCATTTCAGCGATATAAAATTCTCGATGACCCCACTTCCAGTACCACTTAGTGTTTTTGCGGGGGCTATGCCCCTGCTATTCGATTGTTAACTGGGGGGTGGTGTCGAGGGGCAAAGCTCATGGGGGAGGTAGACACAAGCAGCGGCAAAATACTCGCTCGTCCGTCCCAAACCCAGTGCCTACTGCACCATAGCCAGCCACCCTCCCCACCACATCACAGGGCTGGCTTGGCTGCAGCAGGCTCTCTTTCCCATCTAAACCTTCCTTCCTTCCGTCCTATCCCTCCCCTCCACCTCCGTATCCCTCCCCTTCCAGTCGCTTTCCTCGCTATTCCATCGCTACCTTTGCAGGGTCGCTGATGATGACAGCGTTATAAATGAGTCATTGTTTTTACAGTCACTCATTTATTATTGCTGTCATCACTGGATACCCGTACTGTCTGTTCTTATCAGAACTGACTAATCCTGCAGCAGAGCTGAGAAGGACTGCATTGACAGACGTTCTGCTCTTAGCTCTAGGTTTATGTGCTCTTGTTTTTCCAGCTAGAGCCATACATTACTTACTTTATGCTCCTCTTGATTACCTCTCCATCCTAGCAGGGAGAGTTCTGTTGTCAGTGTGAGAGTTGCGGACAGTTGCTGAATGAAACTTCTTTCTCTGAGGTTGTCCACCTCTTTCCACCAATCCAGAGAAGGGACCAGGCTGCCTGTAACTGGTATTGGTTGGCTTAGTGAATTTGAGTTTTGGTGCCAGGCAGCACCTCATGAAGTGGTGCTGCAGACAAGCCCATGGCACCACAGCTGTTGCTGTGGACATGTGGCCCAGTAGTTGCAAGGTCCTGGCCTTGGTCTTCCTGGTTTGAAAGATCTTGCACAGGACGGCAGACTTTCCATTCCTGCCTGTATAAGAAATGCTTTCGCCTGTGTGGTATCTAACTCTGCCCCTATGAACACCAGTACTTGACTGGGCTGTAACTGGGATTCTTATAGATTCATGAGGAAACCCATGTTTTCCAAGGTGTTTCATACCAGTCCCAGATGGCTCAGTGTTTCCTATTTTGACCTGCCTGAGAATAGCCAGTAATCTACGCCAGGGGTACATTACTCATATTTTTTGTAGGTGAGCATCTAACAGTGCTAAGCTCTACGTGAACACCACTGGAACTAGCAGTTGAGGTCAGACCAAAAGGCAGTGTTGCAGATTTGCACTTGTCTCTTCCTAGCCTGAACCGGACATATTTTCTCTAAGAGGGTCTTACAGGGATGTGAAAAATTCAAGAAAGCATGGGACAGACATAAGGCAATTCTAGTGCGGGGTAGGAGGAAGTAGGCTGTTGGTTAACTAGGATTTGCAGCTTATCCATTAGGTAGGGAAATGGGCAGACTAGGTGGGCCAAGCGGTCCTTATCTGCCATCAAATTCTATGTTTCTATGAAAATAAGCACCTTTCATATCCAGAGTTCCCAGCCACTTTCTTTTTTGCAGCAATGGTGTAACTGTTCCCAGTGTTATCATTTTGAACTTCTCATTTTATATGTGACTGTTCAAGTACCTTATGTCTAGAATATGCTGCCAGTCCCTATTTCTTCTTTCTTTTTTTTTTAACTTTAATTTTTATAAAAATTTTCCACATACAGTAGCTATGGAAACATTCATATAGTGAACAGTCCAAAATAAAATAATATAGTCCTACAGAGGATCAAAACAAAATCCTCTTAATTTAAGGAATAAGTGCATCCACTATACAGTATATAGGAACCTCATTGGTGGGGGGGGGGGTACAGTCATATACCTCAATATAATAACTAAAATGTTTGCTGCATAAAGAGTCAAAGAGCAACATGGCAAAAATCCCAAGATGATGGTTGGCCAGCAATGTCCCTTGTAAAATAGCATGGTCCACTAGGAACCTGCAGTATGTTTATAACTTAATAAAAGAAAGTCCCCAAAGAAAAAACTTGGAAGCAAAACATAAATATGTTTCAATATAAATAAGATAACCTACTTAGAAAGTTAACAGGGCCGTCCCGGTGGCGCAGAGGGCTGAGGCGCTGGATGCCACACCTCAAACCATGCCAGCGACCCAGGTTCAGGAACGGACTCGGGGCGCCAGGGGTCGGCAGGGGACAAAGAGGGCTGCTCTCCTTCGGGTGGGAATGGTTGCTCGCCAACAGCGGCTCCCAGTGGAGGCTGGGGGCCACTGTTTAGAGCGATGCAATGTGGGAACACCAGAAAACTGAAAATGGCTCCTGTGTTTGCTGGAAGATGGCTCCCTCGCTCTGCGATAACACTGGAACTTCCACGGGCCTCCTCTACCTCAGCAGCGATTTCGGGGGACCTAATAGATAGTGCGCTGGGTAATCCCCTCCCGGTGCCTTCCCCCTCAGAAGAGAGGGACCCACTGGGATACCCCTCGGGAGTCGGCTGCTATCTGAGGATCGAGGTGAGCCCAGGAAGAGGATGGCTGGTGAGTCGGGAGCACTGTGGAGCCTGAAGGAGAGGGGAGCACTGGAGCATGAGGCGAGTAAAAATAGATCATGCAAAAAAAAAAAAAAAAAGTTAACAAAACATTTAACTTGGAATATCTGCATTAAAGTATTAAGGTACCAAGCTTAATGAATGACATCTGAAATTGAAAATGGAAGGACCCCAGTTAAAACAAATAAGCAGGACTGGGTCATTATAATTCTAAGAAAGAGGTCCAAACAAGCAACAGTTCTCAGCAATAAAACGTAGACAAAAAGTCCAGAAAGAAAAGTCAATCAAGGAAAAAACCTTTTCAGGTTTTGCCTCTACCCTCCACCGAGTCCTCTTTTTTGGAACGGGCTCTCATGGCTGCAATATGAGCAGCCCATTTTCCTGCTTCCGGAGGATCCAAAAAGAGATATACCTTGCCCTCATAAACAATTCTCAGGCGAGCCAGATAAATCATTGTGTGTGGGACCCCAACATCTCTCAAAGTCTGTCGAACACTATCAAATTTCTTGCGATGTTGACGTGTCACAAAGATAATGTCAGGAAAAATATACATCTGTTTATCTTCATGCATAATGGGGTCTACACATGGCGCAGGTTGTAGAATTCGGTCTCGGACTCCAAAGTCCGATATGACCACCATTACAGTATGAGGCTCTTTCCCCTGTTGCCTTCCTCTCAGGATGATTCAACAGGCCTTTTGTATCTCCACAACAGGATGTGACCCTTCCAATATCAATTTCTCCATCAGCCATTCCTTCATAAAGAGTACAGGATGATCCCCCTCACTTCACTCTGGTAGTCCAAGCACTCTTAGGTTGGTAGAGCGGACCTGATTCTCGAGAGTCTCCAGGCGAGTCCACAGATGCTGGGATTCAGTTACCATTAGAGAAGTGGCTCCTGTAGAAGCATCCACTTGCTTACAGGCTTTCTGCACCTCACCTTTCAGGGCACCCACAGCAGTCTCCAGCACAAGCACCCTGCCGTTAAAGCCATCGACCTTCTGGGACAAATCAGTGACCAAAAGGATCAATTTCTGTAATTTCAGGCCCAGTAAGCCCAAGGTTTCCTCTGAGGCCGAACTGGCTACAGGCAAGGCCTCTGCTTCTGAGCGCGTGACTGACGCTCCACCAGACCCTTTACTTCTGTCGGAGCCTCCAGACATTTGATCTCTTTTTGGATTATCCATTCTGAGCAATTCGAGGGTCCCCTTTCAGCTAGTAACCTCAAAAATACAAATATCTCAAAACAAACTGCATATTCCAGTAGATTTAAATAATAGTTAACAGAGCTATCCAAAACTGCTTCCATTAAGCTTGGGCTCCACAGCACACCCCCCTCCTCCCCACCACCTTTTTTCTTTCTGGTTAGAAAGTATCTTGAGAACAGGCCTCTTCCTCACTGAGAGAGAGAGGGACTTTTTCTATAACATTCATCTTTAACAGCTTCTTTACCTCCAGCTGTAGCAGGAATGCTTCCTGAGGCTGGAGTGGAGTAAAAACATTTGGGCTTTTCAGTTTTAGAAAGCTTGTGAACAGAAGTGCCCATCCCAGACTCACTACATCCAGCACCCACTTATCTGTCGTGCTGGATTTCCACTCTTGGAAGTAATGAGTCAGGTGGCCCCCTACTGTTGGGAGGGGGGGTCTATAGCAGCCTGCACAGAGCTGTCAGGCATTCTGTTTCTCTTGCGGTTTAGGGGCACGTGTCTGTCTCTGCCTGGCACCTCTCCTGCCTCTGTCTCTTTGGACACCCTTTGAGGATGGTAATCATAGTAGGAATAGGACCTTTGGTACAGGCAATACCTCTACATCATCTTCCATGTAGCCTGAAGAAATCAGAAGCTCTCTCGTTCAGGGTCAGATTTTTGTAGGTTTTTTGTTCATCAGCCTTCTTCATATAGGATTCTGTTTTATCACCAAAAAGGGTGGTCCCTCAAAGGGAGTGCATGTGAGCACTATTTCAGGTTGCAACCCTACAGACCATGTAATGAGAAAGAACCCTAGGGAAGCCACTGACTGTGCTGCTGCTCGAGTAACACCCGAATTGGGCTGAAACTATAAATATTGGAACCCTAAGTACAGGACTAGGAGGATGCTGTACTCTTGGGTGTACCGTCCTTTGGATGAGATGAAAAACTGTGGTCCCTTCTGCCAGCCCTGGTGCTAACCTTGTGAGTGTCCAGGGGGAAGTAAAAAGACCCTAAGGCACTTTTTACAAGAGGCGGAGATTCTCACACGTGTCCTGGACAACATTCCTCTTCTCGTAAAACTGGCTCATGCAACTGTTCAAGGTCGTGTGAGGGTGATGATGTGCAAAATGGCTGCCACAACACCTTCAGTCACTTCACTACCAGTCTCTCATTGCTTGAAAAATATATGAAAAATGCTATATAAATGCTAAGTCTTTTTCTTCTTCTAAAATTAATTTTACAAGTTGTACACTTGATTTCCTGCCACTGAATACCAGTGCTGAACACAGCTAACAAACCAGCAAGACAGTCACAATTTGGTTTACTCATGCAATATGGGTCAAGTGCCACAACTGGGGTGTTCTGTAGTCCAGTTGACGTGGATGCTGAGAATCCTTCTGACATCGAAGAAATATAACAGGATATCCCCTAGATTATGAGGCTTGGGAGAACAGTAGGGACTGGCTGAAACAGAACTCTGACGCCATATCTGGCAGAAGTTTAGTTTGTGTATGGGGCACCACGGTGATCTTAGTGCCCATGTACAGAGGACTGGTCGCTAGAGCGGCAGCTACACAACTCGGTGAGATGAAGCAGCAGTTTACAAGAAGACCATCTTCCACATGAGGCAGTTTAGCTCACACGTGAATGCCAGCTCGAATGACGGGCAGGATAGCTCACTTGACACTGGGCTGAAGACCCAGGCTGTCACTGGCTTCTTCTATGAGAGGTCACAGATGACAGCTCTCTATGAGGCACCTCATGGACATTAATGCACCAGTGTGATGCCACTGACCATGTCATGACTGACTGGTATGACCCAAAGATGCATCTTCACTGGCAAGAAATAAATTCCTGAAACAGAACTGTAATATTGGAACAGGAGGCTACACTGCAAGGTATGGGCATTAAACCCCACACTGCCCCCGCCGCTGTAGCTGTGGGGACTAGCACGGAGTATCAAGGTCATCTGCATCAGCTGGTCCCCACTTTGGTTAAGGATGTTGAAGGAGCTTATTGTAAAGATGTAGAGTAAAGTGATGTGTCCATAATAACAAGAATGAATGTTAGCAAACAGTAAATCCATGGCTCTGTATTGTGGCGCAATAGGAAATGGTCTACTTCCAGAGTGTCCCACTTCTGAAAAACAGACTGCCACTATGCCTGCAAGTGATCACTCGTGTTGAGCTTTCATCATGGAACTTCAGCCAACAGCTAGTGCAGTTCCTGTTCCTTGGAGGTAAGAGGCCTTGATATAGAAATGATGCAGTAGTTTGTTTATTACTGAACTACTGCCTTTTAGACTCCACCTGTAAATTTACAACATGGCTTGCATTTTGTGACACAGATGTGAGGAGATACAGGACAAACTGATTGGTTCTGAATGTCCTGGGAATGAGTTGCCCAGATAGAATGCCTCCGTCCTATTGTTACCTGCTGGCTTTTGTTAGGAAAACAGAAGCCTGTAGAGAAGGTTTTTCTTACTGGTCCACTTTTTAGTGACCATATAAGGGCACTCGTTACCCTAACAGGGTAAGACCAGGCAGGTACTGTACCTTCCAGACTATCAGTTAAACAGAAGTACTGAAAAGAACTATGTCTGGTATTAGGCCCAACGTGTACTGCATGGCCTGTGATGTGTCATGATCTGCTGCTGGGACAATATACAAATGGGCCCCTTCCTGTCTGCCAAGATGGATTTGCCTTGTGAGTTCTCAGTACTGTCACGGAAAAAGTGCAATTCTCATTTCCAGAGATAAGACTACCAACTTGAAAAGCAGTCTGTGCAGACATGTAGACGCAAGCTGCCATATGAAGAAGCAAAATCATCCTGCTCTTCTAGATATGGCAAGGGGGATCCCAATGGTATCATTCTGAATTTTGCTACAGTAGCTTTCTACTCTGGAGGCAAAACAATATCCCTGTTGGCTCAAATCCTGCTTCTGGACACAGGAATATCTCTGAAGTGATGGACAAGTCCTTACTAGGTATTTCTGCCCTGAAAGGATCTCTCCAATCCTAGGAGTAGCCACAGAATCAGAAGCCCATATGCACAATGTGCAGAAATGTGTGCTACGAAGCCATATATGCCCGCAAATCTGTGATGTGCTTGGGCTATGTCCCTTGGGTTTCAACAGCCTACAACTCTGCTGTTGAGGGGATGTGTACAAAGGGCCCTCCCATACCTAGAGGTTCTTTCTATAAGCTATACATACATCTAAGAGCGTGCCCATTCCAGGCAGTTTCTACACTTGTCCATGGTGATGCTTCTCATTGGTGGTGCATACTGCTACCTAACTTGCTTCAGGAACAGACCGGTCCACCCCAGACAGTTAAGGTGGGTTGATGACTGACAGCATGCACAGATGGCTAAATAGGAGTCAAAGAGCCCCACTGTTACACAGAGCTTCACTGGCAATTGGGGGAGAGGGTGTTGTGATGTAGTCAGTGTGACAGCCTCAAACACATGGTACAGCGTTATCCTGCGAACAATATCATTGTGAATGCTAGGGGGCTTGACACTTTCACCCCAACAGTGGGAATCTGTGGAAAAATCATGCGTGATGCGTGCACCTTGTGAAAAAACAGCAGAAGTGCATGAAGACTGATGCTCAGCACTTATGTCTGCACCGACCAGCATACCATCAACAATAGCGCTGGCACAAATGACAGTACCCCCACTGCTGCCGTCGGTACCACTGTCTACAATGATGTCTTGTCACAGTGGGGACATGGAAAGACGTTTATGAGTCTTAGTACTCAACGTGCCTCCAGGGAAACTTCAATCAAGTCTCCTTTAAACTCATGGAAGGGTTTCAGGAGGCTCTGCCCTGTTATGTCCACAAATCATTGTTTTTACAAGTAGAGCAATGTCAGATGTTGAGACCAGTCTCCAAACAGCCGTACATGTTGGACCCTCACAGGAGGTATCAGCATCAATGAAACAACAAGCAAACGGCACAGCAACAGCACTGAAGGGTACTCCAGTGGCCAAAGCAAGGTCTTTTACAGGGTAAGGATCACCTCCCGTGACCTGCTACCACCCCACCCGGTAGCCAAACACTGCATTTGCTGTTGACTGTGGCAGAATACTGCCAGCATCACTTCCACTTACTGTGCACAATCACCTCCAAATCCTTCTTTTCATTTGTGCTGTTCTCTGTTAAAGGGTCAATGGAGAGGTGGAAATGTCACTAACCAGAACCCGCTGATGCCAGTTTACAAGAAGGACTTGGAACAGTCTCCAGAGGTCACCGCTTTCCTGTGAACCTGCAGTTGAGGTTTAGTACTGACAGTGTAGTTAGGATACACTGGGTGGGGGCAGGTAAAAACATGAGAAAGGCAAATAAAAATGGAAAACATTTTTAGGTTTCACTTTAACAACTCTCAGTGAATGGTAAATGTTGATCTTAGCACCACTTTTACACAGCAAACACATTTTATGCAAAGAAATGTCAGAATTGCAAAAATAAATGAGTAAATGATGCTTTGCACCCAGGTCTACACTTACTACAGTACCACTGGCATAAATGATGGCACCACCATGTGTTAGACTGTCTACGTCAACCTCACATCATGGTGTGCACATGGGTAAAAGACATTTAAGAGCCTTTGTACTCAACGGGCCTGACGTGAAACATCGATTGAGCTGTCCTCTCAACTCATGGGTAGACTTCAGGTTGCTCCACTCTAGACCCCTTACTGCTGCATTTACAAACCCCTGCTTGACAACTAAAGCGATGATGGACATTGAGAACTGGTTCCAACCTATTAAACCTTTTGAGTTTTGGCTCTCAGAGAAGAAGCTGGTGCTAATGAAGCAACAAGCAAACTAGGCTCAACAACAGTACTAAAAAAATGTTAAAAGGGCAAAGATGACATTGAGTAAAGGAAAAAAAAATTGTATAAATAAGTATAGAAGGGTAAAGAGAAACAGGGAACTAGACAAAAAGGCTACTGAATGAAAAACATTTCTGGTCACTGATGAGGTAATGTGCTCTACAAAGGCAGGAAACAAGGAACGGAGTTGTTTGGGGTGGTATAACTTTTTATGCTGCAGCCACACAAATGACGCCATGTGTCAATGCAGTGCACTGGCTCTGCCATCCCTAGAAGTTCTGTGTCCTGTGGAATCCTAGTGTCTCTGACTAAAACCAAAAAGCGTTGATCTAGGGAGGACACAGGTGCTAGGAAAATTACTAACCCTTTTTGGAAAACATAAATTTTACTCAATTTATTTTCAGTATGATCCTGGCACAGAGAGAGGAACACCAATCCATGGCAGGAACCCAATGCTCAGTCGACCTGCCTGTCCCTCCCAGAAATACTGCACTATCGTTATACTCTTAGCAGGACCCCTCAAGTACAGTGATCATATAACCGCAATGAGGGCAAAGCATCTGCCCTTAACATAGTGAGGTGCATACTGGGGCACCTTGCAAATGAAAGGGTAGTTTAGACGCCATGCCAATTCAATCATTGATGTTTCTTAAAAGACTCCCAACAATTGGACTAATTTATACTATTTGTGTTGGTTTTTATGATATGGACGCTGGTCTACTAAGCAGTGGACTGAGACCATCAGAGCAACTCATTACATACAGGCTGCCACACAGACAAGTTTTAGTCACTGCTGACTTGGACCAGATATGAAGGGGTGTCCTAGAGGAGAAAGGCTTAAACAGCTGCCAATCCAGTGACTTAGCCAATCTCTGATGGGAGTTATTTTCTTCTAAAAAACTGCTCACCTCTTCCCATTCAATATAGGCTCATCATTTTACCACCTCTAACACTGGGAAAGTGCCTAAACTCCAAACCAGTCCCTTAGCAATAACTCGTAGGCAATGGGATGGCATTTTCCCAGGCACAGCAGCCATACCAATTTACTGTACTATAGATCCATTTCTGCAGTCACATCCTAAATAAGTTACAGAGGGATCCTGCCCTTAGCCATTTTTACAGCTGGAAAATGGAAGCAAGAACAGGCTTGGTGAGGCCAGTCTCCCTTTAACTGATATAAAACATAAGAAAAGGACATTTTGGTTTTTTTCCTCAAAATCTCAGCCAACTGCACATGTCACATCCCCCCCCCCACCAAAGGGCTAGAGTAGACATAGCATTTTAGCCAAAGATCTCATAGCCTTACGTTACTGATAACAACACTTACCACGTCTAACAGGTTTACAGCATGACATTTATGAGGGCTGCCTGGAGGTTGTTGGGCAAACTGTGTTTTTTCTTCAGCCGGAGCCTCTTCAGCTTTGGATGCTTTCAACTTTCCTCTCCAGTTGCCAGTTCCTCCATCCTGAGCCCCATCTCCCTGGACACCTCCAGAGGTACCCTGTTGATGAGTAATAACACATCCCCCAGTTACAGCATACACTATAGGACAGTGAAAGCCATGCATAGTCATGAACTCCAAAATTCGTACACAGATACACAGAATCTGGCCAAAGCTGGAGAGACATCTTCATGCCTCAGATCCAAAATTTCCACAAGCAGACAATGTTGTTAATAGTGTCTTAAAGTGCATCACCACGCCATAGGTTGAAACTCATTCTGCCATATACAAGATATTGTAAATATTTGGTCTTTGATGTATAATGTATTTGTGATGAATTGTCTGTTTCCTTTTTAGGCTACTTAAGAAATAAGGCATGGTAAAGTGTGCATTGCTGTGGGATATGGGCACAGTTTGGAAAGTGAGGCATGAGGCAATGCCAAGTGCTTGACACACCCCAGAAGTGCTGTGATCCCACAACTACACACACCCTAGACAGCCTTACTGCAATTATAAAATGGTTACACTGATTTTTATTTTACAAATTGGGTGAGATTCAGAGCACCTGGGAAGTGATGTTATCCTATGACTACGCACACCTTTGAGTGCCTTGTTACGATTATAAAATGATTACATTGATTTTTATTTTGAAAATGGAGTAATGAGGATTCGAACATTAAGTATATCTGACCTGTGCTGTTGTGCTGGAATAACACAGTCATGTGATCACATCTGACCCAAGGTCTTGGTTTCTCGCACCCATTTTATAATGTAACTTTTATAACTCTCCTTAGTAAATGTATTTTACTACTACCACTCTCAGCTGCCGAGGGAGGCATTATGTGGTCACCACTACTGACTCAGTGATCTCATCCAGCTATGCTCAATGGGGTTACGACCCCTTCCTGTATGGTCACAAAAGCGTTCCAAATACAAAAGGCAAGTCAGTACTACTGCTAGTGCAGAACCTCAGTGATTCAGGCACAGAGAAATTGGCTAAAGAAAATTAAATCCTACACAGACATGGTAAAATAAGACTTGAAATATCTGTTTTTAAACTGCATGCAGCACCCACCATGCTATCACAACCAAAGCAGAATAAAACATGCAGCAACTGTGTCAAGGATGAAAACAGACCTTGCCATCAACCTCAGCAGAAGCAGAAGCAGAAGCAGCAGGGGCTTCCTGGGAGGCAGGCACCAGAACACCAGGAGCTTTGGAAGACTAAAGAATGTAAGAGATGCGAAAAAGAAGAAAACCAGAGATCCATTTTTAGATTCATACTTCAATCTGGGGACCTGGGTTTGAATCCCACAGCCCCCACTTGCATACAGTGTGACCCTGAGCAAGTCACTTAACTTCCTGGTGCTCCCAGGTTGCACCTGTAAACAAGCTTCAGCTTAGTGCGTCTATCCTGGTTAAAAATATATATATATATATATATATATATATATATATGTAATATAAATATAAAAGGCAAGGTCTCATTGCTATGTTTGGAAGCACTTAACCAAGGAAGACTGGCATCACAAACGTCTTTTTCCATAACAGCTCCTCAAATGAGAAGTAAATGAGACTTGACTTAAGGAGGCAGGATATGCTAAAGTCTCACGTACTGCACGACACCTGTTCTCAAAAATCTGTAACAGTTCCCTGTCCACGTCAATTATAAAACTGCTCTCTCTGTCTTCAAAATGCTTCATGGTCTAGCCCCTTTATGTTCCCTGCTTTAAACTTGCTTTGCTATCCAGCTCAAATCCCTTCACTCCTCCTCCCCCTTAGTCTCCTTTCTTACTTCATCCCCCAATTCCCTTTTCTGTTAGCAGTCCTTTCAGTTTCTCTGCTCCTCATGAGTGAAACAGCCTACCTAGTCACTTTCTGCAAACTGAGTCTACTCCATTCTTTAAATAAAATCTCATCTCAAAATAGAATTGTTTTCTTGTGCCTAGCCACACCTCTCCCAATTTTGCCAACAGGTTATTTTATATATTAATGACTATAATACTGTCTAAAATTATCCTTTAGTCAATTCATTGTGTTCTTTTAGCAGCACTTTTTAACTACTTTTTTGTAGATTATATTTTGCTTGTAGTTTCTGTGTTCTTAATTTTCATTTGCATATTTTCATCAGATTACTCTGTAAAGCGTCTTGTGATACACTGTAAGAAAGATGCTGTACCACAAGATCAATTGTATTGTGTAATATTTGTACACATTATGCTAATTTAGGTAGCTCACTTACTGCCAATGAGACCTTGAAATACTGAACTGCATCAACCTTTACATATTTAATTTAGGCTCTGTAGGTTGTAGTGAGGTTAATGGGCCCCGGGTTAGGGCTTGGAGAGAAGTGTCAATCGTCTTCCTATAATTAAAAAAATCCAAGTTGTTGGATGTCGTAAAAAAATCTCGACCTAGAGAGCTACAATCCTTCTGCTCCCAGCTCATGTAAAGGTGTCTTGATTCCCCAGAGGAAAGGATAGGGGTGAAATATTAAGGAACAAATGCTGTAAGGTGGTTCTCGGTGGTGGTGGTGGTGGGGGGGGGGACATCTGCTCTTCCAGTTTACAGCATATACAATATCGGGAAAACATTTTGCCTCTACTACAACAAGTCCTCTGACTCCTTGGGAGATAAGGATTTTGTCTTCAATTGTAATACATCCCATGAGTACGCTGATCATAAATGTAGGCACTGTAGATTCGTTCTGCACCACACACTGATACAGTGTATGTCAGAGCCTTATAATGAAGATGTGATATGAGGACCTCTTATTTTTCATATTGTTTAAACTTTGCTCACCATGATAAATCACTGAGATAAATGAGCACTTAATTTTCCAGCATGTCCCATGGCAAGAAACATCTTGTAACCTAACAAAGTTAATTCATTTTTTCAAACTTATGTCTGCCTGGCGCCATGGCTTGGAGGGACAGGGAGCAAATCTTCAGGATCGCCAGAGCAGCTGCACGGGGGAGGGAGCTGGATGTCATTATCCACCTAGGAACAAATGACCTGGCTGAGAAAGGGATCAGAGCAGTGCAGGAAGAGTTTGTGGAGTTGGGGAGGGGCCTTAGACAAGTAGCACTCACGGTAACCTTCTCAGAGGTGCTGCCTGTCTATGGCATGGGTGAGGCTAGGTGCCCACACCATGGGATTCAACCAGTGGTTGAAAAACTGGTGCCGAGATCAGGGATTTTGCTTCATTGGGGACTGGGGGTCCACCTGGAGTGATGCAGGCCTATACTAGTGTGATGGTCTGCATCTGTGCAGGAGGGGAACCAGTATCCTAGGTGATAGGTTTAAATGCTTCATTGGCAAGCATTTAAACTAGCCAAGGGGAGGAGGCACTGGAAAAGAGCAGGAAAATCCTAGCCCCCCCACCAAAAAAAAAATCAAAAAAAAAATCAGGGTAGTAACTGAGGTAAACACCAAGATAGAGATGTTGATAGGGGAAGAGCAGGGTAAATGGAGAAAATGACAAAGGCAACTCAGGACAGGGATGGGGCAAAAGGTGTAAGGCCATCAAGAAATGGAAGGTAATGAGTACCAATGCCCATAGTCTGGGCAACAAGCTCCTGAACTGGTGGCCTTGATGGAAGAGGATGCCTGGATATCGGGAGCAGTCACAGAAACATGGTACACAGAGAACCATGACTGGGAAGATGCACTTAACCTGAGGCGATGGGAAGGAGAGAGGGGAGGAAGTGGCGCTCTATGTAAGAAGGGATAAAAGCAATGGAACAAAAGAGTAAACAGGGTGGAGAGGAGGCACTGTGGGTCACCCTACAGACTGGAAATGGCACCACAATCCGCACAGGGGTTGTATACAGACCTCCATGTCAGGGGAAGGGAATGGACAAGGATATGATAGAAGGCATACTTAGGATGGCAGAGAAAGGGGAGATACTGTTGATGGGGGACCTGAATATGCCAGATGTTAACTGGAGCACCTTTGCTGCAGCCACATCCAAGAGCAGGGCCATTCTTGATGCCCTACAGGTGGCATGCCTCAGACAGCTAGTTTTGGAACCCACTCGTGAGGGAGTAATCTTAGACCTCGTACTCTCAAACGGGGACAGTGAGAGGATCTCAGATCTAGAAGTGGGTAGCCATCTGGGAACAAGTGACCACCAAACAGCGTGGTTCACAATAAACTCAGCTACAGAGTCAAGCCATACAAAAGTGAGGGAACTGGACTTCAGGAGGGCTGACTTTGGCACGATTGGAGAGTGCCTTAGAAAAGCACTAACAAACAGGCTAGAAGGAGGGGTGGAGCAACAATGGGGAAACATCAAAACTGCCATCACAGAGGCAACAAGCCTTTGTGTGAAGCAAATACACAAATCAAAACAAAAGAAAAGGCCACTGTGGTTCTCAAAAGAGGTGGCAGGGAAGGTTAGGGAAAAAAAAGATAGCATTTAGAAAGTATAAGGAAACACAGACGAAGCAGGACAGAGAACTGTTCCAGTTAAAGCAGAAGGAAGCAGGGAGGAAAGTCAAAATAGCAAAGGCCCAAACTGAGAAAAAGATAGCCAACTCGGTTAAGAAGGGGGATACAACCTTTTATAGGCACATCAGGGAGCGTAGAAAGACAAAGGGAGGGATAGTGAGACTGAATAGAATGAATGGTGGGTGGGCAGAGAGGGACAGTGAAAAAGCAAGGATACTGAATGAATATTTCTGCTCAGTATTCACAAAAGAGGAGGAGGGGGAGGTGCCTAATCCAATTAACAGATGCAATCTTGATTGGGAGTCGATCCCAGTCCTTTCATACAGAAGAAAGGGTTCTGAAAGAACTCTTAAAAACTGAAGGTGGACAGTAATGGGGCCTGATGGAATTCACCCCAGAATCTCTACAAGAATTAAGGGGAGAACTAGTGACACCACTGACTACCCTTTTTAACAAATCTTGGGAGGATGGTGTGGTACCTGAGGACTGGAGAAGGCGGATGTGATTCCCCTTCACAAAAGTGGGAGCAAGACAGAGGCATGAAACTACAGACCTGTCAGTTTGACCTCTGTGGTAGGGAAAGTGATGGAATCACTTCTGAAGGAAAGAACTGTTGAGTACCTAGAGGCCAGTGGGGCACAGGACCCAAGGCAGCTAGATTTCACAGCGGGAAGGTCATGTCAGACGAATATAATTGATTTGACTGGGTAACCAAAGTAGTAGACCAGGGAGGAGCTGTGGACATGGCCTACCTAGACTTTAGCAAGGCATTTGACACAGTCCCACACAAAAGATTAATAAACAAATTAGCCAGCCTGGGAGTGGGTCCCAGGGTGGTAGCCTGGTTAAAACACTGGCTGGACAACAGTACACAGAAGATAATTGTAAATGAAGTCCACTCTGAAGAAAGAGGGGTTATTAGTGGGCTACCGCAGGGTTCACTGTCCAGTCCTTTTTAATGTCTTTATAAGTGACATTGCAGAGGGACTGAAGGAAAGTATGCCTCTTTGCAGATGACACAAAGATCTGCAACAGGGTTGATGCACAAGGAGGCGGGAAAGGATCAGAAGGGACTGGCAAGGTTGGAGGACTGGTCCAAGCATGGCAGCTTGGATTCAATGCAAAGAAGTGCAAAATAATGCACCTGGGAAACAAAACCCTGGGAAGATTACACAATGGGGGAGGGGGAGTAACAACAATAAAATGGAAAGGGACCTGGGGTAATCATATCAGATGACCTTAAGGTTAGTAAGCAACATGAGAAGGAAGTAGGGAGGGCTGGGGGATACTGGGATGTATAGGGAGAAGCATCACCAGTAGAAAACAGGAAGTGGTTATCCCTCTGAACAGACAGTTGGTGAGACCCCATCTGGAGTATTACGTCCAGTTCTGGAGACCCCATCTCCACAAGGACACAGATAGTATGGAGGCAGTCCAGAGGAGGGCAACTAAAATGGTGCAGGGTCTGCAAGAGAAGCCATACAAGGAGAGACTAAAGGAGCTTAATCTGTATACCCTTGAGGAAAGGAGGGAGAGGGGGGACATGATAGAAACTTTTAAGTACCTCAGTGGAATCAGCAAAGTCCAAGAGGGTAGCATCTTTCAGAAAACGAGATGTGCAAGAACAAGGAAACACAATTTGAAGATAGAGGGAGGATGGCTCAGGGGCAATGTGAGGAAGTATTTTTTCACAGAGAGGGTGGTAGACACATGGAACAGCCTTCCTGAGGAGGTTGTGGGGTCTAAAACAGTGGGAGAATTCAAGAATGCATGGGACAGACATAAGGCAATTCTTGTGGGGGTAGGAAGAAATAGGCTGTTGGTTAACTAGGATCTACAGATTATCCTGTAGGTAGGGAAATGGGCAGACTAGGTGGGCCAAGCGGTCCTTATCTGCTGTCAAACTCTATGTTTCTATATTTCATTCTCACCCAAGAATGCAATACAGCTAATTCTGTTCCCAAAGCCATAATACACAGTGACCTATCAGGGATCCCAAAGGGTTCCTTTAATAATCACGATACAATCAGAATCCTCCAAATGGACACAGCATGGCGGGGGGGTCATCCAAAAACACACTATACACGATTCCTACAGTTCAGCAGTTTGGGGGGCCATCCAAAACACACCTATACACCATTCCTACAGTTCAGCCATTGGGGATCATCCAAAACACACTATACACCATTCCTACAGTTCAGCCGTTGGGGCCATCCAAAACACACTATACACCATTCCTACAGTTCAGCCGCTTGGGGGGTCATCCAAAACACACTATACACCATTCCTACAGTTCAGTCGTTGGGGGCATCCAAAACACACTATACACCATTCACAGTTCAGCCGCTTGGGGGGGTCATCCAAAAACACTCTATGCACCATTCTACAGTTCAGCAGTTTGGGGGTCATCCAAAAACACACTATACACCATTCCTACAGTTCAGCCGTGGAGGTCATCCAAAACACACTATACACCATTCCTACAGTTCAGCCGTTTGGGGAGGGTCATCCAAAACACACTATACACCATTCCTACAGTTCAGCCGCTGGGGGCATCCAAAAACACACTATACACGATTCCTACAGTTCAGCCGCTTTTGGGGGTCATCCAAAAACACACTATACACGATTCCTACAGTTCAGCCGTTTTGGGGGGGGAGGGGGTCATCCAAAAACACACTATACACCATTCCTACAGTTCAGCCGTGTTAAGGAAGCACATGAATTGCATGATAAAATAATAACTAGAATAACTGATTAAATAATCCTGGTAGCACTACATTTATTGTTAATAGGGTTCAATGCTTAATTCCACACTCAAACCCAGCAAACTTTTCAGAGCACAGATCAATTTGTAAATTAAAACCTTAAAGTTTTCACAAACTCTACCTGTACAAAAGCTATTGAACCAATGTGAACAACTATAAATGCTGGGTGGGGTGGATGGGGCAGGCCAATCAAAATCTCAAGTCCATGTCGCAATGGAGAAAACAGGAGAAAAGCTGTCTCAAGACTCTATAAACGTTTTTATGCCACTGCGTTAGAACATGACCCTGGTCAATATTATATTAAAAACAGAAAGCAGCACCCATCCAGTATTTACAAATTAAGAATAGAAAGGACCTTACAGCATCCTTAAAAGTACAGAAACCTCAAGAGAACTAAACAGGCCCATTAAGGTAACATGAGTAAAAAGTATGGAGTAAGATTTTGGACCACTGGCTCTTTAGTGTCCAAGTCTGAATCCTGAGGTCTTCTTCCACTGATCTCAGTGAACCTGGCAGCCCATTTCCAATTTCGTGCACGTCATTCAAAAGATTAACTTTTTCTATGGGCACAATCTGCAATTCAGCAGGAAAGGTGAATGGAAAATATCTGGTTTCTTTGAGGACTTTGCGCAACCCATCAAATTTTTGGGGGCACTGCCTTGTGGCATACCGTAAAAACTTGCGTACAACTCGGTTCGCCTATAAGTAGGGGTACCAACAGTCACACTACAAAATGCAACCTTAGTCAGTGACCCACATATAAGTTGGGTGCATACTTTCAGCTATTTTGATTCCTGTACTACAAAAACTCAGCGTATGAATGAATTTGTTTTTATTATTTTAATTCATGTAAAAATCAAGTAATTGCTAACATACTAAACAAACTGCACAAAATGGCAGTACAGTTGGTGCAGTCCTCAACATTCAGGATGCGCTCATGAAGTGTTTGTTGTTGGGGGTTGAAACAAAGCTCCTCAACTGAAATTGCAGTCTGAGTCAGAAGCCACGGACACCAGCTGCAGCTCCGATAAAGAAATGTTGTTGTACATTTCATTTAGTTCAGATACTTGTTAAGTCGTCCTCGGTAGGATCATTCGAGGTGGGGGGGGGGGTTAGTTAAGGCACCATTCTTACTGATGTTTCTCAGAAGGAAAGATGTACAACCAGAAATAACAGCTTCACGGATTAGTAGCTAACAATGAATGACAATGCGAGCAGCTTGACAGAGGCAGTGGAGATGTCAATTAGATGTCAGTTAGGCATTAATCACTGCTTGGGCTGCTAGTAAGGTGTTAATTTCATTGTATGTCAGTGTGTCATATCAGGCAGCACAGGTAATACAAGTATTAGGTTTTTAAGGGCAATAACATTTTCTGCTTTGGTGATGACTCGCGTATAAGTCGGTAGGGGGTTTTAGCCGCAATTTTTAACTCCCAAAAAACTGACTTATACGCGAGTATATACGGTAGTTAATATACGAAAAAAATAAAACAATGGCTTCCTCCGGTAAAACTGGACCATGCTGGTTCACCATACTAAAAATTAAATTTCCTGGATCCGCTTCTGTCAGTGATGGCAATGAGGGTACAAGGAAGGGGGTAGCGTTTGCTGGTTTATTCCCAAGGGCAATCCCATAAGATTTCACAACTCAAAATCCCCCCAATTCAGGGTGAAGCCCCACTAGTTTGGTCAGCCAGTCTTGCAGGAAAATTATGGGATGCTCACACTTAACTCCCTCTGACAGGTCCAAAATCTGTTTACACTTCAAACTTGATTTTTCAAGCACTTTGAACCAAACTCTGAGGTGCTGGGATTCCTTGGTACATCGCCGCGTCACAGGCTGAGCAGCTGACTGACTGACTTCTCACATCCAACATCTTGGACTTCAGACCTTTCACCAAAAACTAGACTGATACAGCTCTGCCAAACTTGTTATTCAGAGGACATGGACTGGAACAGTTTGCATTTTGTTGTCTAAAGACTGCAGTGTTTCTTCTTCCTCCTCCTTTCCCCCAGTGCCATGTTGGCTCAAACGTGTGGCTCGGCCCCATGCCAAAAATAACCTTTGCGTAAGAACTTATCATAACAATAGATCTTCACATGACTCTCCTCCATTAGGCCACATCTTTAGAACTATAGCCGTCAGCACTGTTTATTTATTGTTAACCGGGTAGGTACACTAGACAAACTGCCTATTTTAGGCACGACCCAGGAAGATACAAGACAGTAGACAATCAAGGCAGCAGAAAAACATTACAGTATACAGGAAGGATGGGGTACAGAACAGTGAAACACAGTCTGACCCCTATAATTTCAAATAAACATTGGTGAACAATCAAGAGAAAAATCTAGCCATACACACCGTACAGCCAGTTATGATAAAAATATCAAGAGAAAATTGAAGCAGATACAGTCAATTAAACAAAGAATGCAAATTGAACAAAAGATCACTGGAGAGTCAGGTGCAAGAACAGATATGTGTGGAGCTTAAGAATTTATAGAGTGCTTTCTTGAAACTGTAGTAGGACTGGGAGGCTCGGAGTTGAGGTGGTAGGGCATTCCAAGCTCTAGGGGCAAAAATGGCAAATGCCTGCTCACCCATTTTAGAGGAGCATCTGGGTACAGCCAGAAGTCATTGGTCACAGGATCGCAAAGGCTAGGACTGGTCCTGGGGAGTCAACATGGCTGCAAGAGCTGCTGGTTTGGAAGATCCGATAATGTTATCAATCATACAACTGAGTGCACTAGAACCACATGGAAACTTCTACTAGCCAGGGGCCACCCATTGGAGAGTAGTCTTGGAGGATCTCCAACCATATGGAACCAGAAGATAAGACCAGCACCAAGCATACAAGGAGAGGCATGGGGCTAGGTACACAATGCATGGAGTAGGTTTCAGGCCCATATAACCCTCACTGAAGTAGAAGGGGGAAAGAAGGTGGGAAGGTATGGCCTCATGGAGGAGATTCTCTTGAAGTCCTGTTATAGTAAGTCATTATGTGACTGTTCCCTCTTCCTTGAGGATATTGGCTCCATTAGGCCACACCTTTGGAAGGATTCCCAAGCAGTACCAAGTAAAACTGGGAGGGTGGTACTATATATATTATAGTGGCACGGTAGTGCCACTATAGTTAGGGTTGAGTACCCCATTTAAGGTTAAATGGTGAAATATTGCACCTTAATAACTTTGCCACTGTTCAACAGATGTGCCTGAAATTTGGCGGGCACAGATCGTTAACATAGCTCTTGGGATCTGAAAAGTTTCGTAACGGTCAGATATATGGTTGTGGAGTTATTAAGTGACATTCTGGAGTGCATTTACACTTTTTTGTGCATTCTTTGCTCACGCCTACAGGTCGCACGGTTTGCGCAACTGGTCCGAAAACGTTGTACGGTACCCGAGATATAAGCAATTTAGTATTACAACTCCTCATTTTCTGCTCCGTGCCCTATTATTATGCATACATTATTTGTACTCACTGTGTTTCTCTCTGCAGCTGTTGGAGAAAACCAGGGTGTGCGCTTTCTTTACGGTTACCCTTAGCATTTCTACTATGCTTCTTACCCATTTGCATTACTGCTCCTCGTACGCCACCGTGTGCATTACCCTTTGCGTTTTTGTTTGCGCTTACGTTTGCTTTACTGCTACCATTTGCATGTCACTTCTGTTTGCGTTTACATTTGCGTCACTGTGCGCATTTTCATTTGCTTTTGCGACCACCCTTCCGTTTGCATCTGCATTTGTGTTTCTCTTTCGTTTGGCGTTATCATTGCTGTTACTGTTACTATTTGCGTTTCCAATTGCGTTGCCATGACTGTGCTACGGGTTTATGCTTCCACACGCAGTCGTGCGTTTGTTTTCTTGCTGTTATTGTTGCTGTTACCATTACCATTTGCGTTTCCAATTGCGTTACTCTGTCCGTGCTCGTTACGGTTTGCATTTCCATATGCGCTTGCGTTTGTTTCCTTTGGCGTTATTCTTGCTGTTACCATTACCATTTGCATTTCCAATTGTGGTACCATGACTCTGCGCGTTACCAGTTCAGTTTCTGCATGACCTTGCTTTTGCATCTCCGTTTGCTTAACTTTTCACTTTGCCGTCAGTTTGCGCTTGTGTTTCTATTACTGTTTGCGTTACTATTTACGTTTGCGTCACCATGTGCATTACCGTTTCTGATTGTCATTGTGTTGCAGTTACCATTACTATATGACAAAAAAATCAAGTGGTGTGAGCACGGGGCCCTCCCACCACCACATTCCATTAATTATTTATACTCCTCATTCTCAAAAAGAAGGGAAATTCATGGCAAAAACTCAGTTTAATGCATCAGTTAGGGTTGTTCCCAGCAACAAAAATAAGGAAATTTGATGTTAGGGTTGAAACCCCTTGCCCCCACCACCCCAACTGGCATTGGATGTGCGTTAGGGTCGTCAGTCCTAACTCTCACCCCATTCTCCTATACTTCACCACCTCAGCTTTTACACATGGGATGGGGTTAGAGTTAGGACCAACGACTCCAACGACACCCCGATACCACTTGGGGTGGGGCAAGGGGGGTTTCAACCCTAACATCGAATTCTTACTTTTGTCGCTGTGGAACAACCCTAACTGATGGATAAACAGAGTTTTTTTGCCTTGAGATAGATAGATTATATATATATATACATACAAAAAAACAAGCTAAAAGACAAAGAACCTTAGTGTGCAAGCACTGAGGCAAGGGTTACCCCAAAGGGCACTGGCAGGGAAGCCAAGTTTCAAAGTCATACAAAATCACACATACCCCCATAATGCAAAGCATCATGGGCTGTATATGCAAATCACCACAAAATATCACGCTGGTTCAACTTTAAGCAGAAAAGCATGGTGCCGAAAGGCCCCTCACACACTCTGCAAAGGGTGCCAACAGAAGACACAGACACATGCTTCATCCTACCAGGACTCATCAGTGTGCCTCGTCTGGCACCATGCTTTTCTGCTTAAAGTTGAACCAGCATAATATTTTGTGGTGATTTGCATATACAGCCCATGATGCTTTGCATTATGAGGGTATGTGTGATTTTGTGTGTATATATTTTTTTTTTTCCCCAAAGGCCTTGCAGTACAGCAAGACCAAAGCCAGCACATCTACGAGAGACTATATCCAGACTGTAAAGTTTAGTGAAGGTGTGGACGGTGCTGCATATGGCTGCAGCACATACGTCATCAGCAGGGACATTTTTTAAAACAGGCACTAGAAGAGGCCATAACTCTTGTGGAATGGCCTCGAACAACACCAGGAAGTTCCTCATAGTATTTCCTATAAACAGAATGTAATATAATGTGCCAGCCACTTAGACAGGCACTGTTTAGACACGGGGTGCTCTCTTTCCCACGGGCGAACAAAACAAAAAGCTGAGAAGACTTTCTACAGTCCTTGGTGCGAGTAATGCAGTATCTTAGTGTTCTATGTATATCCAAAGTGCGATGCAGCACCGCATCCTGACTAGCATGCTCAGGGTGATAAACAGAAAAGTGTATCATTTGATTCAGTGTAAATTCAGATACCACCTTTGGTAGAAACTTAGGATTTGTACGCAGAGAGACTCTGAAAAATCAAATAAGAAGGTTCACACATTAGAGCCTGAAGCTCAGAAATCATTCGAACAGAAGTCATTGCAACTAAAAATAACATCTTCCAAGCTGGCCCGTCGGCACAGCGGTAGCGCTACCGCTCACGACACTAGTGACCCAAGTTTGGGAACGAACCTGGGTCATCAGGGGCTGGCCAGGGAGAGGAGGCTTAAGCCTCCCAGTGGATGCTTGTCTCCTCTGGGGTGGGAGGGTGCCATCTTCTGCCACAATACTGTCACCTGGGGTACCAGACGTGGCAGTGCAGATGAAAGGGCAGCTGAAGGGAGGAGACTTAGCTGATGCCGGTGACTGGGCACATGCAACAGTGTGTGCAGGGTTGCTTTGGCATCCATGAATGTGACGTCTCCTGAGGCAAGTGGAACTATGGAAAAAAATGGCCCAGCACCTCCACAATGACAGCCCACGGGAGCTTCCAGGCCTCCGCTTCTCTGGACTGCGGCATCTATCTGACACCGTATGCAATTTTGGTGGAATCCTCACTGCCTGACATTACCTGGGGGGCAAAGCCAGAGCTCCACGGGGGTAGGTGACCAGAACTGGGGAGGCTGGGGGGGGGGGGCGTTGCTCACTGGGCCTGAGGGATTAGGAGAAGTTGGTGAGAAGGGGCATAAACAGAAATATAAAAAAAAAAATGTTTTCTACAATAGGAAAAGTAGGTCACGACTCATGGCCAGCTCAAAAGGAGCCAATCTCAATTTCTCAAACACCAAAATTCAAGTTCCAAGATGGGAGTGGATTACGGATGGGAGGTTTCACATGGAAAATACCTCTCAGAAACGTACGGGATGCCTCTAACTGGGCAACTGTACTAATATCAATAGTGGCATGGAAAGTTGACATAGTGGCCAAATGTACCTTAAGTGACAAATACTGCAGGCCAGAGTCAGACAAGTACAAATCCAACAAGGGAATTTGCGCACTTGCAAATGCAGCTGGTGTGAAAGGGTGCCTACCCTGAGTTTCAAACACAATCTCCAAATATCACACGCAGGACTAGAGAAATAACCGAACCAACTACTATTTTATGCTTTCAGGCTTTTTATTCTTTAAAGCAGCTGTAAATTCACTGTTGTGAGAAGCAAAAAAAGGACAGCAAGTATTCTAAAACGGCAATTACGGGACACGTAAAAGGGTCCACACTCCTGGAAGCAGCCCACAAAGTGAAACACTTCCATTTCAAGGAATAAGTATGTCTGGCAGAAGGATTTCTATCTGCAATCAGCACATCAGCCACCTTAGGGGATACCCTGAAATGTTCAACGGCTGTGTCTTTAGAAGCCATGCATGCAGATGTAGGGATTTCAGGTTCGGATGCACTAGGGACCCCTGGTCCTGTGACAACAGACCATGACACAGAGGTAGAGGGACAGGAGGCTCCACTGCCATCTGTTGCATAAGTGAAAACCATATCTGGCAAGGCCAGAATGGAGCAGAGGATGCGAGTTGCACTCTCCACTCGCAACTTGAGCAGAACCCTCTGTATAGAGGAATTGGGGAAAATGCATACAGGAACTTTCCTTTCCAAGAGAGGGACAATGCATCCCACCAAAAAACTCCAGCAGAAATGTGGCAATTTTTCACTGTGTGGGGATGCAAACAGGTCCAACTGTGGACGACCCTATCTTGTGAACAGGTAGTTTACCATGGAGATCAGCAGTTCCCATTCATGAATCCTGGACTGTGACCTGCTTAGCCTGTCTGCCAAGATGTTTTGGACACCTGGGAGATGCATGGACGATAGCTGTAGGCCGCAGGACAGAGCCAAATACCATACTCTCACTGCTTCCCTGCATAAGACAAGGAGTGAGTGCCTCCTTGTTTGTTGATGTGATGCATCAGTGACGTTGTTCATCTGGATTAGCAGAAGACCAGGGCAAATATGATTCTGAAATGCCTGGAGGCTATACAGAACAGTCCTCATTTCTATGACATTTATATATGCAGCTCTGCCTCCACCTTGGTCCATGACCCCTGCATCTGGCAAGGACTGAGATGAGCACCCCAGCCAGAGCCCAAGGTATCTGAGATGAGGATCTGTACAGGAGGTGGTACAAGGAATGTAATGCCCTTCAATAAGTTCTCATGACCCATCCACTATATCAACACTCCGCAAATCTGAGACGTGACGAGAATCATTTTGTCTAGCTCATCTGTCAGCTGATCCCACTGGACATGGAAAGTCCACTGAGGATTCTTATATGAGGGTGTACCAGTGGCACAGTCACTATGGCTGTAGCAGTGAGGCCCAGGAAACATAACATTCTGCTCGCAGAGACATAATGACTTCTGCGTACCAATCATGCCCATGCAATCAGACCGCCTGCACTGTCCTGAGGCAGGACAGCACATTCCTTCTCTGTGTCCAAGACTGTCCCTATGTACTGCAGTCTTTTGCAAGGAGTCAAAACATTCACTGTCATCCCCAAGTCATCAAACAACTGACATGTCTGAGACAAAGTATGTTGCAGAGCTTCCCTGGAGCTGTTTTCAGAGGCCAGTTGTTCAGGTAGGGGAACACATACAGGCCTTCCCTGTGAAGGACTGCTGCCACTACTGCCAAGCATTTCGTAAAGACCTGGGGTGCAGAAGGCAAGCCAAAGGGCAATACTCTGAACAGGTAGTGTGCTCCCTCCAGCACAAAGTGAAGGTAAAGGAGATGAAGGATGATCGGTATGGATTTCTTACAACTCCAGAGCATGCCCCCTTGCAATTATCTCCAGAACCCACTCATCTGTGGTGATCTGCCACAATTTCAGATGCAGGGAAATCCTTCCCCCCCCCCACTACCACCCCTAGACCTAACAGTGGAGGTGGGGTTGTAGCCGGCAGAGAGTCAGGTGGAGCCTCCGGAACCAACTGCTTTCAGTGCTTTTGTATGGGCACCTAAGGGGAGGGGACCCAGCAGGGGGGCCACTTCCCATACCACAGCCTTGCTGATGGTAGGCACCACCACCTCGGGCAGCAGGCTGATGAAATGAGCTCCTCCCATAACCTCTAGCAGCAGTGGGATACAGGGACTTTACAGACCTTGGATTTATTTTTGAGGTCTGAAGGCCATGTAGGGCCTATTTAACATCATAGCCAAACAGTTCTGTCCCTCTAAAAGGGGCATCCAAAACTGCCTGCTGTACATCAGTGGCGATGCCAGCAACTCTGAGCCAAGAATATCTCCTCATGCAAATGCCAGAAGCAGCAGCCCTGACAGAAGCATCGGAGACATCATAAGCTGAGCGTAGTAAATGTTTGCCAACTGCAGCACCAAAAGATAATGTCTTAAGCAGATCATTCTTGGCAAAGCCATCCGGCAAAACCTGGACTGCAGAATGAGCAGTTTTCCACAGGTTGTTCTGATATTTTATCACGTAAGCCAGGTAGATTGCAGTTCTAAGGCCCAGAGATACAGAGGCAAAAGTACATTCACTCATTACATTCAGCCTCCTAGATTCTTTGTCAGGAGGCAAAGTACTCCTGTGTTTAGGTGCTCTAGACCTATCATGAGCAGCCATGACGACTACAGAGTCAGTTTTTGGCTAGTTAGCATAATAAGGCTTATCAGATGGGTCAGGATACTGGTAATCAGCCTTTGTAGGAACTGCAGGAAGTGAGATTGGTCTGTACCATGCAGCAAAGGTGACATCCTCTAATGCAAAATATGTAGGTGGAATTATAATGAAGTCGGAGCAGGGTACAACCAAAAATTCCTTAAGATTCCTTTTGTGGAATCTTCCTCTTCCACAGCAAAGCCCATGGGCAGACTAAATTTCCTGCATCATGGTTTGGAAAGCTGGATCCTCGGGGGAGAGCGCTGGGTATAAACCACCAAGTCCTCACTGCAGAATGAACGGGCAGAACTAGAGTGAGGTGCTAGATACTGTTCTCCCTCATATTCCTCCTCTAAATTCATGAAGTCAGGATTATATTCCACTTTGTGGTCAACATCCCTATCAAGAGACACTGGCAGTGGCTGAGAGGGAGGAATCTGCAGCATGCTAGTAGAACTCCTTAATGGGGGGGCCAGGTACCAGGAGGCCCAGTCAACAGAATAACTGCCTGTACTGGTAGTCCAGGCACAATGCATCTTATTTTCTCTAACAACGATGTCAGCACAGCCTGAGGAGTCAACAGCGCATTGTAAAGGGGCAGGGACTACTTTCATCAGCAGCCCTTGGCCTGACAATGATGGCGTCCTACCATCCATAGTAGGTACAGCATCGCCTTAGCCAAGATCTGACCTTGGTGTCTCATTGGTTGGGGGGCTGTAGTCAATGATGTCAGAGTGGGCAGTGGCCAGTTGATGGAGTGACACAATGAGAGCAACAGAATGAGGGCGCCATAACCAGTTTGCCTGTCACAGTCGCAAACTGGATGTCAGAGCACCCTGCAGGAAGAGCGTCGCATGGGTGTTGCGCCCCCTACCTGATACATCTCTGTGGTGGAGGTGACTATTGTAATTTTTTGGAGGTGCAGGGTGCAACGCCCGCTGCAAACAGCTGGCATTTGCCGTGGAGTATTGGGCGCAATGAAGGTCGGGCGGCATGACTGCCGTCGCCCATCTACATGTCACACCGATGTGGGTAAACCAGAGTGGGCAATGACGCAGATTTATCTTGTCTCAACAGTGGCCAGGTCCTCACCAGTGAAGCAGATCTTCCTTTTTCTCTAGGTTTGTGACTGTGGCCGGATGATGAGGAGGGCCACAATGATGATCATTCCCTGCCCTGATCTTTCAACTTCGGTGGTCACTTCTTGGCCGCTAGTGAGGGAGACACAGACTTTGGGCCCTGATCCTTCTCCATAGCTTTCAAAGTTTTGAGAAGAAGGAAGTTTTCCAGAGCTTTCTTACAGTATCGCCTTGCAGCCTGGATGAAACTCTGGCAAATTTCACAAATTCTCACATTGTGAGACAGGCCCACACAGCACACACAAGTACTGTGTCTTTGTACTTTGGTGGCATGTAGAGACAACAATGAACACTTAATAAAACAAGCATTTGTCAATGCCGTAGATTTGATGCTTTGCACCAGTACATCCTCAGATGTTACATGGGCACTTGGGCTGTGAGTGCAAGAAATGTTGGGTACGGCAAACAGCTCTCTCACAGGATGCTATGGACAACACTGAGTACACAATATTCCATTCTGTTTTTTTTTTTTTTTTTTTTTTTTACATAGACAGATATCAAGGGTACTGGATCAACAGGGCATTTAGGAGAATAATAACTGTCTTGAGGCTATAAGAGAGCTGGTGCAGAGGATCACAATGGACAGAAGGCAAATACTGGGATCAGTGCAAGAAGGATAGCAAGGAAAACGGCTGTGCACAAGAAAAAAAGAGAATACATGTAGGGATCTGCCAGTTATTCTTTTTACTGAATTTCAATATATGTAATATCATAACCGTGTTCAGATCTATGCATCACTCAGGTCATGGCAGGTCTTGGTATATGCAAGAGCTAAAAAGGGAGGGGTAAGGGTAGCATACAGGGGAGGGGTATGGATGACTACAGCATCAGGAGGGGAACATGAGAGTTATGGGAGGAGGGGTGGTGAAGAAGGAAATAAGGGGAGAGGGGGCAGGAGAGGACTGAAAAAGTTGGTGACATCCATATACCCACAGTTCTATAAGCGTGGGTTCACCTTTCAAATGGCATTCATGTACTATAGACACAAAAAAGTTTAGAATGAATGTGTGTCTTTGCCTAGGTTAACACTGTTTGCAATGTACACTTGCTGGTGGAGAGAAACAGAGGTATATTTTTATTTTTTTTCCCCTATATTTAAATGTTGCCACAGTAAGGAGACTAACTTCCATACTACAGAGAGGCAGGTAAGGGTTAATTTTTCTTTAAGAGGCTTGCTAGTTTAGGAGAAAAAAGGCTGTGATTTGAGACATCATGGCCAGTTTCAAACTGCTGACAGACTAGGCAGAAGAAGAAGAAAAACCTTTAAAGGTAATAAAATTATAAAGACGGGCACAACACAGTTCAAACTTTCTGTAGATCTCCCCTCAATTTTCTGATGTAGTCTGGTCAGCTTGTCACTGCTGCCAATTTTAATGACAGGCTACTGGTGTTGGCAGCCCATCAGCTGTTTGTTGAATAGCTTCATTCACATCAAAGCACTGAAGCCCTCTAATTTATTCCCTTGGTTCTTTTGAAGTGCATTCAGCCAGAGAAGAGTGATGCCACAGTTAAAGAGGACAGGAAATCATTTCTAACTGGCAGCTGTTTATAAAGTTCTTATTCTCAGAAGTGGTTTGCATTCACTTAAATTATCCATATTTCACTGTACCTGAATAAAAAGTGATATAAAAAGCTGTTTTTGCATTATCTTGTTTTTATGGGCAGCATTCTGTTACAGTTCTCTTCATGGAATCAATAATTTGGAGTTTTAACTATGTCATGGTTTGTGCACAGAACTCTAAACAGGGTTCTGATAGGTCAGCAGCTCATAATTAACATTCTGTACACAAATCGTGACATAGTAAAACTCCACATAAGATTCCATGAAGTGAACTGTAACAGAATGCTGCCCATAAAAACACAACAATGCAAACTACAGTTTTACCTATCAGTTTTTATTCAGGTACAGTTAAATATGGATACTTTTAGAGAATGCATACAGTCTCTCAGAATAAGAACTTTATAAACAGCTGCCAATTAGCACAAATTTCCTGTCCCCTTTAAAGTGCATGGTTATTGGTCTAGACCAGGGGTTCTCAAATGGTGAGGCCCCAACCTGTTCCAGGGGAGGCTCAAGCAAGTCTGAAACAGTACTGTATTTAAATTTTGGGTTTTATATATTTTGTGTGAAGAGATGAATCAAACTGAAAGAGGATAATAGTAGGTAAATTTTATGTATTTATTTACTAATGGGCGACAAGGGAAGGTGAATGAGCCAAGGCTCATTTCAGGCATACCCGGGGAACGGCAGGGAGTGAATACATTTCAAAAGGTAACTGCAAAACAGTCAAGAAATACACAATGAACAATAGTGCAAATAAATATGAACAATAAATTAATAATGAGTGGTGGTAATTGATCAATTTGTAAACTGACGGCAGAACAGCCCAAATACAAGGGATGAGCATATAAGTGCTAAGAGCAATAGCAGAAAGGAGTAAAGTAATCCCTGAGAAGTTGCTTAGGAGCAGAGAAGGAGGGGGAGAGGTAAAGTATGTAGGAAGGTTATTTCATATAAAGAGGAAACAGGAAGTAGTCTGACTCATGAAGGTACTGCAACAAGGGGTAACAATGGTTCAAGAATGAAAATAGCAGAGCAAGTAGGTTGGCCGGGGGGGTTACAATAAGCTGAATATTATTATCTGTTTATTTTATTTATTTGTTATTCAGATAACACCTTTGAGCACAGGAGCACGTTTTCAAAAGTTCCAAGTCAGTATAAGACAAAGAACTGACTGTGAGCCAAGTACTCAAAGGGGTTTCAGTTTATTCATGGTGCACTGCGCAAAGTACAGTACGTTATTTTTCTTTGGGGAGGCCCAAGATAATTTCAATTTTTGGGGGAGGCTCAAAATTTTTTCCATGGATTTGGGGAGGCTCACTGTGACAAAGTCTGAGAACTATTGGTCTAGACTGCTTCGCCCCTACAGTTTTTAGCTGCAATGGGCTCACAGAGAGACACACCTCTGAAATCCCCTTTCCACTCAAAACAAAAGGTCTGCTGCACATGTGCATCCAACCTAATAAAGGAATAAAGGACAATGGCTAGGTTGATGGTGTTTCCTTCAGCAGGTCTGATGAGGATGACTGACAGTGGGAAAAGAACTGAGGAGTGCTGGTGCCACCCATGCTTACATACACCTAGACATAGCATTTTATCGTGGACAGCCCCCGGCTAGCAAAAATGTCCGTGTGGTCCTAGTGCTGATGGCTGTAGTTCCAAAGGTGTGGCCTAATGCAGGAGATATCCTCAAAGACGATCTGCCTATTGATCTTTTGTGGAAGTGGAGTAGATCTGGTGGCGATCCTGTTTTCTCATCATCCACCAAATACTAATCTCACTGCAGGTACGAGAGGTTTTTGCAAAATCCAGCAACATACAATATTTTAATACACTGTAAAATCTGAACCTCTGGAGTTCTCGTTCTGTGCGTCTGCACTACATGGGCTCCACAGCCCCCCACAAAAGCAAAGCCCATTCATGACCTACAATATGTCTGACCAACCAACCAACCAACCCCTTGGAAGTAGCGTGTTATGCTGCAACATGGGAACCCCAGGCTTGTGAGTCACTTCAGCTCTTGTGCGTGGGAGGTAAGGTAGCCTAGTGGTTGGAATGCAGAGCTGTGAACTTGGAATGTTTAAATTCTAACCAGCACCACTAACTAACTCACTGTGTGACTATGACCAACTCAACTAATATACCTTCATCACCTCTCTCTTTCTCTCTCTCTCTCTCTCTCTCTCTCTCTCTCTCTCTCTCTCTCTCTCTCTCTCTCCCTCCCTCCTCTTCCCATTCTAACCTTGATGAGTTTTTCTTAATGTCTCTCGATACCTCAACATCCCTGGGTGCGTTACTGTGGCTGTTGCAACTGCTCATGACTCATAAAGCACTTTGGAAAACACTGCACAAAACAGCACTGTATCACATCAAAATTCCTTCCCATTCCTGGGCTGGTGAGGAATGGATTCATTATGAATGCTATGTGCCAGTGATATCCTTTCTGTACCACAATGACCTGAACTGGATGCAGTACTCCAGTGGTTGAAGCAAAGCCTTGTGCAAGGGAAGGGCCATCTCCCGTTGCTTGCTCCTTACTCTACCACTGCATCACAACAATGCATTTGTGCTTAACTGCGGCAGCATACAGCCCCCCTCACTTCATCCTCCTCTCTACAGTGACCTCCTTATCCATTTCCACAGTTGTGTTGTTCTCTGTTGCTTGTTCAAAGGAGAGGAGTGGAGGATGTCATTGCCCTGAAGCCAGTTTACAAGAGGCACCATGACCCTTGCGGCTGAGGTTTAGTACCAACAATGAGGTTAACAGAGAGGCGGGGGTGAATACTGAGGTGAGAGGGAGGTAAAAGAAAATGAGGAAAAGACACTTCAACTTAAAAACTCTCCATGACTGTAAATGTAGATTTTAGCCCCTATCAGAACATTTTTTTTTTTTTATATAGCTATTTTGCCCGCCCGTCACCAACTTTTCCTGCCATCAGGCCCTTCAGTGGGTTACCCTGGGGGCTGGCACATGCAGCAACAAAGTGACAGTTATTTTTCCCAGTTTTCTCAACTTCCCAGGATCCTGGCAGACACGATCGAGCATGCGTGTGGAGGCACACACATATACCAGAACCAGTAACAACCCCGCTCCACCCAGCCTATCAGCAGCCCCCCCCCCCCATTTGCTGGACAGTACCAGTGGGCCTACATCCGGAGGCAGTCAAGGGCTGGAAGGCTAACCTCCCAGTCCGGGAGAGAAGAGCTACCTGATGGCCACTCAATCCTTCTCCCAGCACTCCCGCCAACCCATGGTGGTCCGAGCGCATTCCCGAACTCAGATGCCGGGGTGGGAGAGGTGAAGCGCTCCTTGGCGCCTCTGCCCTCTATGCCACTGGGCCGGCAACAGAGTAACAAACATTTTAAGAAAAAAAAAACAATATGATTAAAAAACAGCACACAGAATAAAGTCAATGTAGACATGGAAAGACTTAGCTTAGCATTTAGAGGAGATATTTAAGAACGGAACAGAGTTCAAGGACCCAAAAGAGCTCAGTACCATATGCACTAATGCTCAACTGTTCTGAAATTGGAAGTAAAACACTCCAGAATTCGAGGCTCTTTGTTCACAGAAAACACAAAAAAGTATCAGAGACAGAGGATTGAGCCACAGAAATGAGGGTTACTCACCTGTAACCGGAGCTCTAGGAGTGGTATATGGTGTATACCCACATTTACACAGTCTTCCTTTCCCTTTAAGACCAGCCAGAACGTCTTCAGGCTAATCTCCTCCCATCTACCCTGGTGGTATATTCCCTGGCTCCGCCTTGCGACATGACATCTTGCACGCTGGAAGCAAGGATCCATGTCCCACTTGCTAGGAGAGGCCAGTGGGTCATGTGGATAGTGCACCATATACCACTCCTAGAAAGTACAGTTATGTAAAAACTTACCATAACAGTAGATCTTTGAGGAGTGTCTCTTGCAGTAGGTAATACTTTTGGGTTACCAGCAGAGGTCGCTGTGGTGCACGGCAGCTCTTCTAGCAGTTTTTCACCATGGACTGCCCACACATGACATCAGCTTCCTGTTTCCTATATAAGTGTGGGCGTTCCCTAGTATCCTCAGTTCTCCCACTGGATTCAGCTTGCAAAGTGAGAACCGAGGTACCAAAGGAGTCCCAACCCTAGTCACTGGACCAGAACTTGCTCTCTTAGAGAAGGAGGGGGATGGAGGGTGGGAACAAACCCATTGCAAGAGACACTTCTCAAAGATCTACTGTTACAGTAAGTTTTCATGTGACTGTACTGTCTTCCATGGAGTGGTCTCTTGCAGTAGGTAATACTTTTGGGAAGAATCCCAAGCAGTAATGCCCATGTTGGAGAACAGTTATGATAAGAAACCTTGTTGGACTGTATGGCCGAAGGCCGTCCTATGTCGTGAGGCAATATCCAGATTGTAGTGCCTTGTGAATGTATGGATCGTGGACCAGGTAGCTGCATTGCAGATATCTGAAATGAAGGCTCCCTTAAAGCAAGCCGCTAGCTCTAGTGGAGTGGGCTTGGACAGGTCCAGGTAAAGGCTTGTTGCATTTTTTGTAACAAAATGAAATACAATGCGCCAAGCAGGATGAAAGAGTACGTGTTGCAACCGGGAGGCCCTCACAACCCGGGGCAAAAGAGACGAACAGTTGAGATGTCTTTCTAATCGATTGTGTCCAATTAGTATAGTAATGTAGTATACTGTGGACATCCAAAGTATGTAGTAGATGTTTATCCTGATTGGAGTAGTCTGAATAGTAGACTGGAAGCTCCAAGGATTGATTTAAAGTATGTTCAGAGACTACTTTAGGAAGGAAGAAAGGTCTGGTATGAAGGACCACCCGGTCTTTGTAGAAAATCAAGTAAGGTTCCCTACACATGAGGGCATGGAGCTTGGAAAATAATTGAGCGGAAGTGATAGCCACCATAAAGAAAACTGAGCTCACAAGTGACAGCTGGCTCAAAAGGCTCAAGGGTCAATTTGTCTATCATAAAATTGAGTTCCCACGGAGGAGTGGGTCTCCTAATAGGAGGTTTAATATGTAACATTCCTTTCAAAAACAGCTTAGCTAGATGATGTTGGTACAGTAACCTGCCATCCAGAGGCTCATGGAAAGTGGAGATGGCGGCCAAGTGGACTTTAATGGAAGAATAACTTAGACCAGACTCAGATAGTGAGGCCAGGTAGTCCAGAACCTTAGTCAGTGGACAAGAGTAAGGGTCCAAAGATCGAGAGTCTGACCATATGGAAAAGCATTTCCATTTGGAATTGTATGTTGCTGTTGTTGCTGGCTTACAGGAGGTCAAGAGGATACTGGCAACAGGAGAGGACACTTGTAAGCTAGTTATGAAAGCATCCTCAGGAGCCAAGCGTGAAGATGCAGAGCCTTCAGGGTGGGGTGTAGGTGAGACCTATGACACGGAGTCAACAGGTCTGGTCTGATCGGCAATGGGACGGGGTTCTGTACGGACAGTTGTAGGAATAGAGGAAACCACGTTTGACGAGGCCACATCGGGGCTATGAGAATCATCATGGCTGGTTCTAACTGTAGTTTCAGTGGAGTCCGTTGCAGGAGAGGGACGGGGGGGGGGCATATAAGAAGAGACCTGTTCAGGGTTGGGACAGGGCATCTATAAATCGTCCCTCTCTGTTCGGGATAATGGAAAAATACCTGGGAAGATGGTAATTCTCCGGGGGAGGCAAACAGATCCATCTGTGGAGTGCCCCATAAGTTGAAGATTTCTTGGAGCACTTGCTCGTGAAGTGTCCATTCGTGAGTTGTGGACTGGCGACTCAGCCGGTCTGCTAACTGGTTGCAATGTCCCGGTAGGTGGACAGCTGTTAGCATCAATTGTTGCCATATGGCTTCTTGCCAAACTACAAGGGTCTCTCTGCATAGGGTGCAAGACTTCATACCCCCTTGCTTGTTGAGGTAGAACACTACTGGAGTGTTGTCTGATTGATCAGTAACGATCCTGGCTCGAGGTAGGGCCGGAATGCCCGGAGGGCGAGGCGGACCGCTCTCATCTCTAAGAGACTGATATGAGACAGATGGGGAGAAGTGGGCCATTGGCCTTGGGTCTGATAAGGACTGAAATGCACTCCCTAGCCCTGCAGGGAAGCATCCGTGGTCAACGTTTGCATGGGAGGGGAGGACCGGTAGGGCATTCCTTGATTCTGATTGTCCACCATGTCAGGCAAGACTTCAAAGAGGGAGTGACCCTGATTTTGTCTTCGAACTGTCTTGGTTTTTGGGACCACTGATTCTGAAGGGTCCACTGGACAGGTTTCATGTGGAGATGGGCAAATGCCACCATAGGGATGGCAGTGGACATGTAACCCAGAAGGCACAGTACTTGTCTGTCTGTGACTATTTTCTGATTCATATATCTGTATCTAGAACAGCTCCAATGTATTGGAGAGACTGTGTCAGATCTGGACTGGACTTTGGCCAATTGGCAGTGATTCCCAGATCTGCAAACAGTTTCAAGGTAGCATCTAGAGAGGCAAGCAGAGCTACTTTGGAGTCTGCTTCTATTAGCCAGTCATCTAGATATGGAAAGATGAAGTGCCCTTCTCTTCATAAGACTGCTGCTACCACCGCTAGGCACTTGGTGAACACTCTGGGGGCTGATGAGAGGCCGAAAGGGAGTGTTCGAAACTGGTAATTTTGACCCAGTAGGTAGAAGCACAAAAATTAATGGTGGGCTGGGTGGATGGGAATATGAAGGTAGGCATCCTTCATGTCTAGGGTGCAAAGCCAATCGCCCTGTTTTAGGATTCGCATGATGGCAGGTAGGGTGATCATGCGGAAATGTTTGTACTGAATGTAAAGATTTAGTTGTCTGAGATCCAGTATTGGTCTGAGGTCTCCTGTATGTTTGGGCACCAAAAAGAAGTGGGAATAAAATCCCGTTTGATGTTCCAGAAGGGGCACTGGTACAATGGCCTATTTGGCCAACAGGGCTGTTAATTCCTCCTGTAAGATGGGTATATGATCTGGAGGATAATGAATCTGGCATGGAGGGCAAGGGCGTAGGGTGGAGAGAAACTCCAGAGTATGACCCTTCTGTATAATCTGAAGTACCCAATTGTTGGAAGTGATCATTTGGCAGGCTTCCAAATGGAGGGCAAAATGACCCCCCACAGCCTACGAGGCCTGGTCGAGGAGGTGGGGGGAAAGCCCTAGTGGGTCACTGGGAGGCGGGCTGCGCAGCTCCACCTGAAGGGGGGAGCGGGCACCCCAGGCAGTAGAGGTGTTGCCTCTGGTGGACTGAGCATGATCTCTGAAGCCACCTTTATTATTACCTCTGTATCCTCCACCTCTTTTGGAATAAGAGGAGTGTTGAGTATGGTAGGTTGTAGCCATGTACCATACAGAGGGTTCTGCCTAATACATGTAAGACATCCAGTAAAGTTCGAGTACCTGGCCCGTACAGCTTGGCCCCGTTAAAGGGGGAATTAACTACTTTATGTTGTATATCAGGTGCAAAGCCTGAAACACGAAGCCAGGCATGGCGACACAGAGTGATACCAGTGGCCAATAGTCGGGCTGAGGTATCTACGGCATCATATCCTGACCTGAGAAGGTGACTGGAGATAGAATTACTAGTTGTCACTGTAGCCAATAATTTATTCCTGTCTTGTGAGGGAGGGAGTTTATTGATAAGCTCAATGGCAGAGGACCCAAGGGTATGCTGATATTTAATCATATGACTCATATAATTCGGCTTTCTGATATTTATAGCACCTGAGGAAAAGACCCTTTTCCCCAGATAGTCAATTCTTCGGGTTCCTTATCGGGGGTAAGGAGCTCGTGTGCTTGGGTTTTTGGTACGGTCATGAGCAGCAGTAATGACCACAGAATCTACCTCTGGAATACTAGACAGAAAGGGGTGGTCCAGAGGAGCCTGATACAGATGATCCGCTGTGCGGGGAACAGCTGTAATAGGTGAAAGCTGATGCCAAGCAGCCAGCATGGCATTCTGGTAAGTTGGTATTAGTGGGGGAACCACTAAGACAGGCTCTTCAGGTAATTCAAGGTATTCTGCCATATCCTTACATTGTTTGTCATGTTCAGTAGTGAAGAATCCCATGACTTTTTGGATATGAGCCATCATCTCTCTAAAGGTCGGGTCGTCCGCGGGTGATGCTGTCGAAGGGAGGGGCAGATCCTCATCCAGGGAAGAGATTTCAGGATGGGGGGATTCAGGATTAGGAAAATCCACATCTTGAAACTCCTCATCCTCAAGATCACCAGCAAAATCGGCAGCAAATCTTGGTCATCTGATAAATAGTCCTCTATGAATGGAGGAGGAGACCAGGGTGGCATAGTATCCCTGTCACTATGAAATCTTTTAGGCGGAGGAGGTAGAGGAGATCAGGTGGGATCACCCAGCTCTTCAGAGGGCTGAGAATGTTGCATGGCATGCAAGACCTGTCGGACTACGTTGGTGAGGTCCCTTTCCTGTGAAGGAGGTGGGGTGAGAAGGGGGCATATTGGGAAAGAGGGGGGGGTGATGGAGGGAATAGGACACATAATATGAGCAGGTCTCGCCCCTGGGTGGTAAAGACCAGGGTCCCGATCTCTGTCCGCCTGACCCCTATAAGAAGTTACCTGTGTAGGCGGAGGGGCAGTCAATAAGGCATAAGCCATAGGTTTCCCCTGAGGAATGTGTGGTCTCGTCGATGGGCCCACAGGGGAAAATGAGTTATTTTCCTCAAGCTGTCAGATGCGTCGATGGGAGAGAGCCCCCATTGACGGAGAGCAGCAGTATACTTTGCGCATGCAAAGTGCTGGTGCTATTGAAGACGAGGGTATAAGCTCCATCACTAAGCAGTTACTATTTGAACTGCATTCAAAGTGCTGGAAAGTGCCGTCGACGAGAGGGTATGAGCCCCCATTGATGAAGAAGTGTCTGAATGACGCCCAGTCAATGGAGGGACACCAGAAATGGTGGCCGTCGATGGGCGACGAGGCAGGGAGTGTGAGGAGGATTTGTCCTTTTTCTGCTGGGAATGAGAGCCAGAAGAGGGGGAGCCCTTGGTACGAGCCCCTTGGTTCTCCAAGAGAGACATTTTCTGTTCCGTCAAAAGATTTTGAATTTCAAGCAACCATTGTTGACGAGTTGCCTGATTATTAATAATAATAAAACTATTTTTATGGCGCCTTTCCAAAACCAAGGCACTGAACAAGGTTTAAAAACATCAAATATTGCAGCAGCTTAGTTAGTACAAAAAGCATCTAAAATTTAAATAATACATCCAGTCAGTCACCAAATGCTTGGTGCCAAAGACGGGTTTTCAAAGCTTGTTTAAATCCCTCCACGGTCGCGCACTCACGTAACTGGCGGGGTAGATAATTCCAGAGGGATGGGGCCGCATGCATGAATGCCCAGGCCCCAGAAGATTTTAAACACACCCTTGGACTCTCTAGCAACCCCTCGCCAGCTGAGCAGAGCAATCACCCAGGGCAGTAAGGTACCAGAAGCTCTTTCAGGTAGTCCGGGCCCTGTCCGAGTAGGGCTTTATAGGTCAAAAGGCTGACTTTAAAGGTGATCCGCCATTGTACCGGCAGTCAGTGCAGACTGTGTAGCACTGGACAAATATGACAGGACTGGGAGGTTCCTGTCAAAAGCCAGGCTGCTACATTCTGCACTAGCTGCAAATGGTGGATTTCCACCCCAGATAGCCCTCGGTACAGGGAGTTGCAATAATCCAAGCACAAGGACACAAAGGCGTGAAACAACGTGGGAAGATCACTGTACGGAACAAGGTACTTAATCCTGGAGATATTCCTCAAATGGTAAAAAGAGGTCCTGATGACGGCTGACACCTGCGAATGCAGCGTCAGCCCTTCATCAAAAATTATACCCAGGTTTCGCACCTGTTTAGAGGCCGGGAATGATAAACCCCCAAGAAAAAGCCCTGAGGGTGAACCTACCCCCAACCCCCCTATCCGGCACCCTGGGTCCATGACCAGCACTTCAGTCTTTCCCCGAGTTCAACTTCAACCAGCTCGAATCCATCCACTCCTGGATTTCCGCTAGGCAGTTGTTAAAGACCGAGACAGCTCCATCCTGGTCGGGTGCAAAAGAAAGGTAGAGCTGAGTATCATCAGCATAGCAGTGAAACCTCAGCAAATACCTCCTTACAATGTCTCTGAGGGGCAGCATATACACTGCGAACAACATGGGGGACAACACCGATCCCTGAGGAACCCCACATGACAGAGGGATTGGATCCGAGGAATAAATCCCGGACACCACCCTTCGAGTTCTTCCGGTGAGGAAAGATGTAAACCACCTGAGGACTGTACCCGACAGGCCACAGATGAACCTCAGATGACCGAGCAGAATCCCATGGTCCACAGTGTCAAACGCTGATGAGAGATCTAGAAGAACCAAGATGGAATGGTTCTTCCGATCTCTAGCCATCAGGAGATCATTGAGCACCCGAACCAGCGCTGTCTCAGTACTATGCCTCTTTCAGAAACCGGACTGGAGGGGTTCATAGATGTCATGGATGGTCAAATGGCTCTCCAGCTGCATGGCCACTACCTTCTCAACCACCTTCCCTAAAAAGGGGAGGTTAGAGATTGGTCTGTAGTTTGCATGGCAGTTTGGGTCCAAAGAAGCTTTCTCCAGGAGGGGTGTTACCACTGCCTTCTTCAGGGAGCTAGGAAACTTACCTGTTTCCAAGGAGCACCAATCTATCCATGCAAGGACTGGGCCAATGGAATCAATACAACCCAAAATCAGGGAAGTTGGTCCTGGATCCAAACTACAGTACGTAGGGTGCGCACCCTGGACAATCCTCATGACATCCATGAACTCTGGGCGGTCGAAGATACTCCAGGAAAGCTGGAGGCTAGTGGCCAAGCACTGGTCACAAGCAACACCCAAAGAGTGTGCTGGTTGGAGGGCTGTCCTGATGTCAGCCACCTTGGTCGCAAAGAACTGAGCAAGTTCATCGCACTCTATTTTAGAAAACGTTTTCCGGACTTGTAGACAGGCTGGGTTGTACAGTCTGTCCACAGTTCGGAAAAGCTGAGCTGGTCGGTTCTAACCAGCCGCAATCTTCCCAGACAGGAACGCTGCCTTCTTATGGGTGATTCCTGACAAACTACAGGAACTAGTGTCATGTGTGGGTCCCAGACACCTTACACAAAGTATGTGATTGTCAAAGCAGTATATCTTCCTACCGCAATGGTAACAACAAAATAAAGCTTGTTTTTGAAGGATCAGAAGATATTCATTTTAGTTCAAAATTTCTCGTCGATGACTGCTACACAGAGGTTGCACTAGCTGGAGCTGAAGATGGCAGTAAAATGAACTGAGGATACCAGGGACTGCCCACACTTATATAGGAAGCAGGAAGCTGATGTCACGTGTGGGCGGTCCCTGGTGAAAAACTGCTAGAAGAGCTGCCGTGCACCACAGCGACCTCTGCTGGATACCCAGAAGTAATACCTACTGCAAGAGACCAGTCCATGGAAGATCTACAGTTACAGGTGAGTAACCCTCATTTCTAGTGACGTGGATATGGTGCACTATCCACACTTCTGGCAGACTCCTAGCAGTTCGCTGGGAGTAGAGGGCAAGGCACACACCCCTACTTGGCAAACAGGGACGGAGAACTGAGGTCCCAAAACCAGCATCCCAGCATGTCTCAAGGTTGATGTGGTAGTGGGAAATGAAGGTGTGTGCTGATTTCCAGGTAGCAGCCCAGCAGATCTCCTGGATACAGACATCGCTGGAAGCAGCCACTGAGGCAGCGGTATGTCCAGTGGAATGAACCCGATGCCCTAGAGAAGGCTCCCTACCAGCCAACCTATAGCAGAGGTCGATGCAGGATACAATCCACCCACCAATCGTCCACTTAGCTGCTGGTCTGCCACGTGCGGCTTCTGCGTAGGTAACAAAGAGCTGGCGAAACTCTCCCTGAACGCCAGACATGCGCTCCTTCTAATAAGCGAGTGCTCATCTCAGGTCCAACATATGGAGCCTGTGCTTGGCTACAGAGGTTGGAGTGGTGAAGTACACCAGGAGGTTAATCTCTTGATTAAAGTGACACTCCGAAACAACCTTTGGGAGGAACTTCAGGTTGGGGTGAGGACAATCTTGTCCTTGTGGAATACCAAGTACGAAGACTCCACCGACAGCGCCTGGAGCTCACTGATCCATTTGGCAGAGGTGACAGCCACCAAGAGGACAGTTTTCCACAACAGGTGTGAGATATCACACCTGTGCATTGGTTCAAGTACCAGCAACAAGTTCCAAGGTGGCTGTGGTTCATGCACTGGCAGGGACAGGTGGTCAAGGCCCTTAAAGAAGCACCTGGGCACATTCTCCTGTGCCACCATCAGCACACCAGCCCGAGCCTGGTATGCAGAGATGGCTGCCAGGTGCACCTTAAGGGTCGTTGACCTCAGGCCTGACTGAGAGAAGGACCAAAGGTAGTCCAGAATGCTAGTCAAGGAGGCAGGCCAGGGGGTCCAGCGGAATGGAAGATCTGATGTCATGGGGTAGAGCCAGGGAGTATAACACCTGGGTAGGTGGAAGGAGCTAAGCTTGAAGGCATTCCAGCTGGTCTTAAAGGGAAAGGAAGACTGCCCAAGTGTGGACAGTGCACCATATCCATGCCTCTAGAACTGTAGTTTGACATCAGAGTTTTTTTCTTAATTAGTCTTTCTGCTCCTTGCCAGTCATACCTGGCCCGCCCCATCACCGTCCTTTACCTCTCTCTTACCTGCCCCATGGGACATCCTCCCATGCTTTGAGAGTAGTTCAGCCCCCCCCCCCCAACACACTTCTTGGAATTCAGTTGTCTGGGGAGCTCCTTCTGGCTGGACAGGTGATGCAGAGCCTGAGCATGCTGGCATCATTCTGTCAGTTCAGGGGTTTTTCTGTTTTCTTCCCGCATCCGAGATGCTTGGCTGTGAATGTACGGTGCACATACATAAGTGTGTGTGCCGTGAAGCCACTACATCCTCCCCTCTGCTGCCATCCCTGACTGACTCACGCCTCATGGGCACCTTAGGTGGTGCTTGTGTAGCAGGCGAATGGTCGTCTATGCATCCAAGGAGACAGTCTTGTAGGACACTCCACCATCCTTCCCACAATGGCCCCGCAGTGTCCTGGATTAAGCATCAAAGTTTACGAAGTGTGCCAGCCTAGCAGTGTGGCAGGTTAACAGCCCGACTGCCCTTGGCTTTAACTGGGTTCTACTGTACAGCCACTTAATGACACTGGAATACTATAGTAAGCAACCGTCAGAATTGTCATGACAAAGGCAAGTCCAGTGGCAATGAATTATGCTGCCATCTGGGAAATGAGGGTTAACCTGCGGGCCCCAGCATCATAGAGTGGAGTTGACTCGAAGCCAGGTATGTCAAGAGGTGAGGCAACTGTCTCCTAGGTTGCGAGGGTACAGGTCACCACAAATTTATGAAGCACCCCCCCCCCCAATGATCCACCATTAAGCAACACTAGCGTCAGCTGTGATGGCAGCTGCCTGCTCAGCTGCCCTACCAGCTAAGGAAGGGTGCAGCTACGGTGACCCCACTTGTAGGGGGTTGGACTGAGGGAAACAGGGTGCAAAAAGGAATAGTTATATAGGTTGCTACTATATCCCCATAAAAGTATTTACCTTTTTATCAGGAGGTAGACTAGATCAGGCGATCTATTTTCAGCCATGCCAGGACAAAAAAAGCCACGACACGGACTGAAGGTGCCAAGGACAAGCAAGGCACCAGCATCAGCAAAACAGTCCCTGCTCCAGTCAACTGGTAAAGAGAGCCACTTCAATAAAAAATAGAAGACAACAAGCCAAAACACTTGAAAGGCTTACATTATTAACCCTTGCTGTGCCATGGACTGATATATCAGTCCAAAATTCCTATACGTCCTAATTCTGTCAGCAGCCTAAATTAAATGCAAAAAGACGCACGTGCAGTTAAAAAAAGACCAAGGCAGCCCTCCATCAACGGTGTCAGTGGAGGACTGCCTTGTTTTCTTTTAACTGCACATTCCATGCTCTTGCCTCTATTAAAATAAGCCTTTTGGGTATTTTGGCTTATTGTCTTCCCTCTTTTATTGCAGTGGCTCTCTTTACGCTGTTGACCAGAGTGGGGACGGTTTTGCGGATACTATTTTCAGTCATGCCTGGACATGAAATACAGACAAACAGAACCTTACCTGAGAATGAAACATCAATGTTACGTATTTTTAACAAGTACAGGTATGTTTGGGTTTCAGATTACCCACAAACACTTGGAAATGAGTGGACTGTATTTCGTATTTTTTTAGTATTGTTTTGTTTGCATCTTTTTATGCACTCAAAAAACTATATGTGCAAAAATGGTAAGGGAAAATGTGACTACCACCATTTGTACTTCTGTGTCGGTAGTCTGCAGCTGCACTGGGGCCCCATGGCATCTGTACACCAAATCCCTCAAACACTTTGTCAGAGGTCTAAGAGCATCCAAAGACATAAGCAAGTTGTGACCCTTGTCTTATTAGGGCACTGAAACAAATAAGAAACGGGGATGGATTTGTGGGAGGGTTGGATCGTTACTGTCTACCAGTTCCCACTGACTTATGATACACCAGGATGCACCTCTTAAATGGCAAAAAAAAGAAACGCTACTTCAGAGCAGTTTTAAATATTTATAGTGGGTCAATAATATTTAATATATGTAGAATAAATTTCACTCACCTTATCTCTTGGCACGGCAGGAGGCAAGTCTCTACCCAGTCTGTTACGTCTTTGCTCCTGTAGTTAAAGCAGAGATGAATGACATTGTTTTGGAAACTGCACAAATTAAAGAGTCAATGCAAACAGAATGTTGGTGTGAACGCACCAGGAAACGGCTGTGCTGAAATCAAAATGAAGTAATCGAGCAGAGAAAGGAGACCAGCACCACTGCCTCGTAACAACAGGACTATGCCTTCCAAAAGATAAAGCCAATGAAGTGTGTGAACTCACCAGGCTATAAAATGCTAGAAGTCCAGAGTCAATCCAAGCAAAAACTTTTATTTAAGTAAATTCATAAGCCAAAGGAGTACAAAACTATCCTGCTCCCCAGAGAACTTCCTGGTTGCATGCGTATTACATCACCTGACGCGTTTCGCACAACATGCTTTCTCAAAGGTGCGGTAAAAGTACAAGAAAGTACTTTTATATACAGTAATGAGTCTTAAAGTGGTACACATTAAAAGTGCAAAGCACCAGAATACATATCAAAACATCAGACCAAATAAAAACAAAAACAATTAAAAAGTTCACAATATTTCCTATAGGTGCAAAAGTTGATTAATAGACACTATAACTATTCTTTTTAAATCTGTTTTGTAGATATATACCTATATATCTATTTATCCATTTTAGCATGGGATTTATATTCTCCATGGTATTCCTATGTATCCATGTAGCATCCAAACTATTCCTACTCAGTTGTTATGCTGCACTCTAGTGGACAAAGGCAAAAATGACAAGTACCTTAAAAACATAAAAATCAAACATGCCAGTGAAGAATTATAAACACAAAGAAATAGCACACACCATATGTAATTTAGGCAGCAGGCAAGGATGTCAATCTGTATAAAAAAAAGAGAAACATAAAGAATATATAAGTATCACAGCAATACATAAATATTACACCTTATCAATCACTTCTTCAAAAAGTGTTTCACTTCAATTTTACCATTTAGCCCCTTACATTCCATGGCCTTATATATGAAAATCCCATACTTCTCTCTTTTTAAAAGTAAATTATTGTAATCACCCCCCCCCCCCGTGTGATAGTGTCAGTTTTTTGATGCCAATATATGTAAAACCATGTTCTGTTTTATTCCTTGTCCTAAACATATGCATAGCCAATGCATTGGTAAGCTCTTCATTACCAATGACTCTTTCATGTTCTCCAGTATGTATCTTGAAAGCCCTGGTGGTTTTCCCTACATAAAAATTTCCACATCTGCATATGGCTAAATAAATCAGGCCACAGGTACTACATGTAATGAAACCCCTAACCTAAATTTCCTTGTCTGTTATTGGGTTTTTAACCATATTACCCTGTTTAATTTTTGGACAATATTTACAGTTCCGGCATTTGTGACATCCATTCATTTTATTAGGTAACCACATTCTAGGGTTATCTGGAAGGGGTTGTAAAGAACGAACCAAAGTATCCTTAACACTTCTTCCTTTTTTTAAAAACAATGTTCGGACCCCTCTTATCAGTGTCTCTCAGTCCTGCATCTTGTGTCACAATATGCCAGTGTTTTTTAATAATATCTGTAATTTGTCATGATTGTGGATTGTATGTACTCACAAATGTTATCTGGGAGTCAATTATTTTGTTTGTTATTTTTTCTTCTAATAACTCAACTCTTGGCATCTCATCCTCTAGTTCTTTACTCTCAATCAACAGGTTACTAGCATAACCTCTTATCATAAAGTCTTTGCATAAGTTCATCTGCTCGTTTAAAAACCCAATAACAGACAAGGAAATTGAGGTTAGGGGTTTCATTACCTGTAGTACCTGTGGCCTGATTTATTTAGCCATATGCACATGTGGAAATTTTTATGTAGGAAAAACCACCAGGGCTTTCAAGATATGTATTGGAGAGCATGAAAGAGCCATTGGTAATGAAGAGCTTACTAATGCATTGGCTATGCATATGTTTAGGGCAAGGAATAAAACAGAATATGGTTTTACATATATTGGCATCAAAAAACTGACACTATCATGCAGGAGGGGGTGATTACAATAATTTACTTTTAAAAAGAGAGAAGTATGGGATTTTCACATATAAGGCCATGGAATGTAAGGGGCTAAATGGTAAAATTGAAGTGAAACACTTTTTGAAGAAGTGATTGATAAGAAGGTGTAATATTTATATATTGCTGTGATACTTATATATTCTTTATGTTTCTCTTTTTTTATACAGATTGACATCCTTGCCTGCTGCCTAAATTACATATGGTGTGTGCCATTTCTTTGTGTATATAATTCTTCACTGGCAGGTTTGATTTTTATGTTTTTAAGGTACTTGTCATTTTTGCCTTTGTCCACTAGAGTGCAGCATAACAACTGAGTAGGAATAGTTTGGATGCTATATGGATACATAGGAATACCATGGAGAATATAAATCCCATGCTAAAATGGATAAATAGATATATAGGTATATATCTACAAAACAGATTTAAAAAGAATAGTTATAGTGTCTATTAATCAACTTTTGCACCTACAGGAAATGTGGACTTTTTAATTGTTTTTGTGTTTATTTGGGCTATTGTTTTGATATGTATTCTGGTGTTTTGCACTTTTAATGTGTACCACTTTAAGACTCATTACTGTATATAAGAGTACTTCCTTGTTATTTTACTGCACCTTTGAGACAGCACATTGTGTGAAACGCGTCAGGCGACTTAATACACTTGCAACCAGGAAGTTCTCTGGGGAGCAGGATAGTGTTGTACTCCTTTGGCTTATGGATTTACTTAAATAAAAGTTTTTGTTTGGATTGACTCTGGACTTCTAGCATTTTATAGCCTGGTGAGTTCACACAGTTCAGTAGCTTTACATTTTGGAAGGCATAGTCCTGTTGTTACGAGGCAGTGGTGCTGGTCTCCTTTCTCTGCTCGACAAATTAAAGAGGAACTTTCATGTATGCAAAGTATATAGCCCCACACTTATTTTTTTGTAATTCAAATTTATTCAAGTTTTCAGAGTACAAAGAGATACAAAGTACAGACATTTATAGATCGGTACACAGTAATGGTAAGTAATAGGGCATACATTAGAAACTAGGAAGGTGGAGGCCATGGATACCAACTGCAAAATGTCCACCCCTCAGAATCTGGGGGAAATGAAGCTACCTAGCATCATAACCCACAAGTTAAAAGCTCAGGCAACAATAAAGGAGGCACAGGAGGTTGCAGAGATTTGCTCTGTTTCAGGGGAAGGCTCTTCTGCACGAAGCATCCCCTCGCTTGTCGCGTGTATCTGCTAAGGTCGGATCCTTCACTTGGGATAGTCATGCGAAGACCTTCAATTGGGATAGTCGTGCACCTTACGGAGTTATGTACAACCTTATCAGCTAGGGAAAGGGTTTCCCACGTGCAGGTATTTTCTTCCACAAAGGGGAAACACCATAGCCTGGGTTTTGTCAGATATTTCTGCTGATCAGCACCTACCCATTCTTGTTCAATAATCTGGTCACAGTGAATAAAATTTGGAAAACACTCTGGAGTAGAGGAGGGCACGGACAGGATACAATTCACATCGAAGATCTCCACCAGTTGCACCTCCTTCAGTTGCCATATCCTACAAGCCTCAGTTATCAGATAGGACAAGGATTTGGTATCAAACAGGGGAGGGATAGGAATCCTCCTCTTCTGCTCCGTCCACTCCCCTTCCTGCTAATCATCAGAGGGCTGCCCATCATCATCATCATCATCATCATCATCATCATCATCATCATCCTCAAGTAACTGCTTTGGGTCAGGATCCCCCCAAGATCCCAGACATCCTCATTTTGACCCTCTGTATGGTCACGGTTGGGATCTGCCTTAGGGGCCCGACTTAGGGCCGGGTGTGTCAAAAGGGATGTCCAGCGAAACATCAGGGCTCAAAAGCTCACCTAAGAGCAACAACAAGGATTTACGCAATTCTGCTTTGCCACTGCCAGCCAGTACACCAGATGCACCCCCCCCCACCCAACTCAGGGTTCCAACTGGGGGAAACCATAAGAGAAACATTAGCTTGAATAACACAATAGGGGCAACAGGATCCCAGCAGAGAGGGTCGCATTACCCTTCTGCAGGTCTTACAACGTTTGAACACTAGAGGTCTCTGTCAAGCCGTGGTGCCAATAAATGCCCAAGACAAAGACTAAAACTAAGGTAAACTGTCTGGAGTTTTTTTTTTTATATTTAAATATCTGACAATTACGGAGCACTGTCGTGATCCCCACCCCCTATGTTAGGGCAAACACAACCATAAACGTTGCTACCAGCCTATAAAGTCAAAAGGCTGAATTAGTATCAATCGCGCTTAGCAAACAGCGCCGAGCTGACATAAAAAAAAAACATAACGCTGCACTAGCACTTGTAAAAAAGTGCCGGTGTGTGTGCGCTTGTGTGAAGGTGCGTGATGTTATGACACTGTGTGGGATGTCAGTACATCAGGGGGGCACATGCCTAAGCCCAGAAACGCAAAACAGACACGCTGAGGCTCATAGCAGCCTCTGACAGGACACTACAGCATAAGCCCAACTGACAAGGCTCAGGAAAAAATGGCAGGAAGTCACGCAGCTCGAAGAGCTTTTACAAACAACCCAAACTGTCCTGGGAACGGACCTCTTCCCCCCACCCCAAAACAGCTTGAAGGAGGGCAAAAAAGGGCTCTGATCCCTTCTCCCTTTCTTTCTTATGCCTTTTTTTTTTTTAAATCAGTACTAAAAGGCACACAAAGTTCCTCCACACAACCCCTTCTCCAGACTGTGAACACTCAACACCTGTAACCCAAAAAGAAAAAAAAACAAACACTACAGTCACCCTTTCACATTTTTCTGGGTAGGAGAGGGGAAAACTGATTGCAAATTAGATGGTAGAGAGACAGAGGGAACACCTTAAATGCTAAAACCTACCAATAACCCCCAAGAGGCAGGATACTTATCTGAGGCACCATGACAGGAGGAATTTGGAGACATGCTAGGTAAAACACCCCATAATAGTGTGGCAGACATGCCCCCCCCAATCCAAGCACAGAGAGGCAGTGGAAGTGTGGAAAAAACAGGCAGGTTAGCCAATTTGAAAGCCACAGCTTAAAAGGCACACTTTTAAATTTAGGGGTGCTCCCTGTCAACAGGTAGCCCCAACCTGCTATGCAGAATTGCAGCCCCAAAGAATAAGCACCAAAAGGAAAATGTTCTTCAGAGAACTTTCTGTGCCGTTTCCCCTTCAATGGCACAGCAAAGACTGGAGAGTTGCAGCTGTCTGGAATGTTTTTGTGGCCAAGATTCTATGCTGTTAATAGCCTTGGGCTGTGCCATTTCCTCTAGTATGGGTGCACATTTACCCATCTGTTCTGACTACCCATTGACAATGTGGAGCACTGCAGAATAGCAGCTAAGTGATAGCATATCCAGACAGATTAGTAATAGCTGTGAAAGATGAGGCAGGAAGGGCATGGGTCCATGCCACTTGGCCGGAAGTGAAATTAAGAGGAAATAAAGAGCCAGGGTTACTATACTGTTTCAAACTGTTTTTTCAAGGAGTGAGTCTTTCTAATGCATATATTTCTGAAACTATTTTTCTCCACCCCTCTACTGTGAGCAGAGTTGGAGAAAGCCAAGCACGCGCAGTGCTTCTCTTGCTGCCAAAATTAACATCAGTTGAAGGTTTAAAGTGTTGCTCGAGTCTGCTTTGTTCTGGAGGGGTAGCAACTAGCACCAAGGAAGGGAATGAGCACTCCAGGTCTGTCAAATATGGTTTCAATTTGTTGACTAATTGCTTGCCAAAATGGTAGAATCAGTGGCCAATCCCAGAATATGTATGTGTGGTGCCTTTGGTATAGGCCGCAGCCCCTCCAGCAACTCGCTCGGGATTCGCCTGCATAGTTTGCCACTATATTGGATTTATGGAAGACTTAATAGCGCGGTTTCCAGGAGAACTCATGCCAACTGGTGGATGAGGTAAGACGATGTCAGTAGGGCATATTTTAACCAAACTTCAATGTACGCTGTACTCCTAATTCCAAGTTCCAGTGACGTAATATGGACTGGGTAGTGTCTGAATGTTGTTTCTGAATAGCTTTGGTGATTTGATCAATACATGGGTCATGTAATCTCCATTTAAGTAAGACTGAATAAATTGAACAAGAGGAGCAGGTTCATCTGGAAATCGGGGCATCATTTTGCCTTGAGTGAGGAGGTAGGAACAAGCCTGCAGGTATCTATAGTGGTGTGTACTAGGGAGCTGATAGGCTTTCTGTAAAGCAGAAAATGGGGTAATGCCATTGGTGTCAAAAAGCTGATAGTAGCACTTCATGCCCAATTTGTTCCATCTTTGAGTTGCCCAATCAAGCTTGTTTGGTGGATAACTGGTATTGTATGCTAGAGCCCTCAACTGAAATCACTGCGAGAGGGCCAACTGGTTTGCTAGGATGCTAGACCACTGCTTGAAAATTTCTGCTATTTAAGGAGTAGATCTGGTACAGGGCTGACACTCTAGTGGGTTCCCAAATAAGTAATGGTCTAGGTTGTATATAATTAACAGTAAACTCAATTTGTTTCCAGTATGGTTGCTGGGCCTTGGAGATCCAGGTACAGAGGGTTCTCAAGGATGCCACCTAAGTGCACCATCACAGGTTAGGAAAATTAACTCCTCCCTGGTGCCTGGGTAAGTAAAGAAGTGTAAAGCGGATATGGGGGTGGTGCCCCACCAAAGGAAGCATGAGATTATTTTATTCCATGCATTAAAGTAACTATGGTGTGGGAATACTGGTAGGGTTTGTTGAAAGTATAGTATTCTGGGTAATATGTTTTGCCTGATAACCTCTAGGCGGTTGAAGAAACTAAGCCTAATATGTATCTATTTTGAGAGGTCTTCCGTAATTTGTTGCATCAAGGGTTCGTAGTTTAAAAGTTCCAAATGAGCTAGGTTTTTAGTCAGTTTATCCCACAGGTATCGTACAGCTCTTTCGTCCCATTTGAACAGGAAGATTTGTTTCGCAGTCAGAGAGGGGGGGTATAGTGGTACAGCAGTACTTCTGTCTTTTGCTTGTTTACCTTATAGCCAGCTAAGTTTCCAAACTGTTGCAGGACAGTCCATATTGCTGGAATGGAACTCTTTAGGGAGGTGAGGGTTAGTAAGATATCATCTGTGAAGAGCAGTATCTTATAATCTTTCCCCCATGGGGAGGCCTGTAATATCTGGGTTCTAGCGGATAGTGGCTGCCTGCAGTTCCAAGTAGAGAACAAAGAGAAGCAGGGAGAGCGGATAGCCCTGACTGGTACCTCATGTTACTGTAAAGGAGCAGAAATACAACCATTAACTCTGAGGTAGACTTGGGGGGATACATGCCCTGTAACATGTGAAGGAACTGATCTGGAAGTCGAAGTTCAACAGGGTGGACCGTAGAAATTCCCAGTCCACCCTGTTGAAAGTTTTTTTTAGCATCAAGGCTTAACAAAGTTAGAGGGATTTTTCTAGTCATGGTGTATTCTACAAGGAACATCACTGTGAACGCCGTCGTGGGCCTACTGGTGATGGACAAACCCAATTTGGACGCCCCCCACCAGTTTGGGAGTCAGATTTTCCAAATGTTGCGCCCAGATGGACATGCATACTTTCTAGTCATAGTTTAGAATGGATATCAGTCAATAGGCCTCGGTGTGTCTATGACCTTTAAGGGTTTTGTAGTCGCTGATAGAGTTGCATAGTGCCATTTGGGAGGGGGGGTCTATCCTTCTGCACTGCTTTGAAGGCATCCAGTAGAGTTGGGAGGAGGAACTCTTTAAAACATTTATAGAACTCTGCCGGGTATGAGTCAGGGCCTGGACATTTCTGAATCTCAGATTCTTTAATCACCCTCTCTACTTCTGCTGTGGTCATGTGGAAGAGAAGTGCTTGGGCCGTGTTGTCATCTAATTTTGGCAGCGGAATGTTTTGCAGATAAGCCTGGATTTGGTCAGGAGAGAGTGTTTGATCTGTGGTATATAGGTTACGGTAGTAAGTTGAGAGGATGTTGGCAATGTCTTTTGGGCACCTAGTGTAGGTAGGCGTGTGTCCAGGGGTCATTCATCATTAGTATACAAGTTTGTGATTTACGGGCTCACAGTTTTCTAGCTAAATTGTGTGACACCCTGGCCCCTCCCTCACAGGAGGACTGCTTCAAATAAAATAATGCTTGTTCCACCTGCTCATCTAGTATATGCTACAAGTCCTGTTTTACTTTGGTCTGTTGTTGAACCATGGTACTATCTCCCTATTGGACAAAGGATTGCAAAGTCTGAGCAGTTTTCAAGGGCTCACAGTATTTGGCTTTCCAAAATTTCTTCTTCCACAAGGCAGCCTCACACGTACAGTAAGTGTGTAGTTGCCCCCGATTAGGAGAGTTTTGTATTGAAAAAATGTTAGGTTTACTTTACACAGTAAAAATCATAATAGTATCTAACTGATCCTGTGGTTCCCTACCCTGAGCATTGTACAGTACTTCAAAGACAGCACCAGGTGCATCCCAGAATCCACTGCAGGTAACGTTAGCTATGGGCTGTGGTCAGGGGAGATTTCTTTACTGAATATATTGAAATCAGCTACATGTAAAGCTCTGTTTAGTTGGTCCCTTTGTATCCCCAAGGCTATTTCAGGTTGCACTACGTGCACTTAGCCTCAAGAGTATGACACTAATCTGGGGTTGCATATTTGAGAGTTCTCCTACAAATACACACCATCAAACCTCATCAGACTGATTAGGGTTTTGTTTAATGGCTCATTCTTGTTTCCACTATGGGCTCTCCTGCACACCAACCATCTTTCAGGCAAGGGCCTAGCTTATGGTGGCCAGTCTGTGACAAGGACTTTCACGTGCAGTGCCTTCAGCATGGTATTCTACATGTTGGCTTTGCATCCCTTTTGCTTGCATTTCTCCCTCATCCCATATAATCTCAAACATCACTGCTGCTGCTCCGTGCCTCAGACATCTCCAGAAAGGGGTTTACAGGGGGCTGCTTCCATGCCAAACAGATGGTCATTCCTTCCCCGAAATCTGAGGTCATCATTTCTGCTACAGCACTCAGTCTCTGTCGATGGGACTGGTCGCAAATCTGCTACCCCTTCCACATGGCAGCCAGGAACACTACCCCCATACTGCCAATCTAGCCCTGAGCATAATAGAAATAAGTAGTGAATATAATGCCTGTTTTTTGTCTTTTCACAGTGAAAAGTGAGATCATATGTAAACTGGTTTGTTAACAGCAGTGTAACGAATGAGGTCTGTCGGAACTGCACTATAATATGGGTTCTTTTGTTACTGTTAGGTGAGTCACGGTATGTTGTACTTTTTTAACAATTTTTTTTTTTTTTTTTTTTAACAGGAACATGCACAAGCAGACTGGATGTCATAGTAGCATATCATTGTGGTGGGGGTAGAAAAGGACCTGGGCATCCATCTTGTTCACCGAGGAATGTTTATACTCTAATTTGAATGGAAAACTGGAAAGATACGAACAGATGAATTAATGGAGTCCATCCAGGCTGCTCTGGATCCCTGTCTTGAAACAGATACCCAGTAACTAAGGCTCATACACATACTAGCTCGACTGGTGGAATATTTAGTGGCTACTGCCACTGCCAGGAGTCCCGCTGAGCCATCCAAGGCTCCCACTTACCCCATAACTGCTCCTGATATATGCCCAGGACCACGTGGGCCATCCCAGTCAAGTGGAGTGCAACTATACCTGTGAAGCGGGACTTTGAACATCCCTTTAAGGGGGGTTCTATGTTACAATCCTCCCACACAACATAGACTTGTTCCATGGCTGCTGCCACCTCCAAGAAGGATTCCACAGGTTCCACTGAGCTGTCAGCGGGGCTAACTGGGCTAGCCACTGGAGCTAGTAATGTTCCCTTTCCCCAAATCATGGATTTGGGCATAGGAAGGGGGGCACATCCACCATGCCCCCACCATAATTCCTCGTAAATTCTTAAAGAGGTAGTGTACTGCCTGAAGTGAATATTAATTTTCAAAAGTAGTGAACTATTACTTTTTTTTTCCCCCTCCCTGCATCCTGCAGTGATCCTTCTCCTCCTGGGAGTTTTTACCTCCCTTGTGGTACTGCTTGGGACTCTGTTGTAACAGTGTTGCCTACTTACTGCAATAGCCCCCTCAAAGTAAGGTAGTGCAGTTGCGTAACAACTTGCTGTAACAGTAGATCTTCAAGAGGAGCTTTTGCAGTAGGCAGGCTTTTCCCTCCACCCACTGCACTCTTTCCATCTTTGCCTCTCTCAGCTCCAGAAGTCCTCTTTTTCTCCTGCTGGACCTTATCTCAGAGTTTCTGGCGGGGGGAACTGAGGTGGGCATGGGGGCCTGCCCCTCTGGTGCCAGTGTGGACACCAATGTGCCGACATCGGGGGGGGGTGGGGGTTCCCCTGTTGTGGACTGTTGGCTGGACGTTTTCCGTGTGGTCCTGGTGCCTGGTGGCTTGGTCCTGGCTATGCTGCCCTACTGCAAGAGTTCCTCTGGAAGATACTGTTATGGTAAGTTCTTACATAACTGTACTTTTCTGCTGCTGACATGTGTGCCGCAGCACATGAAATGCCATCTACACCTTCACTAAACCTTAGTCTGGATATAGAGTCTTGTAAACATGGTAGCTTTGGGCTTGCTGTACTGCAAGGCTTCCTGTCTTGAATGTATCCGACTGAACCAATCTCTCACTGTCTTTTGGGACTCATTCCAAAGGTGTGGCTTAATGGAAGCGATATCCTTGAAGAGGAGAGAAGAGTTGTGCACTTACCGTGACAGTATATCTTTGAGAGAATCTCTTTGATTAAGCTAGGTTGTCCCTCCCTCTGTCCCCTTTCTGCTTCAGTGATGGTTGCCTCTTATTGTGCCTGATCCTAATCCTTGGCTGTTATATCTAGCACCTTATATCACCTTGGATGCTTAGTGCTGGTCTGATCTCCTAGTCCCCCCCATGGGTGGCAATCCTTCAAGCCTAATTGCTGGCAGGTAACTGAGGAGTTATGGGCCTGCCCACGTTTTATGCAGATACTGACACATGACATCGTCTTGGGCGGCTCTTGGCTAACAAAAGTTTCTGTGTGGCCCTAATGCCAGTCATCTGTAGTTTTAAAGGTGTGGCCTAATGGAAGAGATTCTCTCAAAGATCTGCTGTCATGGCATTCGACTCAGTGCCACATGGAAGGCTGGGAAGGAAGTTAGTAGGCACAGGGGCGGGTGCAAAGCTGGTGAGATGGGTAGGAAATTGGCTGCAGGGAAGGCAACAGAGGGTGGTGGTGGGTGGGGAGCTCTCACACCCAAGGGCAGTGACGAGCAGTGTTCCACAGGGCTCAGTGTTGGGACCAGTGTTGTTTGGGATATTCACTGCAGACATATCATGGGACATCAAGAGCAAGATCAGTCTGTTTGCTGATGATACCAAGGTAGGCGCGGTGGTGGATGACCTAGGGGGATGGCAGGGGTTGCAGGATGGTCTGGAAAAGCTTGAAACCTGGTCAGACACCAGGCAACTGGGCTTTAATGCCAAAAGTGCAAGGTGCTGCATTTTGGGATGAAGAACCCAAGGAGGAGTTACCAGCTAGGGGAGTGCAGCTAGCCCAGACAGAGGAGGAGAAGGATCTGGGTGTGCTCATTACAGGGTCAATGAACAACTCGGCACAATGTAGGAAGGCAGCTGCAAGGGCCAACAAAATGCTGGGTTGTATTGCAAGGAGTATATCCTCGGAGAGAGGAGGTGATTCTGCCACTGTATAGGTCATTAGTTAGACCACACCTGGAGTACTGCGTGCAGTACTGGCGTCCGTATCTGAACAGGGACATTAAGTTACTGGAGGGGGTGCAGCGCAGAGCAACAAAGATGGGGGGCCGATCAAGGGCATGGGGGACTTATCATATGAGAGGAGGCTGAAGGAGTTGAACATGTACTCACTGGAGGAGAGGAGAGACAGGGGTGACATGATTGAAACCTTTAAATACATGAAAGGAATAAACAACACGGGTACAGAGGGGCTGTTCAAAGTAAGGGAGGGGAGGGCCACCAGGGGCCATGATAGGAGACTGGAGCGAGGAAGGTTCAGGAGGGAGATGAGGAGACACTTTATTACAGAGAGGGTGGTGGATGGGTGGAATGTGTTACCTGCTGAAGTGGTATGCAGTGGAACAGTGGACTGCTTCAAACGAGGATGGGATAGGACAAGGGGGAGGGTTAATGAAGGGGATGGGTGGAAGGGAGGGGCAGCTACAGAATAAGGGGTGCTAGCTGTACATTCGAGCAGACTTGATAGACCTCTAGGCCTTTATCTGCTGGCAAATTTCATATGTTCGTATGTTCTTGTGTCTGAAGTATTTTCTTCTTTTCCCTTTTGCTAATTAGAAGATTTTTTTCCTGATAATACCTGAGCCAGTCACCTGCTGCCAGACTGGTAACTTGTGATGTCACAATAAGTGAGGTCACAGTGCTGATGATGTATGAGGACTAAAACTAGATATGGCAGCCTCCAGGTAAAGTCCTGACCTCTTTACAGCATACCTAATACTATCAGGTAGAAAACCTTCCAATAAGCAAATGGAAAAACAGAAATACTTAAATAAAAAGTAACAACTGCCTCCCTTTAATAATGAATTATCATTTTCTGCCTGCTGTTTTTATCTCTACTAACTCTTGAATGGGGGTCGCTAGGGAGGTGGTATCCCATAGCCTAGGACTGCCCGTGTGCTGTGTTGTGTGTTTGGACAATGTGGCCACTGTGAACAGACTCACAACATGCATGAGTACACCCACACACCCACTCCCCTAGGCTACTGTTATGTAGATATAAAAGGTGCAATGCGTTATTAAAAGAGATATCTATTTCTTTTCAAAAAGAAATAAATCTACAGTTTCACATTTCTCATCACTTTGGGCTCCTTGGTAGTTGGGATTTTTTAATATCACAATTAGGGATGATTGGATACCTGTTTTGTTAGTTTATGATTGAGAATTTTCGAATGAAGCTGCTGAAAATCTGAAATCCTAAATATTAGGATTCCAAATTGGATTCAGACAATGAAATCCGATACGATTTTGGATCCCTCACATTTACCTGTAAACAAAAAAATAATCCCCTCTCTTTTGTTCGAAGCCCTCCACCCTAAAGTTGTTAATTAACCCCCACCAAAACCACTCTCAAACCCCCAACCTCCTTTCCTCAAGCCCATGTCAGTACAGAATTATTTATTCTTCTCATGATGCCTTATAATAAAAAACATACTACCTTTTAATTTTTTTTGCCATTGTTTAACCAGGAGTGGCACACTAAGTTGAAAGCTTGTTTCCAGGTGCGACCTGGGAGCACAGGGAAGTTAAGTGACTTGCTCTGGGTCACACAGTATGCAAGTGGTCACTGTGGGATTCAAACCCAGGTCTCCAGAGTTGCAGCTCAGAGCCTTAAACTACTGCGCTATACTGCCTCCCAAATCACCCATACCAAAACACAAGCCTCCCACCTCTCCTCACCCTGGCATATCACAACCCCCCAGCAAGTTCATTAAAGAGCCCCCCACCCAACATACTCACTAGACCCCACTTGCCTCCCTCACAGCTTGAAACAATGATGTCCTCCTATAGAAATACCAGACTTACGAGGTCTGGCAACCTTTATTTCTTTTAAAAATGAAGTTCCAATTATATTAACATACAAACCATATTTAAAATGGGTACATGCTTGATTATTTAGTAAATACTCCCTTAACTTGGTTCTTACAACTCAAAACATTTATCTGTTTTTCAGGGAGAGAATCCCAATATCTAGAGGCATGAAAAGCAAATGATTTAAATTTCTGGGGATTGGTCCTTTGAAGTAGCAGGGCCAGTTTTATGGAATTGTCTCACCTTGAGGGAGGGCCCCCTCAGAGGAGATTTTTAAAAAGGGGTTAAAAATGTATGTTTTTGCTCAGGCGTTTGGGGACCGAAATACTCTGTTATTTATTAACATCGGTTACAGCGATGCAACCCGGCTGTGGGTCATTTATTGGTGGTTTTATGGGCTGTTATTTAAATTTTAAAGTATGCTATTTATTTTGTTGTTTGATGAATGTTTCTGCTATTTCCTCTTTTGTAATGGCACCCTGGGCCTCCAGGGAAGGGTGCAATAAATAAATAAAGCTACTACTACTTCTGATGCTGTGTGGTAGAACAGCAGACCCAGCCTTCCCTTGGATCACTCTTCCTTCTCTTTGATCAAGCTGTCTTCCATTGGGCCACAATGCCTTCCCATGGACTACACTGTCTTTCCTCAGTACACATTGCCATCCCATGAACCATGCTACACGCTGCTTTTCTTCAGGTCACGCTGCCATCCCATAAACCACACTACCTTCCCATAGGCCACACTGCTTCACAGATTTTATCTGCCAACTTCTTATTTTCCAGATATATATTATCCCCTATCCAGTGGCTGTCCAGGGATGTACCTGGTCACACCAGGAAACGAGCCTTGGCTCAGTGTGCCTTTCCCAGAGACCACATTTTCAATAAATAAACAAATAAATACCCTGATGTCAGAGATATACCCTGTTCAGGTCTCAACTGTCATGCAGATGGCAGCTGTTTTTTCCACACTTTGTTTTTTTGCCACCTTCCCAGTGGTTGGCCACAGCCTATCGCTGGCCTCGCTCACATACAGCACGCCCTTTTGTGGGAAGAGCAAGCTCCCTGAACCAGCTGCTGGGGTCACTGTGGTGGTGAAGTCGACCACAAATCTCCCAAGGCTGGAATTCACTGCTGCGTGGCGGCTGTTCTGGTCTGGTCTGACCCCTGGTGTGACTCTCCTAGTCCTTGCCTGAACCCAGGTCATCTGCACAGCAGGGGCCACTGGAGTGGCCCTGAGAACAACTTTTAATTAAAAAACTGCACTGCTGCTCAACAAGTGCAAAGTAAAGATTTTAGGAATGCAGATAAAAGCAATAAGTGCTAGAAGGGCTTAAAAATGACGTTCACATACTTAGAAGGTGAGGCTTTTTCCTGATTAAAAAAAGTTTAAGAGTACCTAGCAGCCTTCCCAAATGTGAACTGGATAGAATGGGTACCAGTCCACCTGGCAAAGGAATAGTTTGTTATTTAAACATAACATAAAAAATTCTGTTGCATCTTTTTTTTGACAATGTAAAACAATCTAGTAACACTTAACGTGCCCGTTATACGTATTTATTTAATGAAAAAGCAGATGGATGCATAAAGAGCTGCTAGACAGAATTAACAGTCTGGGGAAGCACATTTGTTCTTACCTCTATGTTGTTGTTTATGAGAGCACAGGCATCGGCAAAGTCGGGATGCTTAGTGTTGATGTAGGCTAACTCAATAGCCACCAAGTTGTGGACCTTAGGAGTAAAAACAAAAGTCACAATGCTGCCAGATCCCTAGATCGACAGATCAACAGACACTCTGTAGATAGGTAGTTAGACAGATAGACACAGACAGACAGATACAAGACTCTTTCTGCAGTTTTTCTACAGCGGTTCCTCTCTCATGGCAGGCCCTGTATAAAGCCTGCATGCAGCACACTCCCAGTCCAGAAATCACTCACCTGTGGGAGCCCCAACCCCCCATCCCCACCACAACCAAGGTGACAAGATGTTCCAGGGCACCCCCCTTCCGAAATACTCACAATCCAGTACAGCAGGCTTTTAGGGTAGGGATTGAGAGTACTTGGTGGTATTTTATCCTCAGTTTTCTCCCCTCCCTCCCTCCTCCCACTCGCACATCATGGCTCATGCTGACTCCACAGTGACCCTGTAAAGCAGGCAGGGAAACATGCGTTCAAAGCCTTCCTTAGCCCTGCCACAGGGGTCATGCACGATGTTTGAGGAGAAAGGGCGGTACACCCACACTGAACCAGACAGCATTGGCCTTGGCAGTTTGTCCCACCCTTGGGCTGCCGTAAAAACATGATAACTGGATCCTTAGTCCAGCCCGTTTATCCAACCTCTGCACCTCCTATTCCCCTCTCCTCCCGGCACCTCATTCAAGATTACCCTTTCCAGTACTCTGCATCACCTCTGTTGCAGGTATGGCCATCTGGTGAAGGCTGCCCCTTCTTACAATCCGTAAACCCCCTATGATGGGGTATCCCTGAGGCTGATCTGGAGGGGGCAGACACAGCCAACTGGTGGTCAAGAATTAAGCTGATATTAGGCCTGCATGTGACCTCTGTTAGGAGCAAGGAACAGTCACCCTACATGGTCCCTGACATCATTCTATTGTGCATCTAGAAGGGGACAGAAAGGGCTGGGAGCTGCCATATGTAGTCATATAATGGCAAGTGCAGTGACCCCTCTCTGGAGGCACCGACAAGTCTGGTGGGTAATTTGTACTCTGTAATGTTAACATAATTTTGGAGATGGCTGATGCATGTGTGTACATAGCTGCTAACAAGCCTTCAGTGAAATCGAAAACTATACTGGACTCGTATCAAATTCTTCTGATCTTTATGCAACCATTTATGAAGTTACATAAGCATATATGTGAAAAGGTCATATGGGCATATACAGAACTTTTTCTGATGTTGGGAGGCTTTGGTAAGGAAAAAATGTTAATGAAGAAAGAATAATCTTTAGCGTGACATCTGACAGTTTGTTTTTATTATGGGACATGGTATTTTGTACTGTCATTGTCAGTCAGACTGCGTGCGTCATCACCCTCACTGTTCCTCTCCAATGTTTGCAGGTTGGAATTACGAGTTCTGTATTTCAACCCCATGGGACCTCATGTGAGGTCCATCAGGAGGCAGCAGACCATCATAATCAGCAGGCTGTACTTCCAGCAGGAACTAGCAGTAGCTTACCATTTCATTCGTAACTGGCAACCTCTTTCGCAGCAGGGATGTGACGACTTCTACTATGGCATCATGAAGCTTTGGAAACCTTAACAACTCCTAAAGACACAGAGCAGAACAAAAGGCACTTCTGAGAATCCAAAAGCATTCACAGACATCTACACCATGCAGGCCTGGCAGGGTGTTTACAATACATAAGGAGTATGTGTATGTATATATATATATATATATATATCTATCTATATATGAGTTCACCACAACATATCCAAGACACGCTGTCTTAAGGGTAGCTGGTCCATTACAGTGGGGTGTCAAACAGATGAGGCATACTGATGAGTCCTGGTAGGACGAAACACGTGTCTGTGTCTTCTGTTAGCACCCTTTGCAAACTGTGTGCGAGGCCTTCCGGCACCATGCAATTCTGCTTAAAGTTGGACCAGCATAACATTCTGTGGTGATTTGCATATGCAGCCCATGATGCTTTGCATTGTGTGGGCATGTGTGATTTTGTGTGTATGTGTGTATATATATATATATATATATATACACATACATACATACACACACACACATTTTTTTTTTTTTTTTTTTTTTTTTTTAAGAATTATGCACCTAGGATAACCCAGCTGAGATGAAATATCTCATTATTTGTGGGGTTCTGCTTTTGACCAGTTTTTGAGCTGAGAGGACTGAAGCCCAGTGGTGTTACATGCCTTGCTCATGGTCACACTGCCTAAGTGACTCTGGTGGGATTTCAACCTGGGCCTTCTGGTCAGTAGTTCCAAAGCCTGTATGCTAATCACCACACACATTGCCCCTTGTAACTGCTTGATCAAAATACCAAACATACATGTGATAAGCTGCATTCTAAGAGAGCAACTGTTTTGCTTTTTTCTATTGGATATACTATTACTTTTCAACGTGAGCTGATCTGGAGAGAAAAATAACGACATAGAGAGGCAATGGGTATACCTACTAACAAAGAAATACAAAATTAAGCATCCACTTCCGGGGGGAGGCTCCCCTGCAGTTACCGGGGGTCACTTAAAGTGCAGCAATGGCTGAGGTGGAATCAATGTGTCAGGAGACTGGCTAGCGTGGGGGGGGGGTGCTAGGAGGCAAATATCCAGCGTGCCAGTCTGCACAATTTCTGCTTTTCTCCCTGAATGCCTCATTTACCTCTGTCGGACACATAAAGTAACTAGAGTTGCATGACAGAATCCCCACCCTTCAAAACCATGCGGGCTAGTATCCATGATAATATGCTGTGTCAAATGTGCCTTCAAGACATTCTTGTAACAGCCTTCAGCAGCCTACATACAGCTGAAGTCAGTCTAACCAGCGTGAAGGACTTTATGTCCTCTCTTCATCCCTTGTTGAAGATGGGGTTAAAAGGGGCTCACATGAGCTGTTCTTCCCAGTACCTCACCCATTTCTATG